>JBBPDC010000129.1:11390995-11422238 GCA_037974485.1 Hemigrammopetersius urotaenia | reverse complement strand
AGGGCTGGGCGATTTGGCCTAAAATCAAAATCTCGATTAATTGAACATTTTAACTCGATTACGATTAATCAACGATTTTATATTATTTATTTATTTTTTGCCCTCATAGTTCACTGATAAGTTGCTCAGTTGTCTCAGTGTTTGAGCTCTCCGTGCTCGACATGTCTCCACACGCGGTAGTGTTTTTAAAGGGAAAGTAATCGAAATAATCCACCTGGAAAAATCTGTTCGATTATAGGTTCTGAATGTCGGCTTCGATTAATCGCCCAGCCCTGCGACAAATAATGATTTTTTTTTTTTAAAGATCATACCATGAGCAGTGAAAATTTATTTTTGTCCTGCCCTGCAGTTTTTCAGTTCTACTGATAAACACAAACAACTGGAATCTGAACATATCTGAACAAATAGGATAAATGCAATGAAGGACTACTTTGTTCGCTACAGGATGCTCCATCCCTCCATGCAGTAAAAGGACAGAAAGAAGTCAATGAATAGGTGAACGAGTGACGTCACATCAGGAAAAAAAATATTATGCGTCTTTTCGTCTTTCATGGACTCATTATATTATGCGTCTTTCATGGACACACCCCCCCCCCCCAACTCATTTGCTCTCTCAATCAGTCGACTTGATCTAAGGTGAATGGGGCCGACTGGTGGAGGCCAGGTCTTGCTCAAGGCCAAGCTTTTACCTGCACCTGATGGACCACTGTGGGGGAGCCTGAATATTGAGTGTAGGGCTAAGAGCACCCCTGCCCACAGGCTGCTTCTACTCTGCCCAGGGCATATAAATATGAGCCTGGGAAAAGGACACCTCAGCTCCTGTCCTCCACTACATCACCATGCAACAGCTTCAGGTAGGTCACTTTCAGATGCTCTTTCTGTGGACACCGGGGGCGTCAGACTCACATCCTGGAGGGTCACAGCACTGCAGAGATCTTCCCCAAATTTAACTTAGTAATGGCAAACAGTGGAGGGAAACTGGAGTGTGGTGTAGAGAATAAGGGTGACTGCAGACCACTCATGGCTGAAAGGTGTACATTAGGTTTTTTTAAACCATTCCAGCAAGCTACAGATAAGTGCACTTTTAATCTCAACTAAGCGGGCTCTTAAAACGACTAATGCTGCAATATGTAGTTGTATTGTCAGGTACTAAACTGCATCACCGTTAGATCAGGACAGTTTTTGTTTTACATACTGTGCTTTCATTAAAAGCATTCCTCTAATAATCTGAAAACGAAAACATTGCTTTCTCCTTACATTCATAATGAATCAGAACAACGTTCTCTAAGGCTTTAAGTTGATGTACATGACAACATTCGAAGAAAAATATGTGGAATTTGAAAGAATTCAGCTGCTTATTGAAATCTAAAATGGAGAACGAATAAACGGGTATCAGCAATATTATCTAATATTATCTTCTGGCAAGAGTAAGCTGTATATAGTATTAAGTCTTGCTCTCTCCTTTCAGCTCCTGGGTCTCTTCACCCTGATTCTGCTGGTGCTAAACCCGAGCCAATGCAGCCCCATCGGAGGCCAGTGTGAGGCGGATCAGGACGCCTCTCCAGTCTGCGTGTTCTCCAGTCTAACTGGTGTGGAGAAATACTTCGCTCACATTACTAACCAGCCCAACAAACTCAACGAGCGCAGTCTGGCCGCATGGCAGTATGTGTGAGTACCGCAGGCTTTAACAGCCAAGGACATTTACACACGTAAGAAATGGGTCTTCAGTTTCACAAAAGCTTAGAACACACAGAAACTGACAGTAGAAATTCAGAGTCTGGCTTCAAAATGTGGCTGAGTCACCCATGTGCTTCAGGTGAAAGCTTGTTGACACTACTGAGCTACTAAGGGCACTTCAAAGACAACGTTTACACTTGATTCTATAAGAGCAAGATTAGTGATTTGTGCTCCATGTATTTAAAAGAAATCCACAAAAGCCATTCAGTATAGCTGTACAACCTGAAAATTTCTGATTCTGATCATTAGTTAATGCCCCCCCCCACAAAAAAAACCCTCAAAATGTATTATCATAATTTATTGTAAGAGTTATTATTAGGGATGCACCGATTGATCGGCCAGTGATCGGAAACGGCCGATGTTTGGCCTGATCGGTGATCGGCCGATCACTCACACGCATTGCCGATTTCAAACCGATCTTTTTTGGGGGGATTATTTATTTGTTTATGTATCACATTTTATTTATTTAAATTTGTAAAGAAATTTTGTTATAAAAATTATATTTAATAATAATTTAATAATTATATGTTATATTTAAGAAAATTTGATATTTGTTTGTAATTGATGTAGAGCTGCCACTATCATACGTCATTATTATAAAAGTAACCAGTAAACATGGAAAGTAGCGACCAAGTTACATTAAAAAAGCTGAAACCCAGCAGTTCTAATTTTCTGTTATCTGGGGAAAAAATCGGTATCGGCCGATCACACTTACAAAAAAAAAATCGGTAATCGGAAAAGAAAATTGCAATCGGTGCATCCCTAGTTATTATCTATTATCTTCTTTGAACTAATTCAAAGAAGACATTAGATAATAACTAGGGATGCACCGATTGCAATTTTCTTGGGCTGGATGTTGGCAACAATAACAGAATTGGAAATTTACCTTCTGTCATTTCAGAATTAGAAATGCAACACACACACACACACACACACACCTATATCTCTAAGAGGAAACTGTTGATAGGAGTATTGTTATCTGCAATGCATCCAATAAGGAATTTTTGTATCGTTTGAGTGTAAAATCATGTAAAATATCACTTCAACACAAATCATGTAGGAGCTAAACAGGGGCTCTGAACCAGAACAGCCTTGTCTTGTATGTGGGCGACTTTCAGAAATCATTAGTTCCGTCTGCCACCCAGCAATTTGCATGAATAAAACAGGCGAGGTGCTGCGTGGAGCACATTAATGCTGGGCAACGATCACATTTTAATCACGATTAATCGCATAAAATAATCGTCAGGGTTAAGTAAATAACGCGTTAACATGATAACGCGCTAACGTGCCCAGCCCTAATAAAAATATACATATATAGTACACACACACACACACACACACACACAAATATTCTCAGACTTTAAGGTGACAATTTTTCCCACTGATGATTTGCAGGGAGACGTTTGACCCGAGCCGCGTGCCGCAGGTCATCCATGAAGCCAGCTGCCTCACAAGTCACTCCTGTAACAGTCTGGACAGCGCTTACAGCGTGGAGAGCATTCCCATCTCTATCAAAATGCCCGTGCTCCGGAAAAGGCCAGGATGCTCGTTCCACTCCTTGGAATTCGAGACCGTTAACATCGCCTGTATATGTGCAACAGCTCGAAAGAACTAAGGAGACTGCACTCTTATTTAATTACAGTCAGACACCGTCATTGCTGTTCATGTGTACTGCACCAAAAACTAGCTGTTTCAAAGCTTCCTATTTATTTAATACTTCATTTACATTTACATTTACACGCTTGTGCCGTGTTAGTGATATCGTGTTGATTGCATATGTTAAAGAATAAAAAGGTTTTATAAAAAGTGTTATTTTCCTACTATTCCTTTACAGCAGCAAATCCAAGTCAAGGGACTTTGGTGTTACAACAATGACCAGAAATGGGGCTGAACCAATAAGGCCATACTGATTGGGCTTGCAAGACAAATCAGGGCTTACCGTTCGATGCAATATGTTCAACAATGTAAGACAGAAAACAATTCAAATGTTCTCACAATATTTAAAATGTGAATTAACTTTGTGCACAAACTTAATGGGATGTTGGACATATAGTGACACATAGGGATGTCTACAAATAGTGTAGGCCTATGTGTTGATATATGTTTTTAATAGGCTCCCTTTGCTTTAAGGATTTGTTTTGTGCCTAAAATCCTAGAAGGGTATGCAATCACTGATTTAACACACTAAACAGATTAGATCACATCTTTGCGTTCACACAGGGACAACATTTTCCCTTTAAATCAAAGTTGCATTGCCAAAGCAAACACACACCCATATAGTTTTTAACAGGGGTTACTACTCACCAACAACCAAGATTTGGGGCTTATAGAGACCAAATGTTTTCCGGGTCGCTTGGCAGTCAATGCTGGTTAAATGTGACATTTTAAAAAGAAAAGAAAAGTAAAACACTAAAATGTTTGTAATGTTGGGTATGTTTTGCTACACTATATGGACAAATGTATTGGCATTGGCAAATACCAACAAGGACATTGACAATGACATTGCATTCACATACACAGTCTTTAATATGGAGTTGGTCCCCCTTTGTAGCTTTAACAACTTCCACTCTTCCTGGAATTTGTGCCCATTTATTCTGAGGATCATTTATACGGTCAGGAACTGATGTAGGATTGGCTCGCAATCTCTGTTCAGGTTCTTCCCAAAGGTGTTGGACGGGGTTGAGGTCAGGGCTCTGCGCCAGTCAAGTTCTTCCACACGCAACTCATCCATGTCTTTATGGAGATTACTTTATGCACTGGGGTACAGTCATGTTGGAATAGAAAAGGACCTTCCCCAAACTGTGTCCATGAAGCATGGGATTGTCCAACATTTTTTGGTATGCTTAAGCATTAAGATCGCCCTTCATTGGAAGTTAGGGACCTATCCCAAGCCCTGGAAAAAAAGGCGTGTCCCAATACTTTTGTCCATGTAGAGTAAATTTGTACTCACCTTTGGAAAGGATCTTGGCAATCGACTGAGCCAAGGACGGCTTCTCAGCAACCATCAGCACGGTCCTCATCTCTTATTGCTTGGTTCTTCTCGCATGAAATTGCAAATGTGGATTAATGTCACTTTTTCCTCTAAAGATATTCCAAATATTAACTTAATATGAACTCCCCACGTGTCCCTCCTCCGTTCAAATGCTCCGGTGAAGATTGTTATTCCTGATGCTGTGGACAAGAGACTCTCAAACTCCTCATTCAGTCTCCAGCAAAAAACGCCTCTACTGACTCTTAACTGTTCCTCCTAGCACTGACTCAAAAAACCACCCCTACTACAGCTCTAATGGTACCTATTCTGGTACGTGCAGATGGTCAAACTGTCCAACAGTGAATAGGTTGTACACAAACGTCTTCTTTGTTGGTCTTCATAGACTCCAGACCAGAAGACGATGCTCCCCCTTTTTTAAGACTTGTTCCAGTTTTAAATATGTCGTTTTTGGCTCACTGGGGCTTATTTCTGTATTTAAAGCTACTTTGTGACAACACTGGTTGCATAAAAACTGCTATATAAATAAAATATAATTGAATTAAAGAACAATTTTGTAATCTAAAGTTGTCCAAAAGAGATCCTCAATAGAATAGTAAACAGAAAGAATGGACTTCCGGACTTCCGCCCGCCGACTTTTACAAAATAAAAGTCGACGGGCGCCAAAACCCCCCTGAAAAGTCACTTAAAATATCTCCAAGTTAAAAATCTCCAAAACTTTTAACTAAAATTAAGATTTAAAGAAAAATCATTAAAAAAATTGTTACTATTGTTGGTTGTGGTGCTTATTATTTTCATGATGATGCTTACAAACGAGCGAATAATGTTTTAGTTAATAAAATAATATAATTTCACTTGCCAAAAATGTTTTTAATGTGCAATGTTAATGTGCAGGTTTAATCTGGGATAATAAATCCATTTCAAATTCAGCCTTCTTTGTCTGAATCTATAAGCGTACTTAGTAAAATGTACACCGTTTTCAAGCTGGCATTTGCAGCATCAACGCATTTCACATTTTTGTCCGGTAAATATAATCGTGTGAGAGCCTGCATTAAAGCATCATCCTACATAAACAGAATATTTTATCACATTTGGTATAATATATGAAAATTGGGAACTTAATGTAAGCAAAGCAAAAATACAACAAAAAAATATTATTATGATTAATACTAATTCATCTGCTACTACTACTACTAGTACTAATACTAATACTACTATTACTGTTACTACTACTACTACTACTACTCCTGCTACTACTACTAATATTACTGTTACTACTACTACTACTACTAATAATAATAATAATAACAATAAAGTCTTCATTTTATCTTCGTCATCATCACAATAATTATCCTTGTCATAACCATCATCAAAGATTTGCTACAGTTCTCTGTCAAATTTACACTGATTTTTTGGAGAATACAGATTAAATCCTCTCTTCACCCTGATACGAGGAGGTAATTGTGATATTTCTAAGTTTTAATCAGACATTTAAACATATCTTTAAAGAAACTTTCTTGTCGTAAAGGCGTAAAACAAACAGATAATTGAGAAAAGGTCCATCTGTTCCTGCCCGTGTAACTGGACTGTAGTGTTTCCAGTTGTCCGCTAGGTGGCAGCACACCATCGTGCTGAACCCTGGAGCTCCACGCCCATAAAACCCAGATCAGAACTTCACCAAACACCCAGTGATTCAGAAAAAACAAACACTGATTCAGTTTATTAGATAAACCGTTTAACACCACACTGTTCAGGCAAACCGCCACTGTTAACCGGTGTGTCATTTTATCAACACAAGACGCTGATAAATTGTTAAATGTATACAAAATAATATATATAAAATATTAACACACACGCGTATGTATATCTATAGCTACATGAAAAACTTTTGTATTCATTTATTTTTACTGTAGTCTTTCATATTAATCAAATAAGTAAATCTGTCTATATTCAGCAGCCCCTAATAAAACCACTTTTTAAAAAAACTACTTCAAATAAAACGAATTCCTCTCATTCTGTGAATGTTATATTGTATTATATTCTATGATCTATATTCTGTTTTGTAGTTGCTAGATGCTGTGTTCCATATTCTATATTCTACAGTCTAGGTCCTACATTATATTTTGATGTTTGCTAGAGTCTGATTTCTCGTTAAAACAGTGTTTCTGAGTTACGTTGTTGTGTAGAAAGATCGGATAGTCAGTATAAGATTATCTGAGAGATATTTATGGACTTGTTTGTATTTTTGGTTTGCATTTGTGTTCAGCTGCCTGAAGTGAGAAGTGAAGATAGTGGTGAAAATAGAAAAGTCAATGTTTTTGTGTAAAACATCCAGTAGATTCATAAAGTGCAGTGACTTTTATCACCAAGGACGTAAGGTCTTCCTCGCCTCGAGGATTAGTCGGAAAAGTGATTGTAGGCTGGTCTCTGTTATGTTCTGCTTTCTTTGCTTGTTTGTTTTTGTTTGGTTTTCTTTGTTGCATGTGTTCTAATTTGTCATGTAAGACAAAAATTGCACATAATTTCCACGTGAACAAAAAATATATAAAACAACAGTTTGTTTACTTATGGGAATTGATCTGCAGTAATTTTATTAATTGATCTATAGTATTTATATCCTCCTCTCAGTGACCGCTGAACTGTACATACCATTATATTTTGTATTTTAAGAGTATTTTGTTCTTGTGTTGGTGTCTCTGTGTGTCTGTGCAGCCGCAGCATAAATACATTCCTCCTGATTCTGACTGATGTGGATGTGATAAACACAACTGCAGCAATCAGGAGATTTGATTATTTTTTGAGAGAGAGAGAGAGAGAGAGAGAGACTGAGAGAGAGAGAGAGACAGAGAGAGAGAGATTGTGGGAAAGATGAAAAGAGAAAGAGAAAAAGAGAGAAATGCAGAGATTAAGGGAGAGAATGAGAGAGAGAGAGAAATAGATAGATAGAGGGAGGGTGGGAAGAAAAAAGATTGGGAGGAAAGAGAGAGAGAGAGAGAGAGAGAGAGAGAGAGAGAGAGAAAGTGCGAGAGAGAGAGAGAGAGAGAGAGAGAGAGAGAGAGAGAGAGAGAGAGAGATGCTTTCTTCTACAGTGTTTTGAGTCACATTCTCATTCTAGCACTCCTATTGTTGTTCTCCTGTGATGCACACAAAAGACCATCTTGGCTGAAACTATAATTAAAGTTCAGGACACATACTGGCCCAAACCAAATGACAATAAATGGAAACAATTAACATAAAATAAGCTGTTTGACCACTTTTAGCCCAACATTTTGAATGGTGGAAATTTTGGTGCATTCTTTGGAGCTTTTCTGTGACTCCTCCAGATTTTACAGCCTGAAAGAGCTCATAACACCTAATGATCCAAACTCACAAGCACACGCACATTTTTGTTGCGCTATCACTGCTGCGGGATAAAAGTCTAATTCAGTGGGGCTGTAATAAGGGGGCTACAGTGATGCACAGACACACCCTCACTCTGAGCCACCTCTCCTCATACACTCTTTATATTTATTACCATATTAATCTGAAAGGGTTTACATGCCTCTCATTTGTGAGTCTAAAGATACAGCACACAAAGCCGCTTGTTTTACATTTATTACTGACTACCGCATGCTACTACATTACAATACAGCAGAGCAAAGCATCGCCCAGAAAAAACACACACCAACGCGCGCACACACACACAGGATTGATTTGATACAATGTTAGGGCATAGGCTCATTACATACAGTGCAGTCCATAGGTCTAGGAGCACTAAGGAAAATACTATTTTTTTTCACAACAAATTATACTGTCAGCATAACAATTTGAGTGAAAAGCAGAATCTTATTTTCATGAATTTCAGAATTTCTCAGTCTGTGCCCCTTTAGCTTTAAACCTGGCACAGACCAGAAGTTGTGCAAAAAACCTGTGTTGACCGTGTAGACTGCCTGGACATGCTCTTCAGTGTAAATCCAACAATATTTTTGTATAAGGAGCTTTACTTGGTCAGTGTCACAAATCTGCTTATATTTAAATAGGTGCTTATTTCTTTAATGTTGTTACTTCGTTTTATTTGGTAGAATTTTTCTTTAGAATTTTAAAACTGTGTTTTTCATTTTATTGTGGCTTTTGGACCCTTTTGTTCTTCTTCTCCTGGCCCTTCCTAATATATGAGTATGTTAAATATGATTTCTTAACTGTAATGCTAAATTCAGTTATGAGCACACTGTATATGTAGTATAACTACACACAAAGTATTTCAATGATCACAGTTATTGTTTAGCTACTACAGTTAAAAAGTGTGGATTTTGACAAGCAAGAACTCAGATCTGTACTGATCCACCGAAGAAAAATGTCTATTCAACTACAGTGCTAAACTCAAGCAAGCTCTTACACACTGCAGCAGTTTCATCCACACACTCGAACAAGTGCCTCTCACTGCACTGAAGCCTAGTCTTGATATTCTCCCCTACAGAGAGATACACTGATGTTCAACACGGGTTAGCAAGTATGAAAGCATGCGCAAACCCACACACACACACATACACACACTAAAGAGTACTTCCTCCCCTGTGAATATGCTGTTTGAAGAATCGAATCCTCCTCATTACAGTATGTGTGTGTGTGTGTGTGAGTGTGTGTGTGTTTTAGGCCAGAAATCCTGCTCTGACTGCATGCGTGTCTCTCTCTCTCTCTCTCTCCCTCGCCCTCTCTCTCATGGCATTGACTGGGCCGCTCATGCCTTATGCATGAGAACTCGTCTGTGGCCGGCTGCAGAGCGGCCCACAGCCACACACACACTTTCATATTCTAATGTGGCGAGGGGAGAGGGGGAAATTGCATTTCTAAAGCCCCAGCATTACACGGCATCAGGCCCAACGCGGACGAAACATAAACGTCCTCACTGGTCAGCCGTCCACTGCCACGGCGCAAAAATAACATACATAGGAAACAGCAGCAAAAATAGAAAAACATGGCAGGCTTTGAGCAAGATAAAACACGTGCTGAGGACAGCAATAAATTAAAGCAGCAGAGATTTCACAGACGAGAAAGAGAGAGAGAGGGAGAAGGAGGGAGAAAGAGAGAGAGTGATGGAGACATAGAAACAGGGGATATGGTTACTTTTAAACCACCTTAAAATATGTTACTATAAAATAAATATGTAAAATATGTAAAAAAAAAAAATTAAAAAAACTATATTGTTTCTTAATAAAAACTTAAAATTTGATTCACCTACATTTTTATACACTTAAACACACCCTTAGAAGCACCTACTCAGGAGACTGAAATGGCACCTAATAAACAAAACTGTTCCAAGAGCACCTGTGCATAGTGAATAACCGTGAATATGTGATGGGGTTTTTAAAAAACAGAAACAACCCTTAAAACTGCCTAAATATGCACACAAATATGCAAACAAAACACTTGAATTTCATTTAAACTCAGCTTAATACTTAATGAAAATGTAAAGGTAAACCCGTATTCATACTGTACAGTTTACACTGAACCGCTGTCGCAGTGCCTGAATGTAAAATACCGATGTTACATTTGTTCAGATTGTACTGTGATTCATGCACACACTTTTTCTTTGTTATGCACTTTTGTTTTCTTTGGCATAAGCGGGTAAATACAGTAATTAAAGCTTTTTGGCAGAGGCAGATATTTTCCATGATGACATGTATCCTAAGACCTCTAGCTCCCAAGGCCTTTGGAAGCCCCATCCCACAAAACATTATAGATGCTCCACTTTTGCCTTCCATCTGACCGTAGAGCTTAGCGAATTCCAGGCACAAAAATATACCGTTAGATGATGACACCATGCTACCATCTTTAGCAAATTTCCAACCATGATTCTGGCAAAAATGTTTGACTGTGTTAGAATCTTCCTCAGAGTGTGCGGCTGTAAAAACAAACATGCATCCTCTTCCTGGCATGATCACTACAGCTGCCGTTATTTTAAACATAATTATTGCATAATAGTATTATACACATTTTTGTTGCCATTGGCTGATATAAAAAGGACATGTGTTTTTGTTTTTTTGTTTTTTTAAAAAAAAGTTAAGGGTTTTTGTTGTTTCAGACAACATTTCTTTTTTTGGTGGGCAATTGAGCTAATTAACCACAAAACCTTTTCCTGACAAGGTACCAAAAATTATGAAGCTGACTGCAGATAAATAATATTTTTAAGAAAGGGCTTAATTCACTGTGCTGATAATTTTGAGAGTCCACTTACATGAAGCATATGTTCAGATTGTATGCTAAGTAGAAGTGTAATAATGAAAGCCAGTAATAAGAAAACATGTGTTTCCCACAAAAGGCTCTCAAAGCACATAGTACTGGAACATTACATACATAGCACATGGAACCTTACATAGAGGAAAAATGACTATAACCTGTAATCCTTCAGTAGTCCTTCAGTATAAATTCCAGTATTCTTTCACCTTTTCACACTTCAAGCCACATAGATCCAAGGGTTTTTGTACCTGATTCTCAGCTGAGAGCAAACAATGTTACAAAGCCACCAAACTGTTTCATTTGCACCTTTTCATCGTTTCATTAACGCATTTGGCAATTGAAAAATTACACACTTTATTCCTAAGAGCCATGGGGAGAAAAACAGACTGAAGGAAAGAAAGGAGATTATAAACGAATAACAATGCCTCTATAGGCAGGCGAGAGAGAGAGAGAGAGAGAGAGAAATATTCTGTTTGTATTTTATTCAGACACATAAAATTGAATCTTTCTTTTAATATTGGGATTGTATAAACATGGAAAGAAGCTAGAATAAATATTACAAATGGAAATGGATTTTACATTGGACAAAAAGTATATATTATCTATCTAGTTTATTTATTAATAGAACCAGGGCTGCCAGACACTACATAAAAAACGCAAAGATAATGCCTTTTTTCCAATTTATCTTGCAGCTGTAAAAGGAAAACATGCAAAGATTTACATTATATTTACATTGCTTTCTAAGCCAAAACAAAGCTGGCCACAGTCAGGGTTCCTGCAACAAAAAACACTTTTCACATCAGTAAAAATGAATCATTTTGACGCATTACCCTGATCGTTGCTAACAAAACACAACAGCTGAATCCTAAACCCCCAATTGTGAAGGACAAAATAAATAAAGTTAATAAATATAAATAAATATTCATGTTTAAACATCGCTCCATCGTCTATTCACTCAAGCGGCATTGCTCTCTGCCTGCATTTCTAAAGCCAGTAACTACATTCCACCCACATTACAAAGGTCCATTATTGTACTATCATATCACAGCAGGAATACACTGTCAGTAAAGACAGACACAGAAAGACTTATACCCCTGCATAAATCCCCGAATTATGGAACAATCTGCCTCTCCAGAAAACACCTTTTTTCCTGAGGTGAGTGCCAAAACAGAGGAGGAGGGGAAAATAAAACGACAGAGAAGGATCAGAGGGTCGTTTATTTCACCTATCACACGTTCAGTGCTTAACTGCGCCTTATACACAGATATATTAATAAGGTATTATGCACAATAACAGTTTTATGGATTTTAAATGGCCATCATTTACCAACACTGTGTGCAGCTATCACATGGAAGGACAATTTTATAACCCCTTAATGTAAATCTTTCTCTACCTCCCCATCATCTGATAGGAGGTACAAAACATTAGTGAAGTTTTATTGATGTGCAGGTCCAGCAGATGAATGTGGATAATATCAAAGAGAAACAATCTTTAATGATAAAGAAAAAATTGCAAGCAAAATCAATACAATCAGTCAGTCAGTTGGGATGTTTAGTGATAGAAGAAAATGGCACACACACAAATAAAATGATTACTCTCCACTCTGAGGTTACATCGCAATGAATGTATGGACAGATATGCAGACCACACAAGTGTGGACATTATACTTCAAACTGGTTCTTAAAACTGTAAATTGCTCTGTTTCTCTTAACAGAAACTACAATCCCAAATCAGAAACGTAGGGACTGTAGGTATATGCAAATAAAAAAAAATTACTTATTTTATCGCAGATAGTATAAACCCAAGATTTAACGTCCTCCCTGGTCAGCTTCACTTCATTTGTTAACACACCCATTCCTGCAACACATTCCAGTAAAGCATTTATCATTGTGTAACACCACCATTCCTCTTCACTTAAAAGATGTTTTGGCACGGAGGATAGTACAGGGTCGACATGGTCGCATTTTCCTGTCAAAATTTTCTGCACATTCTCTGCTGGGGACAAGCCAAGACAGTACAGTACTCATACCCTCTTCTTCCGGTCTTGGTTCTGGTCTTCTACTCCTGAAAGCAGTGTACAGTCTCGCTTTTCACCAGGGGTTAGGTCCTATTTTTATAGTGTAAACCCTAACTATGCCCCCAAATATGCTCCAAGAACACGTTAATTTCATGTTAAACTCAGTTTAATGAATTACCCTTAAAGAAAATGTAAAGGTAAATAAATAATCAGAATCAGAAAACTTTATTGCTTAAAAAACCATTAGCGGTTAGCATTAGCGGCATATTGGAGCATATTTGGGTGCGTCGTTCGAAAACAAACACTTTGAAATAACATTGAAATAACACTCTCTACTGTCACGTCGAGTGAGGCGAGGCACGAATGCAGGTTCCCTTGAAGGTGTTTTACTTACAAAGACACCGACTCTACATTTAACAAAACATAAATACATTAAAGACACGAGAGGACCGGGTAGTGTGAGGGATAATTGTGAGGGATAACCAGCAACAAAGACAAGAACTCACAGCATTTAAATACATAACACACTCAGGCAAGAACCAATGAGAAACCCAATCGCCTATACTAAATACAAGACAGCTGATATAACATAAACATACTCCCAGAGTTCCAAAATAAATGTCCCTAAACAAAACCACAACAGCGGCCCCTACTGGCCGCTGGCCGAGACCTTACATCTACCCCAATGTTTAGACCATGGGCGTCGTTAGGTCTTTTTTGGGGGGTCTGAAGCCCCCACAAAATGATCCCAAGCCACCCTAAATATATAGTAATTATTATACTATTTTTAAATTATATATCTAAACATTTCATACAAGATATCACCGAATACAGATATGCACTCTACAAATAGAAACAAGACTATGAATTGAAATAAGTCTAGCTATCATTATTGAATTAAAATGCTGTCCTGGCTGTTGGAGCTGCTGCAGGTAGCAGGCAGGCATTAGGACCCAAGCGGAGCTACACAGCGCTGTGAGTAGCAACCAGAGCCCGTTTAGTAATATTACTCAATTCAACAGAACAATACTATGAGTAGGTGACAATAACTGTTCATTGCTTAGCTTTACTTGTTTCCTTAAGTAAAAAAAAGGTTTGGTGAAAGGTTTTCAGCCCTCTATACACACTAATTCCTTCCTACAACCCCCCTTGTCTTTCCTTCCTAGTGACATCCCTGGTTTAGACAGGGCACAGCTTACTTATACTAAATAAACTGAGATAATAGTTGAACATAGCGGGGGGAGTGGGCTTTAAAACACTAAAATAAGAGAACAAGATACTGAGCAGTCATGCTGCAGCAGGCTTCTTCTTCTTCAACTTTTCAGTGTATTACCGCCACTACTGAACAGTTCAGTTCTCAGAACAAAACTGCGTTAGATGAATGCTGAGCAGCATAAAACTGAGGGATTACTCTACTTGTACATATACTTATTAGGCATGCAATGGTACACAGTAAAATACCAGACCACTCAGTACACTCTGCACGGTTAGGTACGCCCTTGTGTTCCGCAGTAGTTCGGTTTTGCACTTCCTTTTGAAAATGGCGCTTAATGCTTACCATACTGTTAAGCAGCAAGCGCCAATGAGCGAAAGCCCTCCCCCGAGAGTTAATGTCCAATCACTGTTGTGGCTCCACCCACTCGCCCTCCCTCACGCTGACGTAACTGGAGCTGAGCCTGCAGCTTGGCACACAGACGCGGAAAAAAAGAAAAACGAACAAGCATGGCCAGCACTAGACTTCCCCCAACACCGGCAAAAAAAAAAGCTGGTACCAAAGACTTATAATAGCGCGACCCGCACAGACGAAAGCAATAGTGCGACCTGCACAGATCACACACGGGGATCATACACATGCAGATCATGGTAGAACGACCACCGGGAAACTCTATATCCACCTAGGAAGCTTGTGAAGTCTCCTGTGTGGGAATATTTTGGATACCCTAATGAATGATGCTAAAGCTACTAGCTACAAGCATCCCCACTGAGAGAGTGTTCAGCAGTAGTGGCAATATTATCTCTCCTCATCGTTCAAGGCTGAACTCAGAAAACATGAACATGCTCAACTTAGACTGATGTGAACTGTTAAAGTTCTCATGTAGACATTATTTTCTTGTTTTTCTTTTACTGTCACTGCATTTAAGTGTTTAGCAGCAACAATTGATCCCTGTGCTGCCTGAGATGTGTACAGAGATTATTTTACAAATTAGATTTTTCTAACTATGCAGCATCTTTAAAAAGCAGCATTTTTAGCTCCTTTTTATAGGCAACCAGTGCAATTTATGTTCAAGTCATCAGGTAGGTCTCAGTTCATTCCGCTTGCTAAAAAAAGGCATACAAACTGAAAATATAAAAAATGTGTACTTCATCAAAGGAGCCGGATGTGTTTACAGAGCAAGTTAACTTGAACTTAATCACAAATTCTCTGTTCCATTAGTGTATTAAAAGACAGCTTTAAACATCTTTTGCTTAGAGATTACTTGAGTTGTTTTTACTTTAACGTTTTTGACTGTGGTGTATTCAAAAGGCAACCAAAATTTCTAATCGTTGCAACCCTAATACCTAGCAGACATTAGCTTTTGGACTTGTTACTGATAACAGTATGGATGGTCCTTTTGGTGTTTGGTGCAGAGCACACAGTGTCTATTTTATCCAAAAAAGATCTGGAATACTGATTTGCCTGACCTCAATGCATGATTCCATGTGTGGTGGTCTATCCCAGATGATTCTTGACCCCAGAGTCAACATTGATAACGTTCTTTTTCTGCACAGTACAATTTAAGTGACTTTTGTGAAAGTAACTCAGCATTGTAAAGACTGCCAAAGTAATCCCTTGCCCATATTGCTATATCAGCTCCTGACGAATGATGCCTTGATGCAGTGCTGTCTTAGGGATTGAAATCACGGGTGTTCAGCTTAGACTTGTGCTAAAATTCCTTCAGATTCTTTGAATTTTTGAAATTATACAATGCACTTTAGAGGACAAAATGTGTAAATCCCTTCCAATCTTTCCTCAAGGAACATTGTTTTTAAACATTTCAATTTTCTCATACATTTGTTGACAAATCAGAGATCCTCTGCCCATTGCTGCTCCTCAATAACTCAGCATTTTGTGGATATTGCTTTCAATCACCTGATGGCATCACCTGTTTAAAAACATTATTTAATATTTGTACTAACTTGCCCCAGTCTCAGCTTTTTGGAATGTTCTGTTAGCCTGAAATGCAGAAATGGACGTATATTAAAAATGAAAAGTTGATCAGACAAAACATGAAATATCTTGGGTTCACACTGTCTGCAAGGAAATAATTGTAAAATAAAATGTAAGAATAACTGCCGTTATCCATATCATCCTAACTTTCTCTGATTTGGGTATATACAGTTCACTTTTAAGTATTTAAAAATAACTCATGTTACAATGCTAACTAGGGCTCAATACAAATAATCGTGTTTACATTGTTCGTGAAGTACATTGTTATTAAGGTTCTCTGAGCCAGAAGAGCATTTTACTTGATGAGGGTTGTGGAGTGGGGACATGGGAGTGGGAGATGGGAGTGGGAGATGGTTAATATAATTTTTTTCTCACACACTGGTGCACAGTGACATCGTTAAAACGCAAAATATGGTTCAAAGGCATGCAAAATAAGATGTTTATGGAACATTATGGAAAAACAAGAATTGTGTCTTTTAAATAATATAATCAGTCAAGCTTAATATGATCATCGACATGAATGAACAAAGTAAAACAATGCATACTTATGGAGTCAACTTTATCTGCATCAGTGGAAACTGATAAACCAATTAGTTATTTTGTTAAGTGGTGACAAAAACAATTCTATTGTTTCTCTTTTTCTTTTTTCTATTAGCCATTATAAAGGTCACGGCTTCCTACATAAAAAGTTTATATGTGGTCTGATTTACACTGATTATGAGTTTCAGCTGAATCAATGTGATTTTAGCTGTTTGCTCACAAGCGATTAGATTCAATTATTGACTTATATCAGTCAGTAGATTCTACTTAAGCACATAAAACTATGTTGGCCAGTATTATCAGAATCTTTAAAATCCTAGTTCCTTACATTTTTAATAATCAGTTTTAAGTTCCATTTTTATTTACCATAAAAAAAATAATTTTAAAAAGAATGGACAATCAAACGTACAACCAGCGTGAGAATGTGAATGAGGTGATTCACAGTGTATGAAAGACTGTTTATCTTATGTGCACTGTGTATGTAGAGCACAGGTCGGCACATACAATACAGGACACAGAGTAAAGCAATCACGAGGATAAAAGAACGAGAAAAGAGAGATGTGGAAAAGATGAAAATCACCTTGTGTGTCTGTGTGTGTGTGTGTGTGTGTGTGTGTGTGTGTGTGTGTGTGTGTGTGTGTGTGTGTGTGTGTGTGTGTGCGTGTGCGTCTATTTGTGTTTCCTGACAGGTTTATGGTCATTTCCTCCCTCGGTAGTGGTAGTCACGGGACTGTAGCTATGTTATGTGCATCTTTTATGAGCGTCAAGCCCAAACACTATCACAACCCGTCATCCTCCCTTGAGCTAAACTATGAATAATGCTGAAGCCAGACACATTTGTGAGAATATGAGAGAAAATATAACTATTTTTAAAGATTGTATTATTATTAAGGGTAAGTATCTTGAACTGAATGCATCTGCATGTTCTATGTGTTTGGAGCTGTATACGGACAGGTTGAGTATTAGAGAGTGGAGAAGGGCGCTTGAGATTTTGACGGGGCAGGAACTGTGTTTGAACAACCAAAACGTACTCAAGTTTGAGACCACAATTTTGTGACAAGGCAACCGACACCTGCACCGCAATTAAAAATACTGCGCATGCCTACACACTTTCTCTTTCACCTTGGAAACACATATGGATCATTTTCTGGAACTAGGTCATTAAACTGAGGTATTTGTTTCAAGGGAAAATCCATTTCTATTCCAAGATTAGCCTTAATGGAAGTATAAAAGACTATATGCCTGACAGACTGGTGCCTAGGAAACACAAAATATCCACACAAAATTGGTGTAAAATATCAGGTGTACTACACGGGCATGTGCACGAGAAACCAGGGCAGTTTTCTATCAGCGCTACAAAACCATTGAGTCTACACATCCTGCGTAATCCATTTGGCTCCATTTGAGAAGCGAGGGAATCAATTCTCTCAAGAGCTTAATACCTCTGAAGGTAGAACAAGCCGAAGTGCCAGCCAGAATGAAGAAAGTATCCATTATTTTCCTAAAACAATAGTGCCGTATTGGCGCTGGACTCGTAGTAATTACTTCATTAGCTAATTTCTCCCAGCGGAACACAGATGCCGTTTTTGATGGAGGCAGTCTAACCGAGGAGGAGAGAAAGGAAAAAAATCAACAGCCAAACACATGCTATCTCCGCAACTGTCTGATCAATTAGCGCAATGAAAATGCAATGGATTTTACATTACCAGTCCAGCACTCACTATTGGTTTATTTAATGTTTTGTTGGATGATATTCTCTGCACTGGCTGATGGGACAGTGGAGGATCAATGAGAGAGAGAGAAAGACCTCGCACAGTGTTCGAAGAAGACTCAATCAGTCAGGACTAATAAGATGCTCTAACATACACACAGTGTAGAGATGGCAGGTGTTTTTTCAAAAAATCAACACTTTCCAAATTTCAAAAAACCCTGGCTTCCAGGGTGTTCAGACAAAGACTGAAAGCAACCTCCCCTCACGCCCTCTCCACAGCTCCCCACTCCATCCAGTCTGGTTTCATAAATGACACAAACTATATTAAAATGTTTAGGTTCTAAACACTTTTATGTAACTTCTTTTAAATCTATCATAGTGTTTAGTACAGCGGTTCTACTATTCAAGGACAAACTTGGGAGACCATTTATTGACTAAGCTTTTGAACACTGTTTTTTTAAATAAACATGTTCTATGCTTTATAGGGTGTTTATGACCAATAAAAACAAAGCGATATACTTTCCCCCCAGTGGAGGAGTTTCCCTTTATTTTGTTTGAGCTGGAAAGGCATTTTATATTTATGAAGTTTCAACGCGTGTGACCTTGGCATCGTGATCGTGAAGCACACAGACATGAAACATGCCTCAAAGCCAAGGATGCAGCTGCAGTAGACTGCATTTCTCAGCCATTACGTCACTGAAAGCTGTTCCATTTTGTTGGCTCTTTCAGATGTGGCAAAGAATAGCACAATTCATGCCTAAGAAATCAAAAGACTCCGTTGGTGTATCCTACCTGACCTTCAATCACCCACAATCATTTGTGCACAGTGCAAGTTTTGAAAGTCTTTTCAAAACTGGCACGAAGATCTTTGAGTAGGCATGCTTGCGACAGAGTTTGTAGACATTATCGTGCGTTATTGTAAAAAACTATTTTTTTGCATATAGTGGCATTTAGTACAACAGTACAATAACCAATTATTTGTAAATACAATTAAAGTAAAGTAAACTAAAGTGTGAAGTAAATTAAAGTTGTCTCAATTATACATGGGCAAGCATTAAACAGGAGCCTTTGAATATCAGTGCTAGCAAGCTCCTACATCGGCCACGGGCTTGACATATCTGAGCAGTTCAAAGAAAAAGTGGGGAAGTAAAAAACATATACTGAAATTCCTCACCTTATTCACACCACACACATTCTCTACAGATTAAGGCCTTTAATTAGAAAGGCCAATTATGCAAAATCCTGTGGAACACAACAAAATGTGTTTGTATAAACTCTCTAAAGCAGAACAGTCGTAAAAATGATGCGGATGGAGGGTAGAGCTTCACCCGTGTACCCTTCACTCCGCTTGCCGTCGCTTTTAAAGTCATGTTACATTTAATAAGAGTGGGGGACCATTATTGCCTGTGTGACACGACTCCCACCCCCTCACAGGCCCGGGGTAAGAGAATGCTTTTACATCACAATGAGCTGACATGTTACAGTCAGAGCATCCATTATCATATAGAGCTGTGTGGGGGAGATCAGTCAATGGCAGCCTCCTCCTGGCTACAGGATCAGGATGATAATGCATGTTTATTATGGCCTCTCCTCCGAACACACACACACACGCGCGCGCGCGTGCACACACACACACAAAACTGCCTCTTTATGGAATAAAAGCAGCTATGAAAGAGCCACTTGTATTAGCAAAGCACTTTTACTGTAAATAAAGTCACTGTGCCTCCCTCGCTCCCTCGATCATCACTCTCTCATATTCATGTACTCAGCCACTCTCTATCTCAAATGGGCCCGCACAAACTACATTCTCTAAAACAAACAACACAAACTCAGACAATGAACCATTGCTGCAATTAACACAATGTATGAAATTAGACTGACACAGCTCTGTTTTGTCAGTGCGGCCAAACAAAATTGACACTTGAAAATATCCAGACTTGATAATTAATAGGATTTCTGACTGATGCAATATTCAAAAAAACCTTTCATCAAATTGTTAAAAAAATTGCCATCGCAGCTTAACAAATACATATGGATCTGTTGCAATGCTAGCACATACATAATGTCCCTTTGTAATCTACCATACACAGCACATGCACAGCGTCACATGAAGAAAGAACAAAAAGTTTATACGGACTGGTCGAGGTCAGTTGTGTGTTGTGTGTTTGTGTGTTTCCAGTATGCTCCTCTGGTCAGAAGCCTGGTATTAGACTTCCTAATTGCCACTGCTGTGTCTCAGGGACGCTGAGATGGGGGGCTTACAGGGTCTAATTGACCCTCTTGGTACCATGGTGCAGCGCTAAATGAAGCAGGGGTAAATAAGAGAGAGAGGGATGATTAATAGTGCAGGGTTAGGGGCCTGAACAGGGGCTGGGGGAGAGGTCACCCAACCCAGGACAGATGTGGCATTAAACCCCACCTCAGTGGACCTGCAGTCACACCAGCTCTGCAGCACACAGTCCTGACCATCTGGGAGACTGACCATGCCCTGTCAGGTTAAAGGTTAGGGTCAGAGGTGAAGCTTTAGGGGTTAGACATCTATCAGTGAAGGTGACCGGTAGTGCAGACGAAAACCATGAACCTGAACAGGTATAACAATGACATGGTTTGGAGTATGAAAAGAAAGTGAGTCTGTCATATTCATGAATTAAATCTATCAACAAGCACATCAGCACATACTTACCTTGTGTGATGAGACCAAAGTAAAAAAAAAAGTTAAGGCTTAAACATCTTTGTGCTCTGGAACACTACCTGCATATACAACTTGACTGAAACTTACTACTCTTTGCTGTGTAGGTTGTCATAGACCAGTTGTCATGCTGCTTACTGTGGACAGTAGGCATCTCCACCATTTTGTTCAGAGAAATTTCAGGATGATCATCATCATCTTATATAAACTGCAGTTCAGATATGCTATTTATTACACTTACTTGTAGGTGAAATACATTAAACTCTTATTTCTACTTTTAGTATGTCTTCCACTTTAACAAAAGACATCAGTCTGAATAAGAAGGTAATATCATATAATAACAATTAGACAGAAATAGCATTTAAAATGAACTCTTATTCGTTCACGTGAACAGTGAGAGTGTGTTGAGTGTGTAATGATGAACCACTTCCAGGGATCATCTCACGCCTCTTCTGCCTTTAAAAAGGGGGAGGGCTTCATTTTTCATGCAAACTGTAATTTAGTAAGACTGCCTATTGATTCAGAGCGCCTTGTCTCCCAAACAATGCCACTTCAATCAGTGCACTTGGAGGCTGCCCAGCCCGCTGCCAATAGCCGCACGGACTGATTTAAAAGATGGATAAAAAGTAGATACGTCGAACGGCCACTTCATGACTAATGGGGCTCCTCTGTGCAGGCCGGGACTATGCATCATGATTTAACCAAAAGACTTGATGAGCAGATTAGGAAGGGAGGAAGCTTGCGGCCACCAGGAATTTCAATATGGGGGACGAGAGAGTGAGAGAGAGAGAGAGATAGAGAGGAACAGGTGAAGTGAAAAGAACATCAAAGATTATATGTGAACAGAAAGATGCAGTGTATTGCTGTTGTGATTGTCTCATAGTTCTTCATCGTTTTTCCCTTCTGTTCTGAATTACAGAGCAGTTCACCATATGTCTGAAATGTTCACTGCCTCTTTATGAAGGCTTTTAAGCAGAATTTGTTTTGAATATTTATTCCTAATAATGGTGGAACCAGTAAGCTAAAACAGTAAGCTTGCTGTTCAGGATTAAAACACAAGTCTGCCGAACACAGAATTAGACAGACTATTAGCAACATATGAGTTCTATTCTTAGATAAAGTTTGGCTTCAGACATGTGTGAATACAGTAATTCCCCAATTTTACGCGGATTCAGTCACACACAGATTTTTTTTGAGAATGCGGAAACTGCAAATATCTTCTGCTTTTTTTTTTGCTTTTTTGTGGCAATAAATATATTTTTTCTGGATGTTTTCACACAAGGGGACCCATTCACCTTGCCGCTGCGTCCCAAAACTTTTGCATATCTTGGTGGGAAACACTCAGACACTTCAAACTCCACAGTTCTATAGATCTCCAGGAGACCTTTCCAACACGCCCTCATTTGTATTTTTAACCCGAGTAGATCAGGTTTTTATTCTCCGAAAACCGTTCACCTCGTTGCCGTGTCCCAATACTTTTGTCCCGCAACCTTCCGAGTTGCATATCTTGGCAGGCAATTTAAATTAGAATACGTGTTTACCTTTACATTTTCTTAATGGTAATGCATTAAACTTTTAAAATGACATTAAAGTGTTCTGGGAACATATTTGGGGCATATTTAGGGTTTACACTCTAAAAATAGGCATTTAGGCTTTTTTTTTTTTTACCAAAACACAACAATGTGGTTTTTCATTATATGCGGGTGCTCTTGGAACATTATCCCCGCAAATAGCAGGGGATTACTGTATTTGGCAATTCTAAAAGTAAATTGTGGAATTCTGGTTTTAAGTAGGGAAAACAGGCAAGTGTAAAGATCTGAGAATATCTGACAAGATGCCAAATAGAAAGGCTAGACATCTCTAAAATGGCAAGTATTTCACAAATGTCCCTACCAAAAGTGTTTCAAGCAAGGACAATCGGTGAACTGGCAACAGGGTCATGGGTGCCCAAGATTCACAGATTTTCATGATCAGCAAAGGCTAGGTCCTCTGTTCCGATCATACAGAAGCTACTCTAGTACAATTTGTTGAAAAGTCAATGCCAGCTATGATAGAAAAGTGTGAAAACAGACAGTGCATCACAGCTAGGGCTGTAGAGTTGCACAGTCACAGGTGGTCAAAATACCCATGGTACATGGCGAAAACATCAAAACTGAACTATGGGACAATGTAAGAAGGTGGCCTGGTCTGATAAATTGATTTTTTACATTATTTGGACAGCTTAGTGTGTGTATGTAGTGTGTGATTATACTTTGGAAAGAAGGTAGGCTGTCAGAGGCAGCATGTTGCAGACCGTGTGTTCCCAATCATTTACATTTATATTTACGGCATTTATCAGATGCTTTGATCCAAAGCGACTTCCATTCCTTAACTACAGGGGACAGTCTGGAGCAACTTGGGGTTAAGGGTCTTGCTCAGGGACCCAGTGGTGGTGTGCTGAAGATAGGATTCGAACCCATGACCTCTTGGTTCAGAGGTAAGTATCCTACTACTAGGCCACAACCACCTCATTCATGGCAATGGCATTTTCAACAAGATAATATACCCTGTCACACTGCGAAATTTTTCAGGAATGGTTTGAAAAACATGACCGAGTATGAGGAGTTGAGTTGGCCTCCAAATTCTCCAGATCTCAATACAATTGAGCATCTTTGGGATGTGCAGAACAAACTAGTCTGATCCATTAAGGCTCCAGCTCATAACTCACAAGAATCTGCTGCCAATATCTTGGGGCCAGATGCCACTTTCTTGAGGTCTTATGGGGTCTGCGCCATGTCTCAGAGCTGATTGGTGGCATGTGGGGTACGTACACAATCTTAGGCAGGTAGTTTTCATGTTATGGTTGACTGGTATATGATTAACACATCAAAATGCTCATTTGAATTATATAAATATTATAAATTATAAATATATTGGAATCACGACAGTACTAGAGCAGGAAACGGATCTGTGCATTCAATGAAAAGTCCTGTATTTCTCAGTAATTTTCTCCTCTTCTTTCTCTCTTAAGCACAATAAATGAGGCTGCACTTGATGGAGCACCCAAATGAGACCAGTCAAGTCCCTCACTCAAGGTTACCGCGGAGACCATAGACAAGCAGAGTGGAGGGGAGAGGAAAGGAGAGCAGCGTCCGCTTGGGTCTCTGTTCAGCACTCCTTCTGTGTGGATCATTCACCAATTAAAAAGAGACAGAGACACACACAAAGAGAGAGAGAGAGAGAGAGAGAGAGAGAGAGAGAAGGAGGCAAGACACTGAGGAAATAGTTAAGTTAAACCTCAGAGCAGAGTTGTGCTAATAGGATAAAAAAAAATGTATGCAAGATGTATATTTATAATATGCATTAGAAAGTTGTAAGCTGTACTGCAGTTTCACCCAAAATCTTCCTCTTTAAACAAGCTACACTCTACAATTAAAGTATACTATTTATAATTCTATAACACGGAGAAAAGAAAACATTTATAAATTCATGTTTTTCTCCTGACAAAAATATTTTTATTCACATGATTCTAGGTTCTGTGAATGATCTGTGAATTTGTGTCTCACTCTTTGGAAGTCTGGAATGATGCATGCTGTGAATGTCTTTTCCAAATTAAACAAGGTTTACGTTGTCAAGTGGTTCAACACGCTTGGAGGAGAGCATTACTGTACAGCTAAAGGTCAACCAACTAAGTCAACACATTTTTCCTTAAAAGAGAGAGAGAGTGACCCCTGCTGACCGCCCCCCTGATTCACTCTACCGGACTCCCCACAGACAAAGAGCAATGGGCAGCACATGGCTCGATTTGAAACCTACACTTTATCTGTAATTAGGAGAGTGATTCCTTATTATTGTTATTCATGAAAATAGCAAATCATGAAAAATGATTTCACAGAGTAAGTTACAGTATGATCAGAACATGGAAGAGTACAGTTTCTGATGTAATATCAAATAAGAGGTGTAAAATCTCATAAATCAAATCTTCCTGATAAACAAATAAACATGTTGAAATGCACATAACACTGGTTGCCACAAACCTGTTTTTGTTACTGTTTTATCTGCACTTTAAGTTGTCCTGCTCACATATTTTTCATGGTCCAACATAATTGTCTGTTTTTAAAGTGTTGTTTTGGCCATGTCTGTGCCTTTGACCGCAGCAGGAGCTATTGCGGGGCATGGGTGTTTGTGCTGCCATTAAAATGAAAAAGTGGCTCTTATGCTGTGGCTGTTGAAACACCATTAGGAAATGGAGACAGATGCAGAGAGGGACTCTGAGGCTTGTGCATGGGGCCAACAGTAAATCAGACAGAGACTAATCTACAGTCTACAGCGTTCCGCAACATTTCTCTCTAGCTCTCTTTATTTCACACACACCCGTACGCACACACACATACAGGGGATGTAAGTCAATGGATGGGCACTTGTGTGAGGATCTGTAAGAGTTTTCAACAGTTTATTCACATTTAGGTATAAATTACAAAGGCACAGTACAAAAAGAAAGGCCCGGGAGTCAAAAACAGCACTGTGCTGAATACAGACAGAAGAACTTTTGGATTTAAGGAAAAATGTAGTGAAGTGGCAGGATAATAATCATCAAGTATCGATGCATGCTGTACATAGCAAACATCACAAAATCTCTCTGAGATGTGGATACTTCATTTCAGACCTTCATGGTGTAACTTGGCTTTATATAAAGCAATAGACCTGTGTAACCTTGTAAGCCTGATCAATGCTTATTTTAAATCTCATCGATTAAAAGTTGTAATTATTGATTGTCACACAGCTCAGACGAAGTCTAGGCTGTGTCACATGCACACATGAAAGATTGTGCACACACACATAGGCACGCGCGCACACACACACACACACACACACACACTCTCTGTCTCCCTCTCTCTCACACACACACACACACACTCACAGTATTATTATATTTGCAGGGACTTCCACTGACAAGACAACATCTACACCTAGACTTAACCTGAACCTTAACATCAACCTCAGGAGCCAAAGCCAGTCTCACTGGTTTTAACTTTTCTAAAAATGTTGAATTGTGGAGAAAGCAGAACATTTTCTTGTGAATCTACATGTAATCACGACAGCTTGTGATGAATACAGGCTCAGACAGACAGACACAACCACACAAAATGTCCTTTCCCATGTAGGCTTCTTATCCCCTGATCAGGTAACTGCCCTTTAATCTTCCACAGATGCCGGTGCCACATGTACACTACCATGCTTCGAATCAGTGTCATATTAACAACTTTAGAGATGTTTATTTCTGCACAATAAAAATGTATAAAACGTAGACTTAAATATTCTAAACTACACCCTATCATGTTTGTTTAAATGTTTCATTCAGCAATCAAATAATTTAGGACAAAGAATGTATTAATGATGAGACATTTAGCAGGATTATATGTTTACTCTCACTTTTTGTCAACATTTGATAATCACTTTTAAAAAGACATTTTGGATCCATTTCCTACACATCCATTTTGACAAAGAATATGATTTTTTAATACTTTCTTATAAATCACAGAAATACACATTTGCAAAACGTTTTCTTTAAACATTGTTTCCAAACTTTTGAATGGTGATTCTAAACTTTTAAACGGAAACATACAGACGGGGGCTTTTTACATTCAACTCACCAGTAATATTCAATTACTGTATGCACCACGTCTCTGTCCTGCTTGCAATTGATTTCTTTTAAAACGCTAGGCATCCTTCACTCGTGACGTGCTGCCTTGTTCTCGTGGTTGGGAAACATCCCCGTTAAATTACAATGCCATCTGCTTTCCGCCGCTGCGCCCGTCCCGCTCCTCCTCCCCCCCGCGTCCCAATCCTGTCATAATGAATATGCACTATCTCCCTCTGCCATCAAGCGCCTCGCCCTACCATTTAATCTCATCTTAATCTCTCCCCATTGTAATTTCAAATTGTTTTGTGTTTTACGGCAAATTGAGGCACGCGGGCCACCCGCGTGGAGGCACAACGCCTCTCTGCCGCAGAATGTTTTCATTTCCTTTCGCTGCTACCTAAAAAAAGCACTTTTATTATTAACACGCTTATATAAATAAGAGAAACACGAGGAGAATATTGCTCTCCTACAAGATGGGGAGGGGCTGAGAAAGAAATGTTGGGGGTCCCACATTTCTTGATGGACGCACACACTCACACTCACACAGAGAAGTATGTGAAAATGAAACGATTAGTGTAAAAGAATGCTGTGTTCCTTACAAATGAAAGTTTTTCTCAGGAGAAACTGGACACATAGTCCACTGCAGTACAGTCACAAAAGCCGAAAAATTCCAGTCTAATTCCAGTAAAACCTCTGATTCTGCTGCTTTTTTTATTTGTTATATTTTTGTTTATGAAACTCCTTTGAATCTTATGAAAGTTTTCTATCCTCTCTGTGTTTGTTAAAGCAAGTCAGAGTCGATACAGAGCGCTGATGGTTTTGTTTAGGCTTTCTGCTTTTCACTCAGCTACTACACCAGACAGCACTACTGAAGTTGTAATTAGGAATTAGAGAAAGGCAAAGACAAAAAGAGATTGGAAATGTGTAGGGGAATACCCTTTATTTTCACCACAACTTTAACATAATACACCCCCAAAGCCATAAACACACACATTCAACCCTAACGGACTCAGATATGACATCAAGGAACATGCCATGCTATACACAACATCAGAAAAACTGGCTTGTATAAAATTTTCTGTTCCAGTTTCTGATCAATTAGAAACTGGAGTGAATAAAATTTTATAGATTCTCTGGGAAAGTGGGTGAATTATGTGGTTTGATCAGAAGATAACATGACAATAATGCTGATCTTTGTGGAGAGAGGTGCAGATAGAGAGTGTGTGTGTGTGTGTGTGTGTACGCAAGTGTCTTTTCATGCGTGGTGTTTATCATGCAGTCCACAGTCCTTGTGCCCTATCGTTGACAGTCTCTCTTGACAAAAGCCATCGCAAGCAAGCCACGAGTATTGAGTCCAGCTGAGGACAAATTTCAAGATGAACCAGAAATCAATTTGCCATCAAATTTTCATGCCTGTCCCCGGCTCTCTGTGGCATTTTAATTACTGCCACCCTGGACCAGGGGTGCTGGAGATATTGACACTTAGCGCTGTACAATAAACTTTATTGGCAAGCTCTGCTTGATTGCTGTACTAAACTAGAATAACAAGGGATACAGGAGGAGGAGTCTCATGTGCACATACATGTGTGTGTGGGTGTGTGTAAGATATTCGCATGGGAAGCATACAAAGAGAAGTAAAAATGACCTGAACATTAGCTCTCTAGCCTTCACAATCCAACGGAAGGAATAACAATGAGCCAAGATCCAGAACGGTCAATTAACACTTTGTAAAAGAAATAACTAATAATAAGTAGCTTTTTCAAATACAACATATGAAAAGGGGAAGAATGTCTACAAATATGAATAATCAAACACGAACACATGTTGACACAGTAAATACTGTTTTTTAAATGAAGCTAGAATGATTGCAAACTGATGCTTAATCCTTTATTTTAATCTGGACTTGCATATGTGGTTTCTGAGTCTCTTGTTGTTTTCTATAAAAAGTATGTTACCCTGCTAAACCAGTAGAATATCACACAGCACTCTTAGCGTGACATAAAATGTAAATGCTTTTTTTTAAGTAGCTACCTGGTTCTATACAGCATCTTTGGTTGCCACAGCATCGTCATCTGAGAATCTTGACAGAATTCAGACTGACATTTCTGAAGATCTCCATTAATTCCAATGTGCTGTTTCGAACCATATATATTCAAAACAGTACTTTTAAAAAAAAGCATATTGATTTTGAAGAACATGTTAGTTGAACAGCATTGTTCCGAGTTAACCGTGTTCACATATTTTTAGTGATTTAGTGACTAGCCATCACTTTCTGCACAATTGTTCACTGAATTGGTTAATTTGCAGCAGAGATGTATATACAGCAATCTTGGTCAATCTTGCTCAAGTATTGTTTACCTTGCATTGTCAAAAATTAAAGTGAGTTATGTTACGCCCCTCTCTTTGAGTGACAGTCAGTATGTAATACAAACTTCTGTGACTTCTTATTTATATTAACCTTAAAGTTCAAATGTACAATTGAAGACTGAGTCGAGTATATCTGGGGTAGGTAAAAAACTTTTTGGTTTTGCTGCTTTTCCTTTCCTTTCCTCACCTTTTACGTTTTTTTAAAAGGTGACAGGCGCCTTGGGCTCTCTGAAGCCAGTCCCTTCTATGTGTGTGTAAAGAGCAGGTGATCTGGCCTCCTATGGCTGAAGCACCCAAGACAGACACTACCACAGAAACCGACATAAATGGATTGAATGTGAAAGAGAAGAGAGAAGGAAAGACAGAGAGACGCAGGATGGGAGAGATAGATTTCCCGTCATTAATGATCTATGGGCAATCATCTGTGTATTTTCAGCTATACTGTTAATGGCTATTGGCTGCCATTAAAATCTTTACGGCTCTAAATTCCAGGCATGAGAGAATCGGCGCAGCTTTAATCCGATGTGCTTCCATTGTGAGAAAATTAGATATCAATCCTTATTTGTAAATACAGAGTGAGTGGCTGCATGTTTATCTTTCAAGATAAACATATCATGGCTTAATAGATCCCTTAACCATTCTTACATAGCATTTCTGGTGGTATTGGTTATGCATGTGCTGAGATTTAAAGAATGTTTTACATTTTGCATTACATTCAGAGATAAATGCTTACCATCTACATCAGGCTTTGAAGAAAGCTATGTCATCATTTGACAAACTTTAAACTCTGCTTGAATTTTTATTTTAAAAAAAACAAACAATATGTAGTCTCACAACTTGAGTGTGGCAGGAGGGCAGGAGAACATAATAAAGAAAAAAAAGGAAAGAGATATCCCAGGCAAAGTCAGATTCAAAAGAAAACATACGCTCCAATTAATTCCTGAACAATAGTGTCTCCAAATACCTGCTGGGCAAATTCATTCTCACTGTGATAGAAAAATAGAGCTCCCTTTATATCTAGTGCAAAATTACCAGTCAATGTGCAAAATCAATTTGGCAAAAGTGTCTGCGTGAATATGAGAGAGGGGGGGAAGACAGAGAGAGAGAGAGAGAGAGAGAGAGAGAGAGACAGCAGAAAAGAAAGGGACCCTATTATGTATATTTTCTACTTTTTTAGAGTCCAAAGCTACTTTCACTGTACTGCTGTATTCACTGCACCAGGTGTTGCACTGCTACACAAGCTGTATGAAAGCTGATAGGTCAAGGAGGACAAACAATCTTTTAATAAAATAATCTCTCCTACATAAATAAAATACATGGTTAGATCTGTAATGAATAGTTGCTCTCACATTACTGCAGCTATGCAGGACATCTGCAAACACCTCAATCGAAAATGATGTGTAATATTCACTGAACACAGAGCCAGCTATACTGTGGCCTTCAGAAGGTGCAGGAGAAAACATATTCAGATGCTGGAGCTGAGGCAGCAATGAATGTGATTTACAGGCACATTACATGTCATAAATGAAAGAAGTTTAGATATTGCCTCTTGGATAAAAAACCTTTTTAAGAAGCCTTGTGTACATTTCTTGTAAACTGTAATTGTTTTTTTGTTGTTGTTTTGATGTATTAGAACTCTCCACAACTGAAAATGACTGCTCTTAAATAAACCTGGTACAAAGGAGGAAGAAGGTAATATTTTACCGTTCACTCTCAGTTCATTATCAGTCAACATACTTTCGTGAAAGGGCTTCAGTTAAGCCATGATGCCCCCTACTGGCCAATGCAATCACTTTGTTCATGAAAAGTATTCCTGTATATAGTCCTATGTTCCGTTTAAAAGACATCAAGCACATTATATCCAAAACTGTATGTAACGATGCAGCAAGAGAAAAAAAGGTACAAAAAAAATGAGAATCAGATGGGAAAACTGCTGCATTAAATGATAAGTGCCACAACATTATTTGTATTATGAAGTAAATGAATGATTACTCTGCATGTATTGCTATACCTACAATAATTTTGTCAGTGCACATACACTCTCCCTCTCTCTCTCTCTCTCTCTCTTCTTGTCGTCTTCCTGGCATGGTTCCTGGATTGTGTGTGTGTGTGTGTGTGTGTGTGTGTGTGTGTGTGTGTGTGTGTG
>JBBPDC010000129.1:11350527-11369622 GCA_037974485.1 Hemigrammopetersius urotaenia | reverse complement strand
TGTGTGTGTGTGTGTGTGTGTGTGTGTGTGTGTGTGTGTGTGTGTGTGTGTGTGTGTGTGTGTGTGTGTTTCTTTGTCACCTCAATCAGTGCTTATCTTTCTCTGAGGGGTGAGGGGATGAATTATTGGTAGGAATTTAGGAAAGATTCTGGACTAGGTGAGACAGAATGGGAGATGTGCAAGATGGGAAAGTTCATTTTCTCATAATAAACAGAAAAATCCCCCTTTTATGTCCACTTTCATTCTTTTTTAAACAGGCTCCGGAAAACAGAAATTCTTTACATTCTTTCTTGGTCATTATCATGGGGGTGAAAATCTGATCTGCTTCATTAGTGCAAATCAACATCTTTATTAAATGAATTGATTATTTGATTGTTAGCATTCATTTGTGCCATAAGATATCATAACATATTCCAGCCTTTTCCCACGTCCATCAGCTCTTCATTTTCACTCTCCGCTCCCTGCTCCTCCAAAAATGAGTGGTGGGGAACACCTCTGTAGCCCCGTATGTCACCGCATAGCCCACCAAAGACGCCTTCATACTACTGCCTGAGCACTGAAGCATTTCAGCAGGTCAAATCAATCATGGCCATTCTGCTCCAATTTAATCAGCCTTCATCAAATCTCAGGCCAAGATCAATGGCTCATATCCTACTTCACCACGGCTGCACGGGTGAGAAAGCTACATGTGACAAGACTTTGCTAGAAAAACATAACGTAATATGTGTCCAAACTTTGAAACTGTGGACCTAAGCAAATAAAGATATTTCGCTTAAAATGTCCATGACAACAGTGTTAAATAACAAATAAGCTTATATCCTCTACCATTCCATTATTCTGATATGATGCTAGAACTGTGAAGTTCTGCAATTTCCAGTTTTACATACTTTGCAAGAGAGTATCTAAAATATTTATATTTATGTGGTGAACAAATATAAATGACATCCTCAACAATAAATAATACACTTTCCATTTATCAACTGATAAGTTATTCTTGTTCCTAAAATACCTAAAATGTCAAACAAAACAATTAAAATACGTTTTGAAACGTAGTTGATAATATAATCTGTTATCACTGAATAAAATAACAAATCTTTCTAATATTATAAGTGATTTTAACACTGTAAGGTGTAACATTGTAAGCCTGGGCCGAACACTCGGCAGCAGGAGGCCTATGTGGTTCTCTGCAGACGGAGCAGGAGAAGCTGTAGCTGTTGCTGTGCTGACCTGTGTGATTCGGAGGACACAACCACCACGCGCGCAGGAGCTGACCGCCGAAGCACGTCCTGCAGCAGCTGCACCAGGTAGAAGTGGCCTAGGTGGCAGATCTGGAAAGTGGATTCAAGCCCATCCTCCGTTAGACGCCATGGTTGCGTACACACTGCTGCATTACACACCAGGATGTGCAGGGGTCTGGAAACACAAAAACTCAAAGATTAACTCCACATGAACTTTCACAATTGCACAACTTAACACCACAGAAGGACAAGCGAAAAAAATCATCCTTGGACCCCAAAAACAGCCCTTTTAAAAGCAATATGAAAATGCATTGCAGTAAACTCCTGCGTATATGTGGTTCAGCAGTCAGATTTCAGTCTCTTTTTTTCTGAGTCCCAAACTAAAAATTGTTGTTTGCTATTTGTTTTTGCTTGAAGTCTGGGCCTTGTCCACCACACCCCCTAGTCCTCATGCTGGGCTGTTTAGCAAGGCAATCAGACACCTGAACAGAATGAGTCTCCACTGCTCAGTGCAGTGCCCAAACATAAACAACCCAGCAAAAGGACAAGAGGGCGTAGCGGACGAGGCCTGGGTGCCACAGCTCGTTTTTAACTTTTCATGCATTTTAGGGCAAAATTATTAAGAAAAATATAATTGACTAATTTTTTAACATAAATATCAAGGCAAATTCAGCTACATTTTTGTGTAAAATATAACAGTTTTTTGGTACTGTCCAGAGAACACAAAGCACGATAAAATACCGCTGTGCAGAAGGTTTGAAAATAGCCAATCCGAGAACACTATTTATTTCTCCTTGCTGAATGGCTGCTGCACTATGATGCATCTTGTGTGGATCTCAAGTGTTTCTCTGATTGTTCTTGTGTTTTTTGTTTGTTCTTCTTTAAGCCCAGTATTTGTATTACTGTGAATTAAATGATTACTGTATTTTTCCTGCTTTATACCAAAGAAAATGACAGCGCATACCAAAGCCAGGCACGAATTACAGTACAGTCTACACAGCAGTAACATTGGTATTTACATTCTAGCACTGCGGGAGTTCAGTATAAACTGTACAGTATGGATACGAGTTTACCTTTACATATTCTTTAAGGGTGAAGTATTAAGCTGAGTTTAAAATTAAATTAAAGTGTTTTAGGAGCATATTTGGGGGCATATTTAGGGTTTACACTATAAAAATAGGCTTTTTTTTTCACCATATCTCATATTCATGTTTTTTTCACTATACGTGGGAGCTCTTGGAACATAAGCAGGGGTTTGCTGTATTGGGAAAACAGAGAGAGGAAGAAAAAAAAAAAATACAATATGAAAGGTGAAAGATGGAGGACAAAAGGCTGTGGGTGTGAGAAAACTGCTAATGGTGTCAGCTGACATCCGGGCTGCGATCCAGCTTGAACTGCCATCACTCTGTAAGATCAGCTATAGCAGCCTGCTGAGGGGAACTTAAAGAGACAGAAACATTTCAGAACATTCCTTTGTCTCATACTTTCTCACATGAATTCAAATGATTGTTCATATATTAATAGAACCAAAAGATACATACATCACTCATAAGTCACAATTATATTTCCCACACAGATAACTGTGCAGATTCCATTTTTCCACATGTGAATTCAATGACAGAAAAACTGCAACACTCTTCAGGACTAGAATTCATAAGTCAAACAAGGTCATTCCACACAGATAAGGGAAATGTCCCTCGTTCCTGAGAGAGCTCATTGTATAACCCAAACCCCTAGAAGATTCTTGCCTTGACAGAGTCGCTCTACTGATCTGGAACCCATGGCGGTGCCACAGAACAATTTGAATCCACCCCACCAATTTTTAATTTCTTCCATTAGAATTAATTATGAGGGCCACAGGCAATTTGTGTACTCTGTGTTTAAGACTGCCTGCACTATTAATTAAAAACTGGTTGCTGGAAAATTAACGGAGGAATTGTTATGCCCCTACTATAATGAGCCTTCCCTATGACATAAAAAAAAAAAGAAGTGCATGGTGCGTTTCCCTCCAGGTTCAGGGAGGAAAAGTTGCAGTCTGCATCAGTGTGAGAGCAGGGGAGCATGGAAAGTGTGCACTCGTTTTAGTACTCCAAGCGAGGCCATGCAAACATCCTGGCCACAGGTGACCTTCAAAACATATGGAATAAGCCTGGTATGAACCTTGTTCACACTACTGTCTAAAACCGGTTCAGTTTCTACAACATGTGTTCAGTTCTGAATGCAAGACATTACAAGAAGAACTGTCAACAAGACGTCTCTACCAAGGCCAAAAAAGTCATAAAATTCAGCATTAGGGGACAGGCCAAAGGATTAATGACCTTCAAAAAGGGAGTGTATTGTCATGGCTATTAAGGCATAGAAGAAATAGTCCTTTAGATTTACACGATTTTCCGTGCAACCCAAATGTAGGCAGTCAGTCTTTCTGATGTCTACTTTCTACAAAAACTGACAAAAGTACACTGTACACTGTCTTGCAGCTCAAATTGTCCACTACAGGGCTTACAAATCTGAGTGTCTGGTTTTGCAGTTTGGTGCTCATATTATTCCTCTGCTTGTTAGCTGGATTATTAAACAAGTCTTGACTGATTTCCCACACTCGGGGTAAGCGGGAAAACTGCAAACAATTGGTTTTTTTGCTGTTCGTTTTCTTTCTACCCCTGCAAAGAATTTCTTTATTTCTCTAGGTATAGAACACGGCTCTCTAGAGGCTGCCACACGGAAAACACAACCATTCTCGACCTCTGTCTGAAACACACACGTACAGGTTCTCCATGACACTTAATGAAGCATGACACCAAGAAGAGGGAGTGATTGTACCTGAGAGTGAATTGCATTAAACTTTATGACTTTCACGCTCTGGTCTAAAGGCATGTAATGGAAGAGGAACATGTCTGCGATCATCAATGAACTGCAGAATACTCATCCCATGGGTAGCACACACACAAGGGAGAATCCCATCATCTCACACAAACACTCCGCCAAGAAGAGACAACACACTAATATCACTCACAATCCTACTGGCAGTTCAAATACAAATACATCCTTCTGGGGGTTTTATGACAGTGTACAAAGTACTGTCATCTATAAAAATGTGCTAAATTAAGGGACAAAGGTAAAAGACTAAGAGATACCGTCTAACTGTATTAAACCTTTTTTTTAAAACTCAGTGTAGCTTAAAGATGGGGTGTAATAATTTATGGATGCAATGCTACTTGGTGTATATAAGCTTCCATTACTTGTAAGTGAAAATTTTATTACATTCAAGCCACCTGTGTAAGAGCAGCTTTTTGTTGACAGGCATCTTCTTTACAAGGAAAAGATGAGGAAAACAAAAGGCCCTGCCATGATGTCACCACAGAGGGATTTTAAGTGAAAAGCAGGTCAGAGTATGTTTCAAAGGGCAGGCATGAGGACTCTTCATCCAGTATGGCACCCCTAAAACTGGTTTCATATTTGACGTGGCTGATTGAATGAGCCTGGGCAGGAGAGGGGGCAGTGTATTGCTGTTTGCCCCATAAACTCAGGCTAATCCTCCCGGTGTGTGGCCTGTGATTTAACAACATGCCGTTACAGCAGCCTCACTCTCGTAATACAGCTCCCTGCCAGGCCTGTTCTCATAAGCAAAAAGCTAACAAATGGCTTTAATAGGCAAGCCCACATAATGTAAAAACTCCCTTTAAACTTATTAATGCGATCGAGGGGGTCTACCGCAGATGTGCAATTTACATGCCAGGCTAGCGGGGGCGGTAACGGGCAAGCAGGGAGGAATAATGCTCCATATTTACTTTAAAAGAACCCACAGGGCGTGGCCTTTGACCCGGGAATAATCTCTCTGCGTAAAAGAGTGATTACTTTTTCTCCCACCACTCCGGCCAGCCCATTAAGGGGCTGTGTTTATGGGCCGCACAGAGAGCTGGTGTAACAGAACGCAGCTTTAAGCCACGCACACACACAATTACGCACACAAGAATACAAACACACAGGTCGTTTTACAAAATGGGCTAAATTAGAATGCGCCCCTGACTTGACAGTTGATATCCAAAGCCCATCAACTCAATAATGTTACATTAGAGGCGTTCCTAATGCACACGTGGCAAGTGAGATGGGGCACAGTTTGCGACCGCAAACGGAGGGCATTTGAGAGAACAAGACGTCACATGCAATTAGCTTTGCAAGTACAGCATTGACTCTGTGCTTAACTTAATTACGCACAACTATACCTGAAGGGATATGCACAGAGATGTACATCTGAACCATGTGGAACATGGTGAAAAGAGAACAAAGAACGAAAGAACGAAGAGAAGAGAGAAGTGCACTAATATGTAAGAAAAAGCACCGATTGTATTACATTTCCCATGGCAGTGACTTAGACTGTGTATGTATGTATGTGTACATGTAAGTGCTTGGAGCACAAACAAGGGGGCGTGATGCACCTTCAACAGCTGCCTGCTGCCATTCACACCTCAGCAGCTCTCTATTCTGATGCGAATTAATCTACTACTCCTCCTCCTCTGGGACACACACACAACCACACACACCCTCCCCACTCTGGGAATAACTAATGAAGAAATACAACCTTGGCAGAAGAGAAAGGGGCCGCTCCCTCATTCCGTCCCTGGGAACGGATCACACTTGGGGGTTCATGAGTGTGTATGTGTTTAGATGTGGGCTTGGGACACAAGAAACAGTTTGTGAGCTATATGAATGAGAGAGCGGAAACAGAGGAAGAAAAGCAACAAACAGAAGACAGTGAAAAGTAGCATTATGCTCAAAATTACATTATTTAGCCTTATGGAAGCTCGTGCTTAGAGAGTTGTCTCTGTAACCAGAAGGCTGTAGGTTTAAACCCAGGATTGCCATGGCACCACTGATATACCCTTGAGCAAGTGCTTGAACACACTGCTCTCCGGGTGCTGCGTCACTGGCTGCCCTCTGCTAGTGAATGAGTTAAATGCAGAGAAAGATTATCACATTGTTCACACTGTGTTCAAAGAGAAGGCCACAGTATAGGACAGTCCCCCGGACCTGTACGGCCACATTTGAACCCCATCTCCACACTCACTGTGGGTCACTGGGCCAAATAAATGATTTGGGTCCCAAATGGCCTCAGGCTAATGGGTTAATCTTTCTCTCTTATTAAATGCTATCAGCTTCTATTAAAAGCAGTGCAAGTGTGATGTGAATGGAAAGCTGAGGCAGGGAGAGGAGAAAAAGATTTGCAAGTGGCTGCGCTGTCACTTCGTTCACTCAGCCATGACAGAGGAGGGGAGTGGAGAACAGGCAGAATGTTTCACACACACACACTCACACACACACACACACATACCCCTCATGTGTACTCACTGTTGTAACCAAACCTAGCAACTATATTTCTAATTTTACATTTAATTCTATTTGAGCATTTGGAAAAGCCCAATAGGTTTTATAGGCAGAATGGCTCCAAAGCAACTCGGAATTACATTTTGCTACACTTTTGTTCATTCAAGTTTAGTAAGTTTTAAAACTCTTATTATGCTACTATTTTTGAGTAATAAAATCGTACATCAGACCAGGATGATCACATATGTACATGGTAACACTTTTCTTATAATAAGCTTTTTTCTCTGATTTTCCAAAAAAAAATTTAATATGTTTTTGTCCTAAAATGTATGAAGACACAAATACACATGCGTATACACACACACAGTCCTAACACTGCACTTTACACGCCCTTTACTATGGCATGCACACATTCAACCATAAACAAACATGGTTTACTAACAGGTACATACTTCTACCCTATAAAAAGCACAGATGAATACACAAGTGCAATAAAGGTAAAAGCATCCACTTATGTTAGTTCCTCATTGTCTTACACTACAAATTCTGTTTTCAAAGTCTCCTCCTATACCTTTACTCTCTTTCTTCCGGGTTAATTTTCTACAGCAGTGTTCTGAGAGCATGTTAATCAGGAGAGACGACCAATAAGGCCTTATTAGGACTCATGCAGCAGAAGGCAAACAGGAGAGGGGGTAGAGGTGGAGCGGCTGGGGGAGAGGGTGGCGGTCACCTCCAGGGCTTTGGCTGCTGACCAAGCTGCTGCTGCTGCTGCAGGCTGCAGTGTCCTGCCTGAGGGCCCGCCTGCGGCCAGATGAGCCCTAGAGCCCCCTGAGAGCCCAAAGAGAACCCACCACCACCAGCAGCAGCAGCAGCAGCAGCAGCAGATGCCCAGCACACTCCACCCTGTCACCTCTACCACTGCACAACCTCTGCTAACCTGAGGGAGGATGGTAAGGAAAGTACAGTAGCTGTCAGGAGAACCTGTCAGGGCAGCAACACCAATGCCCACAAGCCTCTGGAAACACACTGGGGTGGCATCTCTCTTAGCCAATAAATGGCTCCTCCAGGAGAAGACTGGACCAGCAGTTCCAGAAACATTATCAGCCTCAGTTTAAAAACATCATGACCCAAAGTACCACACACTGCAGTTCTACACTCCTCCATTCTTTACAAATCCCTAAATTATGATCCAAACATGCCGCAGTGTGTATTTTTTATAACATGAACTTGAAAGTAATTCATTTTGCTTTGCTATGCTTTCAAATATAATTATATAATGAGTTATAAAATGAGTGACATTTACTAGTTTGTTACAGCCTGTGCATACTCTTGACTTTTTTCTTGTTTGTTTCAATATCAAATAATAAAAATAACTTTTTATCTTACATTCCATTATGAATGTTTGTTGTGGTTTAACACAAATATTTGCCAGATGTTTCCAGACATAATTGTTGAATGTTGTATTTTCATGCATTTATGCACATGGCACTGTAAACTGTTGAGGTCAAGACTGTGATAAATAGCACTAAAAACCAGGGCTGTTTAGCTATACTAAAGCTTTAGTTCCAAGGCTTTCAGAAAAAACACACATTATCTCTGTCAACACAAATCGAATTTTTGGCTTTTAGGTTCTACGTTTTGGGTTCCAATATTTGTTTTAGATGGATAAGATTAAAACTTTTATTAATCCCTCGGGAAGATTCCTCAGGGAAATTCAGTTTCTAGCAGCAGCAGTACACCGACATAGTTGAACAGTTATAAATGAAAGAAGGAAATGAAAGAAATTATTAAATATAAAAGAAATATAAGAATATATAAGAAATATAAAAAAAATCTATCTATCTATCTATTTTCTATCTATCTATCTATGCATTTTGTATAAAATAAGTTTGCAGTCTTGTATTTTATTAAAAATAAATATTTTATTAAACAAAAATAATAATAATAATTTTTACTATACTTTGTGGGAATAATAAACATGTTTAACCTGCAAAGAAATTCCATGACTACGTATTTGTTTACCCTTGTGTGAAAATCCTAGCAGTCTTTTCTCTGCCAAAACAAAACAAAGCACTTTACTTGGAGCATCTGAACTGACACAATGGACCATCTGACACACTAGGGAATAATCACAATTAAATCATAATTACACCCCATCAGTCTAATTACTGAACACTACAGGCTGCCATCATGCAACTAATGACTGCTTACAGACAGAAACATGCCACTGTTTCAGTGTTTATACACAGATAAAGCCTATAGAGAGATCAGAGAGTACCTTCCTGCTCCATTACTTTTAGCTCAAAAGATAAGATGCAAGCTTCGATGGTGTTTGTCTTCTTCTTTACCCTGCCTGCCTTTGAGAGCCAATGTCACTGTTCCTTCGCCTTCCGCCACGTAATGTAACTTCATGAAAGCCCTGCCAGTAATTGATTTAACTGGGAGACTGTGAAGGACTTCAAAGTCTGTGGAGATGAGATTGATGGAATTATGTAGTAAGGTTGAGATACTTATTTATTGACCAGAGAGAGGGGAGGGGAGGCTTATGATGAGAGAGGCTGGACCTTTTGGCCCCGTGCTGATTTGATAGCTCGGTAATGGAGTGGGGGAAGGAGAGGAAGGGGTTTCGGAGGGGTCAGACTCCAGCACTGGACTCAGACCACTGCTCAAATGGAGCTAATGGCTCTCCATGAAAAGTCTGGCCAGGTCCTGAGACTGTTCTCCAATTTAGAATGCATGGCTTGTTTGGGAAGAGAGGGTTACACGAAAGCTTTTAATTTGAAAATTGGCCAGACGATGGTGCACAGATGACAAAAGGATGAAAAAGGGGTTCAAATCAAATAGCATTACCCTTAACACTCTTGAGTGATGTTAAGATTGGCAGAACAAATCATTGCGTATTTGCACCTTTTGAACGTTCAGAGTTATAAAAATGGGGGAAGATTTACTCACAGTTTCCTTGCTTTGAAGGCTTCTGCAAACTCTTTGACACTTCTCAACGAGGCTAGGTCCAGGGGCATGGCCTCAACACGAGCTTTGTGCTAGACAGAAAGTGAGAGTGAAGGAGGGAGAGAGAGAGGGAACAAATAAGAGCACAATTTAAACAAATAGTATCTCTATCATCCATCAAAATCACCTAGAAATCCACACAGCTGTGGAGTACCACCTACAGCTCTCCAGCCACTCTTCTCACCTGTGCATTTCTCTAGGTACTATATGGCCCTGAGGCTTTAGCCACTGATATACTGACACGGCTGCATTTAAATCAACTCTCTATTCCCAACAATAAATCAGAGGTGCATTTCCTCCAGGAAGAGTTGGACAGTCTGAGCCTGGATAGCATCTCCATATGCTTTTTATGGCACTTTTATGATTCCCCACCCTCATCGTATTGAATCCATTCAGTATTTACACTAAGTGTGCAGCGAAGCCTTGCAGAGTCCTGTGCTCTTATGAAGTCCGTAATGGCATATAGAATAGGCTTGAGGGATAAATAATGGATGAAAAAAGCCAAATCTGCCATTATGGTGGTGCTCAGTGCCGGCTTTTAAGTTTACCTTTGATCGCTCGGTAACGTGATCAATAAGAAGAAAGGTGTATAAATCACTCCAAAAGATATAATCATAGATTCAATGGTCACAGGTCAATCACAGGTCCCCTGAGGTAAAGAAAGCAGCCTTAGAGAAATGCCACACACAGTTTACGTTCACCATTTCTTGCCCAAAATACACAATTTCTTCCCCTTGAAATGCCAGACTTCAGTCCACAATACACCGTGAGGACACGCTGTACACGGGTAAATACTGTAGCTTATTTTTTTTTCTTCCTTTTTGTTTATATTTTTTTTACGCAAGCAGCTGTGTGCAAGGTTAGCAGGTTTGGTACTTTCTCCACTAGCATCTGTGATGAGGGAGTTGGTTGATGAATGGGCGTCTGAACTCTGCTCATATTACAGTGGGCTTAAGAGACACTGGGCATTTTAATCACGTCACGTACAGTATGGCAGCGGTTTAACACAGAACGCACCAGCTCAGCGTTTCTTCCATATCAACCAGCTGTCTGTCAGCCTGTAACAAGCACTAATCAACTGCTCTGCAATTAGGGCTCTAGACCGCCCTGTAACAGCACAGCGCCAGAGGAACTCAAAACAATCATGTCTGCTCCAACAAGCAGGCTCCAATCTTCGTTTAGATGTGGTGAGATACAAAATAATCGTCCAACAATTTCTCTGTATAATTGTTTAACAGTGCATAATCTGATGGTTCATGACTGGAGCCTGGGACTGTAGAATTATGTCTATTAAGGGGATGCTGGTCCAGAACTTAGACCTGGGAGAGTGTTCTGGACTGATCTGTATCTCAAAGAGTGCCTGTACAGTCCACACACTTTATCAAAAGTCTCAGGCCCCTCATACGAAAGGAATAATTTTCCAAAAATGGAAATGTACACCTCAAATGTAGTTGATAACCAAAGACAGCTTACAGGTGATGGAAGCTCACAGCTCTTTAATTAGTACCAAGCAGTCATACGCATGTCTGAAACAAGTTATGGACAAATGTATAGACAAAAAATTATTTTAGTTGTGTGGTATAATTTTTAAAAAAAAATTTTAAATAATAATGGGCCACACAATATCAGAAAGTCTGCTTGTAGTTCCAGTGCGGAGGGAAATACCTCCAAATATACAGCTCCAGAGGAAGACAAGAGACCACAGCAATTTATTTTTAAATCAGCATCTCTATGAGTATGACAACCATTCCATGCCAGTGCCTGTTAAATTCCTACACAAACGCCTCATTCTGCTTTATGAGGTATTGATTAGTGATCACCTGAATCACATCTTATTCAATGAGGAAAAGTATTAAAACACAGCTGTAATCAACACTCTGCTCTTGGAATGAGAGTCAGAGAGAGAGAGACGTGCGCTCCGGAAAAGTCACGAACAAGAGAGAGAGAGAGAGAGAGACGCGCTCTGTGGAAAAGTCACGCACGAGAGAGACAGAGAGAGCGCGCTCGCGCAAGAGAGAAAAATACAGAGAGAGAGCAAGAGAGGGAGAGACACAGAGAGAGAGACACAGAGAGAGAGACACAGAGAGAGAGAGAGAGAGAGTAAGAGAGAGCCCTAAGGCCATGCACAGGGAGCCAGAAGAACTAAAATGAGTTAAAAAAAAAAACACATATTGGCACGAAAAAAGGAAAGAAAAAAAAGCGCAGAATATTTGCAGGTTCCAAGATTCTTTATTCAAGATTCAAGATTCTTTATTTGTCACATGCAGTCATACAAGTACAACACACAGTGAAATGTATCCACACACAGTGAAATGTATCCGATGTATTCCGCGTTGTTTTGAATATTTCCGCGTAAAACGATCAGTTTCGTTCTAAAAAAAAAAAACGCGTGTGACTGGATCCACGAGTCCAGATCCACGTAAAACTGTGGGTTACACTGAACTTCAGCTGTGCTAGAATGTACACACCGATATTACTATTGTATAGACTGTACTGCACGTTTTCGGCATAAGCAGTTAAATACAGCTCCAATTAGCACCAAGGAAAAATAAATAACGTGCTCAGATTCAAACCTCCCACCTCTGAGTACAGCGAGGGATGCGTCACAGGGCAGCAGCCAATCAGCAGCAAGGAGAAATAAATAGCACTCTCGGATTGGCTATTTTCAAACCTTCCATCTCTGAGTATAGTGAGGAAAGCTTCAAAGGGCACCAGCCAATCAGCAGCAAGGAAAAATAAATACCGTGCTCGGATTGGCTACTTTCAAACCGCCCGTCTCTGAGTGCAGCGGTATTTCACCACCCCATAATACAAAAACATTAATAGTTATTTTTATATGGAAATGTAGCTGAATTTATGTTAATATTTGTGTTACAAAATTATTTAATTATATTATATATGAATATTTATATATTGCCACGAAAAAAGCTGTGACGTCTGGACGCCACAAAAGCAACAAAAATGCAAAGGATATCTGCCTTAATCGTGCATGTGTGGGAGGGTCTGCGAAAAATAGTTCGGGGGGGGTTATATAAAATATTTTGTCTATTTCCAGAAAGTATGTGGAATTATTTCAAGACATGTATAGTTTACATTTAGAGAATAAGAAATTAGTAGCAACATTTGTCATAAAATTTTATTTGTTCCATTTTTCACCATAAAATCCTAAATTGTAATTTCTTTATGTTAATGTGTTGTCCACTATAGCAGTAGTAGGTCACTTAGTGGGTCAGAGATTATCATCTTTTGTCTGAAGTAGCGGTAATGATGAATTAATATAATAAGCCCCTCAAAGAATCACAGGTGTAACTGCCTTGTGTTAAGAAGGCCCAGAGCAGGCAACTAATGTTAATTACTGTATTTATACTCTCCAGAGATGAAATAAGGGATCAGATTAACATAGGTTATCATCGGCCTGCCTGACAATACAGAGAGAACCCATCAGTTTAAAGTGAAGTGAAGTGAAAGTGACCATTTGTCATATGTGAACACACCACAGCACACAGTGTGAACAGCACGAAATTCTTCCTCTGCATTTAACCCGTTCACCAAGTGAAGCAGGGGGCAGCTGCGAACACAGTGCCCGGGGAGCAGTGTGTGGGGACGGTACCTTGCTCACGGTACCTCAGAGGTGCCTAGCGGTCTTGGGAATCGAACCCGCACTTTCCGGTCGCAGGGCGAATGCCCTAACCACTAGGCCACCAACTGCCCCTAGTTTAATTACCTAGTTAACCAGGAAGCTAAAACTCTGCTAGGACAACTTTAGCTACCTAAAAAGCTAATTCTAAATCAAGCTTAAGTTGATTCATTTACAACTTTATTTTTTTTTTGTACAAATAATTGTCTGTTAATTAAAAAAACTCTACAACACAGACAATAAGAATAATGCGCTACACATGAACAGTGTTTCTCAGATTAGTGTTTGCTAGATAAAATAACAGCAGTGTTTTCAGCTGTTTTGGGGGTTTGATGATGGCTCCACAGCTTACTGAAAAAGACGAGAGCGCTAACCTTCTCTCTTTCGCTCCCCTACCTCGCTCTTTCATTCACTCCCAATTGCTCTCCGTTAGCTGAAACGATTAAGGATACACACACTCAATAGTTTCCTCTCTTTACAGTCGTCATAGAGCACAAGCGATCAACAGGAGCACAGCACAAGAGCACACACTGTCGTAGATAAATTACCCGCTCGCTCCAAAAACCATTTATCTATTTGGGGCCGTGTGTGATAGGGACCTTGTCAGGCTGCTCTGGCACTCTGCTCCCCCCGCCCCCTTCTCCATTCAAAAGCTAAATCATATGAAAAAGGCAATAGAACATTTCCATATGACACATATGCACAGACAGGGCTGCCAGGCTGCTCTCCTGTGTGTGAGGGAGCGTGAAGCGAGCAGGGGCCACGCTCACATAGAGCAGACAAATGGCCAGGAGAAAAGATCATTCGTCAAAGAAAGCCAGAAGAGAGAGAGGGGGAGAGAGAGAGAGAGTGAGAGCAAGAGAAAGAGCATGAGAGAAAAAGAAAGAGAGCAAGAGAAAGAAAGAGTGAGAGCAAAAGAAAGAGAGCAAGAGAAAGTGTGAGAGCAATCGAAAGAGAGAGAGCGAAAGAGAGAGAGGGAGACAAACAGAAAAGGAGATAGAAAAAGAAATAAAAATAAAAATAGTAAGAAAAGTAAAAAGAGTAAGAAAGTACAAAGAAGTAAAAAGATAGAAGTAGAAGACACAGGACGGGAATATAATGTGAAATAATGAAACTCTCTCTCTCTGTGTATCTCTCTCTCTCTGGGATTGAAGATATGAACTTCTTCCAGCTGGGCTGTCCCGCTCCGTCCCTCAGGAGCACTGTCAGCTCACATAACCAAGGAACAGCACTGAGCCTTCCGCTCTGTGCCCCTCTGCCATCCATTAGTTATGCCTGCTATCTACTCCATAGCATCGTTCTCTCATGTCTGCGGTTGGGGAGACTAACAGTACATGACACTTTGAAATAAAGCAGATGTCTGTGAACAAGTACAGGCAAAAGACTAGTTAGCGGGGACAACCATCTCCTGTGTTCGTCTGTCACTGCTACCACAACAGAACTCTGAGGGAATCCAATCCAACCTAAACTCACTTTGAACTGTGAATATGTTTCAGTTACACACACCAACATGCATAACATCCACATCCATTACTTTGATTGTAATAACAGTATATGCTTCATGTCTTTTTAAAATTGTCTACAACTCAATAATCCTGGGTATATGTTATTATTATTATTTTGTAATATTGGTAGTAGTGGTATTTTTAAATATTTTATAGTCTTTTGCAAATCATTTTCTACTAATTACTTGGACCCTATAAAGTGCATGAAAACTGGACCGGATTAACATATTGGAATTATTTAATATTTTTATATAAAATAATTTTTAACTAATTTAGATTTATATGACTAGAAACATGTATTATTAATAACTGATAACAAAGCTCCTCTTTGCAATTAGCTGCACATATGCACACACATGTTTTCTTGTAAAATGTCCGTTTTGACAAATAACCAATTCTGATTCCAGCTGAAAACTCTGGAATGGTGGTGAATGTTAGATTAAGGAATGAACTACAGTCTAAAAAAGAGAAAGCCACAACACCTCCAATAAGGTTGTCCTTGTGTTTTAATAGTGTATTTTAATACACAATGTATATTAATAGTGTTAGGATACATTAGGATGGGCTTCAAAATGTACAGGCTCAGCTAAGAGTGCTGGTATCTCTTCACCTTGCCCCCTGCCCGTATACTCAACCTTCAGCCACAGCTCAACTCACAGGGAGACGAATGGGTTTGGTGGGAGTTACAGGAAGGCTGAAATAGGACTTGCAAATGATTTGATAAATGTGAGATGGAGAAGCGACAAACAGGTTTATTTTTACAGCACTAGCATGAGTGGCCTCTGGCCGCTTCTCCTGCCTGCTTCATCCCCACCGGTGGGCAGCGCGATTTATCATGCACATGATGAAGAGGAAGTGGGAAAGTGAGATGGGATGGGACCAGGACAGGAAACAGAAAAGGGCTCAATCTGAGGCAGCACCAATGTCCCTAAAGACACAAATATGCTTTTTCATTAAGGAAGATCGAGGGCACATTTCAGGACAGAACTGTTCCATCAAGGCAAATAAAAAGAAAAGGAGCATGTACTGCACTATGCTCTTATATATGTGCCCACAACAAAAAAAAGAGTGAAAACTCTGGAAAAAGTGATCTCGTGAATTTAATTAATTTATATAATAATATATATAAACATCCACACACAGAGGTATATATTAGGCATATGGGAAAGTTTGGGCATCTCCAGTCAAAATGTTTTATTAATTTCTTATGTCGGTAAACATCCTTAACAAAAACACACACACTTTACTGATTATTTGCTGAATTGTACATATTGGTAAACCAAATATAACTGTACAAAAATTGTATATTTTCTGTTTTGTTTTTTCCTAAATATCTTAAACATAAAATTCAATATCTTAAATCTTAAAAAAATCTTTAAAATGTAAGAATTTAAGCAGAAAGAGTCATATCAGAGCATTTCTGACTGGTTTTCTACAGAATGTATCCTGTGTAAATGCCAGTATCTGACTTGATTAGGATTATTCCCTTAAGTGTTAAACAAAAAATGGTTGTACCAAATCAGTAATCCTGATTAAAATCAAATCAAAACCATAAATCAAAACACTAGATCCACATGTGAAGAACAGTGATTTCCTAGAAATACCAAAGATAAGTACTGTATCCTATCAGCTGTCAGCAAACCCTACCAACATCATTCATCACGGTATCACAGTATCAGTACTTAGACAAAGAAGATCGAATAGAAGTGCAAAAATAAATAAATAAAGAAAGAAAGAAAGGCTGGGAGGGAGGGAGGCTGGAGTGCCCCCAAAAAAGAACGAGTGAGCCACCCGGACACCTGCTTTTCTCTGCAGATTGAAGTCTTGCGAAGAAAATAAAGTTTATTGTCTGGAAAGAGGAGGGAAAAAAGCATGTAGAAGCATTAAAGCGACAGAGGTGAACAATTAGACAGATGGCCAGGTTTCAAAAGAAAGGGGGTGGAGAGAGAGAGAGAGAGAGAGAAAGTGAGAGAGAAAGTGAGAGAGGAATACATGAACGGAATCGTTCAGGAATTTTATGAGGAGTCTGACAAGCCCACATCTCTTCAAGGGCATAGCAGAGAGGTGAGCAGTGAGTGTGGCTAACTTTGTGCTAAGTGCTGAGTGTGCACCCAGCGGAGGACACACACAGAACAGAACAGAACAGAGGTGGTGACAGGGCCAAAGGCTTCTAGCATTACAGTTCATTCTGAGTTCAGCTACACTCATGGTCCCACTCCTGACCTCCTAAAGTGAAAATCATCTCTAAACATACCATCAGGCTGTAGAAATTCATTTTTCCAGAGAAACAGTCTGCAAACTATTCTCTTCGCTCAAATCATGACACATTTCATACGGTCATGAAATGTGGCAGAACAAACAAGATAGACTGAACAAAAACAGGGGCAAACAGGGTGTTATTAAAAATGCTGAACATCAACATCAGCTACTGTTCACACACTATATCTTAATGCACAATACTACTCTCACATATGAAGAACAGTCATTTTCTACTAATCACCACAGAGGTGTATTTAATAAGGTCAGTTATAAAAATCAATATGTCCAGAATTTGGCATTAAATGATAAATAAAGTAAAGTTTTTAAAATGCATTTACTTGTCATGAAATCATGTTATCTACCTTTGACATTTATTTTATCAGAATTTCCTTCTGTCATTTTACAATCACTTGCATCTCTGTTTATTAATTTGGACACTTCTAAGACAACTACTTTTATACAGCTTCCTAGTGATCAAAAGCTTTTAAAGCAGTGTGTGTGTTTGTTACAGTGGGTTAGATAGAGATATAGAGAGATGAAGAGAGATAGATAGAGAGGAGGGGTTCAGAATGAACGTCCATCTTTGTATAAAGAGTGTAGGCCTCAGCAAATGGCTGGTGCACGAGGATGACCACAGAATGACATAATAAATGACAAGGAACAAGACGGAGCGAGAGCAGAAATATGTACGTATCAGGGTGTGAGTGTTCTTTTCCATGTGCTGTTCTTTTACCCTCAGTGAGAAGTCGTGGGGGGTATAATATAATTAGAAATTTGTCCATCAGTGCTCCCAAGGGCACATCTGCTAAAAGCACTGCTTAACAGCACAACAGAGAGGAGCCAAACTGCAGAGATCCAGACTGAGAACCCAGCTGTGTCATGCACCGTTGACGGCTGATGGACCAGACGATGTGAGCGGCTTTGGGGTCAGAAGAAAAAAACGGCAGGTGCTGCTGATCAAACTCTGCTGACCGTATGAGGGCTCTGCAGTCATGAGGAAAAAAAGTCAGTCCTCCTGAGAAATTGATGCACTGCTCCACAAAAACCTTGTATGTTCTGATGCAAAAACATTTGCAGAGAACTAAAAAAAATTTACAAAACATTTGTGAAAAAGAAATCTTGCCAAATGCTTCAGGACACAAGCCTCTAGTCGCTCCCACAATGGCAAACGGGTTACTGCTGGAAAATTGCGGTTAACTCTAACCCTGTCTGACTCCTCACCCTATGCACACACTTCAATTATTAAATATTACTGTACTCTATCCTTCAAAGCGATCATTTCTACACTACATCATTGCCGTTGCAAGAAAAGATCTTCAAAATCTTAACGTCGAGGCAAAAAAGCTTTTATTTCGAATTTATGTTAATGTGAGTTAGAAAAATTTAGTTTATTTCATTATAAAATGTTCACTGCTGGTGTTTTCAATCTGATGAACCATTTAAAACATATAATTTTTTAAAAACTGCAAGAACTTACAAATTCAAGTTTATTATACAGAGTGAAGAAGACAAAAACAAAAAAAAAGGAAACTGCGTGTATGAGAGAAAACGAAAAAGATAGAGAATTAGAAAGAAAAAAAGGAGAATGAAAGAAGAGAGAAACAGACAGAAAGCGAGAGGCTGAAGAGGGAGCTCTTCATGAAAACAACATCTTTCAAAACAAATTAAGAAATTAAATAAATGACTCTGATCACCTTGCCCTGCTGTTAGATTGTTGCTCGTCTTTGTGAAGTCTTTTTTTTTCTTTTCAGGCACTCATAGTTTTCAAAAGAAAAAGAAACAGTAGGAAAATTTCAGTGACCTTGTGATGACCTGACCACACAAAATTGGTCATCAACTTTTAAGACTGTATTTTATCATGTTTTTTTTAAGCAGGGGAAAGGAGAGAAAAATGGGCAGTCGTGGTGCTCCATATATCATCCTGTCACAATCATGACATTCCTTCATAAATACCCACCAATCTCCTCTCCACCTGGCTGCCCCCGCTATTCAAGCCCTGTGGAAACAGCTAATTACTGCACCTTCTCTCTCTCTCTCTCTCTCTCTCTCTCTCTCTCTCTCTCTCTCTCCCACACACACACCCACACCCACACACACACACCCTGCTTCTCTCTTCCTCCTTTTCTCT
>JBBPDC010000129.1:11330956-11341306 GCA_037974485.1 Hemigrammopetersius urotaenia | reverse complement strand
CAGAACTTGTCACAGTTAACCAATATTCCCAGGGAAAAGTGTCCTTAGGATGAATAGTTAGGAGAAGAAAGCACAGGTTTAATGAGTCACAGGCAAAGTCTGTCCATCTCTTTAGAAGACATCTATTGCCTTCCTTAAAAAGTAAATCACTGAAGGCACAGCATTTTTAGTTTTTAAAAACTGCTTATTAAAGACATTATTAACACATGTGCCAAGTGAATTTCATTATTAACTGATGCACCAACTACTTCTGTGGTCCCTCATCCTACCTCTGTGGGTAGTACTGATTTTCCCCAGCAGTGTTCGTTCTTATTTTAATATCGGACCTCCTGACCGATGTGCATCCATAACAGAGTTTGCTGATGTCACATGGTTAGGGCTCACTCTCCACTTAGGAATTCTTGTCAAAACCTGCTGTTTTTCATGTCCTGCAAAATTAGTGTCTCTTTTACGCTCTTAACGAAGTGGAGGCTCCTTAACGCATAACCTGGAATATTTCAGTAGAGGAAATGAGCTCCTGTTAGCTATTCCCCTGGCCCTTCCCCTCTCTCTGGCCCATACCAATATCTGAAATGACTTTGGGGATGTTTGCTTCATTAGAATACACCTCTCCTCCACAGACTCATTGTGCATTTTAGGCCATGCGTTATGACCCTGGTGGGACACTGTTAATGAGAGGAACTCCATGTCTCTCAACTTCCTGGGTGGACAGCTCTGCATTTCCTTGGTTCTGCTTATGTCCAGCAGGCCAGCACTGAATAATGAGCTGCATTCATCACAGGAACGACACTAACACACACACACACAAACACACGCACAAACACATGCACAAACAGGGCATATATAAAATACACAAGTACATTACACACACATACACACAACTAACTGCCTGCAGGCACACAGCACTTTTAAAAAAATGCACACACAATTGAGGATGTTTTAACCTTTTTTAATAATAGTAAAAGGATCAACCAGTGTGTTTTTCATGGAAGGCTCTGAACCACTTTTGATTCAACCACCACATTTACTGCTGAAAAACAGCTAGTTTCTGATCATTTCATCCACAGACTTTAAAGAATATCTTATTAGATCTAGATGACATTTCATTAAGCCCAAGCATGACTTTTCACTGGTAGGCTTTATTAACATTAACCTAGAGCCAAAACATTGTTGCAGAGGCAATGGTGTTGGCCTACACCCACTAAGGGGCTGTCTTTATGGCTGCCACTGGCCTCAGTCATCAGCAGATTTATGATTATTTGAGTCTGCAGCAAGCTCCTCTCCCAGGGCCCCAGCGCTCAGCTGGGATTTAATGAAGTGCTGCTCAGACAGTGTGTCTGTGAGCCGAGCTCTGAGGCTGGGTGCTGCTTAACTGCTCTTAGTTATAGGATCACGCTGGTTGAGGGGTGATAAGTGAAGAAAAGCACAGTTGTGGCCAAGGCCATCCTCAGCCTGTCCAAATCGGAACCATTCCATTAGTCACGCATCATTTCATATACTGCTGTGCAGATGGGGTGTATTTATTCAAATAAGTGGGTAATTAAAAAGATTTCTATATTCGAATGAGTTTCTGAATCAAGCAAGTTTTGTTTGGAATAAAGAAATGAAAAATGTATGTTATCTACATTTTTGACCGAGTTCATGATGTAGGAAGGACCTGAGCAGATGATACTGCATCGCACATTAAGCTTAACAGACACAGCCAAGCCTAACTATCCATCCATCCACCATCTGAGCTGCTTATTCAAACGAGGGTCCTGGAGTTACCCAGTGGCAATAAGATGTAAAGTAGACTAGCACCCTGAACTAGTTGCCAGTCAAATCAGAGAGGACTGGACCAGGACCTTTTCACTGTAAGGCAACTTGATATTCCTTCCCTAAAAACTACTAGGCTTCAAAATTCAATAATTCAATAATTTCAACTAAGATGAGCATCTGAAAGCAAGCCCTCATGCTCAGGCTTCTTCACATGAAAAAATACACAGCTAATATGACATTACACAATGTGACTGTGTGGTCTTCCAGGTTAAATTTGTTGCTGTTTTCCCCTCAAATCCTTTAAAAATAACCTTACAAAGTGAATATTAAAATGGCAAAAGTCCCAAGCCTGCCTATTATCAAACAATTCGCAGCAACAGCTCATCACTACACAATATCCACATAATGAGGATCAGTGTGATGTCTTCAGTCGGGGCTAATCCACAATTATTTTAGCTGAATTACACTAATTATATGCAACACAATACGCTTTATGTGTCACGGTCGCCATTAAGTAATAGACATAACAATAGAAACCTCTTGGTTTAAAGTGAATCTCTCCCATATCCCATGACCCTTATGGCCTTGTTATCCTACAGGAGCCCCTCAATGATCCTGACCCTGACCTTTAGCCCTGATTCCATGAAACCACCAGCGCCAGCCACTATCCTTTCGCTTTTTCTCCCTAAAGAGCTGGCCCAATGTTTTCTCAGATGGAGAGAGAGCGGGAGCGGCCGGCAGCCATCATTAATCAATATGTTGGGCTTTATTTGTGATAATTCATCATGACACAATATTAATGGGTGGCTATGCCCTTCAGAGGTGAGCCTCATGCAAATGCAGAGAGGGAAGCAATTAACTTTCGAGCGACGCACAGATGATTATAAATGACAAGGATATGTCAATTACCGCAGCCAATAAAGAGAGACAGAGGCTGTGAGGGCAATCTATCCACTTTACAGCTCCTCCTCAGTCCACAGTGACTGTTTTGTAAGCGAGAGAGAGTGGCCCGATCATAGCACCTGGGCAGGGCCCTGAAAAAAGGGCTGGTCAAAGACAACTTCTGTTAAATTGAAATTGTTTTTAAACCAGATCCAGTTGTTCTAATTATTAGTGTCAGATGCACTCCATTTGATTACCAGAAACAGATTTAATATTATTTTGAATCAAAATTGCACTCTAGAAAAACTGTCCTGAAGTTTACTGTCATTTATGTGATGACTGACTGAAGCAGAGAAATGGCAAAACCACTTTTAACTGCATCAGTGCAGCAGTTGACAGAAATAGCAGTAAAGCTCTTTTACAGTGTTGACACTTATCTCCAGATTACTTGAACTGGCCACACTAACATAACCTCAAAACAGTGACAGAGACTTGTATCAGCCCACTGTGACACATTAGGTCAGCCCAGCCTTGCGCATGAATATGTAACATTCAATGGACCCATGTTCCGTACACAAGACCACGGCAGTGAGTAAACACAAACTATCCATCACAGCCTGGTGAAGAATTAATGGGAGAGGTGCAGACACACGCCCACGAACTGGGCACAGCTTCAGCTAGGGAGACAAGGGGGGTGGACAAATTAGCCTGCTTTATTTCAGGGGCAGGACGGACAGCTCAGGCGGTCAGGGTGAAGCTCTCCCACCAGGCCAACATCACTGAGAAGAGGAAACACCCATTAGCATGTGTCAGCTCTTCACAAGAGAGGCGCAAGAGTAGCAGAAGAAATAACTGGCTTAAGGGAAATAAGGAACTCTGTCAGCTGTCTGAAGGAGGACAGGGCAAGCATTCATGAGGCTATGTTTTAACAGAAATTGACAGTTTATAAATACATTTTTACAAATAGGATTTGAACAGGCTAGCATTCAAATCCTGAACTTTTGAGCTATGCCAGGGTTTTCCAGTCTATAAGCCACCTAAAACTGGAAATATATGAGTGGTTTTTCTTATTAAAACACAATATAATATGAGAATAAATACAAATAAACATTAATATAATAGGAAAAAAAAAAGTGACAGTCTATGACATGAATGTGTTCAAATCTGATTCGATTTGAAGATTAACTGATTTGCCAAGTTAGATGGCAACTACAGAGATATTTGAAAGTTACACAACCAAAACATCACCCGATTTTAGGCCATAAGAAGTACTAAAAGTAGATAAAAATAATCAAACAAACGAGATAAAAAATATTAACCGTAGCCAGTTGTTCTTTGAGAGAAAGCAGGTTACACATCTGTAAGTGGCAAAAGTGTGTAAATTGCGTAAAGTGTGCATTTGTCATAAGGGAACACATCACAGCACGACACAGCACAGAGTGTGAACAGCATGAAATTATTCTCTGAATTTAACCCATTCAGTGAAGGGGAGCAGTGTGTGGGGATGGTTCTTTGCTCAAGGTTACCTCAGTGATGCCACTAGCAGTCCTGGGATTCAGACCCGTGACCTTCTTGTGATCTCTGTGGCAACTTCCTAACCACCAGACCACCAGTGGCCTCAAAAGTACTTAAAATAACGCAGGGCAATGATTAAAATTTGCAATCATTATTAACCGCAAAATTTCTCTGTGATTAATTGCATTGTTAAGCGCAAAATTAATCAAAATTAAATGATTAATTCAAAAATAGTGTACACACAGATGTCCTGACGTCTTCCTTTATAAATCGCTCATATTAGAACGTTTTTTTTCATGAACCATGGCAGATGACCTGGGCCAGATGCATTAAACAGGCTTAAACCTGATACTACCACCATGTTTCACAGATGGGAAAAGCTTATTATGCTGGAATGCAGTGTTTTTCCTTTCTCCAAACATGACACTTCTTATTAAAAAGAAAATGTTCTGTTTGTCTCGTCCATGCACAAAACAGGTTTCCAGCAAGCTTCTCCAGAAAATTCCAAAGGTTTCAAAAACTTTCAAGCACCACTCAAGAAGAGATTTGGACATTGTTAAGCTAACAAGCAGACAGATAAAATTACTTAAATTACTTTGTTACTTATACTTGCATATTATTTATAACTTCAACTAATGCTTTTTGTTTGTTTTAAATTTGCAAATGCACAGTGGACAGGTAAATGACTGTAAACACCTGTTCACTCAAGAGTATTAACAGCATGTGTGTCCCTCTGCTGCAATAAAAGTCTCTACTGTCCTTAGAAGGCTTTGCACTAGAACATCTGCTTTAACCTTTTGATTACATTCAGCCACAAGAGCATGAGTGAGGTCGGGCACCTCTCTAGTTAATCTCAAAGGTACTGGATAGAGAACAGTTCCACTGCCCAGGAATGGTTTATACCCCTTTAGATGATGGTTGGATTGGGTATGGTGGCCTAAGGCTGATGTGTAACTGCATTAGAGCACCACATTCAACTGCCAATGCTTTTATTTGGAAATTATACTGAATACTATAAGCTGAATACTTGTGTCAGCAATGCATTCAGTAATTAGAAGAGGAGTCTGGACAGTTTTAATTTGCTCAGAGGGCCTAAGAATTCTGAATAAGTTGAACAGTAGAGTTCATGCTGATGCTTAGCTGGATGAAAATCCTTAGAAAAAGAATACAGCATACAGAACATCTCAAAGTAAGAGCCACATTGACCATGCACAATTTCGCTCCGTCCCTTCAGCGCACGATGTTAAGACTGCATTCCCTTTGTGAGGTTGCCTGTCTCTGCAGCAAAGTGGAACGGAAAGGGGCTCGTTTCAGCTCACGTCCAGACAGCCAAGCCTGGCCAGCAGCGCTCTAATTTCCGACCACTAAAAACTCCACAGCCGTCAGGGGACCTGTACAGTACATTACAGGTTAAGCCCTCATTTTGTCTCCAGGACGAGGGGGGGTGGGGTGTAAAAAAAATCTGAAAAAAATCGAAAAATAGGAAAAGGAAAATAATAATATCAAAAAAACGTTCCCGCCACCCTGACCTGTGGCCATGTAGCAGTGTACCCAGGGTGCAGTGAGGGAGCCCAGAGGTGTCAGAAGTGTTTGGGTGTGTTTTCCTAGCAGTGAGTGGAGTTATTGTGTCCACGGTCTGCTGGGGACAGGCTGGCAATATTGCTTTAATGTGCGCGTTAGTGGAGAGGGGAATGGATAGATTAAGACAGAGTCCCAGCCCAGCAGCAGCCTAGCTCCCTGAGCACACACTCCGTTAAGCTGCACTGCGTATTAGAGCGCGTGTTCGGTTGGGTGATTGCTGAAAGGGTCGCTAACAGTAGTTACCAAAGCCTTCGCCCTTCCTGAAAGGAACCCGCATGGTCAACTGAAATTGCAACTTGCAAAAAGCCAAACATGGGTACGTAACTGTCAAAAGAAGCAAATATTAAGCTGTGTGTCAAACTGTACTTGTTCTTTATTTGTATATTATGAACAAGGACAAGCAAAGGACAAAGTCCATTGATAAGGTATAAATTTACAACCTGATTACTTTAAACAAGCTCGATCTTGGGAGTTGGACCGCACTGGGTTAAACATGTAAATGTAATCTCACGTTTATGCTTTACATGATGACGCGCATACAGGCCGGTCTAAAACACCTCTGATTAATGACATGACATTCCACGGCTGCAGCACACGACAGATGCGAATTATTCACCATGAATTAATAACAAACACATCTGCATCACTTCAGAGGTGTGAGATGATTCATTTTTGAAGATTTAATGAACTGCGGCCCTGAAAAATGATATACTCAACTTAAAAACAAACATGTTTTAGTTGACAAATTCATTTATTACTAAGCGCTGAAATGACTTTAAATCCCACTAAAAAGGAAATATCTTGCTCTTCTTTGCATGCATGTACTAAACCACTGCAATTCACAGGGATGTCCAACCCAGAGACATAGAAAATGATTATTTCATATGCAACAAACAAAGTCATCGAGAATTAGCCAGAAGGCAAAAATCAAACGAAAATGCCTCGCTTCATCCAGCCTAAAGAAAGCCCAACACTTCTTAAATTAATCCCTCTTTTAATCGACCTGATTCATGGAGCTGTAAAAATACAAGATGCTTTTAATCTACTTCTCCCTTGCTTGCCACTATTGTACTGGTACCTGGATTATCTTGTAAGCTCAGTGATATATTGAGCTTTTAACTGAGTCTGGAACCCTCAGTGTTTACAGTCTGCTAAATATGTATGCGAGTCTGCCAGGCAAATGAAGCTGTAAACCTGTTCTCTGAGCACATCAGAAATATAAGTGTTTCCCCTGGCTGTTGATTGCTTTGCCTGAGGCCAGAGTCTCCAGGAAGGCCCAGGGCCTTTCCTTAATATTGCTTTCTTATTTCTGTCTCGTTTTTTTAATTCAAATAACCCTTATTGCATAAGTATATCCTTTTATTCTATCCTTGAAGCAAATGATCATATAAAGCACACCCACATTAATCGAGACAAAACAAAATCCTGTCTTAAGACACTACTGTAGTATCCAGCTAATGATCTGACTTCGTCCTTGCCCCTAATGTCTCTCCACTGGGAGTATATTTAGTATAGCGTGAGAGAACATTAGTGTGTCAGCATAGCTGGTGTGTTTGTTCTGTTAGTTAGGGTCTCCCAGGCTCACAAAAAATAGTTACATAATAATTATATCCATATATGAATGAATTACTTATTATTTAATGCATTAATAAGTAACCATATGAACATTTTTAATTAATTAAAGTAAGTAATTTTTCAGAAAGGTAGAAGAAAACAATTGCATGCACAATAATTTTCAGCAAGTGATTACCCTCTCCACGTTACCTGATCTGGGCTGCCTTTTCCCAAAGGCACAAAAAAAAAAAAAAACATTTGAAAGAGCACATCACTCAACACTCTCTCACTCAGTTAAGATGATCTTAACAATGTAATGCTTTTGACAAACAATCTGTGCTCTTCAGAGTAAAGAAACAATCCTGGGATGTAAACCAAAAAGCTTATGTAAAATGTGGTTTACTGGCAACAATCTAATTTTATCTGTTTTCATTTAATCAGGAAGTAGAATCAAGACATTTTTTCAATTTGGTTCATTATGAACAGAGCGTGTACCTCTCTGTTCCTACCACAGTGTTCTACGTACCAAATGCAGCTGGCAGTCGGTTCATAGATAAATAAAAGAACTGAACTATTATTAATGTTCCTCTAGTATAGCATAAAGTGCGCACATAATATAAATTATGTTATATAAATCAAATATAACTAATAACTGGTTAAAATACATTTAAATACTGTTAAGTATTATGATTTTAATTATATAATGTAAACAAATGTTTTCAGCTTGCATACCCACTCAGTTTAATTCCCAATACAATATTTTTAATACTAATATAATGAAAAGTTTTTCAAAACGTTTCCAACTATTCCAAACGATTTTATAGACCCAGTATGATTAATCTGTAAATACTTTGCAAGATAAAAAAAAATATTATGATTTTAAGCAATGAGTTTAATATGTGTTTTAATAATACATATTTTTGTATAAAGTAAACCATATTTTCTGTGACTTTTCTCTTTAGTTTTGGCAATATTTTACCAACGTCAATGCATAATTAGAATTATATCTGTGATGTAATACACATTAAATGCGTCCTTTTAATCAAGCATCTACCACCTAATGGCTACCTGTGATGTCTGTAACTTCTTGGGTGTTTCAGGTTGTTCTGAAAGTTCAAAATACATTAAAAAAACTGCATTCTTTCAGGATGTTTACTCTCTTGTTAACATTTACAATAATATGTAAAGTGGTGTCATTTTAAGACAAGAAAACAGAACAAAGCAGTCCAAACAAACCTAGCTGCATCAGGTTTACAAGACATTATTCCATAGTAATTGGATTTTTTGATTCACTACCATATTACCTCAAACTTAAATCTCGTTTGATATTATGCTATTTATTTGGAAAGGGCAGTGATATTTAATTGTATTAACATCGCTCTGCAATAGGTGAAGCCTTTTAAAATGAAAGCAAAATAAGGGGTTGAATAAAAAAGAAAACGGTCAGAGTTAAAAGAGGCAATCTACTTAACATTTAACCTTTCCCAGGCATTAGGAGTTCAAATTAAGGAGGGACTAAACGCACTACCTCTAAAGAGAGGGCTAATACAGTTCAAACAAAGAACTACATACTCCAAGCCAGTCTAAACCCATTAAATCCATTATGCGCAGCTCTAAACGCTGCAAGATAACCTATGGCAACTGACCTCAAGAGGAAATATGAAACATTTATGAGTGAAATATTGTCCAAAACTGCAGATCCAGCACATATAGTTCAGGAGAATCTCTCCGTTTTTAACAAATCACTATCAGGACACACTGTGTGTGAGATGCGACTGTAACTGAATTTTTTTAATTATTCACACATTGAGAAACAATTCAAAGAGTCTTCTGAACAAAAACGGTTCCTGTAAAGAGTTTTATCAACTGTTTCCTTTACTATGATAGCAAAAATAGCCAAGGGTCATCATATCTACAATGCAACCACAGTCATTCCTAAACTTTTGTAAACTAAAACAGTGGTAAATCATGTTGAGAGTGCAGAGACCACCAAAAATGACATTAAAGATGAAGAGGTGTAGTTTGACTGTTTTTTGGCTGGCAGTATCATTACTTCAAACTAAAACTCTATGTTTCCAAGCAAAATATCATACTTTTGCCTAAAACAGCATTTTAATGATTTAAGGTAAAGTTTGTATGGTGCATTGTGCTTCGGCAGAAAGACAGAACCTAATTAAACAGAAACATTATTTATTCAGAGACAAAAACTCTTTTCATCGCTCTTATTTTCCAACAAAACACTCTCCAGGACTTTTTGATGACATTTGGGGAAACAAAATAGATGCAGTCCCCATAATCAATGCACTTGTCTGCTACTTCAGAAAAAAGCAACAGATTTATACATGGAGAACATCAGTGTACCGCTAAAATGGTAAGGTGGAGTTCTCCATATAAGCAGTTCTTAATAAAGAGTGTGTGTGTCAGTGTATGTATGAGTCCCAAAGTGAGACTAGCTGTGATCTCTATCTCTCATTCAATCTAAATCAGTCACCCGAGGCTTTTATGGAGGGGAAAAGGTAAAGTACAGGAGAATGAGAACGCATTATGAAAGCCACTGTAGCCCCTCTGGAGTAAAGAGCTGGTACTGACATGTAGAGAAACAGCTAGCTGAGCCATCTTTCATCTGGGGAATAGCAGAAAAGGCTGGAAATCATTCGTTCCAACAGATTTATAAGTGCTCTCTGCAGGGAACAGAGATGCTACACCCTGCACAAATTGGAGAGATACTAGAATCTTGTTTATGCAAATAGGAAAAAAGACAATAGGAACAACAGGAATTAAAAATAAACAAAAAAGGAAGCTCAAAGACATACTGAAAATTTCATTCTTGCAATTTGCTGTTAAAAAATAAAGACTATATATATATATTGTGTGTGTGTGTGTTTTTAAGAGCAAGAATGTAATTTATATTATATATATTTCTTTATAATGAGAAGCCGACTTCTTTGTCTCAGAAAAGGGCAATGATATTTCCCTCTACGTGTCCCTTACACACACACACACACACACACACACACACACACACACACACACACACACACACACACACACACACACACA
>JBBPDC010000129.1:11313349-11330535 GCA_037974485.1 Hemigrammopetersius urotaenia | reverse complement strand
CACACACACACACACACACACACACACACACACACACACACACACACACACACACACACACACACACACACTGCGACGGGTTCTGGCAGCCTCAAAAAGAGCAGTGTGCCTTGGCCCCAGGGTGTCCAGCAATAGTTGTGGTCAGCATTCCATGCATGTCACCTCCTTTCTCCATCCACCAACCTTCAGCTACAATCAAGGCCACCATCCGGAGCCACACGTCAACATGACATAGGACGTTAGCGCACACGTTCTCTGAGGCTGCTCTTCCTCCAACTCATCTGACTCCAAAAAGGAGCACATGTGTATAAGGCGGCACCTTCATGCACCAGGCTGGGTAGGACCAAGCTAAAAACCCCAAAACACCCTTTTTCTAACTGTATCTACTTGTTTTTGACATTATAAAAGTAACGTAGTTGACTTCAATTTTTGAGCTCATATAAAATCAAACCATAACAATAAACTGTGCCTAAATTTTTGAAAACATTTTAAGACAGTCATGTTACTCAATTTCAGGCCAGAATGACAAATCTTCATTTTCATCGTATTCATACAATCGTCAGCAGTCCTTTATATTGTGTAAATATTTTATGAACAACGGACAAATAGAAACGACACAAAAGTTGTTACAGTAAGGAAGTTTTCTTCCTCCACCTTAGGTTTTTCTGAGATACAGGACTGACAAAAGACTAATCTCGGCAAGTCTGATTGCACGCTGCTCCAGCACATGAGGTTATTTTAATGTTTAAGTCAGCTCACAATTATGCTCACCCTCTGTCCTAGTATCTCTCAACCACTCTCTCTCTCTTCAAAGCTCAAACTCCTCTCAATTATATATCACAGTATGTTCACTAAATTGATCATGAGGGAAGGGAAGCAACGTGCTACCGTGAAAATAAAATGTACCGCAGCAATTAAAAGCAACACACCAATCTGTTTGTTAATAGCTCATTAGGCTGCTGTATCCAGAGGAGAAAGCATCTCCACTCTCCAGTTGTGAATAAAGAGCCATGCTTGACAAGAGCAGACAGCATTGCATGTGGAAAGTTAAATATGGTCACTTATCTAATTACACTAGACTGTCTGTCTCTCTCAATGTTAATTTGCTTTTTACACATTACAAGGTTGAGCTTGTCTCTACTCGCTCTCTCCATAAACCTCTATGGAGAGGAGGGTTCACCCTAATTGGTTCCAAAGCACACCCTAACAATACAACGCATCTTCAGCCTACACCAGCCATGTTAATTTTCTTCTCAATTGTAAATAGAGTTCTGCAAAAAACAATGAATATATGGTAACACGAGGCTAGGTGGGCAATTAACATGATTACAACATGCCTCATTAGCATTTTGACACCAGAAGGAAAAAAAAACGACCACATTTAAACAAAAAAAGCAGCTAAGTTATTCTGGTCAACAGCAACGGGCCTTGATCAGAAATGCATCCCCCCCGAGACTCTATTAAATCGCTCTCGGGGGACTATGAATCAGAGATAAGCAGAATTTTACAGGCAATCAAGAAAACTAAATCACAGAGATACACACAGGCACATACACTCACAAGCATGCAAACACACATACAAGCACACGCACACTCCAAACACATGCACACACATCATTCTGACTGTTACCACCAGCTTGACCCTCATTTATGACAACAGTTGCCCGTAGCAAGGGAATACGCAGTATGATCAGATCCAGCAAAACTAGTGTCCTCTAAAATCTGCCTTTGTTGATGTGCTCTGATTGTCAACATGCAACTACATTTTAAATAACACCGATGGTTGTATACCTTCCTCAATTAGTTGCTTTCACAGTACTGGCTCTAATGAAAAAAATACAAATGCAAGGAGACCTGAAAATGTTACCTCAGCATTAGAACACTCATCCCACAGCTCTGAAGCTTTATTCTATTCTTACTTCTCTAGTGAACATCTGCTGATTCATTCTTTACTCCCATTTATATTAGCCCCATCGCACACTATAAAAGCCCAACCTGCTGAACCCCAATAAACATCCCTAACAGTATTCTAATTGTAAAACATCCTCATAACGTAAACATGCAGCCTTTATCTACCCTCAACAATTGCAATTAGCTGGGTAGAGACTGATTAATTAAAGGTTTCATGGGGAAAAGCAGTGGGTCTGCCATATTAAATGTGTGTGCTGTTAGCTAGAATCAGCTCCATCTAAATATACCCAGGTCTTGAGAGACAGGATTGCATGCACAGGAAACATTTACCCAAGCAAGGTTTATGCAGATAGCAACATTGTAAAAACCAAAAAGTATTTTAAATATGTGAGTAAAAACTGTAGGACAAATGACTCCAAGCAGAAATGTACACTAAGGCTTCTAAAGCACAGTGCATTACACAGGTAAGAACGTGACCTAAGAGATAACCGTCACTGTCCACTTCCTCCTGACTTCAACCTCACCATTCACTCTACAATAACCTCAAAACAAACCTACTGATAAATCTCAACCTCCTCTGACCACAGATAACACAGAGGATCTTGCAGCTCCTCTCAGTACAGATAATCTCAGAGCATCTGGCAGACGGATGGGCCTTTATACAAGAGGTTAAAGTGAGAGAGACCATTCAGAGTCAAATCTGACTGTACCTTGAATGTACGTGTGTGTGTGTGTGTGTGTGTGTGTGTGTGTGTCTGTTAGGAGGGTCCCTAACAGGCTGAATCAGCATGATACTGCACTTTTCCAGATGTAAGCTGCTATACCATGATTAGTAAGCATGTGCAGAGGGAGGGGGTTTGTAGTGTGATTAGTAAGCATGTCTGCATGAAGAAAAAGATTTGCAGGTAAAGTGCGGTAAAGACCAAGCAACCTGGATAAATTCTAAAAATAAACCATTGTTTCTATCTGGTGATCACTGATGAGTCATAATCAACAGCCTCCGCACAAGTCCTGTTCACAGCAGACCTGTGACACCACCCAGCAAGCCCTCAAATGTACAAAATATCCGCAGTGATAAAGGCATGAGCTGCAGGATGTAAAAAAGGATGAACATTGCTGTCCCTTCACAGCTTCTGAATAGGATCGGCATTTATTTGTTTCAAATGAATTTGATTTTATATTAAAAAAAAAAAAAAAACATTTTTAGCTTTCAGAAGAAGAAGCACACAAGTTTTGACAAATGTGCTTTTTCCCTAATTGAGCTGCTCTTATATATTGAGAGCTCAGCGCAAACCAGGTGCGTGTGTGAAATTTTCCTACCTTACTGTAGGAATCTTATTGTGAATCTTACTGTTCACATTTTGTCATTATTTGGTTAAATAAAGTTTATTCTGTATTATAATAATAATAATAATAATACAACAATAAAGAAAAAATAAAACTGAAATGTGACATTAAAATGAAAGAGTTCTTTTTTATTCTTTACACCTCTGGTTTTGCAGTAATTGCATAAACAAATAAGTAAGAACAAACAAACACTGCGTATTTGAGCACACAACCGTGCTGTTAGGTGGCCTGATCGCTTGACTGGAGGTTAAAGGTTATCAAGGCTACCACATTCACAGCCCTAAAACCAGCCCACACGGAATTCCAGTTGACCCAGGAAGCACATGTCCTGACCTATTGTCCAGGAGACTTCAAAATATACATCTTTATCAAAATAACCTTAACACCAGCGTGGGAAGACTCTGAGAGTTCATCCATCACTTTAACGATTAATTTCCTTCATCTCATCCTTTCCTGGCTCTATTAATATCGGTGCTGAAGTGTACGAGTATGTCTCCAGCTGAGGAGATTCACTCTGATATTACTGCTCTCATTACTCATCCTGGAGCGCCTGTGATATAGGAGTCAAATCAAATCTCACATTTCTTAATCAGAAAATGAGAATCTTAACGTGATCAGCTCTTCTTTTGACATTATTTATCCACTCATTCTTCAAGACCATAGCCCACATGAGTCTTGTTCAGAACAAGCATAAAAATATTTCTATCAAAGACAAACACTTATAGAAATATTTCTATATTCTATACTTTTGAAATATTTCTAATACAAATATTCTCAAGCATATTAAAGTCTTAACAGACGCAATAATTATGGGGGGCTACTAACTTCTGTTTTATTCCTGTTTCAAAATCACTCAGTTTTGTGGCAGTGGGGTAGGATATGCTGGTGTGTGTAAGTGCGTGTGTGTGCGGGAGTGTAAAACGCCTCGGAGCAGTTCAGCTACATTTATTAAAACATGCCTTGATTTGAAGCTGTCGGAGCTGACGAATTATCCAGCACAGAGAAGGGCCTTTGTTCAATTAGATATTTCAGCCGCTTTAAAGCACTTTAGATTCGCCTGTAATCTATCGGCATCCTGTAATTAATCAACTAATTCGCAGTCTCGGGACGGCTGTAATTACAGCGCTGGTAATAGCTTATTCTTTCTGCTCCAGCACCTACATTTCATTTGTTTATTTTCCCACAGTCATAAATCTAGGGGAGCGTCAGGAGTGCCACAATATTAGTGCAATAATCAAAGTTAATTATCAGACGGCCCTCGCACTCTCCTCCCACTAATAACACAGGCTATCAGAAATCTGCCTCGCAGACTGGAGAGGCTCAAACTCCACTTGAGCAAAGCAGCTTCAGCGGGCCCTTTATTAATCATATATTAGCAAAAGTAAATATCTACAAACGGATTTATTATATGATGATATACAGTACAATGATTAGTCTGCACTGACAAGCAAAATTCATTATCTGTTTTGTTGCTAAAAACCTGCATAAGCTTGCAACTACAGCACTGTTAAAATTATTTTCAGAAGGGGAGACTCCAGACACAGACCAGTTAGCCCAGACCAGAAGCTTCAACTTAATTAGTGTTATAGTAATAGTCTAAAGGTGATTTCTAAAGCTAACAACACCTCTGAAACCAAAGTGGGCTCATGTATTGCTGTAAAACTGTTATGGCTCCCAGCAAATTCCACATAGATGAGCTTTCCAAAACCATCAAAGCAGAATTGGCTTTGGTAAATTCACAGAAGAGACAGGAGGACTAACATCAGAGCACTTGGCGGAATTTAAGACTTCAGAATCAGAGGCTTTGTGACCAGTTCTTGTCAAATGTTTTAACCCATGCAAACCCATAGAGGAGTTACTGCCACTGCTGAACTATAAAAATGGAAGTATTTACTTAATTACACAGTTACATAATAAATAACACTTTCACATCACTACATTTATCAAGCTGTACTCTGGATTGACAGGTTTTTCCTTTTGTTTCCATGTAATAATGGCAAAAATGTTCTTCCTTCAAAAACAATGCTGTATGCACAATTTCAACTTTTCAATGTGAATTTAAATGAGACTATAATTGAGACTTTGAGTGAGCCACAACTGAGAAATATTAATCCTGAAAGAAAATGGTATGTAGAGGTTCTCAGGTTAGTTAGTTACGTACAGAGCTTTATTTGGGGCAGTCCGTTCGAGCTCAGCTAGCCATGCTCTCACTGGGTGGTACGAATGGCCTCTCTCCTGTTTTTTCTCCTCAGTACATTGTGATATTAGTCAGTTCCTTCATGTAAGTTTAATGAATTGAGCAGTAAATGCTCTCAACTGTATTATAACATGTGAAGTGTGAATAGAGGCTTAAAAACTTGCAGCGACTGGCTGTATGTGGCACTGAAAAAGCAAATGTTCTCACCCAAGCTAGTTCATGGCTACTGTTTAACAAAAAAGAAGAACAGCAAGAGGGATTTAAATATGACAACAGGCAAAAATGTGAAAAAGACAATAAGGCAGAAAAAAAAGCACAAAGCCTACATATACTGATCTGAATAATCAAACATCATGTCTATCATGTAGTGCCTTCTCATAGAAATGTGTCTTCACACAAAGCATTATACACTCTAAACTCAGATATGAGTTTACACATGAGATCAACAACTTAGCTGTGAAATGACAGCATTTACTATTAAGAGGATTCTAAAAATGATTTTAGAAATCTCAGTTTTAGTGTTTACCGATGCTGAAGTTATAACAGCAACCAAAATATGTGAATCGATAGAATATGCAGAATATGTGCTGTGCGTACACACTCACCCACTCCTCTAGAATCAGGCTAACTGCTTTACTGCTGCGAGTTTTGTTCCGGCAGGCTAAGATCACATGGGCACCATGAAGAGCGAAGGAGCGTGCCGTCTCAAAACCTGCAGCGAGAGAAAGAGAGAGAGAAAGAGAGAGAGAAAGAGACACAGAGAGAGAGGAATAGAGAAAGGGAAATGACATGATTGCGATTAGTCTTCTTGTTCAGATAACGCTGCGATCAATGCTCTCTCACATTATCGATGCTCTCTCTCTCTATTTGGGTCTGAATGGAGTGGAGGAAGGAGTGGGGGAGAAGGACTAAAAGCCATATCTCCAATTCAGTCCGAGCTCTGCTCCATCACACACAGCCATGGGCTTCTCTTTCAGCTGCTTAATCAACTCCCCCTAGACTGATGAAAATGATTGAATTAATGTAGCGGAAGCCCTCGCGAGCTCCAGCACAGATAAAGTTAGAAATGGTACTATGGGCACTTTCAGGAGGGGCCACCACAATAAGAAAAGGTACAAGATGTAACGACAATAACATATAATAGAGAAAAAAATGAATACAGTTTCTCGTCAAGCTTTTTGTAACAGAGGAAACAGAGGCAGCAGGACAGTGTGTATTAGATAAACTTCTTTTACCCAACTGATGACGCGACACACTTCAAAGCATGGAAGATAAGAATTCTCCACCATCATCCACTATTAGATAGGCATTGGTCTCAACATCCTGCAGCCCGCTATCGCTCCAGAGATACATATGGCCCATGAGTAAAGATACGAGTAGAAATTCATTTCCAAAATCTCAAGTCTAAATGGGTCATTCAAACCCAAAAGGTTGAAAATTACTGAACTAATTACATGGGGTGAGGGAGAGAACATTAAAAAGTTTTGCTACACCAAAAAAAAAAAACAACAAAAAAAAGCCAAAAAAGGTTATATTTAGGGGGACTTGGGGTATTGTTTGGGCTGTTTTTTTGCTGACCTGCCGTTTTGCATTGTCCCTTTGATTACACAAAGTGTGTTTAAAGTTTCTCTAAAGCTGGCATCAGCAGTTTAAGAGGCGGAGTGGGCATCAGATTTAGAGGTATGAGGGGCTGAAAATAGACATGCCGAGCCAAAGCTTCAGCTTGGAGATGCTGGCCAACAACTGAAAGCCTGACATTAATAATTAAGTATATGAAAAGGTCATTTAGAATGGAGAAAGGTGTTTATTTCACCCAGAATGTAAGCGCACAAGAACTCAACTCTTGACTTAAAGTTGCACCGGGTGCCAGCTAGAACACGCCTTCACAACAGCTGACCTAGAAAACACAGACTCAGGCTTTTTTAAAGCAATAATCTCATGGTACCTGTTCTTGTCCACATTGACTTGATTTCCTAATTAAATCCAGATTTACAAAGCCTTAATGATTCAGCACAAACAATTTAATTTCACCTGACAAAATTAAGGATAGCAAAGTTGTCGTTGTTGTCATTAGAAATTGCTTTAAAACATCTTTAAAATGCTTTAAAACATCTTCAAAATGATTAGAAATATTTTCATCATAACATTACCTTCTATATTGACCTACGAATACATACACGTGCCAGTGAGTCGCTGTAAACTATTACATAACCTAAATAAATATGAAATTATCATAAGCTTTACTGTTTAGATCAGACCTCTGTAAACACACGCTGTCCTGTGACTTTTTTTTTGCCTGAAGACAGAAGGTCATTTACTCCTGGCATGACTTCTGGAAAAAATAAAATGAGAATATTTTTTACCTACTTACTTTTAATTATATGAGCATGCTGAATTGTTGTTCTTATATTACAGCTACTTTGTATAAATAAAATACATTGCAATAACTTTTGATGAGCAGTATATAAATGAACTGTATTTCAGTCACTTGCTCAGCAATTCTGTGGTTAGTTGGTAGTCTCCACAAGAGAGCAATGGGCAGTTCTTCTGGAAGTGAATCCAGCAGTGTGTGTTCCAGCTATAGCACTACACGGCTGTGCCCCCATGCTGCAGATGCATGCTGGCTGCTTATTCTGCTCGCTAAGATGGCGAAATAACCCTTGGCCATGCCGCTTGTAAAACATATTACGCTGTCATGGCCCAGAAAAGAGCTGACAGCCCAACACGTCTCAAACACAGAACCATTACTCAATTGTTCTTCTCTCTCTTTCTCTCACTCTCCTCTCTCTGTAAAGCCAGCAGAGGGCATTTCTGGAACTGACACCTGACAACCACCATCGATTATGAGCTACATTTGTGTGCAGGTCATAATTTTTACTCTTTCTTGCTTCAAAAGAAGTTTTATAGAGTTCGCTTACCAAACAGACACTTGCTCTGAGCTCCACTGTGCAATACATCGAGACAAGCTCTGCTCTGAAATCGACTCTCCAGTCCAAACTGACAGCTGCAAGTCTTTTTTGTTATGAAAAACAGGAGATATTTTTTTGCAAGCAATAGCACACTCCATAAGTGGAGCAATTTGTCGTCTACGAATACACACACACACACACACACACACACACTCTAAAAACCCTTGATTGATAGTCTGACCTTACACTTCCATGCAAGCTAAATGAGTCTGACAGTGAGGCACCAAGATTCCAGGCGACAGACAGTTTGCACGATAGCGTGGATTAAAATGAACTTTAATTAGATTAAGTTTTAATCTGATTTTCATTAAAAGGCAAACTAGGACCCCTAATTGTGAGGCGAGTGCTAAAGAGTAATATCCATTAAAACTCAAAATTGGAGGCGGATAAGGGCTCCACTCTGACAAGTGAAGCATGGAATTAAATTATATGACACCTTATTAGGAGTAATGGAAGGAGCACTGTGCATCTGTACAATGAACTGCCATCACTGGAAACAGACACCAAAATAAAAAATAACAGATAATTCAGGGAATTCTTTCGCTTTCAGTAAATACCCACAAATCCGCTCACCGGGTGTCTGTTTTGTGAGCAGGTATACAAATTAACTACTGTGGCCTAAAGTGTAATTAAATAGATTCTATAAAAATCTGAGAAAAAAGGAGGGATGTTGTGCAGAAAAAAACGAGCAAATAATGTTGATGATCAACAGCCCTGTTCTCACTGTCACCTTGGAAAAAAGGTGGCGGCTGTCGGGCTTGAAACATGAGTTAATCGACACTGATGTTTTTCATAATGGGAAACAAATTAGAGCATGTTTAACAACAGCAGCGACCTGCTGGGTGTTATTTATGGAAAATAGAGAGGCCCTGACATTAATTTGGATATAACGACCAGTTGTTGGGTTAACAGAAATGTGGTGTGGGTGTGTGTGTGTGTGTCTCCCACTCAAACAGAAGAGCAGGGTGAGCTCTAGATGAGAAAAACAACAGCCCTGTGTTGTTCTTTTGTCATTCTCTCAGCCCTGCTCACACACTACACAAGGTCAGACACGGGTCATCACTCTCTTCAACGTACACAAACGGGTAGCATGTACAGCAACCAATTACAGCAACGACTTTACAAATGGTAAACAGACATATGATAAACAGACAAAGAGGTGACACGTATAAGCTAATTCAAAATATATGCTTTTGCTCCCATTAAGACAGATTTGTACAAGTAGTACATGTAGTGTGGATTTCTGGTTAGAAACATTAAAACCTGATCTGAAGATCAAATTATGGGTTCACTGATCCACTGAGTTCTGTTCCAGCACGTATCAGTGTCCCTGCTGGGAATGTCACTCTTGGGGAAAGAGAGCAAGACAAAGATAACTTTAACAACAGAAAACTAAAGCCTCGACAAAGTTAAATATCATTTCAATCCTACACATTACTGCGGCAAACATAAAACCTGAGGTGATTACAAAAGATGTAGCTATTGACCATGTCCCCACAGCAGCCTCTCACACAGGTAATGTTGAAGGAGTTTCTGAGGACATCCAAATAGAAAAAGGCCCAGCAAAGATGTTAAACATCCATGTCAGTAAAACTGGTACCTACAGACAAGTGAGCCATACAAGATTTCTACCAGACTAATGATGAGGAAAGTAAGATAGAAGTGAGAGAGACTTAGATGCATGTCTAAAATTTGAACACAATCTTTTAGACAAATCATGTAATTTGGAACAATGTACTTTGGTCAAGTGAAACAGTGAAAAAAATCTCTTAAGCAGTAATTCAGCTCATCTTGTTTGGAGAAAGAACTGTTTTGCGTACGTTCTCAAAAACAGCACTGAACAGCAAGAACACACAGTGAAGTACAGAGGTGGGGTTGCTTCTCTGAAAACAGTACTGGAACATGTCACATCACTGAAGGACACATGAATTAAATAATGTAATGGGAGAGATTAGAGGAGAATTTAATCTCATTAATAGATTTAAAGTAATGTGTCACTTTATAGTCATAGGCAAATACACCACAGCACACAGTGTGAACAATGTGAAATTCTTTCTCTGCATGTAACCCATTCACCAAGTGAAGCAGTGTGCTGCCACCAATGAGGTGACGGTGCCTTGCTTAAGAGTACTTCAGTGGTGCCACTAGCAGTCCAGGGTTGGGATTCGAACCCACAACCTTCTGATTGCAGGGGCAACTCCATACCCACTAGGTTACCAGCTACCCCAGAGAATTTAAAAAGTCCATGAGATGGGCCTTCATAATCTTGAAGAATTGAACAATGGGCCAAAACTGAGCCTTAATGCTGAAAAAACCCAATTGATTATTAGTGTAGATGTATTGAGGCTGTAACTTCCACAAACAGTGGCTCTGTTGTTCCTGAATACACCCTTATCATTTAGTAAACTTTTAGTTACACTAATTAATACATCTTTACTCTTATGTTCAGATGAAGACATTGTTTTTATATCAAAAGACAGAACATATGAAAGTCATGAAGAATATTAAATAAAAAAATAGAAGGTATAGGAATACTAGTACATACATACATAACATTATATAATACGCAGTACATATAATATATAATGTAATCAAAAAAGTTGATGGGCTCCCAGAGAAAAGAACACCAATAAGCCTAAGATGCTGTATAAATCTTTCATTTATGATGAATTTTGTATTTCAGCTCTTTGTGCATAATCTATACTGAGGGAAGGAAACCTTCAGATTAAAAAAATATTTAATGAAATAAAAGTATTTCTTCTTTTGCACTGGTCCAAAAATCAATTCTTTGGTACCTTTGTATAGAGCATTTTTAAATAAAGAATTACATAAATACAGTACAATCACTGCTATCAATGGACATGTTATACAAAAAACTATTGTTTAAAAAACTAAAACAATCAACAGGAGTTTAGCAGTGAGGTGCTGGATAATACGCAGTGTGAAATGCGAGAGAGTTTACTCCACGTAAAGAGTCTGATCTTGTGATTTCGTGGACTGTTTGACTCCACTCACCCTTGGTTAATAGACACATACAGAGCATACTTCACTGCTGTTTGGTGTGTAATAAAGTATTCAAACCTACACAAATTAGCCGTGTTTATATATAAAGCATTTTGTCTTCTTCAAAAATATAGAGGGTTTACAATTCACCTGTGCTCAAGGAAAGATCTCCCTGCGTCTTGCTGATGTTACCTTGGCCCCTGATGTAATGACTATCTAAAATGATGAAATGTAAAAAGTAAGTTTTTTGTAGCAGCAGGTGCTCAATATATTTTTGGGGGTTAAAATGGGGAGTCTGCTGCTCCCCTACATCTACGAGGAGCCCTAATTCACCCCATTAATAACACCCCACTTTCATTTGGGATTGGGGAGGCGTTGTCACAGCCCAAAGTGAAATGTATGGTTTGTAATTACAGGAGTGCGAGGTGAGAAGTTCCACCTGAGCAGCTCACACTGTTCTATTACCCCAACCGCCCAGCTTCTCCTGCCCCCAGCTGCCCCTGACAACCCCTCCTAAGCCACCTCCCAGACTCCAGCTTTGACCCCTAGTGGCCATGGCCAACTCCCTCCGCAATTTTTCATCATGCCCTCCACTTGCACCGGTCACCCTGTCCCCACAGCAGCCTCTCCACTCACTCACCCCACACTAGAGCTGTATGATATGGACAAAATCCAATTTTATTACTAAATAATACACATTGCAAACACATACGTCAACCTGTATTGTGACATGGCTAAATACTGGTCTGTATTGTTCAGAGCAAAAATAATTTATTTTCATCACATTATATTTTGCACCTTGATAAAAATGGTTAAAAAAGTGATTGACCATGCAGCCCTACCTTCACACAAGGCCATTGACTGAGCACTGTGGTTTTATTCACCATTACAACCACACATACACACATATAAAACTCACCCACAATGACACTCAACGGGACAGAAAAAGAAAAGAAGAAAGTGTGAGAGAGATCAGAGAGAGAGAGACAGAGAGACAAAAACTATAACACTTCTGCTCTACATGAAATTGATCCATAAACCACTTGAGTTCACATACGATCTAGGCCATCTTCACTTCCCTTTAAAAGCCCAAAGGTCTTAAACACTTAAACACATACATGCATTCCAGCCCCTGCGCTTACCTATTCAGCTGCATTGAGCCTGTAATCATTATCGAACCTTTTATACCCAGCTGTAATTTTCTTGCAAGTTACATCAGTTTTGCCGCACTCCCAGAATTTTATCCAAGGTCAATAAAGTTCAATAATTTGACTAACCAACCATACCTAGTATTCATTATATAGCTAATAAACAGATTCATCAAAAAGGACATGAAATGCACATAAAAACCTTCCGATTCCATTTCCTCAGTCGTTCGCTAACAATAACAAGCTCCAGATGTATATAACAAGCCTAAAATAGACTCAAGGTAAAAAGACAGCAGGAAGAAAACCAAGCAACTCGCAAAGACATTCAGTGTTCCTCAAAATACAGAAAGAAATAATGCAAGATAACAATGGGCAGCTAGCAAACACCTCCTGCCTTCCCGGCCTTTAAATGTTGTTAGGAGCTGATTCTCTCGTCTTTGAACATGTCTGTGCATCTGTGTACTCGGGCATCCCCATTTGCAGACAAAGAGAGGAGTGTAAATAGGCGAAGGGGGGTTGCAATTGATTTAATGGCAGTTATGCTGAACATATCAGCTTCAATCTAGTGCTCCCCCACAAAGCCTCAGCCTTCAGGCTTTATCTCCAGCTAGAGTCACTTTTCCACGTAATCCCTGTGCCAGTGCAGAGAGCCAGATGCGTAATCCACCAGCACCACCGCAGCATAAAGACATACCAGCACAATCACACAGCAAGTCAAATTCAGCTCAAAATGCACACCGGCCGCAGTACTTCCCCCCCACCCCCCCACCCCCAAACCCCCAAACCACAAAACAGAAGATTTCCATGCCTTAAGCTTTGTTATTTGTACCCAGCGCAACCTTCTGCACTCGATTTCCTCGACATACGAGAGGAAGGTCACAAGATTAGAATAGTGCCAGTGCTGTGAGACGGGACAGCACAGTTAAGCACTTGTCAGTCCGATTTGAAAACAACCGAGGCATACATCTGACCTCTGCATAAATACATTTGCAAAAGGGACTTAAACATCATTACACTTCCATTTTTTTTTTGGTTTTCAAGTAATTCTTTTATTCACATGTACCAGTGAGTAGCATATCAATGAATGACTGGAAAAGAGAAGGCCAATACCACATAATTTAGCAAAAACCAAATTATCAAACATTTTACGGATTTCTTAAAATGTTTCACGTATTTCTAAAATAAACTGAAATACCTGAAGTTAGCACAGTGGTGTAAACTATATGGTTAATAAAAATTTTTCTCTGTTTCTGAGACAGGGTTATTTAGGTCTCCAAACTAAAATAGACACTGGACAAATATAGCTTCGTACACATACATCCATATCCACATGGCTATGACACAGCAAGACAAATACAGCCACATTAGTGCAATGAAACCACCACGCGACATCCATCACCATCAGAGAATGGCAGCAGAGAGGCCAGAGCCGTCCACCTGGCAACGGTACAGATCTGGAGGGAATCCAACAACGCACCCAATAACCAAAAATAAACACACAGCTCCACAATGCACTTAAACAGCAGTCTTCATTCTAATAAAGGGTGACAGACAGTATAGCTGTTCCATCCCGTTATCTCCTTGTTTATCTCCTGCAAAAACAAGGAAAAGGAGAAACACACTTATCCCAACTGGGATGCAAAGTGGAACTGGAATTTACACAAATTCTGATAATGCATTGAGGGAAAACGACTCTCCCCACATATCTGGTATATGTAAAGTCTCTTTATGATATTAGGTTTCCTTGAGAAGATTTAGGTAACAACCGGAATTGTACAAAGAGAACACAGACTAAACAAAGAAGATATAAAACTGTAATGCAGAAATACTGACAATACAGCAATGTCAAAAGCATATTTTTTAAAAAACCTGCAGAAAGCACACTGGTAAAAGATTTTTAGCAGGTTCCATAAAGAAGACAAACGTGAATCCGCCCGCGACACTGTGACAGCAGTTGTTTCTGCCTCAGTGAAAAGTGAATAGCACTCTGGACGGTAAATAACTTTTAGTTGGTTCAATAGAAGAGAATTAAGGAAAGCGCCCAAGTTGCTAATGGGAATGAATGGGAGGCATCAGTTGGGGTCAAAAGCACTGCAAGATCAATGCAGTGGTACAGGTGTACAGCAATACAAAAGGAGAATGCATAGAGTGAGTGAGTGAGTGAGAGAGAGAGAGAGAGAGAGAGAGAGGGAGAGAGAGAGATAGACAGACAGACAGAAAGAGACAGAGAGACAGAGAGAGAGAACGGTATAAAAAAGAGCTAGAGAGCGAAAGAAAGAGAGAGAGAGGGCTACAGAAAGTGAGAAAGAGAAAGGGAGAGAGAGAGGGTGAGGGAGAATATACCAAGGAACATTTGTTTCTATTACTGCTATTAAATACGGCAGAGAGCAAAGTTTAAAGAAAGAGAGAGTCACACAGAAGAGTAATGGACTAATGGGATGCACTAAGCAACGGTCTAATCAGACAGAGCATGGCAATGCACTATGCTCTCTGACCACAATTACCATATCATGTGGCTTATTATGAGAGAAATTATACTGCCTCTCAGTGCATGAAGTACCTGGCAGCTGATATACGTTTTCAATGCATTAAACCCAAAACTGCTTCAACAGAAACCATCTGAATTAATAACAGGAAGAAATGTATTCGCAAAGTAAACACATTTAAATACACTATAAGACTAGGTTCAGTAAAATCAGAGACATGTATACCATGTACATTATAATTGACAAAATTACAATTAATTATTAGCAACCAAATACATGCAACACATTTCACTCCTTAAAAATATTAGTAGGAATTTTTCACTGATGTTGGAATTTCTAATAATTTCCTGCTTTGATTGTTATCAAAGCATTTATGAAATTGATAGGGAAAAAAAGTAGACTGTACATAATGACAACTTTTAATAGCAGAGAAATATATGTTTTTGATTAATTTATGTAGCTCAATTTGTAACTGCTATAATAATAATAATAATAAATTATTATTATTATTATTATTATTATTATTATTATTTTTAGCAAGCACTACTACTGCTTTAGTGGTGTGTATTTTCGTTTTGTATCTCCATATTCTTGTTTCTAAATCACCAAATACCTTTACAGAAGTTCATCCTAATTTTTATTGGAATATGAACGAGCACTCTGGGCTTCTTCTGCAGGAGAAGACTTACACTGCCCTCTAGTGGATAGAAAAGACAGCGGCAACAACGACACATTTATTGGCTTATTAGAGTTCGCGGAGGTTTCTCTAGATATGTCTACACCTCGTTATTATACAAAAAGTATCATGTTAAGAACTAAAACTTATAACATAACCACATGCCAAAAGTTTTTCAGCATTCTCTACACACAGTCTTCACACAGGTTCATATATTCATTATACTAATATCTTAGTATTTTTCCTTTCTCTAGAAATCCTAAATAGGGTAAAGATATAAAATATTACTTAAGACATAAAGAATACATTTCAGAAGAACTTAGAATTATCAGCATATTCCACTAAATACAAGGACTATTCCTCTACATCTGCATCCTATTTCCGCTCTTTAATCCACCAATAAGAAAACACTGTTCTCTGATACAGTGTTGAAAATTGCCTTTCACACTGACCTCAGATCCTACAAAGCAAGTGTGACATTTCAGATGGAGTATGGGTTTGGACAAAACAATTAACATGTGTACGCTGATTGGATTTCCTCTACATCCTTATTATCTCTCCCTATTGTGCTATAACAGGCTCGAAGGCTGACTAAATGGCTGCTATTTGCAATAATTTACGATACAAAGACTCCGGAAATGCATTCATCTATGCTATGAGCCGTGTATTAATGCAGTTCAAATAGACTCTATTCATTAGAGTTAACAGTGACAGCCAATTCAACCTCTCTAATGAACATCAATACTCATGTGAAGTATTAAGGGATGATTTGTGGATTTTGCATGTATCATTCAAAAGATAATTTTGATAGATGATAGTCATTCACGGAGTTGGGACAAGGCCATGATTTGCAGTGTTATAGTGCCACCCTCTGCACATTAAATGCAATTACATTTTTAATGTTAGAAAGGCAGGTGCATAGAGGGTTGTATCACTCACCAATACCAGAATTGGCCCCTGTGATGACTACAACCTTGTTGGAGAGGTCACGACCCTGTAAGATCTCCAGGGCAGGGGTGTTTCCATCATAGCGTTTGGACTTCACCTGTACATCTTCTATGGTGAAGGCCTGCCGAGGATCAAAGTATGTCTTTCTTTTGTTGATGTGACTGGAAAAAATGGGTAGGGTAATAATGGTAATAAGTCAGAAACCATGAATAAACTCAGAACCACCCAAAATGTTTCAGTCAAACTGTTAAATATTAATGCCACTATTAGTGCTAGCAGACAGACAAACCACATTATAGCACAGATCAAGGAAAAACAAGGAGTAAAAAAAAAAATGACAAATGTCCAAAAGTTTGTGGACACTCGCTCTGACAGAGTATTAACAGGGGGCTTGTCCCCATTTTTGCTGAAGTAAGAGGCCCTATAGTCTCAGCCTCAGACGTCATGCCCACAGAACGTTGGCTAAACGTCTGATGCATATGGTACACTTAACTGGAAACA
>JBBPDC010000129.1:11273030-11303713 GCA_037974485.1 Hemigrammopetersius urotaenia | reverse complement strand
AAATATTCATTTATCGGCCATTATAAATGCCGATACCGATAGTTTGGAAAATGCCTAATATCGGCCGATAAATCGGTCGGGCTCTACTTGCAACTATACTTATATATTGAATATATTGTAAGAAATGCCAATATATAGATCACTTTTCTAGAATAAAAAAGGCTTGAAGCATGTAAATACTGTTTGTCATAGGTTTCAAGTCATAGTTTTTGTGATATCATGTATTTGCATATATATTCTTATTCAGCCTATAGCAGTTTAGCCTCCGCTTATTCACGCTGGAGTTCTAAAAAAGTGTATCAGTCCTGTGTTGCCTTTTAAATGCACTGCAAACATTGGAGCCATTAGGAAACAAATCATTCACATACATCAATTTCAAAGTTATAGTAAAATTGACAACCTGTTTAATTCTAAGGGGTAAACAAAATCTGGAAAACAGTCATGTAAGAATTAACTGAAATTGTATATATTTTTGGTAAAAAAAAATCTTCAATGGTTAAAAATGGCCATGGTATTTCATGAATGATTTGATTCATCAAAACATCCACCAACACTCACCTGGAGCTGGTCAAGCGTGTCAAAAACACTGGTTAGAGGCTCATTTGCATATTGCAGCCTCCTATGATAGCAGTATTGCATTGACCAATATTACAGTAATGGTTAGTAAATTATATATTGTGCAGCCAGAGCAAAGAAGCTGTCTGCTGGAGCACAATCCAATTTTTTCCTTTGTATATTTCCAAACCATAGAAACAGAAGTCTAGAGAGGCCACAACACAGCTGTATGCATCAACAGTCTTAGCTGAGAACAATACAGCTGTAATTATAAGTACAGCTTTAAATCAGTAAAGCACAAATACAGCAAAGAAAGACAGATTTCTTGCTTCTTCTCTGCTTTTCTTAAGATGTGTAAAATCCAAGATGGTTGAATCACACTCGTTTGGTACATTCATTCAGAGCGAAAGGATGAAAGACGAGGTTAAAGCTGGAACTCACCGAGTAGCTCTTTAGCCTAATGAAGTCTACAGTCAGCGGCACAGACTTATCGCTGTTCTGATTCAGTGCCTTAATGTAATCCATCAGGTCTGCAAAGAATTTATACCCTCCTTTCAGCACACACAGTGCCACAATATGGTGTCCTCCCATATCTCGAACAATATCCCGGGCCAGCCGCTCAGTCCTAGAGAAAAGTCAGAAGCAAGACATCCCGTCTAGTCAAAGCACTAAAGTAATTCAAGGATGTTTTTAATTATCAAAAGTACCTGACAGGCATCTTCTCAGCATGATGCACAAAAGCAACCCCATGTCCATGATGGACCCACTTGAAAGAATTTGTTTAACAAATTTAGAGAAATGTAGAATTCAAATCACATGCTCATCCTGTGGCCTTGCAAACAAGTGCCTGCCCCACTCACACACCACTAACTAAATTCACCTTATGAACACAGGATCTTTTGACAAGCCCGGTCACTCCGGGGCCAAGTCATTAGTCCAGCAGAGCATCATATCACCGTATACGTGTGCTCTTCTACATCTCCAAAACAAGCACACAGCATCTTATTTCAGGGGAAAACGGAAGTGGTGGGGAAATCCAGCATCCGCAAGAAACCTGCTTACTCAGTCTCCATTAACAGGAAAACTTACCGATCCTTAATAAGACCATTGGGGATTATAACACTGTCTAAATCTTCTTCATAGTGTTTGGGAACACAAAAAAGACTGAGCTCATGACCCTTGTCATCATCAAGTATCTGCAAAGATAAAGAAATACAATTACACACACACACACACTACTCTTACACAACACTTACACTGTCTCTAAATCTGATGGCAGGCTGTTGATGCCACTGCTGCACCTCTTATTCTTATTCAGGCCTGCCTGCTCTACATCTGTCAGCAAAGGTGCTTCTGTGCGAATGCAGAAAGAAATGGTGGTTCACAGAAAAGGCTAGAAAAGGCTGGCTATATGCACAGGTTAACAGGTAGGCAGTGGATTTAACTGTTGCTGTGGTCCTGGCCGCAGCTCCTGGCCCTGCCTGCTGATCACCCCGTGCTCAGAGAGAGTCCTGGGCTTGCTCGGGCTGCTCTTGCTACAAACCATCAAATGCAGGTGCGCGTCAGAAATCTAGCAGCTTCTTTCCTACGAAATAAACGAGTGGCTTTCGTGGAGCCTCCAGACACTCAGAGAAGAAGCCTGGCTTGTTCCACACCGCCACAGGCAGCCAGAACACGGTAAGAGCCTACAGCCCTCACATCCCACCACACACAACCCCCTACAACACGAAATCCACCTTACCTCCAGATAGGAGGCCATGGTCTGAGGCTTGTAGGTGGAGAGGCTGTTCTATGGAACCACTGGTGCAGTCATGCTTGCCTGTGCAGGGGAGAGAGCAGCTCGAGACCACCGGTCCTCAGCGCCGCTCCAGCACGAACAGCGCGAGACGACGCTGCCCAGTTTTAAACCCTGACGTCACAATCCAGTTTACCCACTAATCTGATTTAGAAGCAGCGACACGCTGCTCTGCCCCCCCTTCCTCCCCCCGCCCACAGCACCAAGACCCTCAGCACCCAGAGCACGAGCTGGACCAGGGGGGAAGAAATTATTCACAAAAAATCAAATGTACGGTCCCCGCCGCCGCCGTTAGATGTATATATATGTTCACAGAAAGTTAGTACATAATATATAGGAGTGTGTCTATATCTATTTACCTGTATGTATGTATTTATTTTTATAGATACTAGATCATAGATATATATATATATAAGCTGATGTGACCGGTTTCGATTTGTCTAATGTGACACTTGGGTTCCTCTCACTTAAATGTGCCTGGAGTTGAATGGCTTTCATCACCAGTTCCGCAGCGCACTGTTCACAATGAAGCGGTCAGTGTGGAATGTGGCCAAAGGACGTCCACTTCTATGCCTTTCTCTGACTCTTCCAGTCTCTCTGTAACTCTGCTTTTGACACTCTGACACTCAGTGGTCTGAGAACATCCTGTTTGGAGCCTCGCAATACCGAGGTACTGTTGATCAATTGTTAGGTGTCGTCTTGGTCTCATGATGTCAAAATGTGGAGAACATGATGAGGACTGTTTAAATACTAATTCTGAATGGTCAATTCACTTGAATTCTGCCATTAAGCTCCTTGTCAGAGAACAGCAAGTTGTGTAAAAAGTGCATTGAACAGTTGGACATGTGCATTCAAATGTTTATGGAAGGTCACATTAAGTTAGTGCTGGGCGATACGGCCTAAAAATAAAATCTCAGATTTTTTCCACAAAAAATCAAATTTTCGATTTTAATCGATTTCCCCCTCCCCTCCTCATAATCAAACCACATATGACAAATACATGGTTCAAAGTTTGGGCCGATGGTAAACTTGGGCACAGCTAGCTAACATGGCTAACGCTAGCTCTGCAGAGAATGACTGCGCTGCTTAAGCTGTCAGACACAGCAGTGCTGTGTCCAACGGAAAAAAACTGAACCAATTCCATATTACAGATGTAGCAAGACCTTTCTCATAACATGTACAAAGTCTCTATATGTATATATATAGCTAGATAGATACACACATTCATATCATGTATTAACTTAGTGAGGGTACTTTTTTGGCATTAACCACTTGCTGAACAATTTCTTGGTACATTTTTGCAAAATAAATAATTTCACATCAAATCAGTGAGAACACGTTCGTTAACATCTTAACAATGTTTTAGATCTTTTTACCAGATCATTTTTAAGACGACGGGAAAACAATCAAAATGCTGTTAATTGACATGCCAGAAAATCCTTAAAGCCTGCGCCACTATTTTCTCGCTCCGACAGGATTTACATGTAGTAGACGGAGTGTACCATTAAGGATTTCAAAACTTTATAATAGCGCTGCAGATTATCTGCATTATTTAACCAACAGCATCATGACTGCCCAAAACATGAACGCTATTTATGAATAGGCTATTTTCTCTAACATGATCCCCCTAAATAGAAAGGCACACACACACAGGAATTTCAAATCTATCTTTATTCATATAGATAGCAGCACGTTTTACAGAAATATAACTGCAAGAGTATACAAATGTACTGATTTAAAGCAAAATACAAGTATATTTATATGTTAAATGTTACTTCACATGGATCTTCACACGATACTTACACACTCAAAAGTAAATTGTTATCCCTATGACTTCAAAAGTGGAAAATGTTATTCACATCAAACAAAACCAAATCATAGTAAAAAAAAAAATGCATATGAAGAATGAAAATGAGTAAGATGCACTCTCAAACATTCACACGCATACACACATCACACAAACTGCTGGTGAGTGGGGTAAGCGCTCTCAGATTGTTGTCAGAATCCATTTCACATCTGTTACTTCACTATGCCTTTTTCCCAAAAGATGAGAACAATCAAAAGTGTGTCAATTTTTTTCTGTTCTGTACCTTGTTATGGCAAATCTCAAGAGGCAATAACCAATTTCATTTAAAGAAACAAAAAAGAAATGATTGAGCTGCATAGCAGTTTAATGATATAAAGCTCAAATGCACTTAAGTTTCTGTATTTGATGGATCTGTAAACAACACTTCGACAAGACAACTACATACGTCAATAGAAATCTTGCAGTTTTTAACTTTTGGATCACTTGAAAGTTGAATTACAAACCCCAAAATGTGTAATTAGTTACAAAGGTACTTTAGAAGTAAGGGGAAACGGCTTGCAAAGGCACGAAGTACTTCCAATAAAAATAGCACAATACAATGGAAGGTAGAATAAATATCTGCGCAACTTAACGAAGGTTTAAGTAGTTCTTATGACGATGGATCGCGCAGAAATGTTCTGCTTTTGTTCCATTTCTTTGTTTTCTGTTACACATACAGTATGACATTTGACCTAAGCTGAAACGTTGGTACTCAAAAACCAAGAACTCACCGATAAAACATTTCATCCCCCCCAAAAAAGGAGTTCTGCTGCCATATTGTGAGGAAAGGAGATGTCATCATAATTGGTCCTTAGTTAGATGTAGTGTGAATCTATATTTCTACATCATGAGGTAAAAACACATTCTTTCACTCTGAAATCAGAGTTACTATTTTTTTTATATGGCTTGGTATGGAACATATGTTCCAATTCAGTAGCCAATATACTCTGTAAAAACCTCTCCTTTCTTTTTTTTTTTTTTTTTTTTAGGTCTTCAGTATTTAAGATCCACAAGTCGCACAGAACCTGCTCCTCTGCTCCATAGCACAGTGATGGGGACAAAAGCACTATCATTTTCTCCCCCTTGACATGATGTATGAAGTACAGTACTGCAGAAGGGTCACAAAATTCAATGTTTTAAAATGTACATAGTACATTTAGTAATTTCAGTCTTACAAAAATACTGTATGTATGGCTCACTTAATACAGGTGAGAGATTACACTTTACTACAAAGACATCACATGTTCTACAAACCAATGTCACACAGAACAACCACCACAACTCAAAGTTTAGGCTTTTTTTTTTTTTTTTTTACATAGCTTGTAACAAATATTAAATATATAATTAGAAAATAAGTGACTATACATTGATGCTGGACAGACAAGGGAAATAGTCAGATATAAATAATATAAAGCAAATGTTTTTGGGAGAATTTTATATATATATTTTTTTTTTTACAGTTCTTTGTATGTTGCCATAGAAGAAAGAAAATGGTTGCCTAAAGAACCTTTCAATTAATGTAATTTTTAGAAATCAAGAATAAGGAACCTATTTACGCTAAAACATTTTTAAAGAACTCTGTAATGGGTTCTTCAAACTCCGCAACAAAAATGGTTATTCTATGGGGTCGCTCTAAGAATCCATCAAATAAAATGCCATGTGTTGGACATTTATGATAAATGTCACCCAAAGACACATGGGAGCACTGATTCTGACAGAAAGGGCAGGGGGTTAAAAAAAATTATATATCCATGAACAAGAGCCAAGCTTTAAGATTGAGTCATTTTCTACTAATTGTTGATAAAACAATGGTTATTTATGTAAACAATGTAGCACCACTACAATAAGCTAAAATGAACCCTGTACAACTTCATTTAATGAGTCAAACAAATGAAAGAACTGATGAGCCATCCACTCTTCACATTACTGAATCTTCTCTCCAGCAGCTAGTGCCCAATTGGAAAAGTACTTCTGATACATTTAATATAAAAACATGGATCAAGCTTCATGTAACGTAGTACAAATATCAATATGCTCTACTTGTTTCTAGTGAACACACAAAACAGACAAACTATACACATTGTGTCACGGGCATGTGTGTAGCCTGATTGGCCATCCAGAAACGTTCATGAAAATTCGAAGCAGTTAAATTAGTTGCCATTTCATCAGTCAATGACACTTTTCAGTCACTTCTTGCTAAAATGCAGGTGATCTCACCAAAATACATATGCCAGATATGCCATGGTAAAAATGTATATAGCCACATGAAGTGAAGTCTCAGAATTAATAATCAGGCTACACTGTGTGTGTGCGTGTGTGTGTGTGACAACAGTAGCAGATGTTAACATACTGTACAGCAGTGATGGAACACATCCCCGACAGGAATGGCTGAAGATGGACCTCTTCTTTATAAAAATGTATTAGATGGGACAATAAAAAAAATACTTTGTACATACAAATATATACAGTAAATGTAAAACATCTTGTGAATCAGTAAAGATGGACATGGTATACAATCATCAAAATGAAAAAAGTATAATCATGGCTCGTTAAATAAGCTATTATGAAAATGGAGAGTAAATGTGACTGGAAAAAAAAAATGAGAACCTTTTTGGGGAAGTCTCACTAAAGACTATAAAACAGTCAGACATAGGCAAACAGGTGGATGCAAATGGCTTGAAAGCTAAAAGGGAGTGTCTTATTTCAGAAGCTCCATAAAGTGCTAAACATACCATCTAAAATTCATAGACAATATATCGATCCAATGTGGCGAGTTCTAGGTTCAAGTTGTCAGTTTCTATAGGTGAGATGGAAAATGATTCAGAGCAAAGAATCTGTTCAAAATATGCCAACAACTTTTGCTGCTCAGATATGAAATGAGCTCAAAGATCACATGATTTTGACTTGCCAGAAAATTTGTTGGCCCTAGTTATGAGGATAAATGGCAACTAATCATGACTATACACACCTGTAACAGCCTACATGAGCTCCCTACAGAAAAACACACTGCCAGCTTTAAAAATGTAGATCTCCAGATTCTGCAGGTTATTACACTTGCATCTCAGGTCAAAACAGAGCTCAGTGGAGCGTTCCAAGATGATATTCCAATGTATCATTACTGCTCTAAAAAATCCCTGGGTAGCGTCTTCCCTTGTTCCTGAAAGCGCTCTAGTAGTTCGTCAATCTTCTCATTGAGGTTGTTGGACTGGTCCAGTAAAGTCTGAATCTGTGTACTAGATTGAAGCTGGCTCTGGTCATGATCTGAACTAGGATGCCCCATGGTGACAAGCTGATCTGCCAACACAGGACCAGGAGAACTTAACAGCGGACCACATTCTCACAAACAGAACAACATAAGACTCTTAAAACAACTAAAAACTAGGCCTCATATACACTCAACAACCACAACAGAAACCACTGACAGGTGAAGTGAATAATACTGAGTGTCTTGTTACAATGGCATATGCCAAGAGGTGAGGTATATTCAGTGGCGCACAAATGGGGTATGCAGTATATGCAGTGCATATGGGCGCACCGCCAGGGGGGCGCCAAAACTATAGAGGGACATAAAAAATATCATTGGCATTTCTGTTATAAACCTTTTTAACTTTAGTCATGATTTAAAAGCTTTTACATGCTAACTATGCTGTTTAAAATATTGAATAAATGTAGGGCCTGGCCACAAGCAGTAGATGTTATGACCAGCGATGCATACCCCCCAAAAAGTGAGTAGTTGCGCTCCTGGGTATACTGGATAGCAAGTGAACCAAAGAGAATGAACCACATTTTATTTACATCATGTGGATGGCCAGGTGTGACCCTAGATGAACTATGGGAAGAAGGCAACCCAGTGGATGAAGTGTGTTGCTGTGAGCAATGTTCTGCTGAAAACCTTGGGTCCTGGCATTCATGTGGAATTCATGTTCCTTTAACATGTAACACCTGTCTATACATTGTTGCAGGCCAAGTACTTCACTGCAACAATTTTTCCTAATGTCAGTGGACCCTTTCAAATGGTGCTGTCATGTTGCACCAACTGTTCAGGAATGATTAGAAAAATGAGTACAACATGTCCAAATTCCAATGATCTCAGTCTGATTGAGCGCCTGTGGGATGTGATGTTTAAGCTAGGCTGAGGCCCCACCTCTTAACTTACAGCACTTTAAGAATCTGCTGGTAACAGGTGCCGGATAACATAAAATCAAAATCTCGATTAATTGAACATTTTAACTCGATTACGATTAATGAACGATTATTTTATTTTATTTATTTTTTGCCCTCATAGTTCACTGACAAGTTGCTCAGTTGTCTCAGTGTTTAAGCTCTCCATGCTGGACATGCCGGCGGAATAACGGAGCAGGGTCACGTGACTCCACACGCAGTAGTGTTTTTAAAGGGAAAGTAATCGAAATAATCAACCTGGAAAAATTGGATCGATTATAGGTTCTGAATGTCGATTTCGATTACAGCCCTACCTTCAGGGGTTTTGTGGAGTCCATGATACAAAGAGTCAGAGCTGCTTTGGTGGCACAATGGGGATCACTTGACACAAAGCAGGTGGTATTGATGTTGTGGCTGACGGGTGTACATAGGTGACTAAACATCATGTCTACCATCTACACAGCAGCAGGAACATACGAAATCTTTATGTAAATGACTTACCAGTGTTGAGTTCGAACAGAAACAGGCCTGGTTGCCCTGGCTGCACAGGCTGGCTCAGAGTGCTCCCCAAAGCTGTCTGAAAAAGTGGATCAGGAGTCTGTTGACTGGATGCAGAAGTAGAGCTCTGTAACCCTCCAATTGCCACACTACCTTGGCCAGTAAAAATGGCTGCTGGTGTTGCAGCCTGAGGTAACTCTTGGGTGCCTACACTACCTTGCAGTGCTGAAATGGCTGCTGGGGGCAAAAAAATGTTGACAGAGGCTTGGTCTGTGGAAGATACAGAGGCAATGTTACTGGCGCTTGGAACAACCTGCATAGGCTGCTGGTCCTGAAAAAGTCCTGGTTGAGTTGAAGGCATACTCGTGGATGAGTCATCCACAACAGAGCTCTCATCTTGGAAAGACATGGGTTCTGATGAATCCTGCTGGGACACATTCACTACACTGGCTTGGGGGAAGAGAATTTGAGAACTCTGAGTTGACTGAGATGGAGGGACTGTAGATTGGCTAGTAGAGTTGTCTGCAGTCACATTTGCAGAGCTTGGTACTACTTGCATGGGCTGCTGGTCCTGAAAGATATTCGGCGGAAGTGGTTCGCCACCAATTGGGCCCTGGCTCTGGCCACTGAATAGCAGAGTCTGAGGCAGGTCTTGTGGGTTAATGGAAGCAGCACAAAATAGCAAGCCTGTCTGTGGTTGTTGCTGACCCTGGCTTTGGGATATTGTAGACATACTCTGGAAAAGGGAAGCTTGCTGGGGTGTTGGTATTTGCTGCGGCTGGGGAGTCTGCTGTTCCATTGGAGTGGACAACTGGGGTTGTCCCTGAAAAAGTGAGACTGTCTGGGCTGCTGAAGCAGAAGTTTGTATGGGGGTGAGAAAAGCTATCTGTTGTTGCTGTTGGTTCTGGGAATTGTCAGTCGTTATTTGGCTTGGGAGAACCCCCTGAGAAATGAAAAGTGTGGTCGAGGGAGCCTGTTGATCAGAGGCCAAGTTAGTACTTGTCAACATTGTCATGGTGTTCTGAAATAAACCAGGTTGGACCTGGGGAGCTTTGGAAGCACCAAAGAGTGCTGTCTGTGGGTCCTGTGTTTCAGTCATAGCAGTGTGACTCTGAAATAGCTGCTGAGGAGGTGAGGACTGTGAAGGTGACTGCTGCAGAAAGCTTGATGTCTGAATAGTCAGTAGGCTTCCTGCCTGCTGAAAAAGTGCTTGCTGCTGTGACTGCTGGGATGAGTTTGGAAGAAAACCCTCAGATGGCTGTGACATAGTATTGTCTGTCTGTGTGGTACTTTGATGCTCTGACATTTGATCCTGTGGTACTCCAGGAAAACACGGTGTGCATTGCATTGGAATCTGCGGTTGTAAAAGTTCTGATTGTAATTGCTTTTGAAGAGTTTCTAAGACTTCCTGGTGATGTTGTTCTTGTTGAAGTTTTTCTAGATTTTTCTGATGCTGTTGTTGCTGTTGTATATTATCAAGTACTTTCTGATGCTGTATGTTCACCAATGAGTTTTGTTGCTGAATGTTCTCAAGAACTTTCTGGTGTGATTGTTGCTGTTGCAAGGTCCCAAGAGCTTGTTGCTGAAGGTTCTCAAAGACGTTTTGCTGCTGTTGTAGATTTTCCAAGACTGTTTGTTGATGCTGGAGATCCACTAGTGCCTTCTGATGTTGTTGCTGCAGATTCTCCAATATATTCTGTTCTTGTTGCTGCTGTTGGTGGTTGGTCAGTGTGTTATCATTGCCCCCCAGCCTTAAACTGTTCATGTTCTCTTGGACATGTTGCTGCAGGCTTTCAGCAGAAGGTGTTGGACCATAAAGCACAGAGTTAAGTTGCTGCTGCTCTTGCAGCTCCCTCACTGCTCTTTCGAGCTGTGCAACCTCATCTTGAGGCAGAAGAGTTTGGACCTGGGTTTGCTGGGCAGCAGGAGGCCTTGACTCCATCCCCACTACCACCATTCCCGTACCATCCGGACTGCTGTCTTCTGGAGACAGAGTCTCTGGGGTTTCCCGTAGAAACTGTTGTGGGACCTGTGGAGGCACAGGCTGAAGAACTGTTGAGTCTTCTGACAAGGACACTTGAAAGGATGTTGTAGGGGAGATGTCCTGTTTCTGAATGGTGCTAAGGGTCTCTGGAGGTGCAAAAATTGGAGGTCCTGACTGTTGTGAGTCAACAGGTGGCAGAGGCACGGGGCTAGGGAAGGATTTACTGCTTGTGGGCAGTACGGTGGTGATTTCTAAAATCTGTTGGTTTGAATTAAGGACCTCTGGAGGCTGGATAAAATAAGATGATCAACATTTAACATAATTTATACTTTACACTTAAACTCCCATACATCACAATCAAAGTGGAATTTCAATAATATATAATTTAGAGCTAACCTTAAAAATGTTGCATGTTGTAGGGTTGGTAGAGACTTCCATCGGAGTGACTTCTTCTCGTTTGACTATGGATATCATTGGGGACATCAAGGTACTGTTTAGACTACTGGTCCCAGTTTGCATTGCTACAAGTATAATTGGAAATGTGAATATCATAAATAAAAATTACCTTGTAATTTAACTAAAGAATGCATATTATGAGATCAATCTGAGTGTCCTACCTGTCATCTGGTCTTCAAAAGTGCAAGGCTTGGATGTTGTTGATAATTCTGACTTCACAGAAATATCAGCCTTTTCTGCACAAAAATATAATTTATCAAAAACAAAACATATGAGCACACATACAGAAAGGGTCCACAACAGGGCCTGACACCAGGTGGCCAATAACATGCGTCAGTATAAATATAAGCATAAATACTGTGGCTAATGCACCGATAATTATCAACTATTTTTTGGTTGCATCATCCCTGGGATATTAACCTGTGATTTCTTAATGATGACGTGAAAGCCTAAACATGAACCAAATATGAGGAATTCCCCATTTAATTACATCACAGCAATATAGACTTATAATTATGAATGAACACAAATTATATTTGTAGTTTTAAAAAAGCATTTGAAACTTTTTATTTTACTTTTATTTTCATAATATATATATTTCATAAAATCTATTATGAGAATTGGAGAAAAGTAAAGAGGCCATCAACAAAATACTGGAAAGCCCCATCCCCGGTGTTACAATATTATTTAAGACTATGAATTAGTTTTGTTTAAGCTCACAAAGCTCACAACTGAGAACTGCCATACGTAGACAGTATAAAGATCATCTGTCAATTATATCAGTTACCAAAGAACTGTTTACTTCAATAAAGTATCTTATTTAACTCTCTTCAAGAAAGCTTTCTTTGTTTTAATTCAATGTTTAACCACTTTACAAACCTGGCTGAGGAGAATAGGTGAAAGGCTGTAATTCATGTGTTCTCCCTGCATTAGTTACAACAGAGATTCCAACTGAGACAGGGGATGTCACGGTCAAATCATGATAGGGAGGGACCTTCACCACTAGATGATTCTGTTTGAATAAAAAATATATAGAAGACTTTCAAAGAACTGTTTACCATTAAGGATGAAAACATGACCCATTATTCAGTCAAGTGGCACCTACTTGATGAAAAAGCTCCATATCAATCTCTGCTTCAGCCTGCCAGGCGCCATCATCTGAGAGAAAAACAGAAATTGCTTTGAAAGTGCACATTGCATGAAGAAGTAAATATTGCTTTTTAAAAACTAAAGATCAACATACGGTTATTTAAGCAATACCTTGAGAATTTTCCTGGAAAATTACTTTGGTTCCCTTAAGGAAGTTCTTGCCAATAATGAAGACTTCCTCTCCACCAGTTACTGGACAGCTGTGAAGACTCTTTTTGAGAATTTCAGGCACTCCGGCAGGCTGGGCTAAACATTAAAGGATACAAAATAAATGAGCCTTCTCTGAATCGTTAAAAAAAAAAAAAAAAACTTTCAACAATAAATTGCAACATTCTCTTGGCAGCTTTTATAGACCCTGAATACACTCACTACAGAGAATTGGAGAAGAAAGGATCTGAAGAGTGAGGACAGAGCCGTCTGGTCTGGGGATATTCACTCTGAATGCCAAACGAGCACGAGTGCTCTTCTTTTTGGAGCCAGCCACCCCTATTCGAGCTTCAACATCTGCATTCCTCAGTTTGAGAATGCCAACACAATCCACTCTGCAGAGAGATATGTTTAATTATAGCACTATACAATCCCCAAGAAATAATTAGGAATAATTCTAAAGTGCTGTAATAGAGGAAGAACACAAAGCTGTCCTTACGCTAACGTCATAGAGTTGCTGGGCTCAAGATTCACTTCAATAACCGTGGTCCCCTCAATGTCTACCTCTTTACAGGCTGTCGTGTTACGTCCAGTAACTCTACAGGCTTGATAAAAGCCATGAGGCTTTACACGTCCAGCATCATTAGCGACAAAAACTTGGAGTACAACTGGTTCATTCACACCTTCTAACTAGAAGAAGAACACAGAATACCATGAATACACCAGTTGATATCAATCTGATATTTATACTGATTGTTTTACTATTAATTGTACAATATTACTAAATATTATTACTAAAAATTTAATTCTTACTTTCACAGTGGGAAAGCCTTGTTGTGTGCGGTCCTTGACAGATCCTCTGCTCCCCTCCGTAAGGTATCGTGCTCTGTGCTGTGTTTCAGGTTGAACTATAATCTTTAGATCCTTTCCTTCACTCTTCTGTGGATACTGTGTTGAAAGAATGCCCCCTTTCTGAATCCCAGCCACCTCAAGGGTACTATGAGAGATAAGGGATTCAGTAATTGAACAGGACATAACACTTCACACTGTGGCAGTTAGTGGACCATGGGGGTGTGGGGTTGTGGAGGTGTTAAGTTTCAAACAATTGGACATTATTATGACAACAAAGATGCTAAAATTATATTAATTTGTAAGTTGTAAGAAAACTATCAAACAGAATGATGGCTTACAATGCTAACAGACTACCTTAAGTAATCAGTAAAGCTACTTCAGTTTAATGAGTGTTTAAAAACGTGTGTCTGAAGTAAAGCAAATTGTCCCAGCTATAATTTGTTTCATACAGGCCATAAATTTATCTTCATCATGTCTGTGGATTACTAGAGTTCATGTTCACATGTCTGTTGGGCCATATTAAATGTTTCAGAATGTTCTTAATACTACAATATTATAAAGGGGTGACCTCAATAAATACACCCGACACACTCTAGAGGCACAAACGTCCTGTGAAGAAGAGAACCCTCTTGATACACTTCAGTGTGGATTCCCACATTTCAGAGAACAGACTTTGGATATATCCAAACAAGGGCACGACACATGCAGACTTCACCACAGTAACAAATTTAAGGAAGCCATGTGCTCATAAGTTGTGTCACTATAGACATCTATCATTTTGGGAACCATATTCAGCTGGTAAAAGAACGCATCACCAAATAAATTTATTTCTAAAGGTGTAATTAACATGAAATTATTATCGGATGTCAGTAACAACCCAACCAATCCACACATGCAACACATGCAAAGAAATCAGACCATAGATGTATGGAGAAACTAGTCACATGCATTGCTCAGGTGTGATTTTGGCCGATTCTTCCACACAAACAGTCTTCAAATCCTGAAAGTTCCATGGGCCCCTTCTATGACCTCTGAGCTTTAGTGCTTTCCATAGATTTTATTCAGGGCCATTCTAGCAGCTTTATTTTCTTCCTCTGAAACCAGTTGTTTCCTTGGCTTTGTTTGGGATCATTGTCGTCCTGAAACATCCACCCTCGTTTCATCTTCACTATCCTGGTTGATGGTTGCGGATTTTTATCAAGAACGTGTCTGTACATTTTCCACTCATCCTTCCTTCAATTATATGAAGCATCCCAGTGTCATATGCTGAAAAACAGGACCATTTGACCTCCAAACGTGGTGCGTATTATGGCATCCAAAGCATTCAATTTTGGTGTCATATGACCAGAATATATTCTCCTAACATTTCACAGGTTTGTCTAAACATTGTTCAGCAAACTTTAAACACACTTTAACATGTTTTTTCTTCAGCAATGGAGTCTTACATGGTGAGCGTGCATACAGGCCATGGTGGTTCAGAGCATTACTTATTGTTTTCTTTGAAACAACTGCACCTGCAAATTCCAGGTCTTTCTGAGGCTTTCTGAAGTGGTCCTTGGCTCTTGGACAACTCTTCTGATAATTCTCTTCATTCCTCTGTCTGAAATCTTGTGGAGAGCACCTGGTCATGGCCAGTTTATGATGAAATGATGTTCTTTCCACTTCCAGATTATGGCCCCAACAGTTCTCACTGGAACATCCAGTAGTTTAGAAATTCTTCAGGAACCAGTGTCACCAGTATGTTTTGTAACAATGAGGTTGCAAAGGTCTTGAGAGAGCTCTTTGGTTTTACCCATCATGAGATGGGTAAAACATTTCTTGTGACACCTTGGTAATAAGACACTTCTTGGGACTGAACCCGCAGATATTAATTTGCAGTGGCAGGATTGTGTTCTAATTACTGATATAAACTTTCTCATGTGTCGTTTCATTTTACTACACAGTGCTTAATTTATGGACATCTATGGTTTGATTTCTTTGCATGTGTGGACTGGATGGGTGAGAATTTCATGTCAATAACACATTATTGTAACCCTTTTTTATATATATATATATTTACTTAGAAAATTGGTGATGTGTTCACCACTTGTTTTACCTGCTGTATGTTGTGTATTTACTGACTAACATTCTTTAGAAAACATTCTGGAAAAAGTCCTTATTACTTTATTTTGTAAATTAACCTTAACTTTAAAATAAATGCTAATCCAAATAGGTATGCTACTAAATCAGTGTTTAACATTTCCAATTCCTTAAAGAAATTAAACATTTACTGAAATCATCTGAATAGATTTTATTAGTCTAATGCACATAATATTCTCTTAACTGGTGCAAAAAAGAAAATCAACCCTTGACCCCACAATTGCCACCGTCTACATAGTCTGCCATATACAAATGTTGACTAACACCACGGTCCTAGTCTATTCCTTAAGTTTTAGAGTTCAGATTATTCATCTCATGATTTTAACGTTACAGTGGAGCTTAAAAAGTACGAGGCTTCTCTCTGAAATATTGGCAGAGCAAATTTAAACATGGAAAGGAACCAACCTCCCTTTGAGATTGCCCTTCGCTTCAGAGCCCAGTTGTGAAAGTACAAAGTGTGGAGCTTTTGCACTGTCTGCATCAAACACATCCATGGTTGCTTCATCCCTGGTCACAGGTTTAGGACCAGGCCGCTGGCGAGGTGTACGCTTTCGGGATTTACGGGGTACCTCAGTATTGTCATTGTATGAATTGGTACTTAGCATGCTGAAGTTAGAAACCGAGTCATCCATCCATATACTGCTGCTTTGCTCAGAGTCTGGGTTGACTGCTAACTCATCCTGACAGGACATTTGGCTGTCATCCAACAGGTCTTCTGGAGGTGGAGAGATGTTCAGGACGGTCCTCCGTTTTGAGGGTGTCATCTGGTTCTGATGGGTCGGTACCCCAACACCATCGACCCCAGAAGCCCCACTGATGGCAGAAGCTGAGCCAGGTTCCACTCCCAACGCATCTGCAGGGAGACAGCTGTGAAGCCTGGAAGACTGCTCGGGAGCTGAAGTAGCAGACTGCAAGCTGGCACAGGAAGAGGCAGGAAGTGCACTGCTGTGCCCTCCAGGGGAGGAAGAGGCGGTAGCTGCATCTGTAGTATGCACAAAGTAAAAAGTTAATAAAGCTTTTTATTAAAAACTGGCTAGCAGTCCCGTTTCAGCAGTGAAATTTGTGTATGACAGTGTCTTGTAATTTCCCATCCCTTTAGACCACTAAAAAAATGATCAATGATAATGTCAATGACATACTGTCCATTGTTTATTTTTCTTTTCCCTTTTTTCATGAAAGAATATGTTCGTGCACAGAAATTTCTACTTTTGCTTTTAGAATATATGGCCCAAATGTCCAAAAACTGAAATCCTGTGCTATGTAAAACTGTGTAAGTAAACATGCGCAAGACATACAGAGTATGTCTGACTGCTGTCTTATTAAAAAGGGGCTGAGCTTATCTACACAGCCAGTGAAAACAAATGCTGTCCAATTATAATTCTCAAGTGTCTGAAATACTGTGCCAGGTGTCAACTATTGCATGCCAATTGGAGGATTTGGTTGGGACTGAGCGTAGCCATGGAGACAGAATAAACAAGCTTCTGACCTACGAAGCAGAGAACTGCAGACCATTTTATAAGCAGACTCTCCCTGTTTCAGAGGGAACTCCCTGGAATAAAAACGAAAAATGACAGCAAAAGAGCAGTAAGTGCTGGTCATTCAAGAATCATCCAATGTAGATATCAGCAAATTTGGTCAATCAGTCATTTGTGCACAAATATATCAGTAAATGCACTGAAGTAGCATCAACTCCAAAGTGCTAGTGCTAACAAAAGCACAGGGTACAACAAAACATTAAATTTTGCCAAAAATGAAAAGGGCCAGTTTTACAATCATAGTGTCCCAGTCTTACATTTACACTTTTTGCTTTGAGTTGATGTTTAGTGTTTGCATAACCCAATGTTTGATGCTAGTCTGGGCAGCCTCATTTTAAGCATGAACAGCTTCCTATCATAACAGAAAGTAGCTCAGCAAGAAAGTCACCTTGCACCACTGCAGTGATTGTAATGATTAGACAAGAGAAGACCCTACTAAAAGAAGGGAAAAGAGCATGAGAAAAGCCTTTATTTAGGCTTCATAGAAGTGAATGATGGCCACAATCATACTTGATATTTTATCCTTTGTTAATGCCTAATGTCTATTTGGACAAAAAAAATGGTAGGCAAGTGTTTGGGCCCACCTCAACTGTAACTTGCCTTTGGCACAGGCCAGAAAGTGGTCTGGGCAAAAACCAGGAAACAACTCTTGCTCAGAGAGAGCAATAACAGGAAATTCTTTAAACATTTTAGTGGTTTTATTGGAGACAGAGGTAGCAAATGCAGCACTGGTCACAGAACTGTACAGTGCCTTTTAAAGTTTGCCTCTAGACAAAACATACCAGTGAAAACAACATACAACTTTGAAAGGGTGTGCAAATGGGTTTCATTTTTTTATGCCAGCAAGTGGATTATGAACTTTCAAGGATGGACAGTCAGTTTAAATTAAAACAGAAAAAGCAGTAGCACTTGCATTCAAAACAAAAAAAAAAAAAGAGAAAAATTGGAGAGTGAAAAAGAGTGAAAAGCAAGACATTCCACAAGTTCAAAGAAAGAGGGCAGAACATAGTGAAATAAGTGATCAAAACTGATTAAGGAGTAGCAAATCTAATGAGTCAGTTTTTCAAGCCAACTAAAGAGACAAGATGGTGGGGTGAGTCAGCAGTAAATACAGTGAGCTAGCCTACCTGAGGCCAAGGTTGCCGAGGGAAGAGGACCTGCCTCTCCACCGCTCTTCTGGCTCATGGTGTGTTTGTCTTGTGTGGTGGGAGGAAGCTGCAGTTCTTTAGGCAGTAGGTCATACACTGACTCTGAAAAATGTATAAAGTCAGAATAAGGGTGAGGCAGTGAGAGCGAATGGGAAAACAAATGAGCAAGTATCCCAGATATGCTTTGACCGTTTCTTTGATAAACCAAAATGATTAAACAATCCTTTCAGGCTAACGTTAACCATCTGCCTAGGACAGGGTTGTAACAGATTAGTTAGCAGATTTACTAACAATCATTTCTGATTTGTTCTTTGTCATTGCCCTTCTAAGACACAAACAACTGCACTGCAAACACACATAAGTACACACGAGTGTCAATGTGACAACCATTTTGCTTCCCATACCCAAAAAAAAAACATGCAGTAGATTTAGTACTACTTAGTAGGGCTGCACGATATTAGGAAAACATGCGATAATGTTGTTGAGTGTTGCGATGGCGATATCACATGTGATAAGTAAGTAAAAAGCCTTTTTAGTGTTCATGTTTTTCTGCTTTGGATTTGCTGGTAACATAGACTCCAGACGCTGACTAATCTATGCAGATTTTTTTTTAAAAAAATATATGTAATAATAATAAATAAATGAAAACATAATTTAAACAATAGTAAGTTCTCAGGCAGAAATAGCAAAAGGAACAATCTATAACAGTAGCACAGAAGAAAACTGCCCAGTGAATTTTTTGCCCTCTTCTCTGTGGCACGGGTTGAAGAGTTTTGGAAAAACACCATTTATTGCAGTTCAGTCAGTCTTTCGCGATATGGATATTGCACATGTTGATATCGCGATGACGGTAAATTTGCAATATATTGTGCCGCCATACTACTTTGATTAACTACTCACAAACAGATCACAAACTGACAATAGGACATAATTTGTTTAGCTAGTGTGTGTTGCTTTCTGTTTGACCTACTAAAATTTGAGAAGTGTGGTCATCTCTGCAGGCAACATTTTACTCAGAAGGTAGAATTCCACCTGCCAATCTTAGTAAATGGTAAGAAGCATTTCAGTTTTACCACTATACAGGATAATCTGAGGAAGCAAAACTGAAAGCACACATATATATTCACATAGCACTCTCTACAGATGTGTAAACACCATTCTTACTATTGCTTACAGAGAACATAATGGACTGAGGCAACAAAGGTTATTTTGATTACATGTGTGAAGCACATATAGCAAAGTACTTTAGCATGGACTGACCAATCTAGAGAAAATTATTTCAGAGAGAGAGAGAGAGAAAGAGAGAGAGGAAAAATGGTTGAATGGTTTGGTAACATAGCCTACATTTGTCAAAATCAGTTATCATAACCACAGTAAACATTGACATTAACAGTAAAATTATACAGTATGCATTACCTACAACCTTCTGTCACACAGGTGTGTAATAGGTAGGCCACCTGTCACAATCACGAAACTATACCTGATGATTAATGATTTAATTTTATGCTCCTAGTAAAGGTAAGCCTAAAGTGACCACAGAAGCAGATATCCACTCTGCTACCAAACTAGCCCAACTTTGTAGCTGACACTATATTATGATAAGATTCACATTTACACATCTAGCAGTCACTTTTATCCAAAGCGACTTCCATAACCCAACAATTGGGAACAGTCTCTCTGAAGCAACTTGGGGTTAAGGGTCTTGCTCAGGAACCCAGTGGTAGTATGCTGATGGTAGGATTCGAACCCATGACCTCTTGGTCCAGAGGCAAGTATTCACCACCTGTTGCACTGCACTGTTGTCTGCATGCACAAATATGTCTACAGTTACACAGCATCATGCCAAGTCAATCAAGCAAAACAAGCAAAGCTTGAATGTGAAAATGAGCAAAAGAAATGTGCCAACATCCATGAAACATGAGCATTAGCTACTTAGCTAACAAACTGTTGGCACTAAACATGCAACACCAAGTTGTATGTCCCAGTGAATGTCATCATTGTCCAAATATCTCAATTTTCTGTCTGGGGCAGGCTATCTAATGGAATGGACCATGGTACAAGCCGTGGATGGAAGTATTTAATACAACTGATGACATTCGTTCCTCCTGCTTGGTGCAAAACAAATGGTCTCATTGGTGGGCTTTCTCCTTCCTTTTTGCCTAAATGGCTTTGAAGATTTTTCAAAGCCCTCAAGCCCTCTCAGCAATTACCAAAGCAAGGATATGACTGAGGTACAGAGAAGGAGTGAGCGCACAGTTTATAAATGACACAGATGTAAAGACCTCTGGAAATCTCCGTAAAGAACACTCTCAGTTGACGATTTCCATACCATTTACAGAACTTTGGTAGATGCATAATTAAACATTTTATCTTATATTAGAGCCAAATTTATGACATTTTATTTTGTGATATACTAGACATCATATCACAAAATTAAATCACTACCTATGTTAACGCTACTCAGGCCCACTCTAATGATTTATCCACATTCCTCTGCTTCTTGATCATTTAATGTGCAGTATTTTAATAAATCTGATTTCAAGCACAAAACTACTCTAAAATAATTCTTGCATACCAACATGAAAAACACACCTGAGGGTTGTTTTCCTGTTAGAATTCCTTTACTTAATTATAGGTACACTAAGAAATTATTAATTTTTATGCCTGGAAAAAAAAAAAAGTTTGTTATTGTCCTGGGGGGATAGCACCCTCAAGGGCTAGCACAGCAATCATATCATGTGCTGAGTATACAAATTCTGACCCACAGCTACATACAACAAATACAGAAATCGGGCTTTTATGATTTTAACAAACCCACACAGCTTTTACTGTTAAAATACTTGGAGCCATGGGCCAGACCACATGGGCACACAACCACTCACCACAATGTGTGTGTCTTCTACAGCAGAAACATTTTAGCAGTGGATTACATTAATATTTTGCCAGACACCTGGACTACATCAACATTTTAAGTAGAAGATATGGATTTGCTATGGTTTATATTAAAAAGTAAACAATGCACTTGAAAGCACGATAACTTTATCTAAGTGACAAAATGTTGGCCATGAAACTCTGTCGTATGATGGTTACATGGTGTCTTGAACCAGCAGAGACTGGTGAAATCAGATCCTACCTGCTGTAGTACTCCAACACTAAGGTAGTACTATGTTGAACAGACAGCCAGGTGGCTGGGCTGAAACTGAAGTCAGGCAGGTTTGCAGGCCACATGATCCACATTCCCTCTATTCTGTAACTATGTGTCCCTTGACTACAGAGAGATTAAGGAATCATCCGATTCTCCTCGGGCTACATTTTATAATATGAGGATTAAACGTGGTGAAAAGGGTTTTTAAGGTTAGAAGAACAGCTTTCAATGCTGAAAAACACACTGCCACATAAAATTACACACTTCCACCATTGGCACTTTAAAGTCAACCATGATTCAGTAAAATAAATGAATGATTTCTGCTGTTATAGCCCAACAACATAATTCCGTAATAATAAGACAATAATAAGACCGTCCACACATTGTGACAGGAAAATTAGTGAGAGAACTAAATCGTTTGGGGAGGATGGCATGTTTATCAATTTTAAAATGCAAGACTGTAAAATAGGGCAATAGAGGAACAGGATGTCTCTTATGCAGTATAACTTGTATAAGTGACCATATGCAACTTGTTTTTTTGCCTGAAGCCAACTTTCAAAGTTAGATGGCAAGTACAACGTAATTGTATTTCCAGTACCTAAATAAAGCAAAAATAAAAGCAAAAAATAAAAAAATCCCTATTTGTATGACTATTTCTGAAGCTTCAAAAACACCTGCTCTGATGTTACATTTTCATTCCACTGCAAAAACATTCTCTGTTCTTTATATTTCGATTTAACTGCAATTTACACAACAGGTTAGGGTCCAGCAGTATTCCTGACCGAAATCCACGTTGTCAACTAATAGCTAATGGGCACCAGAGTGTTGGTCTAATAATAATAATTATAGGGCTCTGACGCCGGCTACAGCTCACTTCACCACAGTGCCTGTATGATCTCCAAGACAGAAATAAAGCACACCCAAAATAGACCAAAATAAACACACCTCGACACCTGCCATTGATGTGACAGAATGAATAAAAAAAAAACACTAACATGGCTGGCGATTGTCCAAAATTCAAGACACAGAGATGACATCCAGAACTGCAACCTCTATAGTTCTTCCTTAAGTAGAGTGGATTTGAACCGCTTCACCACACATGTCTGATTAACTTAAGGACAGTTTAACTCTCAACACTAATGAGACGCCCCTAGGAGCTGACGAACAGAGGGAGAGCTAAAGAGAGACGAGTGGGGGGTCAACAGAAAACGCTGAAGAAGTGGAGGAAAACAAAACACACTAACGAAACACACAAACACTAGCCATGCCTCATCCGAAGCTACAGATTATAATCAGAAACACCCCCATAACAGTCCGGTAGGTCCCAAAAGAATTAGGTAACGGAAGATATTAGAATCAGCACGGAGCTTACCTTTGGAGTACAGAGATTTGGGGGAATTAAGGTCGATATCTGTGCTCAGAAGAGAAATAAAATCAGAGGGCATACTAACTCAGCTAAGCTAGCTGTGTCTAGCTAGCCCTGTGCCTCATGAGAGCAGAGGGACGGTTTCTCCACCGCTCGGGGGACCACGAACCTCTGGAACCGAGCCAGAACGGGGTCTGGGTAAAATACAGTCCCTTAGTAGTCAAAATAAAACGCAGTCTACGAGCAACTGTGTTTATTTAGCCTCCAAAAAGACAGCTTTTGCGTTTTCCTCACAGCCATCTGATTAGCCAGCTAGCCTTAACAGCCATTCACCGTTTCCTCAGCGACTCCGCCCCCTGTCCGCGCACGCGCACTCGCTCCAGTATTGTTGGCAGCGTGAGGGGCAGATGAAGGCGCGCTGCAGTTTCTCCTCTGAAACGCAGGGGCAAGACCGGCTGCCCTCCAAAAACCCTCACCTGAGAGGTCTGACACCATAACCACGGGCGTCAGAAGCATTTTAATGTGTGCGTGGGGGTGTGGAGTTAATCTTCATTCTTATTTAACCCACCCACCAAGTGAAGCAGGGGGCTCACCAACAGCATCACTTGACAATGAACATGACCATGCCAGAGGGCATGATTAGAAGCCCACTTTTTAGGTGCCCTTATCATGAACCTTGCCTGGCTGAACTTTTTTTTATTAAAGAAGTTATAGTTGTAGTATTTAAACATTCTTAGAATTTCAGAACGTACCATTCACTCACCAAGCCATACAAGGCGATTCATTAAATATAAGGGACACAGGACAGCAGGTCAAAATAATGGGTGAGTGTCGTTGTCGTCGATTTGCAGTTATCTGTCTGTGCTAAACGGGATGAACGTCAACACAAAATACTTGTGAAAACCCTTATGTATATAAATAGACCCAAGCCAGGTGAAACCAAGACTCACCCGGTTTACACTGTGACCGAAGAATAAGGAGTGAAGGATTAATATTTTTCTGTGTTAATGATTAAAGAAGGAAACGTCTAACATTACCTTAGTTTCTTCAGTGAACACACTGGGATTATGAAGTCTAGCAGAGCAGAGCAGTGGCTGGAGCAGGGACAAAGATTCAGCTACTTCTGGAGGAGGCCAGTCTTTCAGCCGAGGGAAACAGCAGGGATTACACAGATTCTTATTGTGTGTAATCAAAAGAAAGGGAAGGACTACGGTTCTATAAAGAGTCTGAAAAAGGCTCCTCCCCAAGGAAAGTTATGGCCAACTTTTAAGGATAAAAGATGTTTTGTCCTCCTACCAAAAGCCTTTGAAGTACTCTTTGCAAAAAATAATGTACACTGCCATAATAACTGAACATTAATATTTATATCAAAACTAAATACAATGTAATGTAAATATGCTTCCTCTGTCCTACAGTAGTTTTTTCTAATATTTTAACTTGTGCGGCATTTGACTCAGATAAAGATTCAGTATCATGTTTCATTAGCCCTGCTCATAATGGGGAATTCCATAAAATCACTGTCAGATGTGAAGGATTTTCTCTAAGAACTGAGACCAGAGCAACAAAGCTATCCCCCACAAATCTGCACTCTGTGGGCCGGCAGAGAGTGTGTGAAGATGTGGAAGAGGGAGTCTGACAGCTGTCCAGGCAAAACAGTTCTTAATCTTCTTTTGGGCCAGCCACATCTCAGATTCATGATTTTGAAATGTTTTCAAAAGCATAGGAAGTACTGACACTGTTCTTAGTGTAGAGCAGGTGTCATCACTTCTGGTCCCTGTCCACAATCTGGGCTCTGTCCACAATAGTTTGATGAATTTCCTGTTCAAACACAAGATTAAACACAGGCGTACATGACCAGGTATGACAGCTGGAAAAGGAAAATCAATTAACTGTAGTGTACACTTCACACAATCCTACAACAGTAGAAGCTTACAAAGAGCATCACTTTTGACAATGAACAAGCACCAGAACATTGATGTCAGAGGTCATGATTAGTATGGGTAACTGTTTTAGTCCACATTTTAGGTGACCCTAACATGAAAACTTGACCTGACTTTTTTAAATGAAGGAGTTAAGGTAGTAATATGTAACATTCTTAAAGATTCAAAATGTACCATACACTCCCCAAGCCATCCATACTTGCACACATATATCCAGTCTGTAAATACACGCACACGCACACGCACACACACACACACACACACACACACACTTAAATATTTATATTTATATGATATTTGTAGTTTTTATACTATACTGTTGTGTTATTCTATTGGTTATATATTGGCTTTTACTTTATATTTTTGCACTGTTCACTATGCTGCTGTGACAATACAAATTTCCCACTTGTGGGACTAATAAAGGGTCACTTTGTGTTAAAAAGTAAAATGCAAGGTTAAAAGTAAAACAACTGGTTATTCATGAGATTTGCTCAACAATCACTTGGCTCATAAAATGTAGAGATGTTTCTTTAATCACTGCTTACTTTTGACATGCACTCTCAATGTGTCAGACCCAAGATGCCTTATAATATTTGTTCTTATCTCACAAGACATAAAGGGACAGGAATATTTTGACTTTACAGTGTACCAAGACAAGGTCTATAAAAAAGGGCCTACTGTCTCTTCTGCCCAGCCCTGTCTCATCAAACAGCTAGACCTCCTTTCTGTCCCAAAATCTATACTTGATGCCTGATGGTGTTTCCTGCTCTAAATTTCCCCTTGGTGGCTGTCTGTCTAGCATATTTCGCAGAGTGTATGTGGCTGCATTTTTCTGTCTTTGTTGTTCTTTGTTTTGTCTGCATGTGTCATTGTGCCATGCGTGCTGCAATGACAAGGAAGGTGTGGAAGCGTGACTACGCGTACAAAGAGAAGAACTGGGGAGAGGGAGAAAGAGAAAGAGAGAGAGTGTGACGGAGCAGGCTACGCCCCCCCCCCCCCCCCAACCCCTCCACCCTCCCATCCCTGGCTGCAGCGCCAGACAGCATTGCGCCGGCTGCTGCTGTAGGCTGAATGGAGGCTCAGGCAGACTCCAGTTCTGCAGGTAAGAGACGCCTTTTTTATTGTTGCTGCTGTTGTTGATAACACAGTTCAGTGTACAGCTGTGCAGATACTATAATCAAAGAAAAAAGAATTCCTGTTACTGAAGCTGGGTCTCTTATTTTTTATAAATTAATTTATTTTTCACACAGGGCTGGTAGATAGGAGAAGCCGGCAAGAGGATTGCTTCTGTCCGGCAGCGTGGACAGCTGGTGTTCATGCCTGCTTATGATTTAAGAGTAGATTGTATACATATTCATGAGGATACATCTTTGTATCATTTGCTTTGTGACCTTTGATTGAAAATCACAATAACATGGGATGATACAATGGATTTTTTGTCACCTCAGTTTGGATACAAAAATGATGGGTACAACCAAGGGCATTACTACATTTCATATTATTATAGTACATTTGTAAAGTGGTGTGAAAATCAGTAGAGGCCGACTCTGCTGAGCATATGACTTTCTGTGAGGAGCTAATCTATTGTAATGAGAGGTGTGGGGTTGGGGAAGGATGACCTACACACTGCAGAGAAAAGAAGCACACATAGTAACACCCTGGCAATTACAAAAAAATCTCACTGATGTAGAGGAGATACTGCCTCCGAGAATCAGACTTACAGTATTCAGATAAAAAAGACTTGTTTGTATCAAGTGTTTCTCTTGTCTCATGAGGGCAGTAATGGTTAACCTGAGTGCGAACACTTGTATGTTGTGGCTGCAATCAGATCAATAGAGGGCAGCAAACTGCATCAACACTATAAAACACAAGTCTATCGTGTTTCTTCATTTTGGCAGCCACCAGCAATCTTTCATGCCATAGTCGGACACTCAGTTGGCAGTACCATAAACATTCCGGTTCCTTTAACGATTCAAATGCTTCTCATATTCTTTTTGCAGAGCCACACCGAGAGAGGGACCTTCATAAACTTCTCAAATCATCCAGCTCTGCTAGTCTCACTACCGAGGCATCCCACCATGCATTAGGGGAGCATGTTGGAACACCTGGGCACCACTGCAGCCAGGTGCTGACCGCAGAGAGACGGCGTAAGTGGGCCTTACTGGAGTGTATGAGTGGGTACAGGCACAGAAATACGCGCACTGGCCATTTTTATTGAAACACCCACGTTGTGTTTGTACAGGACGTTCAGTTCAGTGTGCATTGTGATATCCCTTATGAAAATTCACTATGGTTTCCTATGGTTTTTATACAGCAACCATAGTTTTACTATGGTACCCCATGGTACTTTGGTACTACCTATAGTTTTACTATGGTTTATCCATAGCACTTAATGGTAGCTGTGGTTCTACCATAGTTTACATATACATATACCACTTCATAGTTACCCAAAAAACATGAAAACCGTGGTTATTTAATCATAGTAAACCATGGTTAATTTTCGTAAGGGATGTGTATACCTATGCCTTGATGGTCAGTCAGTTGAAACATTGGCATATAAAGTGACATCTTGATAAGAAACAGTGTGCCCTCTCTTTTACATTTCTGTGGTGGAACTAAAATTAAAAACTCTGAATCCATAACAGAGCCGTAGCTTAGCAACTGAATTAGCACGTGTTCAGTGACTTCAGTAAATGTGGCGTCTGCAACGGCCCAGCCCAGTTCAGCTTGCCATGAGTCACAACATTCCATCACTGTAAACTGCTTTTGGAAATTACATTAGAAAAAATAAATGCTCACCTGATTTTACCATGACTAGCTATTCTTCTGGGCTGGTTTTGATAAATGATCATTAGTTAGCCAGCTGTGCAATGCCTTCAGATTTTCACGCTGCTGCAGTCCCGTCGCCTCAGAGTGCGTGCCCTTTTAAAAAGTAGCCTTTCAGAGCCAAGGGTCTTGGTTATTTGTCAAGAATCTCTATATTATTTTTATTATTGTTGTTTAAGAATGCTCAAAGAAGTTCATGGCTTTTGTGTACAAACACCCAGGAGAGGAAGCTCTGGCTGGTGGTCTGTTTATAAAATGGCAAAGTGATCATATTCAGGATTTAAATGTTTTTTCAATTAAATCAATATTTCTTAAACCAATATTAAATATTAATTTAATACCAGTAATAAAAATAATATTATAATTTGAGGATTATTGTCCTTTATGTATCAAGAATTTCTGTGAATAAAGCCTGATAGGACCAAAACCAAGCTTGTTTGTGTAACACACCTCTATATCACAGCGGTACGAATGTTTGAATTAGCCTTGGGATTTGACTTTTATAGGTCGTAAGACTTCAAAATAAGTTGAGAAATACATTTAGAGAAAATGAGAAAATGTCACATAAATAGAATGCTAGTAAGCTATTATGAGCCTGACGGTCCGCATCTCATCCAAGCCGGGCCGTATCTGAGTTTGCCAGAGCCCAGCCTTTTTAACAGTGGGGGAAACACTGGACACTATAGTCTGTTTCCATACGTCTTTTTTATTCACTTGGTAGTTCACTGAAAGCCAGAACTAGAAGCCCTCACAGCTGAAGAGTATTGGTGAACCATTCCCAGCAGAAGATGAATGAGTCTGGGGTGGCACATTGTGCTTGATAGTAGATGGGCTACAGTCTTGTCTATTAGGATATGTAGTCTTGCAGTATTTTCAGCTACTAGTACTTTTATCAGTTTGACTTACATTATTTGCACTTTTCTCCCTGGATAAGAGCGTCTGCTAACAGGTGTAATGCAGTTTAATTTTACACTGTTATAGTACACCTACTAAATAAAAGAGGTCTGATATATGATAGATCTGATACAGTATTTTGCAAAAAACTGTATCATCAGCGTGAGCTGCTACCTTGAACTATGGGGTAATTTATAGTCATTCTAAGCCAAACCACATTGAATGCTATCATTTTGTATATATTTTTTATTAAAGTTGATGATCCTTTCCCCTGATTTCTTACTGCCTCAGAGCCACTAAGCAGTGTGTCCTCTCTGGAGGTACACTTTGATCTCTTGGACCTCACAGAGCTAACAGACATGTCTGACCAGGAGCTCGGAGAAGTTTTTGCTGATTCAGATGAAGAGAACCACAATGAATCCCCCGCAAGTGAGTGTCACTTTTAGGTCTTAACAGCTTTCACTTAATCCCTTTAAACACTTCCTTGGTTTTTCACCTTGTGACTCATTATTAATGACAAGTGAATTATTTAGTAACTACTGAAAAGCTAATATAAATGTGATGTAGTTATGAGGCTCTGTAATGATTTGCCACTGCATGTGAGGCAAGCTCCATCTCTTGTTGTTTTTAAATCTCGCTTAAAAACTCACTTTTACTCTCTGGCTTTCGATCCAGTGTGTTAGGGTGACTGAGACTCATCCTCTTCTTTTATCTTGTCTTATCTTTTATCCTGCCTTACTTGTTTTGTGTTTTATGGTTGTGTTTATGTTTATATTGTATTTTTATCATGTACAGCACTTTGGTCAGCCGTGTGGTTGTTTTTATAAGTGCTGTATGAATAAATTGGAATTGGAATTGGTTCAAATAACTAAAAAGGGAAGATTTTTTAAAGTTCAGTATTTTGTTCAATCCTAAAATTGATAAATGTAAAGGCCATTTTTATTGGAGCTGCTGTGAACCAGTTGAAAGAAGGAAAAAAAGAATGTGTGCAGAATTTTCTTATTCAGGTTGTTTCTTCCCACGGTTCTTTCGTATTTCCCCTCTGCGAGCACATGATTATTTGATAGAGCGCTGAGCTGAAGTGCACAAATGTGTACTTCTTGAATATTTCATTTCACAACATCGAAGGCCTCAGCCTGCCTTTATTTTCTGCTGTTTTGAGATCACTGCTTAAGTTACAGGATGGCCTTTAATCTAGCTGTCCACATTTTTAGTGACCAGCCACTTTTATATTTTTTTATATGTATAAAATGACTTAAATGCTGAAAAACTAACATCATCCCCTGGAGAGGAGACAGAGAGCAGCAGAGGAAGTTTGGAGGAAGTGTGCATGAATCACAGGTAGTATTTTAAAGGTCAGAGTAAACCAGCCCTGAGATAAAGCCAAAGAAACGGACACAAAAATGCTTTTTGGGAGTGCATTTCATTTCATCTGTTCTCTTGACTTGCTCATCCCCCAGATCAGCACCAGCCTCCTTTGCCACGTTTTCCTCAAAGTGGCTATGTCCGATCACCTTCCTGGACCCGAGGCAGCAAAGGGGAGCCGCAGTCCAGAGACAGAAAACATCACAGTGACTCAGAGAACACAGAACCTTTGCTGAAGATAGAGCGCTCCCAATCCCAGCAGCCCTGAGCCACAGGCAGCTCCATGGGCTCAGAGAGGACAGAAGTCCTCATTTAGGGGATGAAGGTTCCTTCCCAAGGAAGCGACAAGGGACCTCTGAAAGGACTCAGAGACCCTTGCTGAAGATAAAAGTGATTTTTCTTGCCCAAATGGGGGAAACAGAGAACCTCCGAAAGGCTAAATAAAGAATGGGCTCTTCCAGAGAAGCAAATTCCCTCCTCTATCAAGCAAATAGCGGGGAGTGGATCAGTGATGCAGCTCATACAGCATAAATACATGGAGAACTCAAGCATGACCTCATGAAGCATTGTGCCCCATTCAGAGTCTATCGATTGTGGAGAGAAACTGATCCAAGGAGAACAAATTCAAAGCCTCAAAATATATCACAATCTGTTTAAAGGAAAGATGGATTTTATTTTAACAGCCTGTGAGTAGCACACAGCGACAGCAGTACCAGTGTTCTGTATACAGTGGGATAAAGCCTGTATTAACTTAAATTAGCTCTCAGATGATGTGACATAAAAGTAGAAAGTGAAATGTAAATGGATAAAACTGTGTGTGTGTGTGTGTGTGTGTGTGTGTGTGTGTGTGTGTGTGTGTGTGTGTGTGTGTGTGTGTGTGTG
>JBBPDC010000129.1:11203592-11238612 GCA_037974485.1 Hemigrammopetersius urotaenia | reverse complement strand
TCTCTCTCTCTCTCTCTCTCTCTCTCTCTCTCTCTCTCTCTCTCTCTCTCTCTCTCTCTCTCTCTCTCTTTATGCTCTCTGTTATAGAAATAAATATAGAAGCTAGCAGACTTAAATTTGGCATGTGTGAGTTCACTTTTGTAAGGGTGAAAAAGCTAAAAATCCCACGTCCTCCACTATAACTATATGGCTGGACATTTATATGTGGTTCCATATGTATACATACATATCTCTACGACGGCGCCTCTCATCTGATCTGTTTAAATGGATTTGGCTGGACATTCAGTGCATTCTTGCTTAATAACTATTTATAAACTCAGAACGAGGTCATTAAAAAAATTTATTGTGGAATCAGTCCATTACCATGATCGTGATTATCATCATTATAAAGACAAATGTGACTATTTTTCCGTAGCTGCCCATTATAAAGTAGCTGGAGGCATATTAAAGATATGTAAGCTTTAATCGTAATGAGAGAGTACTTCCAGACCTCCTCCCAGTTTTCTATTCCTGTCGATCCTGAATGTGGTTCCACCAGATGAAATGCTGAGGGTCGGTCTCTCTCTCTCTCTCTCTCTCTCTCTCTCCCCCTCCCTCCCTGTCTCTCATTCTCTGTTTTTCTGAAGGTCTGTGCTTTCAAAACATTACCTCGTTTGAGCTGCACAGAGCACTGAACGAACTTCTTCTCTTTGAATATTTCAAGTCTAAATCCATTTATATTTTCATATACTAGTGTGTTTACGCTGAATGTTGGATTTTTGTTTATTGTGATTTGAGGTTTTCCTCCGGTCAGTTTCGTACTGAACTTCTTTCATACTCGTGCCTCGCGACCTGCGACCCCGGCCAGCATGTACCGTTGCGCGCTGCTTTGGGGGATTATTTTGATATCCCAGGTGTTCAGGTGTGAGAGTCAGGTAAGTACTGAATCAGCTACAGTTATTCAGTGCAGTTTAACTAGCGCTATGAATGTCTGGATATGTTTTAAAGTAAGTGATGATTCTTCACTCACTTACTGACCTCTTTTTTTTTTACTTTTTACTATCACGGCTTTCTTTTACTGTTTCAGAAGATTCATGTGAGTGAGTGCTTACAGATCCTTAATTCCAAGATTTTTATTACTCTATAACTATATAATCATGAATTCTCTTTATCACATTTTCAGCACAGACTTCACTTATTTCTCAGATCTTACAATTCAGGACATAAAGTCCATAATATGGATCTTCTTACTCACTTCCCTCATTCACCAGACTGTAGAAGCTGATATGGGGTATTGGGGCAGTATGTGGGGACAGTACCTTGCTCAAGGGTGCCTCAGTGGTTTCACAGGGGGAACTCACTTACCACCAGGTCACTACCTCCCCCTAATACACTTACTAAATCCGGTAATAAGGTGATAAATTGAATAATTGAAGCAGGAATACTTCAAAAATGTGCTGTGAGCTGCATAGACTTTTTTTTTCTTGAAAGTAGTTCTAGCAGATGAGAATTTTACTGGTGAGCTTTTACATAATTTCAAAAAGATTGTGCACATAAGGTCTAAGCACAGGTCTGAAAGGTCTCAGTGTCACTGTTGCTATTTTTGCTTAGAATTGTCAAAATTAATCATCATGAACTTTGCCACAACTGGACTCCACAGGACTGTGTGAGCAGACAGGAGCTGCAAAACGTGCTTCGGCAGGTCCACAAGCAGCTCTCAGCTCATGAGACGTCCTTCTTACAGAACCTCCGCAGCCTCCGCAAGAAACTGAACCTGTTACAGAGCAGCACAGTCAAGCCAAGGAACAACACCAGCGCAGGCAAGATGCACTACATAAATACTCAAACTACTGTATCAGTTTGTGCTAAAGTGCAATGCAAATGTATTTGAATTTCCTGATTTCCTCTCTTTTTGCATAATTGTCACATTAAATAATTTCAGATCTTTATATAAAATGTAAAAGTAAGGAAAACACGAGGAACCACAAAACACTTTTTCATTTATTGAAGGAAAAAAATGGTTGCGACACATATCACCCATGTGAAAAAGTAAACTCAGTAAATCATTGTGCAGCAAGTGATTTCTATAACTGGAGATCAGTATTTCACATCACTCTGGAGGAATTTTCACCCACTCTTCTTTGCAGAACTGCTTTAATTCAGCCAGCTAAGATCCTGCAACCACATCTCAATGTGTTTCAAGTCAGGACTTTGACTTGGGTATTTAAAAAACCTTAACTTAGTTTCTTTTGAGCCATTAGAGATGGATTTTCTCTGTATCATTGTCTTCCTACTCAGCTGAACTGTGCTTGAGCTTCAGATATAGGAGGATGACTTGACATTCTCCTGCAGAAATGTTTGGTTCAGAGCAGAATTCATGACAATTATGGCAAGTTGCCCTGGCAATGAAGAGGCTGACCACCACACATCCACCACCACCGTAATTGACTGTTGGTTAGATAGTGTATTGTGACTTCCCGGATGAATCACCATTGTGTTCGTGGAGGAAACGTGGTAAGCAGACCACTTCTGGGAACATCTGCCACTTTTTCAAACAAATGTGTTTCACTTTCTTTCTCATGTCCGCTAGAATATGTTTTAACTGTACTGCTTGAGACCGTTTAGCCTTTTAGTATTTTATGGGATGTTAAAGATTAACACCAATGAAATTACTGTAACAAAAACATGATCTGATAGTTCTGTCTGATCCTATATGACGGTTGAGAAGAGTGATGTATCTTGCCCAGAAAATCTCCTGAAAGCTTATGGTTTAAACCTGCTGGATCTGTCTTGCGTGCCCACTCACTGGATCCTTCCTACACCATTAACTGGACTGGCAGTAGACAAGCCTGGGTGTGTCTAGTCAAATAGAGCCTTAAATTAGTTAATTGTGTAAACTGGGGACAATAACTTTTTTACACATGGCCAATTTTCCTTCAATAAACTCAATTTTGCTTGGTTACATTTGTCTGAATATGTGATTAAGATGAAGAGTAGAAGATGCAAAAATAGAAGAAATCAGATCAGGCCAATACTCCTTCACAGCACTTTAGCTCATCCCTGGAGATCATTTCAACTTCTGGTTACTCTTTCGCCCTGCAGCTGTGTGTCCGCCCCCAGAGCCACTAGTCAACGGCAGGATGCTGGGCAGAGTCTTCAGGGTTGGCCATGAGGTTCACTTTCTGTGCAGCGCTGGTTTTCAGCTGACAGGATCAGAGACCAGGTTGTGTCTGGATTCCCTTAACTGGAGTGGAGAGCGAGCAACCTGCATGGGTACAAACCCATCAACTGACACTAGTACATTACAAATTGCGATAGTAAATAATATAACTCTACATAATCCTTGGGTTACTGCATATTCTACACAGTCCTTGGGAGAGTACATATTCTGATCATTTTATTTTCAGATATGACCTTTTGAATAACCCATCAATTCCTTCCCTCAGCTGTAGATGCTAGGATAAATAATGATGCTACTTCCTCGGTGTCAACGTCTACCTCACCCTCTTCCTCACCCTTAATCTCAACCTATGTGCGTCCCTCCCGCTGCATTGAGTTCCAGGGCTCCAAGCACTGCACCTGTGAGCAAGGCTACAGCATCTACAGCCAGGACAGAGGCCTGTGTGCAGGTAACATGTCTAAAGAGGTCATTACTGGACACTGGGCTTTAACTGGAAATGTATAGTCAAAGGAAAAGCACTAGTCCAGAACAAGTTTTCTCCCATGCATTTGATCACATTCATTAGCACATAAATGACAAAAACCAGCAGGTCCTTGGTCCATTTCTGACTTCTATGATCTACTATGATTTCCTCCATCTTATAGTAGCAAGTTAAGTGGCCCTTATAGTCGTGTGTGAACACATCACAGCACACAGAGTGAACAATGTAAAATTCTTCTTTGCATTTAACCAATTCACCTGAGTGAAGCAGTGGGCACCGACAAAGCACCCGGGGAGCTGTGTGTGGGGATGGTACCTTGCTCGAGGGTACTTCAGTGGTGCCACTAGCATTCCTGGATTTTGAACCCATAGCCTTCCAATCACAGGGGGCACCACCAGGCCACCAGGCATCCCTAAAAGCTACGTAGACTTAAATTTCTTCTCAAGCAACACACTCTTGATCCAACAAATGCTGTGACCTGCTGACCAGTATCATCAGTACAGCTGGCAGAGTTATCCTCCCATCTTGAGGGGAACCACCTACTCAACACCAACCAGTACAAGCCAGGATACACAGCAGAGAATTTCTTTCTGTCAATCACAGAAGCTTTACACCAGGGGTCACCAACCTTTTTGAAACTGAGAGCTACTTCACAAGTACTGAGCCACATGAAGGGCTCCCAGTTTGATACACTAGAACAGAGTTTACCTAAACTTATCTAAACTTCATGTATAATATACAGGGTTTAAATGCATTTTTTTTTAGATATTGTCATTTTCAAATGTATATAAATGCAAGTGGGATTAAAGAAGAATAGCAACAGGATCAAATTAAATGTTGCTCACTGGTGAGTTTTTTTAGAACAGGTCCGCAGGCTACTCGTGTGGTCCTTTTGGGCACCCTGGTGCCCGCAGGCACTGCTTTACACAAAGTTATGAAGTACACTGTGTTTTCAGTCTTTATCCATCTTCAGCTACTGGCTGCATTTGCCACTGCGAACCATTTGTGCTACGCTCTTGTTAGGTTTATCTTCTCTCTAAGCCCCCCAAATGGAGTTCCCTAGGGTTCAGACATTGGTCCACTTCCATTCCACACTAAATCACTTGGATCACTGATAAGCTCTCCATAGCTTACATGGAGAAGTTTATCATACAAACATAGCTTCTCTTGCCATTGCTACACTGATGAAATCCAACTGAACTCCCAAATCTCACAGAAGATACATGCTTGTCTTTTTGATATCGCTTCCTGGCTGGAGACTCATCACCACAAATAAAACTAACAAAAGCATTTTCATGCACTGGGCCTCACTATTAATGTCTTCCACATCTTTGCCATGCAGGACTAAAAACTTTGGTGTGATGTTTAATGAGCACTCATTACATTCAGATTCACTCAGAACACTCACAACATAATATCCAGCAGATAGTGGAGACTTGTACCTCACAATTTCAGTAGAATGCTGACCACAGAGGTTGCAGAAGTTATAAATCATCTGTAGAATGTTCAGGTTGTCCATTATTTTTTTAATTATCCTCTGCTGCGATCTCTTTGCTGTCTCTCTGTAGTCTCTAATTTTCAAAGCTCTGGTTCTCATATTTCAGATTCCAATGACTCAGTTACACACTATTTCTGCACTAGTTAAAAAGTACACAAGCCAGCTTAGGTATTTTATTTGTACTGTTGACATGTTCCTACCTGAGCCCTGAGCATGAATTCCTTCCTGTGGTCTCAAAATATATCTATTCAAACAAAACCTAGGATCCTTTTTTTATTTTGTCGCAGTCCGAACAAATCTCCATTATTGTCTTTCTTTTACTTTTTCTGAGAACAAAATCTGGCCTTTACTTTGTGTCAGGATTTAATGATGAGCAGACCCGTATAAATCGGCCCACACAAATGAGCTTACAATATCCATTACATTTATCCTCCTTTAACTTCCATTGTAAATTAAGATGGGTTTTTGCTCCTCTTGTAAAGCTGCTACTTTGAAAATACAAGTTTTTTCTGACAGTGACATTTAAATATATCAATTTATGATGGAGCTCTTATCCTGTAGGTCATAAATTCCTTCAGATTCTCTGTGCTTCCACTGCAAATATCTGCTTAAAGTTATAATTGTAAACTGAACTCTGCAGTGACAACCAATCAAACAGTTGGCATTTGAGATTTGTGTAATTATCAGGACATACCCTTACCCTTACACGTCGATAAACAACTGCTAAGCGGCAGGAATTTGTTGTGAGAGCAGTAAAGTACAGGATGTGAAATCTAGACTTGGGTAATGTAGGTTTAAATATGTAGGTCAACTTGCGTGTGTGTGTTTCAGACATTGACGAATGTGTAATCTTCCATCTGACTCAACCTGGCCGTCTTTGTTTGCACACCTGTGTGAACACGGCCGGAAGCTACCGCTGTGAATGTCCTGTGGGCTACGCCCTCAGCAGAGACAGCAGGAACTGCCAAGGTCGGTACCCACCTCCTCACGTGTAACCAAGTGGTCGTGTTCTACATTTTCAGGAGTGCTCAGCATGTTTGTGGAGATGCTTGGTCAGCAATTTAGTAACTTACAGAACTGTGCAAAAGTCTTAGACACCTGAGAAAATTGTATTTAAAACCTGATTCACTGAATATTACATGCTTTTTAAAGCTCATATGAGAATGTATACAAATATTTTTAATCCAGTAAATAATTATTTTATGTATGTCTGTGTTTGCGTAGTCATACATTGTAGTTCTCATCAAATAGCTCAAATGCCTGGTTAATACTTTATTAGATTAAAGCAGATTGGCTGCTTCATGCAAATGCTGGTAAAATCAGGAACAGGAATTTGTGTTCTTCTATCCAGCTCACAAAACAAAACAAATCTAAATTGTTATGCAATGTTTTCTTGTTTGTTAAGATTTATTGTAATGTTTACTTGCATATTTGCTTGCAAAAGGTCTTAGATAAAAGCCTAGGACTTTTACTCAGTATGGTAGGTTGTAAAGGTGCCATTCAGAGTCAATGTTTTTTTTTTTAACATTTAACTGTTCATTTGAACCAGCTTTACTGAGCACTGAGGTGGCTGATACATAAATAAATTGCTTTATTTAAAAGCAGCAAATATGGAGCAAAGATTATTCCCATTCCTGGAATCTTTGTCAACTCCTTAGACCTTTCAAAAAAGAGAGAACTGAAAGTGAAAACTATGTGTTTTCACATTTTGACCACAGACATTGATGAGTGTGAGAGGGCTGATCACAACTGTACGGGTCAGCAGGTGTGTGTGAACACATTTGGAGGTCATCACTGTGTGGAGACTGAGTGCCCTCGCTTCCGCAATGCCTCCTACATCAAGACCTCATCCTTGTAAGTAGACACGTCTTCAAAATAATAGCTTTCGTTTCTGATCAAATAATTCATTTGGTTCACACCTTGCCACCACGGAAAAAGTTTTAGCCGCATGTGGACATGTATCACAGGCTACCCACCTCTACATTAAGCACTAGAGTGACATGCATTAAAAGAGGCTGGAAATAAAAGCAGCAGATTATTTAGCTGAAATACATCGTGGAAATTAATTTATTCACAGTTCAGTTATTTTTTGTGGAATTCAGAATCGTTCTTAAAATTTCACTGAATACACAAATATGACTGGAGCAACTAATTATACAGTAGAGTAACAAAGTTTATCACCTTAAAACAGGCTGAATCTTATTATAAATCAAATTTTTAATGATTTTATGTTCAGTAAATCACTGTGTTCCTTCTGGAAGGCCGGAATTACCTGTTTCCATCAGAAATCTGGTTTAATTCAGTCAATCTTTCATTAAATTAAATAAAGAGCTGCTGATGGAATTTCACAAATCCAAACAACAGCTGGAGGCACCGAGGAGAAATCTGGAACCAAACCTGTGTTTTCCTCAATAGCTCACAACATATCATTTAGTTTTTTACAAATCTTTAAATCCTTTTACTGTTTTCTTGTTTGTTTGCATTCATTCCAGTATTAACTTTGCTAGCGGACACATTATCACACACTAAATGGATTTAAACAATTTGCATTGGTGCACAGTACTAAATGTTCTTCCTTCTTTTCCACTTCCTAATCTCTCTTCTCCAGGCGCTGTGAGCGTAATCCATGTGTTGAAGGGGACAAAGCGTGTCTCCAGGCCCCCGTCTCTGTGAACTTCCACTTCATGTCAGTGGTGTCGAACATGAGTGCCCCCCGGGTGCTGTTCCGTGTGTCGGCAGCGCGCATGCTGGGGGACACGCTGCGCTTTGGCCTGCTGGGAAACCGGGGAGGAGCACACTTTGCTGTCCAGCGCTCAGGCAAGCAGACCGGACAACTGCTGCTGGTGGACCCTGTCCAAGGCCCTACCACTCTGGAGGCCGAGATAGAAATGAGTGAACTGGAGAGGAGAACACTGCTGGGACGATATGTAACTAGAGTTACGCTGTTTGTCTCCCCATATAACTTCTGAAGTTCTGAAGAAGCAATGTGGACTGAACAAAGTGACTGTGTAACCTCATAAGTGGAGACTGGGTTCCTTTTTTACTTTCCTAACAGAGAACATAAAGGGTAGTTAAAGTAGATAATTTTATAAGAGCAATTGAAATCTTTTCCCTTTTTTTTTTTTTTTTACTTCATTGTTTTCTTTCTCAAGTTGTGGATAAAGGAAACTTTTTTTTTTTTTTTTTTTTTTTTCAAAAGCTTTTTAAAAAAACCCCAAAAAGAGGAAGGGACATTTTTGGTTAAACACCCCACAATGAGAGACAAAGGCTTCATTTTTGTTTTTTTTACAATAAGCACTTTAACTTTGTTTTCAACCCACTTGAAAATATCACTGCTGCCAAACCATAAACACTGCTCTGCAAAAGGCATGTGAATGGCTCTGCCAAGCTAGAGAACAGAGATGTTTGTTGGTAGAAGTTTAAAAAAAAAAGAGAAGCCCACCAAAAAGAATTTTACACTTCAGTGTTGGACTGCCAAGCCATGACCTCACAGACCTTTCCTCAAAGCTCATCCTTTATCTGTAGAGCTCAGAGAACTATATAAGGTATTTTACACATAGTACAACACACACACACTCAGTCTCAAACATTCATCTGCTGAAAGACATGCAAACAAGACTGCTAAGACCTACAATACTTGTTACTGAAATAAAGCTAGAGTCAGAGATCTGAGCCTTGAGTTTTAGGTGTTTTATATATACACTACCAGTCAAAGGGCTTTGTACACACATTTTTACCACTTAACCAGTTCTTTCATAAAATGCAGATATTTATTCGTAAGCACTGGAAAGTTGAGTGAACAACTATAAAGGAAGCTTGCTTTGCATTCTTTTACCTGGTTGTGTGGTGATGCAGTCTTATTAACTGTTCCCACTGGCTGCCACTTAATAGCTCACTCAATAACTAACAGCTGTCTGGTGATCTACATTATAATTATAAGATTTGGTGGCTTTTTATAGGTCAGTAGTAATGAAGGAACTCAAATGGTAAACATGTAAGGAACATGGAGTGTATTTGTAGTAAAACAGGAAGTGAAATATAGATATCCGTGTGTGTCAAAACTTTTGAATTGTAATATAAATGAGCTAAGTTTAAAGAGAACCTGCAGCTATGGTTCTCAATACACAGTGGTTAAAAGTCCAAGATACAAACCAGCAAATTCATTTTATTAACAATTCTCCATTTCAGTTTGTACAGAACAAAAACAACGAAAGACAAGAAAAAAGCAGTTTATATATGCATAATGCATGGCTTAATCAGATTCTGAGGGGAAATGATGTTTAAATTTGTACACTGGGAAAAAATACATCATTACCAATTAGCTTTTTTTTTTTAATAATTAGTACATCTTGATTCAACTAGAAAGAAAACATACAGCAGAATTAGGTAAGCTTGTGTAGAATGATTGTATTCACACAGTTGCAGGACACGTGAAAACAGCTGAATATTTGATTAGGCAACGATGAGCGCCAGATTCACGGATTTCGAAACACTGGCAAATTATTTAAGGTATGGTCCACTGAAAAACTATCCACTGTTGGAATGGTTGAAGGCAGCTGCATCATGTGTTAGCTATTCAGCCAGGCCCAAGTCTGAAGTGAATGCACACAGAATTAAACTAATTTTATTAAAATTGAAATACAGAAGAAATCGAAAATGCAAAGCAACATTTTCAGTGGAGCAGACCTTCCTATTGAAACACTGGGGTGGGGTTGTGGACGGGAGCTGATTAAATAAGCGAATAATTAAATAAGCAAAATGAACAAATAAGGACACAAATAGGCCATGAGTCTGCAATACAAACAGTGAAAATGCTCAGTTAATTTCTTGTCTGTGAATTCAACCAATTTACTGTAGAACGGTGCCCAGGTTTTCTACAAGAAAAAAGAAAGAAAACATTTGAGGCCAGAGTGTCCTCTGTAAAATCACAGCTATATACACAGTATTTGGATAGTACTTTCCCCCCTTCCCATAGCATGGCAACATGATTTCTAACAGTATTATCCAAAGCACAGAATGAACTGAACAAACTAAAACCCAAGTCCACTTTGATTTGTACAAAAATATACAAGTTTGACACTGCAAAATAGGCAAGGATGAACGGAGACCATGGTAGAACTCATGTTTTCTCACCAGTAGTTGGTTAATTGTCGCTCCTTCCACAGAAGATAAACGTGTTAAGGGCTTCAAGTTGTTGTGAGTTTTTAATATGTACAATTATGCAGTGAATTTTTACTTTTTAAAGCCTCCACCCATTAAAATGCTGTTTTTACACAAACATCACACAAGTTGTCAAGGGTGTAATATGCTAAGAGACTTTAACAGTAGGCATCGGTATCTGTAGGTGAATAATGGCAGGGGAATATGGGAGCATGCGGGAGACCCTGGAGTGGATTTCAGAAGACTGGAGCTGTGCAGGCAGTAATCAATACTTCAAGACTCATGGAGTGTTGAACATTATCCTCACAATTCTTAACTCCTGCTGAAAAGAATGGAAGCTAATAAACATGTCCCTTACTACCTCAGCTTAGATGGTAAAGAACAAGCCTAGAACTAGGAGAGACTAAGAACAAGGCAACCAGAAAACATTCCAATCAAAAAACAACCCAAAACCTTAAAGTAAAAATAAATTAAGGCTCGACAAATACACACACATGGATATGCAAGCACACACACACACTCAAAAAATGTGCATTTGACCCATACAAAAACAAAATGTGCTTTGCAAGGTGGCTCTGAGGGTTGAGTATGAGCTTAATACTATTAGCGCTGTCTTTAGTTAATTAAACATGGCACTGTGAGAACGCCAGATAGCAAGCAGCAGGTCTCGAAGGGTGTTGCACATTTAACAAGGTAAGCTGACAGGACATCCGAGCAGAGGAAGCCACCTCAAGCATGTACTCTATCTGGAAGTAAAGACACCACTGGATCCTACTAGTGCCGCTGTAGTGCAGTGGGCAGACCCCAATCCAGTTAAATACAGAATCAGCATTTACCTGCAGGACCTCCATGAGCATCCATATATCCAGTTCAAGGTCATGCTCTGCTCTCAAATATTTATCAAGCTTTTCAGGACAGGAATAACGATCTTCGCTCTTTTCCCCCTTATCCAGGTGGAAATATTCATAATCAATTGAAAGAAATGATCGATGTGTCCTGCATCCTGAGTTCTTCTGGCTCAGATATGAATAACTCCTCTTTCTCTGCTCAAGTGACTGACAGGATTTGTAAATGGTGAGACAGACAAGCCTTAAAACTGACGTTTTCATTCAGCAACCCCAAACCTATTACCAAAAAAAGGCAACACGCATCCACCTGCAGAAAGCTCAAACCAAAACAAAGTCAACTCTTTATTAAGCTGTTGACTGCACACAAACATTTTCATTCACTCATACCGAAATATGCACGCATACTTGGGCAATTAAGTGTATATTACTAACTTATATCATGGTTTTGATCTCCAAAGGTGAAAACAAAAGATCTCCATTCTGCTTAGTAGTACACTCGCCACATGAAAAACGTTCCTAGTTATAAATATCAAGTAAAGGATGGAGTCATCTTATCTTCCCACAGAGCAATCTGAGAATTACAAATCACTGCATATGCTGTGACCGCACTCAAAGCAACAACCTCTGGTTAATGGTAATTAATAACTGAAATTAAGATTAAATTAATTGCAATTATCAATTAATTGAAATCATCCTGTCACATATCTGTTCAACCCTAGCACACATAGAAACCATAGAAACAAATAACCTAGCGACCATGTGCAGCTGCTGTAGTGTGTGCCGACTTTCCAAAACCACAAATATTTCTGTGATTTAGTAACAAAAACCTGCTGCTTTGCCTCATCTCCTCAGCAAACCACAAAGGACCACATGAGCACCACAAAGCTCAAGCACACAAGTCAAAATTCCCACCACGACATCCAATACAGCAAAAGCGTCAACATTAAATACATGATTTGCATAAGAAAGAAAAAAACAAAACAAAACATCAACAGGACTTTCACCAACATGGAGGAAACTGAAAGAGGAGTCAAGACGCTGTCAGAACAGGCACGCACGCACACACAAGGGTCCATGGCAAGCAGGTCACATAGAAGCAGATGATGAAGCAGGTGTAACGCAGTCAGAAAGGGTGACAGTGCGAAGAGGATAAAATCGGGTCCCATGGTCGCTGCCAGTACCAGGAAAGAATACACAGCTTGGAGTCTAAACCCCCCTCTTCACCATGCCATCCCCAGAGTTCGGGATGGGTGGGGGACGAGAGAGGAGCACACTCTGCTTTTCGCCCCAACAAGGAGTGGGGTAGGAGAAGAGGAGGAAAGGGATCAGTCCCTTCTCCTGCCCCTGGCAGCCCTCTCTACCTGTCTTTCAGTTCCTGGGTGACGCGTTTGGTTATGCGCCCGCACAGCAGCCCCATAAGAAAAAGAAGTACTACAGACATGCCCATCATGGTCAAGATGTAGTTTTTGGCAGGTGAGGTGAGGACCTGACCAGCCAGGTCTGAGAAGCCTTCTGCTGGTGCCACCTGGAGGACAAGACAGCATATAGAAACATCATTACCAGGGTATCTGCACATTTTTGATATGCAAATTCAATGACTTAAGACATTTTCAAGAGCTCTAAGAAGAAACATCAAGACCATCACAACGGCAAAAACACACACAACAGCCTAGTATTTATTGGAGCTACAGCTCTAACATAAAACATCTTTTTCAACCAGCCATGGTACTTCTCTTCCTCCAACCATCTCTCACTAAATTTACATTTACCCGTTCTACACTAGCGGTTTAAGGGAAACCAGTCTCCCTTCTACGCACCAGTTACGCACATGCAACATTATTTCTTCACTTTCTATGGCATGCATATAGGCCTATGCAATACACACTCTTACTTGCACTGGTTAAAAATAAACAAACAAATAAATGTTGGGTTTTTTTTAAAGGCTAACTGGGAACAGATATGCTTGCTTCATTTCAACTTAGAATTTATTTATTGCCACCCCTTTTAAAATTCCAGACTTTTCAAGGATCCGTGGGGACCTTGATTATAGAACAATGCTTTTCCCAAAAACATAAACAGTGAGCAAATACAAACTACTGATCTATTAAATCTTGTGGGACTTGAAGTATATTATACCATAAAAACAATTCAAACTGGCTTATGATACAATAACAAGCCATGTAGACGTTTCCAAAGTCAAGTAAGGGAAATATGTGGGTGTATCCCTCATGCTATTTTGTACTGTAAGAAGGATCAGAAAGACAATCATCATGTATTATCAAGTAATCACTTTAAATTCATTAAGGAGGCAGACTTTATTGAATAAAATCTTTTATTCATTTGAAGTATGGGTTTACAGTTTTGGGCCAATATGTCTCTCCTACAATACTTTAAATACAACTAGAGCCTTCCTGGGAGAGTGTCTGTGTGTGCACGTGAGTGGAGAGAGGGAGAGTGAGAGATTTACCTTAGCAGCATAGCTCCACATGTCGATACGGTCCTGTAATCTCTTCTTACACTCAGGTTGAAGCCTTACACGCTTGTCCTGAAGTGCCTCCATCAGACAAGACATTTCTAAGGAGAACACAAGCAAGTAAATCATCTGAAACCCTTCCTGGCATGTGTCGAATTCTATATTTTTATATGCACTCACGTCTTCCTCTGCCAGGTGGAATAGCAGCACATTGATGCTTAATGTCCAGAGCACAGGCTGTATGCAGAACTGGATCCACAAAGATATCCGCCTTACTCTCCTTAAGAATGTTTAGTACCTCCTAAACACACACACACACTCAAAACTGTGGCACAATTAAGCAGCAACAGAAGCAGAAGTAGTTCTAGTGAATGATAAGGCACCTTTTTGCAGCCCTCGTGTTTAATCTTCAGAAGATTCACTTTCAGACACTCCTCCACCTGACCCGTCTGCTCCTGTGCAGCAACCTCCTCTGCACAAAGCCGAGGAATCTGAAAACACACGATTGCATCTATACGTTTAATTAGAAGTTAAAGGGAGACAAAAGTGATTCGGATAGAGGCTTACCTCTTCTGTGCACTGCATCTGTAGCTGAGGGTCCAGTCTGTAGTCCAAAGCAGATTCTTGCAGAATCACCCTGATCTGATCCTCGCAGTCTGGTGAGAGACGCTGCAGTAACGATTTTAAATTGGTTACGATTACAATCAAAGGCTTATGAAGTACATTGTATTTACCTACAGGGTGTAATCCCAATGTTTGTTAGGTGTAATTTTTTATTCTATTTGTATTAGGTGACGTTGAGGGGTGGGGTGTATGAAAAATGTGCCATGTATAACATGCTAACCTTGACCTGTAGACCTGTGTGAGATAGGGTATTTTGTAGGGTACGTTGATATTGTGGTGGGTTGCTACAAATAAATCAAAGTATGGGAAACACTGCAATTCAGCAGAACCTTGTCCACTAACCTGGTCAGCATATTTGAGTTTGAGGCAAGAGACGACCTGACCCTCCAGTTCATTGTCATCTTTTGCTTTAGTCAAGATGTTCTGGCAGAACTTGGGGATGTCAGCCTTACAAGCCTTCCTCAGCACGGGGTTCAGACGATAGTCTGGTTACATGGGAAAATATTTCGAAAAGTTACTTTAATAAAAACACTGATAAATGTACAAGTGTGTGTGAAAACAAGAACAAGAAAGAGAGTGAGGGAGAGCAAAAGAAAGATTAGAAGAGAGAGAAAGCACCTGTGTTTTGGGTGATTTGTCTCTTGGTGATCATTTGTTTGCATTTGGGGTCCATGAGCTCACTGTTCTTGTTCTGTTTCAAGCACTGCAGCATGTTCTTAGCATCAGAATCTGAGCAAAAACGCTACAACACAAAACATGATGTATGTTAGTACACACTACAAACACAACAACCACACTACAAGAAATTTACTATGCAAACACTTAAATATATGCAAAGAAACTTGGAGGGGTATGTGTCTTCCTTACTCACCCTAATCATCTGCTTGCATACTCTCATGAGCTGAAAGTCAAGCTCAGGATCCATCATCTCATTCTCCTGCAGTTTAAAGACCTTCTGGTGACAACGCTGGGTTAGGTGCTTCTTACTGTCCTTCAGACACTCAATCACCTGCATCCCCAAACAACCATACACCCAGAAACCCAATGATTAATACATTAGATACACACACACACATACACCTTGAGCCTGGAAAAACAGTGATGCACGATTTTTTCCCCCACAGCCAACTACCTGTCAGTACAGAGTACCACCAATCAATATCAACCAATTTAGTCACTGAGAACCCCTTAATGTGGCTGTGGTCCTGTTGGTATCATTCATTAAATTCAAATTACTCTACCCAATGAAGACTGAAAGCTATAATGTTTACTTATAAACAACTTGTTACTGATCACATACCCTTTGGGCATTGTAGAATAAACTGCACACAGGCCTGAAAAATAGTGCCTTAAATAAAGTCCACATGTTCTAGATAAAACGACCGACCTGAGCATTGCCAAACACAACATTCTGACAGTGATCCTTGATGTCTTGTCTACAGTTCTCGTACAAATCCGGATCCAGGCGGATATCTTCTGACTGCAGCAGAACACAGCACCATGATTACAAGAAGCTAGTGCCCACAAGTGTAAAAAAAATGGAAGATAGTCACAAATTAGCAGTTCTATGATAACATATTCTGATTTTAGAATTAGCTGACCATCTCCAGTTCCTCCACTCTGAGCTGCCGACGGCACTTCATTGAGACACGCTGGTCTTTCACCTCCTGCAGAGTGTCGTTCCTGACTGTTGTACTAAGACAGATTACCACGTCTACCCTGCGAGCACACAAATCACTTTACACCACCATGCTACAGGGACAAGCCTCATTGGGATGTGAGTGAAAGAGATATTTAAAAAAAAAATATTCTATGAACCCAAATACCATGAATTTTCAGAAGTAAATAATGTATTAATGAGATTGAAAGGGTTAAATTTGGTATCAGACAAAAAAAATATCAAATATATTTCTAAAGAAATAAATGACAGCACTCACTTCTTCTTGATGTTGGGACACAGTTTGAGGACATCCTCCTTGCAGGCCATCTTGAACTTGTAGGAGAAACGGAAGTCTTTCATTTGGATCTGAGGAAGAAGAGAAGAATACCATGGAGTGTAATGAAAGAAAATGACAGCTGAAAGGAAATGACAGATATACCTTCCATTTAAAATCATTTCAAATTAAAACCTACTCTAGACAGTTTGTAGATAAAATAGAAACAATAAGCCTTAGATGTTTAAACTTCAAAAGCAACTTAAGTGTACAAAACAGAAATTGTATGATGTGTATTACCAGCTGAAAGTGAGTGACTCCAACTGCACATTTTTCATTCATTTCTTTCTGGTGTTTATTGAGTACAAGACACTCCATTAGATCTCCTGTGTCTATCTGATTATCTGCCACCTCCTGTGAGGAGGAAAGGAAAAGATACAGCTTAGAGGTGGGAAAAAAAACCCCCCCACCAAACTTGCTCTTGGGTGCTGTCCAGGAAGACTACTGCAGAGAAGTCATTTTAGACAGGGTTTGTGAATAATTATGATGACATGGTCAGCCTGACTTACGTGGCAGTGGGACTGAATGACTGGTTCACAGGCTCGAATCAACAGGGCTTCAATCTGAATGTCCTGAAAAAACAAACATGTAACCTAAATATAATTTTAAATTCTTCACCTAAACCACAGATCCACATAAAACGTCTAAACACAGACACAGGACTTAAAACAAACAAGACCTCAGCTACAGTTATCAAGTCTCTGGTGACAACAGTAAAGAGGAAAATGTACAAGTGAGAGGGGTAGTTCTTTACCTCAGACTCCAGCTCAGTGAGGTTACCCACAACATCTCTACAGTCTGAGCCCAGATCCTCCATATGATCCTGCAGACACTCCAACTCCTGCAGTGCAAACACACACCCCCACATACACAGAACTAGTTAAGACAGGAACAGCAGACCTCCATGACATTAAAATGAATTATCTTAATTATTTTCTTTTTATGATACATTTGATGACACAGATTACAGTCAATCATCCACTACATTTTTTGCTTCCCTATCATTTGTCCTAGTATGGTAAGTTTTGGAGCTATGATCCGTATATAACCTTTTCATGTATAACTACAATGACATCAAGTTACTGACCTGTCCAGGTTCTGTTTTCTCACTGCACCACTTGCCCAAATCAGTCATACAGCGTCTCTGCAAGTCCGGATCCAGCTTCACATCCAGCGCTCTCTGGTGGAGAATTCGCTGCACCTCTGTCTTGCAATCACGAGACAGCTGCAGGGAACACAACGGTATTTTAGATCTTATACAGGTAGTACTACACACAAAAAACACAAAACACCTCCACACAAAAAACAAAATATTTTCACATGGACAGACACTGTGTCCATTCTTTCTCTCTCATTTGATCACTCTTCCAGTTCTGGAAAAACAAAACACACAATTGTACGCTTGACTCTGATTAGAAGATAAGTGTACTGATTAGCCTGGAGCCAAGATCACTTTACTTCCCACAGCAAAATCATTCTGAAATCACATTTTGAATCTGAAAGGTTTTTCAGTCTTTGCAAAATTCAAATGACTACAAATTTTGCACATTTGCAAAGCCTGAAAAAAAATTAATGTCACCATTTATTTGTTTGTCAAAGCATGCATAAATTAGCCACTGGACATCTATTTTTGAGCACCCGCACCACAAATACAGTACTTACAGAAGCATCACTTTCAGGCTCAGAGGAATCCTGTAGTTAGACAATACAAGTCTTCTTATGTCAAATATAGTCTGGTGTACAATCACAGCAAACCTAGCATCTTTATTACTTCCCATTTCCACAGCTGGCTATAGCTTTTATTAAAAAAAGTTGGGTGAGGCTGTGCACGTGGATGGTTGTGTGAAGGCATGCTCACCCGTCGGCCCTGCTCCTCAGTGCGATAGGCATGGCGGTACAGGCAGGAGAAGACAGCTCCAGGGGGCATGAACTCACTGGTCTCATTCCAACCATGAGTGTGGCAGATACGTGCCGCGTCGTTCTGACACTTCCTGTACAGGATAGGGTCCAGCCTGAGAGATGCAGGAGAAGGACGGAGAGAGAATTACAATTCCATTCTGTTCCCACTTGTGGGACTAATAAATGCTTATCTTGCCAGAGTTGTTTTTTTAAACAGATGAAGCCTGGGTAACCCTCACATTATATGAAGATCAGGAATAACCATGTAACTGCTAAAGAATAGATTATTGCTTTTGCTTTAGTGCAAATGTAACTTAAAGACCAATTGCAACAAAAGGTGTGCACAAGTGCAACCTGTCTGACATGTAGACAGTTGTAAATCAACCCAACAGAACCAATAAGTATAAACGCATTGAGTGCATTTCTGAATGCAGCATCAAAGTAGTTGCAAGGGACGTTAAGGTCTCAGATACCCACTTCCAGTCTCTGGAAATGAAATACTGCAGCTCCAACAGCCTGTGCTCACAGTCTTCCACCATTTTATCAGTGTAGAGATGCTCCATCAAACAAGAGAGGATCCTACACATACGAACACATAAGGAAATGCATGTGAAATGCAAATGTTCCATACCTATTCCCAGTCAACACTGAAACAGTGAAAATCATTCACATTGAACATTTGTGTTAAGATCCATTTCAAACTGACTTATGACTTAATGAAAAGTAAATAAAGCAATAGTTTAGAAAACCTATGTCCGACTGTGGAATGGGATGGAATAAGTATACTCACATGGGGTCTCCGCTGCGGATGTGTTTGCAAGCTGTCTGGATAACTGACTCACAGGCCTCATTAAGGGCTCGGTCAATCCGGTAATCTGCCCCAGGGTCTGTCTCTTGGATCAAAGTCTGTAGCTGAAAACATACGATGCACAACAATTAAACACTTATACAAGCTTACACATTCTAAAATCCACTCCACTCATACTTGACAATTTTCTTTCTAAATACTATTTTTTTTTCCTACACTTGGTGCAAGATCACCTTTAGTCTCACTTACAGCTTTCTGGCAAAGGTTGTCCATTATTCCCTTGTCTCTAGACACTCGCATGAGGCAGTGGAGAGTTCGTCCTTTATGGTGCAGACCAGAGCACTGCGTTTCAATTTCTCCTCGGCAGTGCAGCACGATTTCAGGGCTCAGGGAGAAATCCTCCATCAACATGCGTCTGTAGTCCAACATCTCGCCCTGACACTCACCACTGACTGTACGCCCTGAAAGAGAAAGCTGGAGTGAACTGAACAGGTAGAAAATCGGAAAATATACTAATACAGAAGTCTGTATAAGACCCAACCCCAGAAATACTGTACTGCAAATAAGAATATGTAGGGTTAGGCAGTATTATACACAAATATTTGTTATAATACAATCACAGCATTTTGTGGATGTCATCAGACAGCAAGAAAGTAATTACCAAGAAAGTATTTTCTCCTATGTTTTTTTACATAGATTTTGTGCAGTGCAGTAGGTAAACCTGTGCATGGTTCTGATGATTTCTCTTTTGTGTGGTACTGCTAGTTCCTTTATGTCGGTTACAGATGTAAATTTTGTGGGATATCATGTATTTGTGAAACTTACTTGAAGTACTGTAATTATAGTCTTGTCATTACACCCAACACTAGTTTATTATTGACGCAGCTTATTTATGGGGAAAAAAATATATTAAATGCACAACACAAAGCACTCTTACCCCTGTGCACAGCTGACTCCAGGCACAGCAGCAAATATGAAAGTTTGGCTTCTCTAGCACGAGGCAGCGTCGTATCCACGCTGCAGCGGTATTTGCGCAGATCCTGTTTGCAGGCCTTGGCGAGAGAGTAGCTGATTTTATAGTCCTGGGCAATTAGCTTCTGTCTAGTGGAAAGGGCCTCCCGACACTGTGGGGCAAAAAAAAAGAGCATTTAAATATATATATATATATATATAAAATATACACACACAGGAACAAGGAACACACTATTCAGAATAAATACAAACCCAAGAATCAACATTTATGAATATTTTAATAAAATATTAAACATTCTAAATACCTTTCCAGACATAGTGTCCTCAAACTTGTGGTTGAAGAGACATTTGTAGACCCTTCCTTCTCCTGCTGCAGTCTGAAGTAGAGAGAAGAATAAGGTAAATGTCCCAATGTTTTAAGTATTAGGAGGCATTCTGAAACAAATGTGCGTGTGCGAAATGAAAAGCGTACTTTTTCACAGAAGCGCTCTCTGTCGTCCCGGCAAGCAAAGTAGAGATGTCTGTCCAGGTGAAAGTCATCTGACGAAAGCTCAGCCACACGTATGATGGCCTTCTTACACTCTTCTTTAATAGCATAATGTCCTGCTTGCTCCTCCACCTCACTCACCAGTCCCTTCTCCAGACATGCTATCACCTCCCCCTGTGAGTGAACATCCTAAGAGAGAGAATTTAGTATTAGTAATTAGTAGCACTTGGTATCACAATTAAGTGTGTGTGTTACTTAACTGTATTTCTTATTGAGGAGATAAACGTTATCTCTGTTCCTTGACATCACCACAAATGTATGTAAATGAACATTCCTCACTGACTAATAAGCACTTCACTATTTATTGGTCTGTTTACAAACCTATCCTCATAAGATCCCAACCCAATTACATACACAAGCCTCACATACTGAAAAGGCAGACGTGGGTACAGCTTATAAGCTCTTGAAAGAAGAAAAAAAGCAGCTCATGACTCATCAGTGTAGGATGATGAAAGTTACACGAGGACATGGGCTGGACAAAGTCATCTTTTTTCAGGTTCATAGTTTTGACACTTGGGTGGGTGACCATTTCTCACTGGTAATAAAGGTGCATTTTACAAGCCTTGATTCCCAGACACATAAACCAAACAGCAATTAAAAATGTAATTCAGTTGTGGACTCTGATTAGTCTGGCAACCCAGAGGGTTTAGACTCACCTTCTCACCGGTGTTAACACTTCCACAGTGCAGTGCGTTAATATCCTCCTTGCACTTGTCCATGAAGCCGCAGATGAGGCGGTAGTCGCTGAAGATTATGCTGGTCATCTTTGTAATGTACTGACTGCATTGGTATTCAGTAATGTTCGAGCGGTGATCTACCAAACATGACACCAGGTAGCCTTTCCCCCGCTCTTCTGCAGCACACTCCTTAATCTGTAAGCATGAAGACCTTTTAATTTTTGCTAAAAGTCTTGTAAGCTTTAAATCTATGATTTACAATTTACACAACTTTAAATCAAGCAACTACAAGTCACTAGAAGTCACAAACCACTCAAATCTTTTTCAGAATTGTCCCCCAAAACTCAAACTCAAAAGTTTCAAGACAGTATGAGAAGAAGAGGAAAGTGCGAAGTCTTTATACAAGAGCAGTGAAAGAAGCTGGTGCATTAGGAAAGGAGATCTCAGAACAGAAGAGTCTGGAGGTTTTAGACGTTAAAGAGGGATTCTGCGGTTCTTGTGGGCTAAGGCAGCTCATTCAAACAAGGGAGTCTGGACTGGATTTGCCTTGTGTATTAAGATGGCAGAGCCAGACAATATCCTTGGAGGTGCGGAGAGAGAGAGTAGGAAAATAAGGCTGAATGATAGGATTAGCTAAGTGCCGACCCACATCAACTCATAGTGCGTTATAAACCATTATAAAGTCTACACCACTTTAATGAAGACCTGTATGCAGATTGGGGGACGTTGATAAAAATTTTGGAAAATACTTGGGTGACTATTTTCTTGTAGTGTTTGTTAGCAATGTAAGCCTAACTAAAGAACATTTGGACACCAAACTTCCCGGGCTAATAAACTATAAGTAGAAAATTATGTAAGTTGGATTTAGTGTCAAACTATTCCTTTGATTCAGGGACCAAGAACAATTCATTAATTAAGTACTACACTAAATAAACACAAAAAAATACTAGCCAAACAGCAACAGTGCAAAAAAAAGGTTAACATTTTAAAAAAACAAACAATATGAGAAGACAAAGAACTATAATAAAATCATAATGCACAAACGTTCAGTTGGTTATTACTCAGCAGAGATCTTGAGAGGTTCAGTAAAACTTTTTTTAATTAAACATTAAAAGAAAAATATATATAACAAGAATATTTTAATGACGCTGTGAATATTTGTCACCCATCTCTACTCCAAAAAAGCCACTCTGAGATCAGGGCACTCACCTCACCGATAGTGCTCTTGCACACCTCCACAGCCACAGACTCAAACTTTGGGTCCGTCGTAAGATTCAGCTTATAGTTCCACAGGAGCTAAGGGTAACAGTAATTATTATAGTAAATTAACAGCTCAGGCAAAGCAATAAGAATTCTGCAATCTTGCATTCAGGATTTAGGGCTACTAACAACAAATCCGACAACAAATGACTTGTGAGGGAAACATTGCTTAATTTTAATAAGTAAATAAATAAATGAACTCAAAAAAAAAACAAAAAAAAAAAAAAACACTTGCTCTGAAAATATGAATAAGCCGCAGAGCCTCTAGTGAAAATGTCCCTCTCATTTAAGATGCATACACACATGTATGCATGTACTACAAAATGTGACAAAAGAAATTGCTGAGAAACTGACACTTACATGGTTACAATCAGAAGAAATTTCTGTATCCTGCAGAGTAAAAAGAGACAAAAGCTGGTTAAGAACTGCAAACATTCGCAGGTAAGACCAAAGTCAACCAAGTAGAGCGGTAGTCAAGACTACCTTTGTTGGGTCCAAGACCAAGACTAGTCAACATTGAGTCTAAAGAGATTCTGTTCTTTATATGATTAGTTACCAGGTGGACCGCGTTCTAGTTAACTTTTGTAAATATACCAATGACTTTTCTGAATTTCACTTAATTTTTATCAACCATTGCGGCTATTTTCACTTTGCTGACGGGGAAGTGGTTTTTAACCCTTGTGAGAAAAGCAGTCAGCCCCCACATGTCAGTTTTTATTTAAGAGGCAACTGAAACGGCACTGCAAGCTAGAACAAATTCCAGGGCATCCAAGACATGTCCAAGACCGGGAAAGCAACTGTTTTGAAACCAGGCTTGAGCACTACAGTCCTGCTATCAACGTATTCAGTTGTATGGTAATGAAATGATGATGAAAGCTCAACAAATTATATTTGCAAGTCGTCTAGATGGCAGGAATATTTTTAATACTGGTAAAGTGTGCTTTAAAAAGACTTTAAACTTGCCATTCTTTGAGGAGTATCTATGCAGTCCATTGTCTGAACTGTAAAAAGGAAAACAGGGTGGAGGGTTGTGGTTTTCTCAATCCCATCGCCTCCAGATTTTGTGATATGGCACAAGATCTAAGCAAGCTGCAGTAAAAATAATCTGGGTCTCGTCTAAATCAAACAATCTTGTCTGGACCAACAAGACAGAGAAACAAATTAGCTAGGTCCATGGGAAACACAAAACAGTACACTCAACCCAGATTCCTATTTAACTGTTTATTTTTACTTTCAAAATGCGGTATTCGAATGTGCACAAGTGTACAAATAGTCATCAGCCTCACGCACCCATTTCTGTCCTCATGGAAATTTACTCCTGTTCTCATGAAAGCATCAGATGCAAACATAAATTTTAACTGAACAATCACTAAACATTACCCATGCAGTATTAGTATTTATACCCAAGCTGTATAAATACTAATGATTTTATTGTGAAGCAGTGGAGCTCAGGAAGGCTCCCACTTAAAATATCTCTGTTGTGTATTATTTTCACTGCAGTGATTATTGTAGCAGAACGTAATAGCAAGCAAAAAGTTATGAAGTGAACAGTGATGTACCCACTGACTAGCAATAAAATTAACGAGACTCTGAAGTAGTGGTGCAACGGATCAAAAAATTCACGGCTCGGATCGGATCATGGTTTTAAGTCACGGATCGGATCAGTTTTCCGATCAGCAAAAAAAAAAAGAAAAGAAAAGAAAAAAAAGAAAAGAAAAGAAAAAAAAGACAAATTAAACTTTCCATTATTATATAACGACAATATAGGGCATAATTATTTCCTTTCATGTGGACACAATCAAAAACAACTTTAAAATGCAGTTTACGGTATTATTGCTTCTTACTTTGAACATGGAGAATAAAATAAAACGGTCCACATAATCAAAAAAAAAGAAAAGAAAGAAAGTAAAGCAGACGTGAGCTTTTTTTTTTTTCTTCAAAAAGACGAGGATGTCTACATTTTCCACAACGGAATAATGTCTGCAACGATAAACACCCCAATAGCTTTAGCCCAGTCAGATTGGGCAGGAAAGGGTTACTGCCGCGGATATCAGCGGTTGTTGCGCAGCCCTCGTCTTAGCTCCTGTCACACCTGTCCTGTCGTTTTAAGTGAGCGGCCATGTCCGACATGCTGCCCGACGTGCTGCCAGTCTCATAAGGCTTCCTCGTGCCACACTGCCGAAAAAAAGGTGGTTTTATCCACCACCCTTTTCCCATCAATATATTTAACGGAGAAGCCAAAATGCTCTCACGCATGATTTAAATTATGCTGGAGGGTTCTCGAGCTCCTCCACTACCGCTGGCCATGACTATCGCTTGACAGACTCACTACGCGCACCATTCAGCGGAAGATTCTTTCGGATCTTCGGATCACATGCGTGCCGAACCGTGGAGAGGGATCGGTTCTGATCTCGGATCAACAGTGATCCGTTGCATCACTACTCTGAAGTACTGGCAGCTTTCTCACTTCAAATCAACAATACCCTGTAACACCCCATAGTTTAATAACAGTTAAACAATTTCAGCATTCCACTAGTCCTTTGCTTTGGCAGTGTGAGGGTTTACTGCACTGAAGAAACTGGGACCAACTGATTACAGTTACATTTTGCAATCTCTCAAGGAATCACAGAATCGCTTTTTTTCTGTAAAAATATGAAAGAAAGTTAATACTGGGAACAGCTTTTTGTTTTACTTATTGTTTTTTTATTAGCTGTTTAATTCCAGGTGCCACTCACTGTATACCACCTAAATGATAATTCTAAATTGGGGTGTCGAACTCCAGTCCTGGAAGGCCGTGGTCCAGCATGTTTTGATGACTTGCCTGCTCAGAAACACCTGGTTCACCTCACCAGTTAATTGTCAGGTTTAGTGAATGTGTTTGAGGAGGAGAAGCATCAAGCTGTGCTGGACCCCGGCCCTCCAGGACTGGATTTTGACACCCCTGATCTAATTGATGTGCAATACCGTTAAGTAGCCCCTACAATTTCATTGTATGAGTAGGGTCCTGCTTCAGTACAATGACAATAAAGGCATATCTTATCTTAATACAGCTGAGGCAAAGGGCCAGAGATGCTATAGTCTGTTAAGCAGACCCTTAAATATACATGAGAATTCTACCTGCTTTGTTTACATTAGTGTTGTTTTGTAAACTACGAATTAAAAGTATAGGAAAAATGCTCCAGGGGCAACTGGAATTATTGTCACAAATAACAAGGCATATATGAACAGAAGGGGTATTGATACAAACCCCATAGGATGGCTTTATTGTAGAGGTGGCCAGTATATCAATTTTATCGATTAATTTGAATTAACAGTTCAGCACAATGTACTTTTATGAAAATCGAATTTATTACTCATTTTACGTTTATTTGTACTGTGTGTTCGAAGGTGCACAAGTGTACGAATAGTCAGTCATCAGCCTCACGCACCCATTTCTGTCCTAGGTCTACGTTTACTACTGTAGCAGTGTTTGTGCCCAAGAAAGGTCTTTCTACATCTGTAATATAGAATTAGTTTGGTTTTGTGCCGTCGGACACAGACCAAACAAGTCCTGTGTCCAACAGCTTAAGCAGCGCAGCCATTCTCTGTAGTGCTAGCGTTAGCTTGCAGTGCCGTTTCAGATGCCTTGCAGAACGCCGGTACAGTTACTGTACTTTAACACTGACTTAAAGGATGTGCTGTTTGTGTGGTTTTTTTTTCCTCTCCGAGTGCGCGCTTGTGTACACAGTGCAGTCTCTGCCAATGATTGGCTGGCGCTGACACGCATTCCTTGACTTAACCAATTATTATAGTCCCTTCATAAAAAGCCAGTAAAGTTGGTGCGAGGGGGCGTCGACTAGTCGGCTTTTCTGTTAATGCCCTAATGCCATATGATAAGAATGGGGCACGGTGGAAGATGATAAATGCTGTCACGATGTATATTGCAAGAGATATGGTGCCCATACATACGGTGGAAAAGCCAGGATTCATTAACATGCCAAAAGTTTTAGACCCAAAGTACGTGTCAGATTGAACTTTAACCCTGAAGTAAAAAAAAAACCCCAAAAAAACAAAAAAGTTAAAAATGAAGTCATCTGTACTTTGATTTTGAGGAGGGGAGGGGAAAATTGATTAAAATATTGTTAAAAATCAGAGAGTTTATTTTTAGGCCATATCGCCCAGCTCTACCTTAAGGTAAGAATTTGGATAGAGGAGGCTGATGTCAGAGAATTTGCTTAGGGGTCTCAAACACAGAAAAAAGACTAACTTTCCCAGTAAGGAGCAGAGTGGGATTAGCACTGGGCAAAAGCTCAGAGGGAGTTCCACGTTCACTCACTTATAGTCTCCCTCCCCTCTATACCACAAAGAAAGGCTGAGACTTGGAGAGTAGCCAGAGATGCTAAAATTTCTAAGAGCTAAAATTAATTCAGTGTGAAGGAGCTTGGAGAAACTAGGTCTCTAGTTTCACAGATGCCAGAGCATTATTCTCACTATGCACTAGAGCTTTAATCAGGATTGAAATTTTGGTCTGAGCGTATATACAGCCCAGGAATTATCTGTCCAACTCCAGCCCAAACCACATCAAGTTTAGAGTTAGACCACAGCAACAGGATGAAAAAATTTTGTCCAAATCCGACCTGACCTACATAAAATGTTGAGCCTGAAATTGACCAGATTCATGCAATATGTTGGTGTAAATAAAATTTTTATGCCAATTAAACAGTCTTATCTTTAGTAAGACTTTAACAGGATAACAGATGTTTACATCCTTGTCCAATGCAAAGATACCTAAAATGTTTAACTTTGTTTAAGCTAATTTTAGATGCAGAACAGTCAATAAGGAACGCCCTACATGTCTATCATGAGGGAACATTAACAACAAATATTCAACAATGGCACAGTCCACACTAACTACTCACATTGAAGTGGCTCAGTCCTTTAAACTGCCATCACTAGTTAATTAAGTGGTCAAATCGAGGGGAGAACAATGAAAAAACAAACATACTCAAGGACCCACAATCATAGCAGGTGATCATATCATGTAGCTTAGGCACACTGCCTTGGCAAAATACATCAGTGGAAAATCTTGTCTTAGACTCCTGTCACCACAATATGTCAAACATCAAGCTTCTCTTACAGTCAGGAGCCCTCTCATCCACCCTAAAACAATGTAGTCTCCCCTCAGAACAGCTGAAACTCAAACACACATAACAAAGGCATCAAGGACTGCAGGGCTGGAATATTTCATTCATGTGCAGACTGTAGCCAGGCTTTGATGAGTAGTGCCTTGCTACTAAAAATGGCACCCAAATCCTATCAGACGCAGTGCAACCTGTTTCAACCCCATTCACAACTCACTCTAGAACAGACAACAGCAAAGGCATACCAGGGATTCTCACTCATTCAACTGTGGTCTCATTACAGGGGTATAAATATCAAGAGACTCCCAACATTTATACTGCACACAGACTGCATTCAGCAACTACAGGTTTACTGCATTTTACTACACATCATAAACACCACTTTGAAACCTACAATCACTGTTATGGGCAAAAGTAGGCCAGTGGGTCACAAGGCATATAAAACTTAAAATACTGACAGTAAACACACGACATTTGGTTCATTGGCAATTTGAGGAGCACAGTGAAAGCTGTGTCTCATCAGTCCTTCCAGATGCCCGAGCATCAAAGAGAACATTCATATCATTTTACTAAAAGAAGAGCCTTCCAAAACATTCGACCCTCTTTCCACAATTCTGCCAACATCAAACTGTCTCAGTAACTCCCTCAGTCTGTGCCAAAGCCTTTCATTAAGACAACCCATCTTTTTATAGATCTTCCAAAGTAGTGAAAACAAGGATAAAATGACCAACTCAGACAGGAGGAGACAGTGAATGAAGCTCCACAAATCCAATTACACTTGGGTACAAGCAACTCGTCCCTTTTCTGGAAAAAGACTCGCTGGTTTCTGTTGCCAACAGGGCTGACCAGTGTAAGGATAACACACGGCTGCCAAGGGAAAGAAACAGAAAACACAATCTGGTCTTCCATCTTTTTAGACTAAGAGAAACCTGCCAAAAAGAATCAAATACTTCACACCTTTTTTCTTAATTCTGTTGTCACTGTCATTGTGTGCAACATCACAGTTTGATTCATGATGCTCTGCGGTGTCAGGCAGTAACAGTTAAGCATTCAACAGTTCATTGTGGGCAGTAATAGTGGTGGATTAACAGAGAATACAGTGATTCACTGTTCACTTGCTCATAGATTTACCCCAACATGAGACCAAAGACATCTAGTAGACAGTCAGCGAAATTCAAGAAGAAAGGGATTAGTTCACAGCAAAAGGGGGGGAAAAGGAGATGGTTAAGGAGATTTAAGTTATTGTGGCAATTTTAATCTTCACTGTACCATTTTGTTTATCACAGAATTACCTAACAGCCAAGAATGATCTAACTTAATTTGTCTTGTGAGGGTTGTTGAATTCACACACACACACACACACACACACACACACACACACACACACACACACACACACACACACACACTTCACTCATTGCTTAAGATAGTGGGTAACAAGAAAAAATAGACTTCACTACTGTCTAGCCAAACATCCCTGGGAAGACAATGAAGCTGAGCATTAGAACTGTTCAGCAGACGCTACGGTCACTATTTTCATTAGTTACGGGTGAGAAACAGCAGGAGGACACAACTTCCCCGGCAGCTTGTACAGGCAATGAAGTTTATGTGAAAAGATCTGTGACTTCATGCTCAAGTCTGTTTTCTCAGCTAACATTAGCCAGCTAGCGAAACCCTTGTTTACAGGGCGGAAGCTAGCAGTCTCTGCTACAAAATATAGCTTTACCAAGTTTATTTGCACCCCCAATAACCCTAGAGCAAACACAGTTAACCAATTTTAACACTTAAACGAGGTTTCTTTTGAGAATTACGGGCGCTGTTGCTGCTAACGTCAGTTACCAAGTTGGTGTCTCCAAACAAGAGCCGTCTGTGAAGTTTAGCTAGAGAAGACACCACAGATAATAACTAATAATCACCCACCAGCGTCAAATGAGCTACTCTGTGGTGTAGTTGAGAAATTACTGCAGAAGTGAGTCATGCTAAAGCACAAACACAGTGTGGCAACACTCAGAGCACCCTCTCCTCCCACAGCAGAGGAGCGCTCCTGCTGCCCGGGTCCTGTTCATCTCTACCGGCACACCCTATCCAGAAGCAGGGTCCAGCTTCAGGGCCCGCTCACCTCTTTCCGGTCCTGCAGACACTCGAGCACGGCCAGGTTGTTGTTCCAGGAGTGTTTGGGACACAGCCTGGTCAGGTCCTCCCGGCAGGCCTCATCCTCCGCCAGTTTCCACCCGGTGCTCCGGCGAGGCTGAGAGGCCCCTGCCGCGGCCGCCAACTTCCCGTCCTGCAGCGAGACTCCGGGGTTTTTACCAATGTCGGGGGTTTCTGCTAAATTATCATTAACGCTGCCCGGCGACTTCACTCCCTCAGTGGAACGGATACGAGCACAGAGCACCACGAAGACTAAGAGAAGCTGCACACGTCTACACGCCGCCATCTTCGGTAAACTACGTTAGCTACGGCAGCCGGGGCAGCTGAGTCCGCGCCTGCGTGAGAGAGGAGCTATAAGAGTGGACACGTAGAGACTGCTGCACGTCTCACTGAGGGACCCACACCTATACGTGCACTCCCTGCACAGATCAGGCAATTAAGACTTAATTCTAGAAACTATTTGAGAGATTAAAATTCCGTGCATAACCATAAAAATGTCTTATTTTACATATTGCTTTAACCCCGCCTCTACGTACTTTGCAGCTCTAAAAGCTTCCACTCTACTTGGAAGGCTTTCTTCAAAATCTTGTAGGAATTTGTACCCATTCGTTCTGTAGAACATTTATGAGGCCAGGCAATGATGCCGGATGAACCTGCCTGGCTCACAGTCTCCATTCATTTGTGCCAAAGGTGTTGGATGGGGTTGAGGTCAGGACTATGTGCAGGCCAGTCAAGTTCCTCCACACCGAACTCTTTCAACCATGTCTTTATGGACCTTGCTTTGTGCACTGTCCACAAAGTCGGAAGCATTGCGTTGTCCAAAATGTCTTGGTCTGCTGAAGGATTAAGATTGTCCTTCACTCGAAGGGGCAAAATAAGTTCAGTAATTTAGAGATACTTCTGTCCATATAGTGTGTCATCCTACCATAGAGACCAATCTGAATCCATGTTCCTCATGCCCACCAAATGTAACCCAAGGGTAATGGGAGCATGAAATAAAACACCATCAATTAAATATCAACATAAAGCAGCAACTCCAAAAGACTTAAACACACCCATAAACGTTATAAGTTTTTATTAAGCATAACAATCACACAAACACTCATTTAAAAATGCATTTACATATTTACATTTGCCATGACATACAAATACACAGGGACAATAAACTGGCATGCCACTCCCTTGCACTGTCCAATTCTGCTGTATTTACTTCTGCTGTGATGTGAGAAACTGGTGTAGATTAGGGGAGATGGAAACAGAAGACAAACCACTCAAAACAGAGTTAACCCACTGAAAGATGCAACCATTCCCTCCCACAGCCTGGAGAAAACAAGTATAAGAAAATGACAGCAGCACTTGAGAAAATCCTGATTTTCTTCTACCATGAGCTGTTAATGTTGACTATACACGTTCTGGGTTTGGTAACTTATTCCAACACAAAGGAGCCACATGCCAAGCCATTATATATCCCTTAATCACAAAGTTTATACCCTGAATACATTCACTTGATTCAGATGACAAAAACAAGATTAGACGTAGGCTCTGTGATCTGTGTTCAAATGTCCAGTCAGGAACACCATCCTCAAAAGGGTCCATTATTGACTCAAATGTCTCACACAGGTAACACATACACACCTTCTCAGGGTGCTTCTCTGCTCACTCCCATTTATAGATCTTGAGCATCTTCTCAGTCAGAGAGCCCAAGTAGTGTTCCTGGTTCACCTCAAAACGGCAGATGTCCAATACAGGAAGATCTGCAGGCAGCTTCTGAAGCAAGGCGCCACTTCCAGCCTCCCACACCTACAATGAAAGCAGAGTAGTTTGAGTGCCCCCTTCCCCCACATTGAAAGGCAATGAGGTTAGTTAATGTACACTCAAATGTAACAAAAACAACAACCCACCATAGTCGAATTGGATCCCTCATCTCCTGCACACACCAGTGTGGAACCCTCGCCAGCAGGACTCTTAAACACTGCATTTTTTGTGAGCAGTTTGCAAGAGGAGCCGGCAGTGAAGGTCTGGACAGGAGAGCAGGAGCAGACAGGTACTTGGGAAGAGTCGGTCTGAGGGCTTCGATTGAGCTCCATTAAAACACAGCGGCGAGATGGGTTTGCACGACCTGGATCAAGACAGACAATCAGCTTCACAGGTCATGATTTGTGCAACCCTGATATAAACAAATTGTGAATCAAATCTAGACATCATCATTCAATATTTTTATTTTTAAAGAAAGCCATTTCCCCCCTCACCAGGTCTATAGGTGACCAAGCAGTGTCTACTCTCCGGTTCCACCTGTATATCTGTGCAGCCCCCAGACTCTAATGGCAAAATGTGAGGTGTGTAGGTCGTGCCATCTACATGCTCCCAGAAACATCCCCCCTCAAGGGAGGCAGCAATGAGGCCACCACAGGGGAAAAGACTGGAGGCAGCGCGGGGGAGGTAGGACAGAGATACAACTGGACAACTGAAAACAGAATGAATTAAATACTTTTTTTTATATAAATGAACAGCACAAAATATTCAGATATGTAGTCTATGATGCATCTACTGTAAGTATGATACCTTGTGGGGAAAAATAATGCCATGTAAATATTAGGTCCCTTAAAATTAAACTAAAAGCACCATTATGCCACGCCATCTGCTTAATTGAGCAATATAACACACACACGCAACAGTGTCACACATACACAATACATGTAAAGCTGCACTAAACTGATTCCCCACTCAAACATGATCACCGTCAGTGTCCAAAAATGTCCAGCAACATAAATAATGCAATTTTGCTTTAAAACAAATAACCAGCACCACATCAATAATTCTCATGGCATGGTAAAACAATGAATTAGTTAAAAGAAAATCACATATCGAAGTGGACAGATCACTTTAGAGAAAAACATTTTTGAAAGCAGTCTGAGGTACCTGGAACGGCTTGGGGCGAGCTCCTGTACATGAGTGCTGGTGTCTCGGGTGTCATACACCAGCACAGAGCCATTGCTCAGCCCAGCATAGATGTAATTGTTGTTGTCATGGCACCAGCAGCAGCTCCAGACTGGTTTACCAGTGTTATAGGCCTGAACCACAGTGTTCGTCCATAAGCTGTAGAGAAAAACATGGCATCAGGGGAGTATACTCACAATGCATGGTAATTTCAACAGCTGGGAAATACTGGCATAGAGCAAAGCCAGTTGCATACCTGGTGAGTTTGACAGTGTTATCAAGAGCAGCAGACAGCAACAAGCTATCTTGTTGTTTGTTGAAGGCAAGACCTCTGATCTGTTTAACATGGATTGGAACATACTGACTGGCTTTCAGATTCACAGCGCTAATCTTTTTCACTCCATAACCTGAGAGAGAAAGAAAAAGCGATAGACAGAAAAGAGAAAGGATATTATGCATGTTTAAATACTTATGATATAAAAATGATAACACAGACTTCTACAAATGCTCACCAGGCACTAGGGTGGCGTGGGGGGAAGGCTGAGAGGCCAATAGACAGCTGAGGGGCTCACAGTAAGACAGCACACGACAGCCTCCAGTTTGAGAAACAAGAACTGCTTTTGAGAAGACATAATGTCCTCCACTAATGGACTCCTGTCTCTGAGACAGTGACAAAGTAGAGGTTTGGGACTGAGAGGAGGTAGAAGCAGTCTGAGCCATCAACCTCCTCAACTCCTGGTGGACAGAGAACAAGAGACATACGTTTTACAGGACATGCAGATACATGGTGCAATGACAGAACTTTGTGTTCTATATGCAAATATAACACACAGACAGGTGAACGGCATTGAATAGACAGTGTATCATCTTGCTGAGCATGCTTGCAGTCAACAGTACACCAGCGCTATGGAACTACACAAAGTATATGCGAGTATACTTTAAAACAGCACTTTTCATTTTAAAATCACAAACTTTTAAAAAGTTGTATTGTTACTATTATTATTATTATTATTATTATTAATAATAATCAACTTTATTTATAGAGCACTTTTCATAAATCAGGATGCAGCTGAAAGTGCTTTACAGTGTACAAGAGATAATATACTTTGTTATGCAGATTTAAACAAAACAAATACACAAAGTACAAGAAAAATAAATATGAAATAAAAATGATTTCAGAATTACGTATTTAATAATAGATCAAACAAATAAGAAAATAAAACAAGATAAAAAAAATATGAATGAGACCAGATTAAGAACTTAATATTTTTTAAACACGATTTACTGTGGAGGCCTGGTGGATATCAATCGGCATTGTATTCCAGAGTTTTGGGGCATAGAAACTAAAGGCTACTTCTCCAGTCTTTTTTTGGTTCATTTTAGGAATTTTCAGTAAAGCTGCGTTTGATGATCTTAAGGCTCGATTTGGGGTGTATTTCTCCAGACACTATAAAATGTATGCAGGTGCTAAACCGTTTAAGGCTTTATAGACCAGTAAAAGGATTTTAAAATCTGTTCTAAATGAGACTGGTAGCCAGTGTAGAAGCTAAAACAGGAGATATATTTGATATACAGTTTGTGAGTTTATTTAGTGTTATTTGGCTCCATAGATCTGTATATTTGTTTATCATCAGCGTAGCTATGATAATTTATTCTGTGTCCTCTAATTATTTGACCTAAGGGCAGCATGTATAAGGAGAACAGTAATGGGCCTAGTATTGATCCCTGTGGATCATTCAAAGGGATTACAAATAAACCACAAATATAACACAGATCACACACCATGTTTTAAAGTGTAAGAGCTGAGAAGCAAATGTTTAGCAACAAACAGGGCAAAAATAGGAAGTGTGCACACATGTCTCACCTATAATAAAGTATGCAGAGCAATCCCTCCACCTCTGTTGATTTTAATACAAAACTATTTACATTATTCAAAGGGTCAAATAAGTTTACCTTCTCTACGTGTAAATCAAGTGCCTCTTGTCGAAAAGAAATGCAATAACAGAATTATAAAGCAAGCCTTTAAAAATATACTATTTCATGATGTTAACCGTAACACCAAAATAAGAGGAAGTAACGTTGAAATAACAAAAAAGTACACACAGTATTTGAAATGGCCTATACCCCCCAAAGTCAAAGAAATGCAATTTAAAATTTTGAATGGTTACTACCCAGCAGCTGAAACACTCAAAAAAAGGTTTGGTTTCGAGGTGGAGCCATGTGTGTTTTGTCAAGCAAATGAAGAGAGTATAGAACATTTGTTTTATTCCTGTCCAAGAATAAACGACTTCTGGCAGGACTTGTTAAAATGGATGAGGGCAAAATTAGAGGGGATTCCCCCACTAACCCTAACAAGGATTCTTCATAATGAAGATATCCAACCAAAGGAACAAAATATGCTTCACAATGTG
>JBBPDC010000129.1:11164776-11197872 GCA_037974485.1 Hemigrammopetersius urotaenia | reverse complement strand
TAGTGGTCTTGGGGATCGAACCTGGACTTTCTGGTCGCAGGGCGGATGCCTTAACCACTAGGCCACCCAACTGCCCCCAATTAGAGATCCAGTATGAAGTTACTCAAATTACATATGCCTTTACGCAGTTATGACTGAAAACTGATGGAATTTCAGAAGCTGTATTTCTTTTTAGTACTTTTTTTTTTTGGTATTTTGTCTGCTTAATCTGCTTTGGCCGATAATGCTTGTTGAAAATGATAGATTATAAAATTGTTTGGAATTAAATATGTGCACCAGCCAATCACATTTTGTAGATATCCAGTAGCTTATGAACAAGTGTTGGAACTCTACAAAATAGACAGACAGCTGAGGACAAAAAAGGTACTGATGAGGGAGGGTAAAGGGAGTCATCGAAGAATTTGATATCCAAAAAGCAGCTTTAGATTTTTAAAATGGGCAAACTGCTTATTTTAACTACACATGCAGTTTAATCTCACCATCAGATTGGGTGGTTTCCTTGGCAACAGTGGCCTTTCCTTCTTTGTATAATAAGGGTGACTGAGTAAGAGCAAGGATTCCACTGACAGACACCGGTTTCTTCACTTTAGAGCTTGGAGGGGTCGCCACTGTGGAGAAACAAAAAAACAATTTTCATGAAGACAAGACGTACTAGTCATTACAGTCAGAACATAAAGGTTAAAGCTGTTGTCAGCTAGCACTACAGCTACAGCACCTACAGAGGTCCCAAAGCTTTCATATTTATTATAAACCCAAAGCTTTCATATTCATTATAAAACACTAGTACTGCAGCATCCAAGATGAATTGGGATAAATGCAAACAGAATGATATGACTTAGGTTCCAGAGATTGTATTCAGAATTATGAACACCTTTTTTTTGTTTTTATGAATACTGGAGATGTGTTCGCATGTAAATGCATTACATTACGCTTATCTATCCATGTTTATTATTTTAACTAGCTGAAAAAAATGTATCACTACAAAAGAAAATTGCCAAAATCGATTCCAGAATGTGATGCTGACCAAGTTTACTACTTACACAAACTAACATATTCTGTCTTGACTACGTCCAGACTTAACCTTCTTTTACCTAGCACAAGTAATCTTTCCTCACCTTCCCTTGAAAATTCTTCACATATTGCAGCATCTTTATAACATTTCTGCACCACTGATTTTGACCACTCTATTTCATTTGGAAAACGAAGCATTCGTGCCATACCTAATTTGTATTTTGAGACAGGGGTTCTTGATTCCTTAAAATCTTCCGCCCCCTGTAATCTGAACACACCATCAAGCTCTGGGTCCTCCAGTACATCAACCTCTCCCTTGACAGGATTTTCCTTGGCCAACATATCAGTCCGTGCTCTTTTCTTACGTGGCCAACTATTTAAATTCTCTGGGGTTGACAAGCCTCGGCTATGAGGAGATGGGGTCCAGGCCATGTTTTCTCCTACACCCAAGGGAGAAGGGCTATTATTAGAAAGTCTTGTTGGTGTGATTGACTGACATATGTATGTCTGGACACTTCCCTTCCTGGGTGTACCATGAGTACAAAGAGATGGGGACATGCAGCCTGGTTCTCGATGTTTTGAACAATGTACAAGTGGGCTTTCAACCCTTGATGCCTTGGCATTCATAACATGTGGGGCCAAGCCTTTAACTACATGGTCAGAGGCTTCACCTGAATTGAAAGAATCTGTACGTTTAAACTTCAGTTTAGGCAAACCAGATGCCTGCATTTCCAATTCTACTTGGTAAGTAAGAGGATTGGGCTCAGCAGGAACCTTCCCATGTCTTGGTGTTCCTGATGCTCGTGGAGTGGAAAACTTTGGCAGCCCAGGTGAACATGCAAGACGCGCTGCTGCCTTTCTCTGTTGCCGATCTGGAGTCTGACGGAAGCCATATCTTCGTCCTTGTGTTGCTGTATCAGGAAGGGATGGTGCGCCTGTGAACTCAAAAACTCCAGAGGATTTGGAGGACTTGCGTGAAAAGGAGATGTTGATCTTAATGCCACCAGTTAATTCAGTCTTCATTACAGAGGCGTCTTCAATATCGATGCTCTCCTCTGTGGCAGTAGTACTACATTGGGAGGTGTTAAACTGCTGGGAGTCTAAAGATGACCCCTCTTCCATGATTACTTTGGTGGAATCTGGATTTTCTTCATAGACAGTCTTTGTAGTCAAAGGCTCTCCATTTGGTGTGTGCTGAGCTCCAATGTGACTTGGTGAACTCATGCCAGCAGATGTATAACCAGATGAGTGTGACCTTAGAAATGGTTTGGACGGCTCTTCCTTCATTATCACAGATTTCCCTTTCTGTGGAGAAGGGCTACAGGGCAGAGGGAATTCACGTCTGTGATAAGGTGAAGTAGAAACACTTTTAAGAGGTGTTCTTCCAGACCGAGTGCACATTCTGTTTGTTGGTTCAGGACCTTTTCTTGGAGTTGTTATTTCTGGTGTTGGTGGTGATAAACGATCAACTGAAAATATGTCAAGACTCTGTGATTCAGCCTTTTCTGGTAAACTTAATGTCCTCCTCATCTTCTTGGACTTCTCAGTGATTTCAGATACTTTTTGTGTTTCAGGGGATATCCTGCCTATTCTTGAGGCCAATTTGTCAGGAGTTTTAAATTCATCACCATGAAATTGACGAGACTTACTTGGTGTGATCAATTCTGGTAAATACATATTGGCGCATTGAGGAGACTCTGGGACCTTAAATTGTTTTTGTGACATGAATTTCCGGGGAGATGGAGACCAAGTAACACTCTTCTTCGGTGTTCTCATGCTAGGACTTCTAAGACAAGAGCCAGAAAGGTCATCCTGCTCTGTAAAGCTCTTCACTGGGGTTCTGAGGATACCCTTCAGTGGGCTTTTCTTGGGTGTCTCCAATACTAGGCTCTTTGCAGCTGGAGATCTAAACGGGCTTCCTCTTAGGCTCATTCTATTTTCTCCAACAGTATGATTATGATCTGGGCTCTTAGGGAAGGGAGAGCCTTGAGCCTTGGAGGAAGAAGTTGGTGTCCTTAGAGTTCTGCTCCCAACTGACTTATATGGAGATTGATATGGTGATTTTCTTGGAGTTTTATTGAAATTCTGAAAAAAGAACCAATGAGTTACTATCGGACATTAACAGAGGTCAAATGACAACATGTAATATCTGCAGCACACATCACTCAGCATGTGTATTTGGGTTAGTAGAACCATTACCTCAAATACAGAATCTGTAGACTCAAGTCGAGCTTTTTCACTGTCCCTACTTCGCCAGGATGATGTGGAAGGGTGTACAGGAGACTGAGCAGCACCAAAAAGAAGTCTCACTGGAGACTTAACATCACCAACATTAATGCCACCTAAAAATAAAAACACATCCTGTAAATTGCACCAGTGGTGTGGCTCACTATTAACAATCAACAGTTAACATCCTCATGTGTGAGTCCAAAAATGGCCAACTCAGAGGTAACACTGTCAACCTTTATCATCAGAGATGAGAAGCTGTGAAGAAGACATGGCTCTGTCCAAATTTCGAGACCGTGGTTGTGAGCTTGAGTAAAAGGCACTAGAATGCCTCCTGGCAAGACTTTTTAATCTAGGACTTCTCCTCAAATCTGTAAAAAAGACATCAGAATTTATTACAAAGATAAATATATATACAAAATATTTATTTTTATGTAAAATCTCTATTCTGAGTAATTATTGTAATGTAACTGACCGGTAGCAGGTTTGAGAGGAGACTCCTCAATAATGACCATATCATCACCACCAGAACTCCTGACAATAAAAAAACCAGACTGATATTAAGCAGAACCTCTTAGTTGAAAGATCAAAATGATCTTGGACTCAATGTTATGCAAACATTTAGAAAAATAAGCAATCAAAGTATTTTGAAATAAGCCAAAACTGACCTCCCAAACTTCTGCCTTTGCAGTAGACGACTTGAAACCTGTTTATGCAGAGGTGTTTCTGATACTTTTTTCATCAAAAGTGTTTGTTGTTCTAAATGTGAAGAAAAAGAAAATTAATTTTAATCGAATTCTTGTATTCCTACGTCGTATATACATATACATACATATAAACATTAGGGGCGTTGAATTAACGTGTTAATAATAATAATTAAAAAAATCAATCTAAAAAAAAAATGTGTTAACTGCACCATGACACTTTAACTCGATCCAATGTTCTCATCATTATTAGTGTTATAAACTGACTAAACTGTATGAACTTAAAGGTAGTTTAAAGATCCTATGACACGAAAAATTCACTTTATGAGATTTTTTAACATTACTGCGATTGCCTATAGCTTCCCTATGGTCCCGCAGTGGCTAGAAATGGCAATAGGTATAAAGAGTGCCTTTTACCCTGCTCCGCAACTGAGAGAACGACAGCTCAGATGTCCCGATCTGGAATTTGGCTCCCGTATGTCGTCATAATGGGAAAGGTTTTCTCCCCTTACTCATGCTTTGCCTTCCAAGAGAATATCGGCCCCCTAACCTAAAAAATTAGCTCCACCAACTGTCAATGCTATATGAAGCACTGCAGGTGCTCAGTGCTTAGATGTATAAATGAGCACGAATGTATTTTTAGTTCCTTCATGCAAGCCTCTGCAGAACCAGTAGGTTAATTTTATTTTCTCTGGAAATGCACCAACACAACTTCCTAAAGTCAACAACTTTTTCCTCAACTGGGGATAATGCAGAGAAGGTCTTGCTGAACGGATGAAAATTAAGTCTGGATCTGTACCAACTCTTCTTGGCTCAGCGACAAACCTCGAACAAGTAAGTCAACTCAAAACTATATAATTTTGTTGCTTTGCTGTATATAGTTACCTAGCTTTTTATCCTTAGAATGTGGCTGTAACTTAAGCTCTGCAGCTAACAGCCCAAACAGCCGGCTACTGCAGCAAATGTATAGGTAGATAGCATCAGGTATGTGTGCGAATGGTGCGTGAATACAGTAACCTTCCACTTTTCGCAGGGGTTGCGTTCCAAGAGCACACGTGTATAGTGAAAAAATGCCATAAAATCTCCCGAACAGCGCTCCCAAAACACATTTTTTTAAGGCTAATGAGTTTAAAATGACAAACATAAACTCGTATCCATACTGTACAGTTTACACTGAACTCCAGCAGTGCTAGAACGTAAATACAGATATTACCGCTGTATAGACTGTACTGTAATTCATACACATGCGTATTCTTTGGTATGCATTGTCGTTTTCATTGGCATAAGCAGCTAAATACAGTAATAAATCTTTTTAATTTACAGTAATAAAAATACAGGGTTGATCAGATGAGCTGACCCACCCCCCACCTTGCCCCACATCTCTCCTCATTATTATTTAAAGCTACAGACACAGAAACGGCACAGCCTAGTGAAGTCATTGTGGGATTGGCTTGAAGTGGCTGTAATTCTGTATCAAGGCTGAGTTTTAGAAAGAGACTTCAGATACAATATTAGGGGACCACTACGACCTATTTAAAGAATTAAAAAATCAGCATGTCATGGGACCTTAAAGTTTTTCAACAAGGTAGCATAAATTGTCACAACACCGGAACTATTATAGCGGGGCGTGACGTATGAGTGAAACACGTCAGACGCCGACTGCAGCACATCCCCTCCTCTGTGTGTATGTGTACAGTAAACAGAGTTAGTTCCATCATTGTTCTTGCTGAAGCATTTTTTATTTTTTCCCTCTGCATATTAGGTCATATTTTATATTGCTGTGACCATTACTGCACATGAATAGTGCAGAAACAGTTATTAAATACTTTTACAGCAAAACTGTGTGTGATAAATTTATATTAATTAATCACAGCGCTTATAATTACTTTTTTTTTTTTAAATCGCATGGCACCCCTAATCACCCTGCGATTTTGCAAGTTCTCCCACTTAGAAATCGCGGAGGGGTCTGAATTGTATAAAACAATTCAGGAAATCACATTGTATGATTTGTAAAGAATTTATTTGTATTGCACTACTGCATAAGGATTTGAACACCTGACAATCGGCTCTCAAAGACCTGCTACTCTGCCTTTAAGAAGTCCACATCTACTCCACTTAGTAATCCTAAGTATTAGCACCTGTCTGAGCTCTTTAAAGACACCTGTCTCCCCGAGAGTCAGTCAGAATCCAAATACTACCATGGGCAAGACCAAAGAGCTGTCCAAAGACACCAGAGACCTCCACAAGGCTGGAAAGGTCTACGGGGCAATTTGCCAAGCAGCTTGGTGAAAATAGATCAACTGTTGGAGCAATTGTCAGGCTCCCTCGGACTGGGGCATCACTGATTAAGAAAGGTGAGGAATCCAATATATACACACACACACACACACACACACACACACACACACACACACACACACACACACACACACACACACACACACACCAATGCAATCTCTGCCTCTGATTGGCTTACGCAGACACGCCTTCCTTGGTTTAACCAATTACAAAAAAAGGGGTGGTACTGTTGGTGTGAGGGGAATCTAAACATGAGACCACAACAAGAGCAGGGACATGGAGCAGAGAAGACAGACACACATCATGTGTGGGGGGATAATTCACTCTAGACACACAAACAGCACGATGACCTGCACAACCTGCAAGTCAGAGTTAAAGTACAGTAACAGTACCGGCATACCGCATCTGAAACGGCTAACATGGCTAACGCTAGCACTTAAAGGGAACAAAATGTATTTACCGTCATTCGTCTGCGATCGCTTCCGTTTCTTCATTCTTTCTAATGCTGACACAGACTGGCTGCGAGGCATTTTCACTTTCTTTGAGGGAGATACTGTCTCCTGGTTAAAGAGGTTTCTCCTCACCTTTGTCACCTCTATTAAAAAAAAACCACAACAATATAAGCAGCAAAACTTTTCTACATAATAAAGAGGTGAGATTTTGGCAGACTTACCTTGAACTGCTTGTTTTTGAGGTGGTATGTTCCTCACACTCTTTTTTTCTGAAGAAGTACACATTTTTGGCTTTGTCTGTCAAACCAAGAGAAAGAAATGTCATGACGTTTTAAAGGGGAAAAAATGTTTCTACCAAAAGAGCATGTATAGATTTTTCACCTGTCTAGTGGATTTTCTGGGCATCTCTATTTGCCGTAGGGTCTGTGAAGCATCTGTCATGCTCTTGTGACGAGAAAGTATGCTGCTTCTGAAAACACAAATATTACTTTCAAACACACATGTATATCCCGTGTATACCAACAGAGCCAACATGTCTCATTGTCCCTTAAGGCAAGTTTGGGTACCACTGAGTAACTCACCTTCTCTTTTTAGCAGAACGATTGCGTAACTCCTCAAGCCGATTTCCAACACTAGAGGCCATGCTCTGTGTGGCTGAGAGAGGAGAGGGGCTTACAGAAACACTGTCCTTTGCCATAGAGTCATCGCTGAAAAAGTCAGAGGGCAGGACGGCAACAAGTACCTCTGGCAGCTGCGTGCCAAGACTGTGGTAGATGTCTGCCAGGATCTTAGGAATGTCTTTGAGGCACCTAAAATATATTACATGTAATGGCAATAACTAAGTTTAACAGGATCAGTTTACTTACAGCTTTTTCAAATGATCACAGCAAAAAGTACATACAAAGGCAAAACCTCATCCTGCATGAACTTGGACAAGTAGACAGGGTCATTTGTCAAAGATATTATCCGCAGCATTCCAGCCACCTAAGTGAAATATCAGTAGAAGAGATTACACCTAATACTTTTTGGTTGCCCTACATTTAGTCATCAGCACACAACACATAGAGCATTAGTTATTAAAGCACTACGGATATGAACTGAACTCATTTGAATTGTAACAGAAACAAAAAGTCCTACCTCCTCCACCATCTGTTCTACATCATCTAGGTCTTGATCAGAGGATGTCTGTCTGTACACCTCAAGTCTGAGAAGTACTTGTAGCTGACAACTTCAAAAAAACGTTCACAATATTAGAGGAACATTTATTATTATCAGATATTGCATTTTCAGTTTTACTCTGTAAGCATGTCAGTACACCAATCAGTCACAACATTAAAATCACAGACAAGTGAAGAACATGGCTTATCTTGTTACAGTGGCACCGCTCAAAGGGATGGATACTGGGCAAGTGAACAGTCAATCATTGAAGTTGAAAGCAGGAAAAATGGGTAAGGATAAGGATTTGAGCAACTTTGACAACCAAATGCCTGGGTCTCCAAAGTGGCAGATCTTGTGGACTGTTCCCAGTGTGCAGTGGTTAGTACCTACCCAAATTACCACTGACACACAGGGGTAAGCATGCTTGGTCCAAGCCCACAGAAGTCACTGAAGCCCAAATAATAATACAAAGGGGTCAACACACAGTGCATCACTGTGTGTGGGGCTGCCTATTGTAGGTATGTTCAATTTCCACCACTGAACATGCCTACAATAGACAAGTGAGCATCAGAACCGGACGGTGGGGTAATGGAAGAAGGGGTCCTCATCCGAGGAATCGTGTGGATGCCCAGGTGCATGTGCTACGCTGACACAGCTAAGAGATGACACCAGAGCCAGAGTAATCTGGGTAACATTCTGTTGGGAAACCTTGGATCCTGGCATTCATGCAGATGTTTCTCTGACACAAACCACCTACTTAAACATCTCTGTAAACCCCTTCAGGGCAATGGTCTTCCCTGATGGCAGTGACCTCTTTCAGTAGGATAATGGTTGCCTCTAAATTCAGCATATTTTAATGAGATCAATAATTTGTGGCATGTGCAAGAAAAATAGTTCAATCCACAGAGGTCCCACTTTGCAACTTAGAGGTCTTAAATGATCTGCGGCTATAATCTCAAAGCCAGATACCACAGAGCTCCTTAGAGGCTTTGTGAAGTCTGTGCCTCAATGAGTCAGGGCTGTTTGGTGGCAAGTGAAGTATTGAACCAATATTAGGCAGGAGGTTTTAATATTATGACTGATCAGTGTATAAGAACTGTAAAGTAAAAGCTAAATAGAACATACTCTCTGATTTTACTTTCTGTGTCTGAAGCACTTCCATAAAGCTGTCGGACAGACTGTGCACTTTTCAAAAGGTTCTTCTTGATTAAATCTGAAAATGAAGCCTGCAAAGACATAATATAAATAGTACACAAAATAAATAGTAAGTGTTATAAATTAAAGAGATGCTTCAAACCACATCTGTATTCTCAACAGAAAAACAAGAATCACTAAATTAAACATTTTAGTAATCGCAAAAATGTTTCAACTTTTTTTTTAGTAGTCAATGCAACCAGCCTAACATATGGCAATACATTCACTGTCTTCAGTAACATAGATGTAGGCCTAACAAATATTCTGTAATACACACCACAAGAACACATTAATACCCTAGTATTTATCATTTTCACAGTTTGATGCACAGGCGTTAAAAATGTGAACTCACATAACTGTTTAACCATCTGATAAGTGCACTTCTCACTCACCTCTACATCACTGTTACTTTTGATGAAGGTTTTCACAACAGAGAGAAAATTCTGGACCTGAACAAGAAGAGGCAAACTCCGGTCCTCCACAGCCTGTTGATATCTCAATTTCAAATGGGAAGACAGCTCCTCTTCACTTTTGAAGGCTGTAAAGTAATTCATGTAATTATTATAATTTCTGTAATTACATAAGCTATCTTTTTTTTTCTTTTTTTTTTTACAAATTAACAGAAAATGCGTAACTTACACATGGGACCTGTTTTAGTCCTTTCACCAGAGTGTCTCTTGCCATGCTTCTCAGCTCCTCTTGCAGTGCTGGGAAGGTCCACTTCTACCTGACTCTTCTGTTCTTTTATATTAAAGCGAGCAGCATTCAGCATCTGCAAGGAACGGCTCATTGTCTTCATCTTTTGTCTTACGGGTGTACGTTGAGAACCTCCTAAAAAGCAAAGAAAGTCATGAGCAAACTGAACTGATTCACCGTGTCAATGCTATGTCAATCATGCTTGCATACTGTAGTAGGCAAATTTTAATTCATTGCCTTTTATTATAAGTGCCATAGTATAGACATACTAACTTTTTTTGCCTTTTGGGCCAGCGTTGGCTCCAACTCTATTACTTTGATACAGCTCAGCTAGAGTGTGAGTAAGCTCTATCTGAGCGTGTTCCTCTGTTTGCTCTTTCTCTTCTGGAGCAGCATGCAAAAGCCTAGGGTATGAAACAACCAACATGTTTTTTAATATCAAAATAAAATCAAACTCTGCAGTATTGCATGGTGAAATTCTAATAAATTCAAATACCTCATTGACTCCATCAGATGACCGCTAATACCAGATTGGTCAGACAGACAAAACCAGCCTACTGTAAAATCTGTTGCTTGATTAGTCCACTGCTGGAGCTCTTGATTTGCCCAGTCAGGAGTCCGATATGGATTCATTTCTTCTGCGTTAGCAGCTGTCATTTCGAGATGCACAGAATGAACACTTTAAAAGTTACGATTCTGAGTGTTTAGAATAGTGTGCTTCAACAAGGCAATCTACATCAGTTGTTTGACAATAGTGACAACCCTATCCTAATTTACTTTGTAGAAAAAATACTTTTTTTTTTTTAAGGTTCTGTATATCAATTAATTAGTTCCCTGAAAAATAAACTGCTGTCAATTGAAGTTAAAACTGTCACTCATCACCTGCAATTAAAGCTTCATTAAACATTTATACCAGACTATGGTAAAGCAGCCTTTTAATTAAATATTTACTTCCGTTTTAAAGAAGCTGCAGGCTTTAGGCTGCATTCTTTAAAAAGCAAGCCCATTCAAACAACTTGCACTTCAGCATAAGGGATCAGTTAATAAATATTTGCAGATAAACAAGGTCATAGCAGCCAACAAGTTATAGCAGCCAGCAAGTTATAGCAACCAACTAAAAACAATGATTTACTTATTTAAGACACACCTGAGCAATCGTCATCCTTCATAATGTCATACATCGTGTTGAGGACATTGTTGACAATGTCAGGAAGGTCAGTGGAGTTGTCTGTGGTTTCTGAGGAAATTAGATTTCTGTTCAGCACCTCCTCACACTGAGTGGCCAGAGGCTGGAGAACTGTCAGAAGAGCTGAATGGGGGGACAGCACTGACAGGACAGCAGAACTGGCCAGATCTCCTTCACTGACCTCTGCTAGCTATAGAAACAGAGGGCATAAAGCTGAATATCAGCATCTCACAATTTAATGTACACATTTAATCCAAAACATGCTCCTTTGCTTTTATTTTGATGTAAAAAAAAATGTATTTTAAAAAAATCACCATGGCAAATGCCTGAACAGAGAGCTCCTTCAACAAGCTCTGAAAAGCAAGCTGATATTGCTCTGGTTTGTCTTGGCATGACAGGACCCAGCACTCTGACACTGACTGACATATGGAGCTGGTGTTCAAACCTTGCAGAATAGTTCTCACACTGACTTCTACAGGAGCACACATAAGTCTTTGTGTGCATGACACAGGTTCAAATGATACACTGCAGATCTGTTTGTCCTCATCTGGAATTAAAAGAAAGGTGGTGTCAATAGTTCAAGTACTCATGATTCACAAAAGTGTAAAAATAAAACAATATTTGTTACCTGCACCCCAGCAGAGAGTTCCCGCTTGGGCTGGAAAGCTACGCTGGTATGTCTTTTCAGAAGACAAAATGTAGTCAATACTAGAGCCAGGTGGAAAGGCATCATCATTCAGAATGCCCACGTTAGGACGTTTATACTTTAGGGCCAACCAAGGGTTCAGGACAGGGATCACTTTTCCACCTACTGACTCCAAAATTTCCATTATGCTTTTTAAGCCCATGTTGTCTTCAAACTCCTCAGTGCCCTGTTAAAAATGCAGCATTATTCAAATCAACAGGTATATGCATTTGTTTACGTAAAGTGACAAGAGGGGGGTGTAAACAAACCTTGTTTAGATTGCAGTCAGCCCAATGAAGGACAACCTTTCGCTGAATCAGCAAATTTACTAGGCGCTTTGGCAGGACACGCTCAGATAAATCCCTGTGACTTCCAGCGCTGTTGCTGTGTAGGAACTCCTTCAGCTCTCTCTTAGAGTGTGGACACGTGGACACCACAAACAAAACATTTTCCCCTACACACGAAAGCTCGTCTTCTGCCAGAGAAATGTTTTTGGTGCTCCGACCTGATCTTCTTGGTCTCAATGTTAATTTCGTTGGAGATGTTATGTCGGGTCTATCCCATTGTAAATCCAAGAGAATCTCCTTCAGTGCGTTGTGCACGCAGCTTGCCGGGCTTGCCTGGTGTCTGTGTTGTTCGTGAGATGTCTTGTCATTGGGGGCGAATTTTAGAAGCTCATCTTCAAAATCGCTGAAGGCTTTCTCCTGCAGCTCTCTGAAATCTGCGCCTCTTGTTATGAGACTTGCACTTTTTACAGTTCTCGAGCGGAAAAACCTGTAGCCCCATCGGACTTTCTCGAATCCGCATCTGCTGCCCAGGGAGAGGAGAACTCTTAAAACCCACTGCTTTAAAGAACACCGAAACACCTCTCGGGAGACGCTGGGCTCCTCTGATCGATCATCCACGTCAACAGCGAAAACCACGTTATAAGAGGCCATTACTTTCCAGTTAAGAACGGCATTGGTTGAGGTAATCACTCTCCGGGTTAGTTAACCTGTACCGACATTACTGTAACTCCTAATAACAACAAGCTAGCCCCCTAGCCTAATTGCTACATTAGCTAAGCAGACTTAACAAAAACAGGGGTTTGCTGCAATGTAGCGCTAATGAACAGGGTACCTGCCGAGCGAACATGGCCACTTAACGTATCCATGAAACTACAGAGATAAACGATACACACCAACATTAAAAGTACTGTTTATGGTGAGGTTTAGGAGTTCAAATCGCCATTTTCTCTCAAACTCTTCGCGCTCCTGAGTTGACTTCCCAAACCCGACCTGTCATTGGCTGAGGACTGAAAATTCACGTCATTCATTTCGCGGCCTATGATTGGATCAAATTTAAATAGATCAAATACTACATTTTTAAATGCTGTGTGTACACAGTGTTGTATTCAGTGATACGATATTTGACAATGCTAAACAATACATAACATTTTTTAATACTCAAACAAAATAAAAAAAATTATTTCTGCATCGTAAAAACGCGTCCCTTACGTCATCTATATCGTCACATAACGGCTTCTTCTAAACACTCCTGGCTCTGAGGTGCTGTCTCAAATTTCCACTCTCTGGGAATTACTACACAATATTTAGGGACCTGACTCAGTCTTAAGAGGAACCTCCTCCTTCATCTTTTTTGTCATTCTGTTAATGAGCATATGCATGATCAGGCAGTTTTCAGTTTCATCAGCCTAGTGAGGAGGCAAACCAACCACATTTTAAACTGAGGCATGTCCCATTAGAATAACACATTTAAAGCCTATCAGGTCTTTCCTACATTGTGGCTGCACAATCAACAGGTTATGGGAGCACAATACGCACCCTGACTAGGGCTATAATGTGATGGATAAACCCTACCATGGGACACGCCTCTTAATTATTTAATTCAGGTGGCCCCTTACTTACAGTGAAGGGAATCTTCATTCTTCAGCACATGTTTTTTTTTTTTACAACGGCATGCTTTCAACTTTGTGGACACAGTTTGTAGAAGGCTGTTTTCTATTCCAGCATGAGTGTGTTCCAGTGCACAAACCAAGCTCATTAAATACATGGCTGTTAGTTTGTTTGCCCACACAGAGCCCTGATCTCAAACCCACCCAACACCATTGGGATGAACTGGAATGGAGATTGTGAGCCAGGCGTTTTTATTCAACACCAGTGTCTGACCTCATAAATGCTCTACAGAATGAATGGGCACAAATTCCCACAGAGACTCTCCAAAATCTTGTGGAAAGCCTTCAGAGAAGAACGGAAGCTGTTATTGCGGGGGACAACTCCATACTATGTAACTGAATGCAATGCCATTAAAGTTCCTGTTGGTGTGATGTCCCAATACTTTTGTCCATAAAGTGTATTTTAAATGAACAGAATTAAAATGATAATTTTAAACATACCACACTTTTTGTTGTCTCAGGATCAGCTGGTCTTTCAGCTGTAGGGTCCTGTTTTAGTTGTTTTAACTACTTTTAGATGTTTTTCTTGTTTAATTTCAAGGTTCCCTTTATTATTGTTTTATTGGCTTATTGTTTTCACTGTTGTCTTTACCTTAATTGTGTTTACTCTCTGTTGCATGATTTGTTATAATTTTCTTGTTTTCCCTGTGATATTTTGAGGTGTACCCTCAACGAAAACCTGATCTTATTTAATGAATGGTGATAATGATATTATTCCTGTAACATCATAAGTTGCAAATTATTATGATGATTATTCCTGTATCATCCTTGTCTGTGGGTGAGTCCAACAATGAAAACTACTGATTGTGATGAGTTGAGTCTGTACTGATCAACAGGTCCACTAAAACCACAGTGAAGTTCCCATGTCAGCCGTTGTAGTGTGAGGTTGGGTGAACCCATCAGCCTTATGCTTATTTCGTGGTTCTGCAGTGACGATTAATGATGATTTAGATGAAACCACAGCCATGTTTTGCATGAACATATGGCAGTACCATAGTATCAGCAAAAAGTTTTAAACAGCATTTAACTGTTCAAAGGACTAAGTGATAACATGTGGATGGGTTTGGGGCAGTCAACCCCTGAGGTACACAGGTGAGTAGAAGAAGTCTCTGAGTAACTCATGTGTAAACATTACCATGGAGTGTTTGTGTTGTAAGTTTGAGTGTATTCCCACTGAAGCCCTGGCCTCAACAGGCCCATATTCATGGAGAACAGCGGAGAATCTCAGTCTGTAACTTCAGTAGGACCCTAAGTCTGACGTCAGCACAGCCCATGGGGCATAGTGATGTGCAAAGTACATTGCTGCCTGCCCTGCTGTTTTGGACAAGATTCTACGCTTGATCTGGAGATGTTCTTTAGTTGCTACTAAGGCCAGGCAAGTTCTTCAAGGCAGAAATATCCCAAAGGATGTTAGCATGTGTGCCACTTCCATCTATTTTTCTAAATTGTCTGTAGAAAGAAAAGAAGAACAAAATTATGGCCACACAAAATTAAGCATCTTGATACATCTTCTAAAGACTAATATGTTAATACAAAAGTCATTTATATTCTACACATGTTCTGAGTGTTCTACAGATATTAGTATTTAAATGTACTGAATGTCACAGTTTCCTACAGTTGCAAGCTGTGTTTGCACATGTGAAATCAGGAATCTAGGTCAGAACTGGAATATATCTGGGTGAGATGTGTGCTATATTTTAAACCTGTGGAATAAAATCCAAAACATCTTCTGTCACCCTGTACAGGGTGTTTGTCAACTTTTTGTTTCATGAGCACGGGTTAGAAATGAATGAATGTAGTGTTGTGCTATAACCCCTCCAGAAATGTGTACTACTACTCATAGGTTTTGGTGAAGAAGATGATGAAGATGATTTAAATCCATGGTTTATATTGTATTCGTCTGTATTCTCTTTTTAAAAATTAAATTGTATTTCCATAACCAGGTAATCATATGTGAATTACCGAAATATTTTTTCAATTCAAATGGACATCTAAGCGATAATAATGAAAATGGCCAAAGATGTCTCAAAATGGAGGGCAATTCTCCCGAAATTCTGATTCAAATTTGTTGAGTAGGTAACTTGAGAAGTTATTGTTTAGGGCATCTTTGTGGTAAGCTATTTTGAAGAATCAAAAGGACAATTTTCTTAAACAGTTTTAGTTATGTTTTTCAGAAAAATCTTTTAAACAACACATTCTGACTACAGCCTGATCGTTCCCTATTTTGTAAAACCTTTAGACCAAGATACAATCAATTGCCATCCAACACACACATCAACAGGTTGCATTTCTTTCATTTGCAATCTCAGTGTGGACATCCTTTAGCATTTATGTATATTCTGTCTGTCTGACTTCATATATATTTTTACATTTCAACTATGAAGACAATTATTCTGCTCATAATATTCATGATGTACCCCTTGTATGAAAAATCTAACTGGTAATCCAATTAAATAAAGAACTATTGGACAGTACAAATCATATGTATCTGTTGTTTAGCTGACATCTGTCACAAACACATGTTTTTACAGAAAGATCTGAGCTGCTTCTGAGCAAAACTAATATGACATAAATGGATAAAACGAGTCAGCACAAGAACCAGACAATGTCCTGAAAAGGCTTTTCCTTCCTAACAGGAACAGATCGATCAGTTCTAAAACAATGTTTTTTAAAACTGAAAATGAAATGCATCATCCCAGAGAAACAGGGGGCAGGGGCTTGATTTTCTGTTTGCTTAACCATTTTGGAGAGGATTTTATCTTTGAATTCTTGTTCTGATGAAACACAACCAAGTTTTATCTACTTGGCAGAGGCAGAAATATTTTGGTTTAAAATCTCCTGGCACTTCCTGGAATCCATAATTCCATGTATGCAAAGGGTACAGCCAGGGCCTTTAGAGGAGAAACAGCCTTGTTTTTTGGTGGATTTGGAGACGGGGTGACCCTCACGTTCTATAAAAATGAAAGTGCAATATTCGAACTGTGAATCTTCCTCCTGTGGTGGCTGACAAATTAGCTTGCATTCTGTTCCAGGTTGGACAGTTTTAATTTCTGAACCCCTTAATGATTGCTGTTGATATCGATATTTTCAGTCAGCCGGCTATTTTATTGTACTCATTGCCCAGTTTGTGCAAGTCTGTACATTTATGCCTTATTGCAATGGAATTCTCTTGAAGAATGGTGACAGACGACTAAAGGATTTGGACCCTGTGCCATCTAATGTTTAAACCCCAGTGAAACCGGAAATCATTGATGATTGAAATTTTCACACTTAAAAATTAAAAATAAATATGTGTGGGATTACACACAATTCATTTATTTTTATTCAGTATACATTTTGTAACTTGCCAATAATTCTGACTTATATGATTTTGTTTTAAATATGTTTTTTTACAAACTTTTTTTTACTAAACTTACCTCAAATAAAGATTTCTGTAATATTAAGAGAATGACAAACAAAGTTAATTGTTAGAAGACTGTTCAATCGTCATTAGCAAGGGTTCCAATAATTCTGGATGATTCAGGTTTGGGTTCGCTGGTTGTTTTGAACAGAACATTTGAAATATATTTTTGTACACTTTTGCCATTCTTGGTTCCTTCAGTGTAAAAAAACAGTCTGTTTCAAAGCACTCACAATGGTTTTATCCGGAAATTTAGAAAAAATCACTGGTGTTCCCCGTTTACAAGACCATTTAACAGTTACATCTTCTCTCTTTCAGTGACCTATTTTTCTTTTTTAGCTTGAGAACCTGTTAGGATTTACCCTCTATCTGCGTTAGCTTAACATGTCTAGCTGTTCATTTTGCTGACAGAAAAGAAGCTAGAAGATAACAGTGAGCTATGCTTTCTTCATGCACATTACAGCCAAGAACCATTACAGCTAAATTTGGTGAGTCTTAGGAGAAAACCTTCTCTCCCACTGCCTTTGCCTTAGATGGGAATGTGCTTGCAGCCACTGTGCAAAGCATGAGTTAGATTTAGCATGAGATAAACCTGAATCTGAATATAAATCACATTTTATTTAAAAATTTTATGTTAAATAAGCTCCATATTTGACAATGGCAATACAAGTGAGTGCCTCATATTTACTGCTTTAATCAATTTGTTTCATGACACACATATTGACAGCTCCCAGTATGTGCTCCCTTGCCAACTGCCCTCATCAGTGGTTTGAGGAAATGAGTTTTTGGATGAGCGATAAGTGGGTTACCTTCTGCTCAATATGCCTTTTCACTACCTTCTTCTGAGAGCTAAGAGCTTGAGAGAGGATTATTCTATTACAGATCTGAGGGGGGTATGAAAGAGAGAGTTGGGGAGAAAGGGAAGAATAAATTGCTTGAAGTTGTCTGTCTCTTGGTTCTGACCCAAAACCCACCGGGGTTCTGTTCTGTGGCATATGAGAATGTAGGTCAGGAACACAGACAGTCAGTGTGTTCCCAGACATCTCCACACAAACCTAGAAGGACAAAACACTCTGGTTGTTGATATCAAGCAAAAGGATAATGACAGAGTTCCATCACATTCAGGGCCATTCGGCAAACCATATAATACCTGTAACATAGTGCTATCTTATTATCTTGTTTAGGCCAGACCTATCATTTCTGTGTACCTCATCCCCTCATGTGGCAAGCAGATTTTTGAAGTGTGGTATGTATGCAGTGCTTGTGTATAAGGGTTTACATGAATGAGTAGCTCTTCTAAATGAGAAAATGAAGCAAGCCTGCCGTCCCTATGCCCTTTAATCCCCTTTCCCCCCCTCAGGGCAGATGTTGGTCAAAGACAGAAACAACTCAGCTGAAACTACTGCCTCATGAACTGGCCACTTCAATGGGAAACAATGCGTTTAATATATATATATATATATCTCCATCCATTTGATTGTGCATCATCCAACCATCCATCCATGCATCTTCCATCCATCTGTCCGTCTGTCCATCCTTCCAGTCGTCGATCCATTCATCTTTTTAATGACAACAGCTGTCATTCATTCAATGAATGACTAAGATTGCAAGGCTGAACAATGTGACTTTGTTCAGCTCATGCCTTTTGAGCAGTTCTCTTTTCAGACACACTTAAATGAATACACGATGCAGAACATCGGGTTCATAAGCAAGAATGGTGGTGGCCTTCCAGCTGCCATTTTTTTTTGTCGAGTGCACATCAGGGATCAAATGTCTGCCCAGAAATGGAAAGATCACAGCAAAACTATGCATTATTTGAGCGTTCTTTGATAGTGGCAGAGACTTATGTACAGGAGTAAAATGTTCTAAAGAAAAAAAAGTGTACTGCAAGAATGTGCAGGTCAAAATGTAGATTTGTCCTGGCCTGCATGTGTGACAAAGCATTGCCGTATTTGGGGGGATGAATGGGAGGAGCTATATACAGGACACTGGGTATGAAACAGAACAGTGTGTTTGTTTTCACAGACAAATTTGAGACATCATATTTCATCACCAAGGCAACAGTATAAAAAGTAGGTTGCAGGGATAACATCGGAGCAGAGAGGTGAGAAGATGAACTGGTAAACACATTTCTGCTCTTTCACTTAAATGAATGTGTGTGTGTCACTGGTAGGTCATAATATATACCGTGTCCATGGCATAAGACTGTGGCCATCTAAAGCACTCAGGCTTAATCAGTTCAATGGTGATTTAATACTGTATGTGTGCTGTGATTGCCACACATAACACAAATATGAGAACGTAGTTACTGATAATAAGTGTAAAGAGACATTTGTCACAGTGCAGCAGTCTCTTCAGTTGGCTGCAAAACATGTTTTTTTCTGAAATGTAACTAGATCAGAAGGCACGTCAGATTGATGCTATTTTTAGTCCACATACACACCAGCCAAGCAAAGAACAGATCAGTCCCTGGGTGAAGAGTCCAGCAAGGGCCTGTTGAAGTCTGTTTTCAAACTTAGGATAAGTCACAGTGTAAACACATGTAAGTTATGCAGAGGGTGACTGACCAGTGTCTCTAGGGCCTTGAGAGCTTTCTCCTTAGAGACACAGTTATGAGGCAACGCTGGGTGAAAAAACATGATCTACAGTGTGTGAAGTGTAATTTGCATGAAAACTAAAGAAACTACTTGATTTCATTTGTGGATGATGACTTGGATTACATGCTGTCAGACCAAACCTTCTACATGAAAAAATATTGCAGTACAAGAAATCACCTAATGTTGACATTTAATGTGGGTTTTATTTTATGCAAGTCATTTTGGACCATTTCTATGTATTCGCTCCTCATGAAGTATTCACACAGCATAAATACGTAATGAGAAAGATCTGATAGCAGTGATATGTATCTGCTGTTATGATTGAGCCTTGCATTGCTCCCTCTGCGTATTTGGTTTCACATGCTATCCTTCTGTTTTCCTGTGTACTTTATTCCACACTCCTCCTCCCTTCACATTCTTCTGCTGAGTGAACTTGCCCTTTTTTAGACTCTATCAAAAAACAGCTATGCAAAAACACAAGAACTCCACAGATTTGTACTTTATTTATATATATTTATTAAAGTAAGTAAGAAATATCTTTACAAAGATAATAAAAGTAAAACAAAAGTACAAAGAGTTCATATTTTCGTCTTTTTTTTTTTCATTTTCAAATTGCGATAGTGACCTTGCAAGCCCACAGTGTCAACAAAACACATTTCTAATCCCATTATGCTACATTAACAAGATAATCTGAGACTAAATATTTGTAACATTTAGCAAGAAAATAATGGTTCTTCTCTGAGATCATTAGTAAATATACTATTTTGGCAGACTCAAGTAACATCATCTTGAAACAGTGCCTCCAACGGAGTGTGGGTCGTTTATTTACCGATTTCAGTCATTCTGACAATGATTAGACTGCATAATCATGACAAAGTATTAAACAATGGAAGTCCAAGATGGACAGTAGAAAAACATTCTGTAATCTCTAAACAGACACACGTGAAATTATTGACCTTTGTTTATCTGTCCCTCTCAATGGAATTGCAAAAAGAACAGACCTACACTTTAAAGCTCATGATAAACTGCCTCAAGTCTTATAGATTAAATAAAGAAGGATTTTTTTGGAATATTTAAGTTGTTAGAGTTTAGAAAATACTACAACTAAAGAGCATTAGCAATCCAGCCTGCCATTGCTGGACATGGCTGGAGTTTGGCACAAGTATGTGCTAAGAAGTTATAGCCACAAAGTATGCTTCAAGAGAAGGATATGTGCAAAGTGCACTGGAGTCCAGTCTAGTAAAGTCAGCAATACAGCAGAGGAGAGGATTACATACAAAATCACATTCTTTCCTATCTCTCTCTCATGGGGCTGAATCTGAGTCACTTGAGTCCAGGCTGGTCTGTGTGGGTGTGCTGGTCCTGCCGGAGTGTGTAGAGCTTGTGTGGTGCAGCGTCTGTGTGCTCCTCCTCAGGCTCTCCAGTGACTGCAGGAAGGATCTTCTGGCTCTCTCCTCCTCCAGCGGCGAAGCCCCTTCCTCTTCCACCTCTGCAATCTCTGCAAAGGTTACAGGTTGGGTCTTGAAGCGGGCTTCCCGAGGTCGTCGGGGGCGACTGCGGCCCTTGGCTGGGCCCTTGGGCACAGGGAGCTGCTGAGGGAACTCCTCCATGGCAGATGCCAGTATGTGGGGTGGAAGCATGGAGTAACTCACCGTCTCCAGTGGACGTGCAGCCATGGGTGGAGATGCCAAACGCTGTGCGTTCGCCTTTTCAGGTGTGGTAGATGTTCCTGCGCCTTCACTCCCCTTGTCTTTCTTTAAGGAAGATTCCAGTGCTGACTTTTAGTCTGTGTCTCCTCTCCCCAAAAGAGTGCCCCTGCAGTTCACAGGACACCCAAATCAAAGAACACTTTCAAAATGATCCTGATGTTCTGATGTCGACCAGGCTTCCCTCTGACACAGTAAAAGCTGTAGACTTCCTTGGTCTCTATGCCTTGCTCAGCAGCGCAATGCGTTTTTCAGATGCAGTCTCCTGCTTCTGCCAGTGGCTCTGTATCTGGGTCGTTCGTGTGTGAGCTACTGACAGAGACAAATCCAGCCCAGGCTTTTATAGCTGCATACTCCCTCAACATCTCCCCACTCTCTCCAGGCCCCTCCCTCACCCTGTGAGCAGGCCTGGTTCCGGCTAGCCATACCAGTACCCCAGAATCAGCCCCCTTAAATAAATGCCTGCTACAGGACAGCTGAGGGGGAGGAGGGGGAGGGGAGGAGAAACGAAAGTGCCACGCATGTAGCACACAAACATACATACATATATATCCAAATCATAATCAGATTAATCCAAAAACTTGTAGGGAATGGCATTTATATATAAATGTATATACATATATAAAAATAAATATATACTTTTTATAAATAAGTATATATCATTAAATCTTTATACTCTCCATTTTAGGTGTTTTTTTTTATTCTTATGTAGGCTTAAAATTTTGTACATTGTTACAAGTATCGAAGATACATCTGATATCTACACAGAGAAAGTCATTAACTTGTATACAAGTTAACTGTATCTTTAGGTAAGTGGGTGGTTGCCATGGAACCACATATAAACAAGACCCTGACCTACAGAGTCACAGACCTAATGAGCACATCTGTCATCTCACGTCTTTAGCTCTTTGTGTGCAGATCTGTTAGGACTATAATTACCTCTGACAAGACAGCCTCTACCGTAATGCACGTATGCTTCCACGCCGACCACAGAGCTGTGTCAGTCACATCGTCAGAGCAGAACGTCAGAGGGACCAGGTGGCGTAAGACACTATAGCTGAGATCTTATCGTCATGTAGAGTCTTACAGGGGATATCACACTTGTGCTCTCACACCCACCAACCCACCCAATTATTCCTGCTGTCCATACTCCAAAGGCCAATGTTGTGAGAGTAAGTGGCAGTTTTACTATATGTGTGACCCATTCTATTTTTGGTCTGGTAGAGCAACTCTCTCGCACTCACTCTGTTACCTCATCCATCAACCACTCAACACTATATGTCGAAGGACATCATGCGGCATGCATTGAAGGAAGTTATTAAGACCCTGTGTTAGGAGAATGCATAGTACATTTCATTTACAGCTTGTTTCTCTCTCCTCTACTGACCACTTTAGTCTTAAGTGAGGGTGACTGACACATACTGTTACACTGTCACACGCTGTCTAAACAAATAGTGTCTTGCCCCTGAGCCACAAAAGGATCTGCGAGTTTGCATTTTTTCCCACCAATTCCACCAAGATTCCTAAATGTTCAGACACAGTCATGTGTGCACATGACACTAGTTAAAAAACAGACAGAAGGTAGTATTTCATGTGCTTTGATCCTAAGGAGAAGAGGCTTAACAGTCCTGCTGTTTGATCGTTCCTTTCGTCCTCTAGTAGGGTCATCAGCTCTTAGGCCTCAGCATGACACAGGAAACTACGTAAACAATGAGATACCTTAACACACGGGTTTTACTTTACAAGGACCCATGTAGTCCACTTCGTACTGGGCTTCTAAACTGGGTTACACTGTGAAGCACAAATGTCCTTGTCCTTGTATCACGACTTGATTTACAGTTTACACTGGATTGGTCTGATTTCACTAAGTACGTAGGGGCCGATTGCAGGATTGTTTGTGTTTTTGTTATGTGAACGTCCTGCTAGGTGTCATGGTCACATGCTTGCCTCAAACAGCGTTAAGTATAAACACTCCAGTTATAGCTGACAAATATTATGACAACATTAATTTAATTTCCTTCAAAATTATATATATATATATATAAAATCAGGTGTTCTAATGACATATTTTGTTTAAAACATAGAGCACATAGCCTAAAGAAATTAAATTATGCTCTTTTTTGTGACAGTATCGGTCCTTCTCATCATCCATAATACATACTAAACAAAATGCCCAGCTATAAAGATGGAAACAGAATGTGGTTAATTGCAGCGGTAGTCGTAAATACAGCGGAATCTAACACTGTCTATTCTTAATATACCAATAATGTTTGAGGGTACTTGCTTGCTTATTAAGGGCAATGTACAATATATAAATGTGAGTCAGTAGTAAAAATAGTGAGCAGAAATATATTCTCCGGAGACGTGTCCTGAATAACACAACCGGGGAAACCGTACCAATCGTAGAATCATTGCCACATTGCCACACAGACCCCTCACCAGCATATCAAATGGTCAGATGCAAAGATGGTCGGACGGACAGACAATATTACTTTCCATACTTTACACAGTACTTGACGCATGAAGGTCAAATGAAAAGAACAGCAGTTTCGGTGGTCTAACAATAGTGCACTTTGTAGAGCACACATGGTGGTGAACTGTTTTGAATTACGAAAGCAGTACGAGAAGGGGAGGAGTATTTCCCTCACCAGTAAGAGACTGGGAGACCTGTGGGTGTTGTGGGTGTGCATGTGTAGTGGGAAGTGGTTTAGGGTGGCACTGGATACACAAGCCTACTATATTAGCTTCAAGATTATTGTTACCATCACTGCAAACACTTGTCATGCCATGCAAATTATCAGTTCCATGCAGCTAGGTCTCATTTTAGCCTGACATTATGTATGATAGTAGCTCTGTGAAGAGAAGACTTTTGCACAGTTGAACTGCAAATATCTTAAATAGTGGTAACGGAGCAGGAGACTGGGATGACAGACAGCTTTCTGTTCGGGTAGATGACAGCTGAAATTAGCGTTCTGCTCTGGTTCCAGCCTGTGCTGTACTAATGGGCCAAGGGTGGCATGGTGAGTGGAAACAGGAGCTGTACGGCTCTGACGTAACTGAAAGCAGAGTCAGCCAATTGGACTCAGAAGAGATCTGTTTTTCAGTACTCAGACAGGCACTGACAACAAATACACCAGAAGGGCTAATAAAGCCTATCCCAGGCTATTATGTGGGAAACAACAGTGATGATAACGGTCATTACTTCTTTTGAGATTGGTGTACAAGATGAGATTTAGATTTACTACACACAAGAACATGGCAGTGTTCAAGATGTTTTCAACCTATTTCAAAAGCAGCTTGCTCTTTTAAAAAATAGGTGCATTATCCTGGATGGGTAAAAGCTTAATTTACAGAAATAGTCCCTGAAATGTAAAAAAGAGGTTTTTATTTGCACCTTCAGGTTTTAGAGTGTTTACAGTTTATACTACTTCTCCCTGGTTTTAATGCTACATTGACAATGTGGTTTATAATTAACACAGATATGCTCATTTAAAACACTGAGGCTGGCTGGTCCATGTCCAGTAGTGCAATAACACTTCAGACTTGCAAAAGAGTATTTTCAATGCACTTACTAAAACGCATATGAGTAGGGTTTAAAACATTTGGCAAGCCAATCTGTTCTCTCTTTTTCTTTCTCTCACACACACTCCATGAGGTGTGTCAAAAGGTTAGACCCAGTCTATCCATTACAATAAACATTATGAGATATTGCATTCCAGACCAGAGGCAGCGAGGACCTGCCTTTACAAATACAGGTCAGTTTTTATGGGCTTTCACAAGTAGCTTGAAGCAATGGCTGTGATGGATTTGGGTACACACAGTGTGGCTTTAATTAAAGTTCTGCAACAGATCACTACAAGAGGACAGCAGTGAGCAACAATTACAGATTTACACCCTCTTGCAGCATGTAAATACTTTAGTAAAGGTCCTTGGTTAAAACATTGAATTAGCATCTTCAGAATCAATACCATAGGTAAAATGTTACAAAAATGTAATAAATATAATAAACCATCTGTAATAAACGGTTGGGAAACATATACTCTCATATACAGTCAAGCCTGAAATTTTTCATATCCCTGGCAACTTTTGACTTAGTTACTTTTATTCAACAAGCAAGTTTCTTCTTGATTGGAAATGGCACAGGTACCTCCCATTATCATGAGACCACATACAAGAGGCATCATTGTGGAGAAAAATATTTCTCAGCTTTTATTTACATTTGAACAAAAAAGTGGCATGTCCAACATTATTCATACCCTCCTCAATAATCAATAGAAAAAACATTTAGTGGCTATTACAGCAATCAAACGCTTCCTAAAATTGCTGATGAGCTTTTTGCATGTCTCCACCGGTATTTTCCCATAGACTGTGACAGACTGTGACAGTTTGCAAAAGATATGAATAATGCTGGATATGCCACTTTTTGTTCAAATGTAAATAAAAGCTGAGAAATAGTTTCTTTCCACAATGATGCCTCTTGTTCGGCGTCTTTATTATCTTCTGGGAGATGCCTGTGTCATTTCCAGTCAAGATGAATCTTGCTTGGGGTATAAATAATTTCAGGCTTGACTGCATATATTAATAAGCTTTTCTGCATATTGTCAGTTCCCATACAACAGTGAATGAGGTACATTGTGCATTTTTTTTCTGTTTGCTTAAAATACATGTTGAGTGTTAACATTTTGTGAAATCTGGTGACAAAGTTCAGTTCAGCATGTTTCTGTTTTTGTATTCGAATAGAATACACATTACATATGTTTTGTATGTGTATGACATTAGTATCACATTAGGCTTGAAAACATAAGTAGTACCAATTAGCATTAGTAGTAGTACTTAAATACTGTACTGCTCATCCGCCCTCTGCTACAGCCACATTTTCTACAAACCAAATATTCATGCTGAATCATAAATACAGTCAATCAGTATCTTAAAAAACACATTTGTGACAGCTAGCTTTGGTAAACGCAAAACCACGACGAATCTGAAACGAAATCTCATGTGACTTAATGTAAACAGTTTAATTATCGGAAAATTAGTGCACTTATTTGAAATGTTTTTTTGCATGGAAAATGGTTGGTTACGCCTTTATAACTTTCTCCCTCTCTCTCTCATGCACACCCCCACATACGCTCTGACGTATGTGAAAACACAGACATCCATTCAGTTCTTAATCAGCTTCAGAGAAACTGCACCATGACTGTGTAAAAGAAATGGTGCAGTGCAGTTTTCCTGCATTGAAAAAACACACATTATGCTTAACATAAATGAATAGCTAGATTACCACTAACTGTTTTATAGACTCTTTTAAACATTTGACACATTCCTGTGGTTAACAGTACTCCAAAAGATTGTAATGCTGTCACTTTCAGAAACAATTACAAAGGCTATTAGTTATTCTAAGCTCAATATTCTTACAGACCCTGCTATAGCATTTTGCAAAACATTCAAAAATAATTTGCTCATGAGCAGATTCACTGCATTTAGTTGTTCATTCCCATTTTATTGAAATAGTCCAAAAAAAGGAAAGGTCCCCACATTTGTTTTCATCACAAAGCTAACAAACAGAGAAGGTAATTATACATACACACATACATAGAAACACACATTATATATGTTTATACAGTCAAGCCCGGAAGTATTCATACCCCTGGCAAAATCTGGCTTAGTTACTTTTATTCAGCAAGTAAGTTTCATAATGATAGGAAATGACACAGGAGTCTCCCAGAAGGTAATAAAACGATGTACAAGAGGCATCATTGTGGAGAAAAATATTTTTCCGATTTTATTTACATTTGAACAAAAAGTGGCATGTCCAACATTATACATACCCTCTTCAATAATCAATAGAAAAGCCTTTAGTGGCTATTACAGCAATCAAACGCTTCCTAAAATTGCTGACAAGCTTATTGCATGTCTCCACCAGTATTTTCCCATAGACTGTGACATTTTGAATAATGCTGGCCACCTTTTGTTCAAATGTAAATAAAAGCTGAGATATTTTTTCCTACAATGATTTCTCTTGTATATCATTTTATTATCTTCTGGGCAAAGCCTGTGTCATTTTCAATCAAGAAGAAACCTGCTTGTTGAATAAAAGTAAGCAAGTCAAAATTTGCCAGGGGTATGACTAATTTTGGGCTTGACTATACATACATGCATGTGTGTGTATGTAACATTTTGGGGCTGGCAAATAATGTTTAAACTGATATTACAGAGGAAGTGAACTGTGGAAAAAAATGGTCAATAATAAAATGGCCAAAACAGAACACTATTTAAACATCACCCTTAAGGGAAAACAATTACTCAATGAGAGGTTATCATAGGCCAATCAGTTTCTGTTTTTGGAGCATGGGTGGATACAGCCCATTACCATTTTGCTGATATTCTGCAAATGCGAAATAAAGACCCTTTTTAGCCTCGTCCTCTCCATCTCTCTCAACCATTCACATCTTTTCTGGCTCTTATAGCCTTTATTATTCATTACTATCCGTTATCTTTTGGCTGGATGTTGTTGTTCGGGGTAGATTGTACGGAAGGTCAGGTTTATCCTGGGCCCCCGGTCATGGTACTCTTTTGCCACCTGATGCTGTTAAAAGACACAGGAATCGTGAAATTATTAACAAATGGACAGCATAACAGAGCTTGGCAGAAAAATAAGAGAACAACATAACTGAGCACAGCGCCTTCTAAAAGCAGATCTTTATTCACTTATTTTTTAAGAAGGTTTTAGCAAATGTTTTGTTTTCCTCGAATTCAGTCAGAGTTTATGTCCACCACAGCGCTACTGAGCTCATGAAAAACAAAAGAAAAATGCCTAATAGCTGATATATATTGTTCCCCATGCATGTTCTCTGGGGTACTGCTGTTGCAGTCTAGTCCTGTCTAATCACACTGGACTATTGTGGCACATATTTCTGACTGCAGCTTCAGAACAGTGTAATCTGAGATGGTCTCTGGGGACTCTGTATCTACAGCAAAAGTCTCCCAGCAAACTTTGCCAACTGGTCTTTACAGTTATGCAATGTGTCTCAACAGCTGTAAACATTGTGTTTTTTTCCAAAGCACTCTTTATCAAGTCTTAAGTTATCCTTTAGTAAACCTTATTTTGACTATGCAATGTAAATTGTGTTTGACTAAAACATTCCAACAGGAGCTTTCAGGCACATTCTGAGAACAAATTAAGAGCCTAAGAGACGGTCTTCAGGTGCTACCATAAAATGTCCCTGACCTTTTTTCCCACCGTTCTTTATGTTCTCTAAAAGGGCCTGGTTTCTGTGCCAGCATCTGATAGCAACTCAACAGCAGGGGAGAATGACCTATAACAGGCCCTTTAGCATTTAGCTGGCAGGACAATGATAATGTGGTGAACAGGCTTGTCTGAACATCTTACACTCTTGAACAGGAAAGTCTTGCCTGGAGTAAATTGCCTATGCCCTTATATTCTATATCCAACACACCTCTCCTCAACACACATCAATAACAAGATTCTGCATTAAGGTTTATGAAAGCTATAACTAAATCTAAGGCTAGTAGTGAAAAAGTGAAAAATAAAACTAAAAATGCAAACTAGACAAATATCACCAGCACCAAGAACAAAAACTAAACACAATTGCAGAGAAAAAAATGCCTGTTTATTAATGTATGGAAAACAGTTAAGAAAAAGTAGTGCTTAAAGGAAATAATGAAAACCATGCTGTGAAACACTCCAAGCGCAGCAAACCTCCACAGAGATTTTACTGTTCTATGTGAACATCACCAGCGTAAAGAGTATAGGTCCATAGCGACACATCAACAAGAGTGTGCAAGTTTATCTTTCTGATGCATTAACTTCTCATCAGTATATTCAGAGTGCAAGAATCATGAACTGGAGTTGTGATACATCTCCATTTTGTGAAAATGATCCACGCAAATGAATGCTGTCTTACACAGGATCAGGATGATCACAGCTCTGCTGTCATGGCTAGTCTTGATCATGGAAATAACCTAAATGTCACACAAACTACTAGTATGCAGTTTAAAGATTAGGTGAATTGAGCACTCTAAATTGCCCATAGGTGTGAATATGAGCGTGAATGGTTGTCTGTCCCTATATGTGGCCCTGCGATGTGCTGGCGACTGTCCAGGGTGTACCCCGCCATCGCCCATTGCAGCTGGGATAGGCTCCAGCCCCCCACCTGACCCTGAATGCAGGAATAAGGGGTAGATAATGGATGGATGGATGGATTAAGAAAGGAGTTTTTCACATTATGACACTGGAAAATACCACAAGCTAATAGAGCATATTGACAGAGGTGATGGACAACCAGGGAGGACTGAGGGGTGTAATTTGGGATAAATGTCACTTCTGCCTTCTAAAGCTAGGTCATCTGTATTAGTTAAGGACATTAGTTAAAGACATATACCTGGCTAGCCCAGCTTCATGATACTGGACGCTGATGAACCAGTATTCTGCTATTAAAGCATGTTTTCACTACAATAGACAAAATAAAAAAATGCAAATTTTTTTATATTTATTGCTTAAATCATAACTAAACGCCAAGAGACATCACACATCAGATTCATCACTTAACAAAAGAAATAATTATAACTTATTACAAATCTGACATTTGTATTCATCTGACAGCCCTCTGTTTGTTGACAGCACATTTCATAAGGGACATCTGACGTGTCTGACGGACATTGGAGCACACACAGCAACACAAGAACTGATTCTAGAGCTTCTTTTTGTGGTAACAGTGGAAACGGTGAATTTAATAAAAAATGGAGCATATTTTTCCACACAGTCACTATCAGAGTAATAGTAACATAATCAGAACCCAGCAGGACGCTGTGCTTATCTCTACAGCTGTGGGGTAAAGGATAACGTGAAGACAAGCAGAGAACATTGAACCGTCAAATTTCAATTTCCTTTCCATAGCACAAAGCAATCAAGCTCAAACCAATGAAGGCAGCCTGCCAATGTTAATTTAAGCTCAACTTTTTATACCATCACCTCTTTATACCAATACTGAACTAAAGTAAAATGCACCCTTTATGATAATAACTTCACACCTGAAAGGACGTACTGAACCCGGTTTTTCAACGGTCTAAACAATGAAATACACAGATTGTCTCAATCTATTATAGTGAGAAACAAAAAAAATGCAAATTCAGGTGAAGACAAGTGTCACCAGAATCCAGGGGTGGGCATTTAGATATGTAGGGTGGTCAACACAGCAGGTCTAAAACATTACAATATGGACCACACTCGGAACTATACACAGATGTTGTGTCAGGACTATCTGCATTTTGTCAGCTATAATGTGTTCTGTATTATTGCATTGTATTGTACTGTATTGTATTGTACTGTATTGTATTTTATTGTATTGTATTGTATTGTATTGTATTGTATTGTACTGTATTGTATTGTATTGTATTTTATTGTACTGTATTGTATTGTATTGTACTGTATTGTATTGTACAGTATTGTATTGCACTGTATTGTATTGTATTGTATTGTAGTGTATTGCACTATATTGTATGGTATTGTACTGTATTGTACTGTATTGTACTGTATTGTATTGTATTGTACTGTATTGTATTGTACTGTATTGTATTGTATTGTATTGTACTGTTTTGTATTGTATTGTACTGTATTGTCTTGAATTGTACTGTATTGTTCACTCCTGTGTTTTTAAGTTTTTTCTTGTTTCTGCACTCTGTGTGTTCTTGTCATTTTCTCTATTTGTTGTTAATGGCTTTTTTTGGAGTGAGTCATTTGTCTTTTATATCCTTATCATACTCAAGAAAAAAGCAAAAATATAAGCATTTATAAGCATTACATTTACAAATTGCCCCATGTACTTTGTAAGACTGATAGGACCAAAGAATTTACAATGTTTTGGGTGGTGTAACAGAACGTTAATACAAATGCACTGCAATAGCACTGGGAATATGAAGAAAAATCTGGTGATGCAAAGTCAGAATGAATCATTTTTCATTAAACTAGAAATACTGTGTATTACCATATTTTAAATCATTGTTGTGTGGGGCAATAAATCACAATGATGCTGCAATGGGCTGGTGGGGTTTCTGTCTCACAGAGGCAGCTGTACACAGACAGGGATAGATCAGGAGACCAGGCTGCTGCTTTGTGAGGAGAGGCAGAGAGGAGAGAGGCGAAAAAGTACAAAGGGACAGAGAGGGAGAGAGGAGAGAGGGGAAGAGGGAGATGGACAGAGAGGGAGAGAGGAGAGAAGAATGAGGGATGGGGAGAGAGGGAGAAAGGAAGAAAGGGAGAGAGGGAGAGAAAGAGAGAAGGAGAAAGGGAGCGAGGGAGAGAGGGGGAAAGGGAGTGAGGGAGAGAAAGAGAGAAGGAGAAAAGGAGCGAGGGAGAGAGGGAGCGAGGGAGAAAGGGAGCGAGGGAGAGAGGGAGCGAGGGGGAAAGGGAGCGAGGGAGAGAGGGAGCGAGGGGGAAAGGTAGAGAGACAAATAAAGGCAGAGACAGAGGGAGCAGAAATAGAGAGAAAGGCTCCAGTCATCAAAGAGGAGGCAGGCAATTACTAAAGCCCAGATACCCCACCATCTTCCCTAGGATTCCTCCATTACAACTTCTCTCAGAAGCGCACACACACTAACATTTGTATTGCTATATTTGTGAGGACTTTTAACAGTGCACCCTTTTTGTGGTTTGCTTTGGGTCTTGGTTTGGGAACCATTTTTAGAAAAACTATGTTTTTCTTTTTCACTAAAGTGTTGCCAATGTGAGATGAAAATCCATTAACAATGTTCCTTGCATGATCAATCCTAGTAGGAATGGTGACATTTCCATTCATGTGTCCCACATCCTGTGTGTCTCCAGAGAGTTTTTTTTTCCAAATGCAAATTTCATCCCGTCGCTGTACCAAACCTCTGTCTCTGGGGAACGTGCCTTATCACTGCTATAGTTACATTTTATAACAAAAATGACACTGAAGCCAGTGTGTAGGAATGAATGGCTGGGATGACACTTCTTATGTTGGTAACAGGAGAGATTAATCACAACCGGGACCACAAATTGCAAACCGCTGTCATATCATTTTTGAGGAGGTGGGAAATTGGTAATAATTGTTAAAATTACACTCTTGTCCCATTAGAGAGAAGTGTCCCAAATCTATACACACTTAGATCTGGTTCACACACACACACACACACACACACCCCTGCACAAACACACAAATGTCTGAGCTGTTTCCTTCAGGACAACACCAGCTCTTTACAGGATGAGTCACCAGTCTGAGCAAACAAACAAATTGCCTTGCCAGAGTTCCTTCAATTTTCAGTTAAGTTAGGTAATGTCTGCAATACCACACACACACAGACACACACACACACACACACACACACTACAATTTCTGGAATGCAAAAAAATCTTTACATATAATGTAAGTTAATGTGAAGCATTTTTATATTGTTTTGTACAATTCTATTCATCAAGTCATGACTATTTCACACAAGGTATTGTTTTCCAATAAAAATCATAAAATGGTAGATTTTTTGAAGAGCAACACTCAAAGGCTCATATAAATACTAAACCTAAATGATGGGCACTTAGCTAAACATAAGTTGTAAGCTGTTTTATTTATGCTTTTAAACTAAATGCATAAATAAAACAACATACAGAATCTTTATGTTAGGGGTGTGTGTATGATGGGAAAAGGGGAGAGGACACACGTATTAAGGGGAACAAAGGGTTTAATCAGAATACAAAATAAACAACAGAAAAACGAATAAACGGAGGCAAGACCCGTGCTCCGGGCAAAAGGCAAACAAGGAGAGTAGCTCGCAGGCTTTCAGGACAAATCAGGCAGA
>JBBPDC010000129.1:11142866-11153956 GCA_037974485.1 Hemigrammopetersius urotaenia | reverse complement strand
GATCTTTAAGTCCATCTCATGAAAAATCGGAGCAGAAACAAAGGTGTTGCGTTTATATTTTTGTTGAGTGTAATTTGGCTTGTAAACCCAAGTTTGGCTTTTGACAGTGACTTATTCATTAGCCAGATTAAAATAGGTAGTCTCCAATCAAATACAAACCCAGTCATCACCACCATAGTACAGAGAGAAGACAAACAGATTATCTTCTTTGACCTGTTTTTGCCCAGCAAAGGATGTCTTCCTTTATCCACTTGTTGATAAAATGGCATATCTGAAAGGGTGCTTTAGGATTACTTGAGTATTGAGGTATTTAAGTACTTTAAAATACAACCAGATAAAATTCATTACAAATTGCAATTTTTATTTTCAAATCTCTCATTATTTAAACAAATGACATCTTAAAACCTGATTGAAGTATAAATGCAGTACATGCATTCAATGTACAATGTTAATATTAAAAATGAGGTACATGTGCAATGTATTCAAAAGTGACCGGCTCCCTAAACCTATTTTAGTCCACAGGGAAAACAGGCAGACTTGCAAAAGCATTTTGGTCTTTCACATAATTTCATCAAGATTCAGCACGACCTCTAGCACAGTAACCAAACATGTTAAATTCTCCAATGGACTATGATAAGGACTTAGATGTGACTGATGAAGTGGAAACTTCATGACAAACACATTTAAAGCAGGAAAATAAAACAACTTATTTAATTTTTAGAAAGAATTTATTACCAAACAAGTATACATTGATTAAGCAACAAAAGGCACATTTTATCCTGTGCTTAAATATGACTGGAATGTACAAATTCAAGTTTTCTATCTGCTGCAACACCTAAGAATTTCCGTTTGACTTTCTTTGGTCCAAACAAAAACAGAGGCAGAAGCCATAGAAAATGGCCAAAACTGAGGCCTTAAAAAATAATTACATTTGATAAGGCATGGTATGCTCTTTGGAAGTTTTTGTTTTTCATTAAAAAAAGGCCAGTAAGTGCATTGATAGGTCTTAGCCTGATTAGCAGCTATTAAAGATTTCCTTTCAATAACTATGACCAGTTTCCCGCTTACTGTAAGGCACATTCCAAATGATCAGAGATTGACAGTATGTGCGTGGCTCATTGTGTAAAAACAAACAAAAGCACCATAGCATCAACATGTAGGATAAAACACCAAAAAAAAAACCCACCACCAATTTCATAAATATTATAGTAGTCATAAATGGTACAAAATGTAAAAAAGATAAAAAAGGCCAAAAACTAATCTGATCATTCTATAGCTACAGAAGGAATAGTCATTGTTTAAATTCACCTTTCATTATTGTAAACAAATGACAGGGAACTGGCAGCACTGGCACAAACTGTGCATGTGTGAGTGGCTTTTGTATACACATGAGGTTATGTATATATCAAACCCACTTTCAATTCAACTCCCCGCTGCTTACAACAACAGTGAAAAGTTAGCCCTCCATGTAGCAGTGCAACACTTTAGACCCTGTACAGAAAGTCCCCCACTCTGAAATCAAATTTAGAAAATTGTCACCAAGTTAAAGGCAAAGTCTGAACTACTTCATTTCAAGATGTTTCAGTGTCACATCTGTGCAGTCAGTAGTTCCTCCACAAATATAGAGGTGTGTGTGTATATATATATTAAAAAAACAAAAAAGATGTTCTTCAGATGAGGCAGTACTTCAAGACCTCAACACAAAACTACTCAAAACACTGATACAAAAGTCAGGCAGTCATTTCCAAATTACATTGATGGAACAGCACAGAAGAAACACTTTGGATGTCTTGAGCACCATTTTCTTTCAGGCAATCATTGCAAACTATCTCAGCTTTCTTCTCCTGAGGTATCCACCACGCTGAGCCTTGTTCATACGCATGCCAAAGTAAATGACCAGATTGATGGGGACCAGAACAGTGGTCAGCCATCCCTGGAAGACAAACACAGAAAATAAAAAAAAGTATTAAATCAAAAGACATGTTTTTTTTTTCCATTTCATTCACAGGTACATGGTCTTTAGCCATTTCTTACAATTGTGCAACATCTTAACTACAATAATGTGTTGTATACAGTGGTTAGTGACCACTGATCTAGAAGATTCATAACCATATCTAAGGGTGGATCAAGGCTGAAAGTTGCCTGGCTGGCAGAATGTCTTTCTACTACTGATTTTGCACATTGCTGAAAATGTGCATAGCACCAGCTGGAAAGAGCACTGGTTTGTCTAATAGAGGTCAGTACTGGCTGTTCAGTCAGATGCTTGGGTCACACAATGCCACACCATCAATACTGCCCTCACCATTTATACTGGCATTGCATCTTGTGGATGCAATACTGGTATAAATACCAGGATGGACACTCCAGAGCTCTGAAACATAGGATACTGTGGCAGCCCTACATGTAATGAAGCCCCAAGTCACAGTCTCTAGACTGATGGTATCTAGACTGTCTTGCTGAACTTACCATGACTGCATGGGGGAAGTAGCCATTGGTCTGGTCTTGCAGCCCCACTGTGGTCAGTTCAGCAGCTACATATCTGTCAGGTGTGGGCTTGTCCAGAGTGGGTTTCCTGATCTTCGTCATCTTTGTGGCCAAGAAGAAAGGAAGCACGCTCGATAGAATGAAATGACGTTTACGTCAAGAAAACAAACCAAAAAAAAAAAAAAAAAAAAAAAAAGAGAGAAAGGAAATCTAACCTGGATGATGAGCCCCTTACTCTTGTACTCTGCTTGTACTCCACGGGAGAAGAAGTCAACAAAAGCCTAAAAAAACCCAAACAAACAAAAAACATTGTTTTCATCGGATATGCAGTGCTTACTTTTTACAGACACTATTGTGCTGGTGTCATGAATTTCAGTCTTGGTTGAGAAACACTGAAATCCTCAAATAACTCTGATTCTCCATGTTCCTGGAGTACTACTATCCTGCACATTTTAGAGGTTCCCCTTCTTCAAACAACTAATTTTAGAGGATCTCCCTGAGAAGAACTGGGTGTGAGAGCAGGAAGAACATTACAATATACAAAGCTGTGCTATGAATAATGTGAACCCAGAGGGTTCCAATCCCAGGCCAGGCATGTTATGATAGTAACCTGCAGAACATGGGCTCCCTAGGAATTACAGAGAGCCACTCACAGAACCTTATACTAAACTGTAAGAGAGTGAAGGTTTGGTCTGATGTAAGTAGGGTCGTATAGATGGGTCTCCACTTGCCTTGGTAGCGGAGTAAACAGTCAGCAGTGGAACTGGGTACATGCCGCTGGCAGAAGAGATGTTAAGGACAACACCTTTACCTCTAAAACAGACAGAATGAGAAATAGTTTAATGTGCTTCTTCTGAACTTGACATCTCACAGAACAAGCCCACTAGAGTGGCTAAAACAAGAATCTACTTTCTTAACAGCGTTGTAACAGGCTGGTGCATGCATGCGCGCACACAAACTAATTATGATCGCCTTGTGTGTTGCCATGGCACCAGCTTTCTCACGCAGTACCCCTGCAGCTGCAGTAGTGTGCTTTAAAGAACTGAGGTTGGTCCCATTTGTACAAAATTTTCCCAGCTCCGTGATTGGCTATTTTGAGTCATGTGAGACTCCAGGGCTAATCACAGGAATGCATTTGCTACCCAGCCTGGCATGCCATTTTAAAAAGAGACTGTGGGAAATAAGGGGGTAATGCTGGACAGCAGGTAAAGATTTCTACTTCGATATTTTCATTACCATGCCCATTAGTGTTAGCCTCAATTTTGAGGATTAGAAATTCCAATTCCCCTTTTTAATTTTTAAAAATTCAAATAGCCTGGCCATGTTAGTCTGAGGAGGATTCTCAGGACTCACCTTGCTTCCATCCTGGGCAACACCAGACGAGTCATCTGAAGAAATTTGAAACATATTACTTCAGAAAAGCAACAGATAGATAACAGATGCATGATCAAGACAATTATTCCACAGGAATTGTTTCGCTTGGAAAAGTACACATGAATGAAAATACTTACTTGACACACTGAAGTGATATTGACATTTATCATTGTGCTAATGAACTAAAAGAAAAAGAGAAGAGGGTTTTTAGACAGAGCTACATCTGCTAAAAAGTATTTGCCAGTCAATTCAGTTCAATATATCCCAGAATTATGGCTTACGATGAAATAACCAAAATGTCTTCCGAAGAAAAACCTCGAAACATAAAGGTTGCTGATTCATATAGGCAGTTACTTATAGAGTGCTCAATATAATAAACCCTTAGTCTCTAAACAGGGGATAATTGATTCCATTTCAAAGCTTAGAACCAAAGAAAAGAGCACAGACAATCAAGGAAAGCCATCAATGTAACTTGCCTACTCTTAACCACTCAAAACATGTTCTTTGGCAAATCTGCTCAGTTTCCAACAGGACATTCAACATGGCAGGAACCACACTATAAGACTGAAACAGAAGACTAATGATTTTCCAGTTTTCCCCCTTAAAAATAGAGGATTCTAAAATGCCACATGGCTCACACATACCCTATAGGAAAACAAACTACAAACTGAACGGTTCATACACATCTGTTGGAAGATTTTCGGGATCCAAAAGTAGTTCCTTTATGGCACATCAGCTATAAGTTTACACACCATGTCATAACACTACTCACATTGTCCAGATCAGGGATGTGCAGGAAGAACTCTGGGTATGTGTATGAGATACCAACATTGTTCACTATAAGAAAAGAACAGGTGAAACAAAAGTTACATTCTTTTGAATATTCTGAATATTAATTTACTTTGTTTTAATCAAAGTATTTCTTTGACCAGTTATACTACATTTTTACATTGATGTGCCAAAACATGCATATAAGAAAACTCAAATCACACATTTAAAGACTGAAGCGCTGCTTTTATGATGCATTAGAGCGTCCTTATATAGATTGTTTTGGCCTACTACATATGAGAGAGTGTGAGTGAGCAAGTGAACTACAAGCCAGGTCCAATTAAATGTTTAAAGTGAAATTAAATTCAAACTCACCAAGGACTCCTATTTCCAGCCCCACAAGTGCAGCTTCGATCTTGGGATAAACGTCCACCTGACCAAAATCTACAGCCACCGTCTTCGTCTCCACCTTAAAACGAGTCTCTGTGAGACAACAAATGATCAAAATAGTGCTCAAACAGTGACACTGGCCACCTGTACACTCCTGAATTCATGTCTTGAAAATTGTCTGAGTCTTTTCCTGTTGCAGGAGTTCCATGTACAAACGTACTAAAAATAGATTGCAGAGGAAAACACTGTAGGTTTGAAAGGACAGCAGGGGGAGCTGTGTGCCAACAAATGAGCCCCTCTCAAACTTCCACCCCTCCTCTACTTCAGCTGACGTGCTTGCAGCAATTACAATGTATTGTCCAAAGACTCGTTTGTCTGTGCCCTGTTGGAGGGGAGTTATGAGAGGAAAATTCCTCTGATGTATCATGGTGTAGTGCGCAGTTATATGAGGAGGCACAATGGAGGCAGATTTGGGTTTGGGGTGGGGAACTGCAGGCTAGTGAACATGATCTAATAAGATGTTATGTTAGCAAATATGAAATCTATTTTGAGATAAAGTTTCTGGCTTTAAATAGCTTCGTGACTGTAGCTAAGTGGTCTTGGTGACTCCAAGCCCCCACACTGCCAGGGCATTTGGTTGAGGCGTGAGCAAAGAGTGCCAGGTTTGGCAGGGAGAGACCCAGCTCGTGACTACCCATAACCCCCCCCCCTTTTCAGTGAGCCTTCAGCACGACTGTGTTTATGGCAGGCTGGTAGCTGCAGCCCCTTTCTATTTTTCACTTGCGATTTCATCTATTCTTTTCTCTTACTTTTGCATAATGAGGAGAAATAAACTACACCAAATTAGATGCCATAAACCCAAGGAATTCACACTGGCTTATCTACAGACAAATCATTCAGTAAACACACAATCCGGGCCAGAATTACAGCTCTTATCCTGAGAGCAAGAAGCCAACCATTCACACAAACCCTGTCCCTCCTCATTCAGCCTACTGAGATAGGAGTGGCAATGAGAGCGAGCGAGAGGGAGAGAAAGAAAACAAGTGAACTGGCAGCAAAGTCCATAGCGACTGCCCCCTCCCATTCAGAAAAAACCCCAGCAGACTCTGTGAAAGTGTCTCTTGATTGGAAAAAAAACGAGGAAGCATTCTAAGCTATTATTTTGGATAGAGTATTTTTAAGAAAAGCCTATTAAAACCAGAATGAAGACAATGCAAAGAAGGGACAACATGAAGCATGAAAGGGAAAAAGTCTGGCTACGTGCAAAAGAGAAACAGGGTGTACAGCAGGGAGGGGTGCAGACGTCAACGAGCGTTTAGATGGAGATCCTCATCTTCCTACACCCTGTGCTCTCAACCCCGAAAATTTCCATGACGACAGTCATCAGACAGGATTGCAGGACTTACAGGGGGTTGGGGGGGGGGGGGGGTAGCAAATGTGAAAACGGGACAAACTATAACATTCAGCTGGCAAGGAAATACAAAGTGGTGTCTTCACTATGAGGGACAACGGTGGTGGGATTAGACCACCTGTGCGCACCCATGATTTATAAATGGTGCTTTAAGGTTTTGATATGGCCTCAACTTTATGCTGAAAGAGAGACTCCAGGAGGAGTGGTTAAAGAAGCTTAACATTTTCTTTAGGATGCCTTGGGATGAAAGTGAAACTATATTATTTAAATCGTTTAAATCAGGCAACACAAAGGTATGCATTAGCATCTCAGACGTAAGCTAGGTGTCAATGGCAGTACTACTGGAGGAGATGCACAAAGGGCACCTGGAGCTCCATGTGGTGCTTTGACTGTGTGTTCCTGCCAGGCTGCATTAGATCTCCGGCCAGTCAGCTCTCCAGGCCCCCCACTCCGCCTTTCAGAACAGGACTAAATATAAACTCTGCTTCATTAACATTAGGAGGACTGTCTGTCATTCAGAGTTACAGAGGGGTTCTGGTTTGTTCACTTGTGCGTGTACATACACAGAGGCGGCAACGATGTAAAAATAAATAAATAAAATCAATCATGAAAATACACACCAAGTGATTGTGCAACATCGTCCAGTTTTTCTTGAGAGCGGCTGATAAGCATCATGGAAAATCCTCGTCGAGCAAGCTGTAAAACAACAGATCAGAAATCATGCCAAGGAAAAAAAGCAAATAATTTAAATCTACTTTAAAATGCATAATAAATTCAAATAAATCTAGTAGAATGCATATAAAAGTTCTACAAATTTTTTCCTTCATGTTTTTTTAAGCCAAGGTGTGTTTTGTCTGGCATTCAGCTTAGAGAAATAGTTCAAACTGCTAATGTTGCTAACAGGAAATGTAATCATAAAGGATCAGTTAACACTGTGCTAATCAGTGGCTTGTAGCTTTCATTCATCATAAGTTTTGTAAGTATGTTTGGTGATTTTAACCCCCTGTTTCATAAACTTTATAGCATTTAGATAAGTGAACATTTTTGCAACTTCAGATGTAGTCTCAAGTTGTCCAAAAGTTCTTGGAAGGATCGGTTGGCTTGAAGGCAGGAAGGCGCCTTCGCCACAAGCAGTTCTCCTGTCGCTCTCCCTCCCGTGGCCTCGAAGAGAAACCCATCTCCTGTGATGAGTCACTGTGCTTTCCGTGGAGGGAAAGAAATAAATAAGTGGAGGAACCCTTACCTCCTCCGCATAGGATTTCCCAATTCCATCCGTGGCTCCCGTCACCACTGGAAAACAAGACAGAAGATGTGGTCAGGAAAAACAAACATTTATCACGCAGGGATATGATCAAATTAAAACACTTTACTTTGAACACATTGACATGTTCAAAGTAAAAGGCTGGAGCTGTGATTCGTCACCTTGGTCAAATAAATGACCAGATTAGTGGAGGCATTTCACATGAATCATAAGCGACATTCCCTGCACTAAAAGAGCAACCAAGAAGGTATTTTAGGCTGAAAAGTCAAGTAAGCTCCAAGCTGCAATGGCTACTTCAGTGGAGAAGATGCAGGCCCTACCACAATCACCACAGTTGGCAATAGTGTTTTAGTCCAAGAACAATTTGAATTAAGGGCAGAACAGGTAATAGGCCAGTTTACGAAACAAGGAACCCGTTTCGATGAAGCCGTGAAGGTGTTTGTCAGCTCTAAAGTGTAGGTCGGCTTAAGCCACAGAAGTTTCTCTCTGCACAACTGGCACATATTCAAGAGGAAGTAAAATTAAAAAGCGTTTAATGTGCTCATTTTAAAGAATGTGGAGGACAAAAAAAATAATGCTCACATTTAACACCCACAGCTCATGAAAGACTGAACCAGACAGCGGTCATTCACTAGAGCAAAGCTGTCGGATAGAAAGAGGAAGAAGAAAGCAGGGAGGAAGGGAGGGAGTGATGACGTCTGTAGAGCCCAACAGAAGGGGAGGGGTGAGGAGGGATCCTAGGGACTGCCAAAAATAGAAACAAGAGGAGAGGAGGAGAGAGGGAGACTGCGCAAAGTCAAGGGATGAAGAGGGAGAACTCTATTCACTAGCTATTTTTAAACCCAAGTTAAGAATCAAATGCTCTCTGGCTTGAAAAACTTAAATGGGCTCAGCTACAGGTAATCTGATCAGTAACTCAATGTGTGTGTGTGTGTGTCATTACACCTGGAGGACAGTCGAGCATTAAACTTACAGTGAACAGGTAAATGAGATTGTGTGTAACTGTTATTAAACACTGCTTATGATTCAGATCCATTTACTTGATTAAGGATGAGCTGAAACTTAAGCTTCTACAATATATCTTCACCAATATTTCTCCCTGCCAGGTGAAGGTGAATAGTCCTGTCAAAAGAACATTCTTGTTGTTACAAATGTCAAATCAAAGCCACAACTCTAGGTCTTGTATCAGCCCTTAGGATTCTGCACATACAGCATTCCTTTGAAGGTTTTGACATTTGCAGGTCATCCTGACAACTCGGAGAAACAGGAATTTAAGGCCAAGCGCACACATGCATGTGCTCACATAGAGAGGAAATATATGCACATAATGAAAGGCTAAAAATGCAGTCTGTCCACACTTCTCACTGGACCACCATGCAGTGTTTGCAGCAGGAATGCTAGGTTTGTATGTTGGTTCGTTTAGGAGCCAAGATGGCTTTAACTCTGGGACACACCTTATTCTAGACAACAAAGCCTTAATTATTGGGGATGATAAATCAGTGTGATTCATTTTTTCCATCTTAGATCAACTTAAATGGACAAATCCATCCCATTGGTTAAAAATGGAAACCACTATAATTGAAGTCTACCAAGCCCATACTAGTGTTGCTGGCAGTGCCTAATTGAGCAGTGCCACGGAGGGGAATCTACGCAAGCTGCTGCGAGTACTATGAGAAGCACTGACGCTCGACCAGGGACACGACTGCACGCTGCATACAAAGAGCCGAGCTTCCATGCATGTGTATGAGAGCACATCTCTTTCTAACAGTGGAGACAATAAGAGAACATGCAGGTGCAACAGGAGGGGCTGCCATGGCCCTTAAACATTGCATACAATTCAGAGCCACCCCCCACCCCCCGTTGCTATGGTAGTGGTGGTTGTGATGGGATCGGGCTTATGAGAATACGTCAGTAATTCTGCTAATTCATTTCTCATTTCCCCCCTACTTTAACATTAAGGCTGATCACCAGAGGTCGTTGGGGTCTTCTCACGAACATCATGTACAGAAATACAGTCTGTCCCAGCGTCGCACAGGCGCTCTGGCCCCACTCTTCTTCCGTTCAATCTTCCTAGTCTAAAAAAAGCAGCGGAGTGAGTAAAAATAGCTGCCGCGTCTGGAACAGCTGCTACACCTGAATACCAACAACATGCTGCCCTCCCTCCATCCTCCACCCACTGCCCCCCTCCACCCCCACCAACTCTCTGCTTTCCCCAGCAACCCAGCTCACCATGGAGCTCTTGCTGCACTACATTAGTGCCAGAAAAGCACTCGAAGCTCTACTGCAGAATTCTGTTCTATTCAACAGGGCACCCCCACCCCACCTAAAAAACATCATGACAAACTGGCTCATACATCACCTCTGGCATACTGCGGCACACTGATGGTACACAAATAGAAACCGTACAATGCTTGATTAGATCTTTGGTCTATTATATAAGGTACCCCTGGCAGATCTCTCAAACTGGCTCTTATACTGTATGCAATTGCCCCCCCTCACCCCCACAAATGAATGAGCTCGCCCAGCTCTGGCTCAGTAGTTCTGCAGAATTCTAAAACACCCAGTTGTGCACCTCCTCCCACTCCCCAAAGCAGCAGATCACGCTTTAAATAGCAAATAGCAATGTCACATGGCCAAGAGAATAACTACACAGCAGAGCAGTTCAGCACCCAAAATAGCATCGTTGCTCAGATAAAAGGGCGAATTATTATTTTTTTTTTAAAAAGAGGCAATGTCAAATATAGTACCAAGAAGTCGCATGTTCAAAAAAAGACAAGAAAAAAAATCAATAGTTCTCCCCCTCTTTTCTCCTGTATATATAAAAACAGTACTGCTTATTCCAAGTAGAATTTTCTTTCTACAGGAGAGATGGAGGCTTGGCAGGGGTCATTTAGAATGATCCTTTGTCTTATGCAAGACTAAGATGCATCATGCATGCCTGAAGAACAGGTACAGCAAGGCTGTAAAAGAAACGCTATGGGGCAACAAGGTGTCTTTTTGCCTGTGCATAGCTTTATTATTCATGTCAGGTATGGACTCACTGAACATGTCAGATTTTGAACAATTAAATACTGACATGGTTAGATGCTACAATAGTGAGCATATGCCAGTTTTTCACCACAACAACCTATTTGCCCATTTATCCAAACTGTCCATCCAATTAGGCATAGGATATATTAGCTCTCTAGAGCATTCTAAAACTGGAATAGATTAGTGTAATATTAATGCAACAAAGTGCATAAACTGATTTCAGAAGGGAAATGCCAGATGGAAGATTCCCCTTTCTGTAAATAAATAAATAAAAACGACTGAGTCGTGACAGAGAAGAGAGAGAGAACGAGAGAGAGAGAGAGAGAGAGAGAGAGAGAGAGAGAGAGAGAGAGAGAGAGAGAGAGAGAGAGA
>JBBPDC010000129.1:11099844-11117962 GCA_037974485.1 Hemigrammopetersius urotaenia | reverse complement strand
TCACAGCTTTTAAAAGTGTGACAGAGTTGGGAAAAAACAAATAAATAAAGCCTTCTTTGTAAAATTGATGACTTAGTATGTTCATTATATATTGGGTTGACATAGAATTGCGATTAATCGTGATTAATTTTTTCCAGATTTGTAATTAACTAGTTAATTTGAATTATATATATATATATATATATATATATAGATAGATAGATAGATAGATAGATAGAGAGAATTCTCTCACCGACACGTCTTCATCTTCACACAAGTCCAACTGTGCATTAATAGCTGCGTCTGCTAGTTCTGGAAAACTGCTGAAGAATTTTGGAATGAACTGGGCAGCCAGTCGTTTCTCCTTAGGACCTCCTTTTACACCATCAAGAATAACCTGGTAGGCATCTTTATGCTGAAATCAGAATTTAGCCAGTGAAGGTTACTCCACACAACTACACACATTTATATAGAGAAAACTGTGAAGTAACTTTTGTTATCAGACATTTACAATCACAATGTGCTTTTTTGAGCATAAAACAACCTGACTGTTTCATTACTAAAACACCATAATTTAGTAACGGTTTTTTTTAACATAACTTTTTAATCACCCCAAAGTGAATATCAAATATGCTATAGAAAATTATCAGTAGATTATTAGAGAGCAAATTTAAAGTACACTATATTAATTATATGCATGTTTTTCCCAAATCACGAGTGATCTTATATGTAAAGTGTGCATTTGTCATACGTGACCACACCACAGCACACAGTGTGAACAGTATGAAACGGTTTCTGCATTTAACCCATTCACCAAGTGAAGCAGCGGGCAGCCAGGAACATAGCACCTAAGGGAGCAGAATGTGGAGATGGTACCTCATAGGTGCCACGATCACTCCTGGGATTCGAACCCACGACCTTCTGATCGCTGGGACAACTCCCTTAACACCGGACCACCAGCTGCTCCACTGAATTATAACAGTTCATATAACAGGCCTCCAAGCAGATATTTAGACATACGAGTAATGTAGCCCTAACTCTGCTAAGATAAGAGGCATGCAGATAAATATTTTTAATATTCCGCCAGGTCGTTGCATGTGGTACCAGATGAGATGACACTTATCACCCGTCGCTGCTTCACTCAGCCCAGCTCAGCCTCCTGTCCGGACTTAGAGCTCCACGGTGGCTAACAAACATTAGCCTAGCCGAGTTAGCCGGACTAGGCCTCGACTCTAACAAACAATCTTTCTGTTCCGTTCAGCAGAGTGAACAGACTTCTGACCACCATTGCGTTCTCTATTGTACACCAGATTGGTCCTGTTTTAATCGAGGGTACGTTGTGAGGTTCCGACCTGGCTGAGATCCTCCTTGGCGTCTGCGAGGATGCCGTAGTTTCGGTAGAGCTCCTCCACGGTGGCGGCCATCAGTGCAAGTGTGACTGCAGAGTCGAACAGAATCGGACCTCTGGTGCTCAAACCCTCCCTGTGGGCGCGGAACACAACACAAGCCTCCTAAAGATACCCTAACATCAGACTTTCCAGACCAGAGTGGAGCAGAACGCTAGACAGTCCGCCGTGGTCCAGTCGGATTGACCGCCAGCCCGCCTGAGCTGCTCTCCTGCACCGAGAATAAAACGAGTCCTTCCGCCCGGCAGGGAGAGGAGCCCCGCAATCACACCTCCACCTACCGAGCGGGAGAGGGAGTCCACCGCCACTTTTAGAGTGAGGTAAAAAGGACTACACCTCAACTCTTTAAGTAAATTAAAGAAGAAGTACACATTAACTCGTAAAGTAAAGAGTAAAGAGGCAGTCCACGTCACCTCTCAACCAGGAGTTTCTGCATCTCAAACACCGTTTCAACAAGTGAAGATGTTACTAGTACTGATTAAACAAAACTTTTAAATATGTAACACAACATTTCAAATCCTCTTTTGATTCTTTACGTGTTACCACATGCAGCATTATGTGAATTTTTCAAAAAGGTCTTCAAAAACATCTTATGTGCAATAGTCTTACTATGTGAATACCACTACTTGTGTCAAAATTACTTAGATACTACTGATCTCTACTACATGCAATGGAACAATAAAGTGTTTCAAATCTAGTCAGTTTTTCATAGAACAGAAATAATACATTTGGCAAAAACCACACCAAATTCAAGGAAACAGCAGATACGATATTTTATTTTTGTGGCAATATATAATTCCTCATATTTTAGTGCCAATTATTAATACAATACAACTCATAACTACTATTAATAAAAAATACATTAATTATTTACTGTATTTACCCTAATTATACAAAAGGAAACGACAGGCATACCAAAAAAAAAAACGCCTGTGTATGAATTACAGTGCATTCTGTACAACCGTAATATCTTTACATTCTAGCACTGCAGGAGTTCAGTGTAAACTGTACAGTACAGTACGGGTTTATCGTAACATTATATATAACGGTAATGTATTAAACTGGGAGCATATTTAGGGTTTACACTATTAAAATAGGCATTTTAAGGCATTTGTTTGACCAAAACACAACAACGCAGTTTTTCACTATAAGCGGGTGCTCTTGGAACGTAACCCCCACGAATAGCGGGGATTAGTGTATTTAAAAGGTTTGTATTTTACCAGAAGCAAGGTGCTAGTGCGTCACCTACTGTATCTTTTTAGTAGCGCACAGCACTTTTTTTTTTTTCAGATCAGTGAGCCAACAAGTACAGAAACAGAACAGCAGCTCACACAAACCTCAGCAGATGTTAGGATATTACTGCCATCACGTGATGCTGGTTGATTTGTCTGAAGCAGTTTCAAGTTTTACTTTTTCAGTCTAAACTGTAGAAAGCAGTGAGACACACACACCTGTGTAAAGCTTGTAATATTTGTATTCACCATTCCCTGAACTCATATTTGGGGTAAAAAAAAACCCTGAAAAATACTATTATAGTCTCACTCACATGAGCACCAAACAGCGATCAGAAATCAGCTTGAAAGCATGAAAGAGTGTAATACACATTGCAGTAAGGTTTCTGAACTAATTCTATTTATTTATTCATACTGACCTTTATTCTGAGCAGTTTTGACTGTTTTGAGCAGTTCTAGCAATCTGCAGCTTATCCACTATAACATGGAAGAAATGATTACATGATCACAACAGTCAAGATGTTCAGTATGTTATCAACAAGTTACTTCATTTTACAAAAAAAACATTCAAAATCAAAAATTCAAACTGTTGGGCCAGGTGTCTCTTGAAAGCACTGCCAATAATGAAATATCCAATTAGAGTAAAGTGAGAATACAGAGGGAGGGAATTAATCTACATTCTCTCAATGGAAATCAAAACATTCTGTAGGCATTGTTTTTGTTTGGTCAAATTTGGTTGCAATGTTTGGTTAAAAATAAACATGACCTTACAAAGCATATTTAGAGCTCGGTTGAGTCAATATGTTAAATTATATTAAAATATGTTAAGACCAGGTAAAAAAAAAAAACATGAATCAGACTTAACCTCGGAGTCAGAAACTGAATTGGAATTTTTTAGTAGCGGCCATTTGATACTGGCCAAATCGTTAATAGTTCAGAATCATTTGATATTGGCTTCCCAAAACTGATGTTCTTCATTTTTTAGAATGTATTGAACAGAACCCAAAAAATTGCTAGCACTCTTACCTACAAGTCTAATGTCCTTGAACAGCACCTTCACCCTGCCCTGCAGGGTCAGATTCCTCAACACCGCCACACAAAGGTTTCCTCTGGAGGGGATCAGCATTCAAATAAGGCCACTAAAGCTACTTAACTCCTTATCTATTCTAGGAACACTATAATAAACAAGGTTTGGTTGCAGTCCTAAAAGAAACAGCCGTTTTTTGTGAGTCACTTTTCGGAACAAGTAATCCACTGCTATGTTCTTTAACAATCAATAGAACACATGTATTTCAAAAATGTATGTATTGGACATGTGGTCACGATTGCATCATATCAAGTATCTTGAATACAGTTTGCAATTTTAGCCTTATACGCAACCCAGAAGACAGACCTACTCAAGGGAATGTATATGGTTTTTACTTTATTACTGTAATATTATAATACTATGCATATTACTGAACTTAATATCCATCATAAAAACATTAGAAATCAAACACTAAATACTTCTTAAACATAAATCATGCATCTTTCCAGGCGAAAGATGCTATTTATATGCCACTTTACCACAAAAAGAAAGAAAAAAAAACTATAAAGAGAATAAACTAGCTTGAAACAAGAAAGTGTAAGGCAGTGCACTTAAGCCCTTAATCCCATACAGCTGAGGCTCAGTAAGGTATTGGCTAATACCTCACTGCAGAGGAGCACACCACCAGTTCGGAGTCCAGTTTGGTGACTTCTCTGCTCAAACACTTGATTCAACTCATCAATTAAAGGAATTGCTCAACCACAATAATTTTCAAAATGCTGACTGATCTGTTCTTTTAGTTATAATGTTCAGCGGTTGTGTTAGAACAGGGAAAAATCACCAAAATGTGTTAAACTCTGGCCAGACAGCACAAGTTGTGTACCCCCACCCACCTGCAGTTATGTAAACTCTTGCTCAGCAGGGCTGAAATTCCACATAGCTTTGCCACTTCAATAGCAGAAAAAGCAAGCATCTTAGTGAGCTGCACAGAGATGTGACTGGGCTGATAATGTATTTTAAAAGATCTTTAGGCATTCGTGTTCCTGATTATTTAAACTGGATAGCTGGACAACTGTATTGAACAACTGTCCATGTATAGAAAAGTCTTTGTATGTGAGAAACTGTCTACTGTTTAGTATACAAAAAAGATTACAACACAAACATCAGCAGATCTGCAACTTTATGACCACAAAAGTACTCTAAAACCCGTATAATCCACTTATTCACAGATTTTGTTACACATATAGCTCCACACAATGTTTCAATGGTCATTTTGGCCAAAACTGCATGCTCCACATGATCCAAATAAAGTATTTAATGAAATACCTGCAATCTTGGCTAGTCAAAGTGAGGGATGATCTAGATCAGTTATGATGCTTACAGATATGAAGTGAATGAGGTTTTTGTTGAGCAGTCGCTCGTGGTGCAGATCACATACTGAGGAAGAGGTGAGAGGAATCAAGAGACTGCATGCGCTTTTGATCAAGGGCACACCGGTAGGCATCTTCACCGGTAGGCTACTCCCAAGTCCACTTTAACTGGCCAACTCACAGCTCATGCGAGCCGGGCTCTGGCATCGTAGTGTTTCTGGTGCAGTTGAATGTGACTTTATTATTACTGGTTCACTGTAGAATGGCCTGGGAGACCTACATCTCCCCGATTTAGTCCCTTGGCAACTCCCGCTGCCATCAGCGTCGCCAGTGTGCATTCTGTTTGTGATGGAGAGAAGCTGGATGTCCGAGTGAATATTAGCAACTGTGTGCCGTCGTACACCCCCGGACCTCTCCAGATAGGCCTCCCCTTCATGCTCTACGAGAGGAGCCAGCAATGACTCTGCAGCAAATTGTGTGACTGTGATCTCTGGCTGGCTGAAGTGCGGTGAGGACACTGACTGTTCCAACTGACCCTCTGGTGTGAAAGTAAGAAGGGCAGGTCACATTTCAAATGAACATGAGGTCTTGTTATTATGATTAGCAAAGCAGGAGATTAAATTTTAGTCCTGGTTCAAACACCCAAACATTAATATTCACACAGGTAAACATAACTGAAGTTTAAATGATGTGATATCCTATATATAAATACCACATATACTGTGCCACAGACAAAACTACTCTGGAAACTCTGCTTCTGAGCTCTGTTGGCTGAACATGCTTGGGCACTGCAGTTAAAGCAGGCAAACATCATGCCTGTTCAAAAAGCCACCTACGCTACAGTGAATGCTTCAGAACATCCTCAGACCAAAGCATCAGGTTTCAGACATGACGTATATGGCTCCAGGTCTTGGGGAAAAACCCAGTCATATCTCAGATCCTTAACTATTTGCCATCAAGTGAAACAATCTCAGATCAAAAGACATCAGCCTTAACAGTAACACATACCACGGCCTCAGATGGTTATGTTCATGTGACAATTCTGTTCTTTCTTACAGGATTAATTAAAATGTTGTGGCCACATCAAAAATAAAAGTACTACAACCACAAATTGACTTAACTCTTATCCTGTTACTCTTTTTGATCCTCCCGACACATACACAGTTACCCAAAGAAGAGAATTTGTTTTTAACAGAATGTCTATTGCAAAGTGAAATCTCACCTGAAGAGGAGTCTGTCTGGCTCATGTAGAGGTAGTTACTCAGATAGGGTGAAATGACCATATCTACTAATTTCTCCAGAAGATAGTACTCTTTACTAGGTCCACCAGGCTCATGAACACCCTAAATTGAAATTAAGAAAAAAAAACAGACCAACACAAATTGATTCCATTCCTATTTCAGACCCATGTCCTTGAGGTTTAAGTATTAAATAACATTATTTGTTATCAATTACCATTTTCTAGCTTTTCATAACTTAGAAGTACACATGTTTTTGTTACTGTGCCTATGGTTGATTAAATAAATGAACTCTGCTCTGATTGGCTGCCTTGTAAGAGTAGTCTAGGCTAAAAAAAAAAAATCCTAATAACTTCAATACACTTCCATTCTACTGCAGGGGGCAGTCTCACCCTGGAGCAACTTAGGGTTAAGGGTCTTGCTCAGGGACTCAGTGGTGGTGCTGAAGGTAGGATTCGAACCCATGACCTCTTCGTCCGGAGGCAAGTATCCTACCCACTGAGCCACCTCCACCTTACAGGTTAGTGTCCATATAAGGACTGCATGGTGAACAGAATGGTTTGACTTTGTTTACAAACATGTTTACATAAAAGGGCAAGGAACATTTAGTTATGCGTGAAATAGGCTCTCCAAGTTCTAAGTTATACAAACGTAAAAAGCAGCAAATGGTAGTACATACTAAACATCTCATGTGTGCAAAGTGTGACATTCTTCAGCTCATGTTGTTAAGTGTGTCTGTGGCATTTGTAACAATATATTTTACGAAAAAGGGGATCTTGAAACCTGAGACTTCTGAAAGAACAGGAGATATGATAACAATGACAGTGACCTTTATGTAAAGTTTGCAACCGATTGTGACGCCCACTTTCATGCACTGTATATCCTTGTACTAACAAATGTTATTTGCTGCAGTTCTCTTCTGTAGTGAAACACTGTGTTCTGGTTTCCCAGACATGGATTAAGCCTAGTCTTGAGCTAAACTTCAGTCCCAATTTTGAACCACTACTGCAAAATATTTTGGGTTGTATGCTTCTTCTTAATCTGGGGATGGGGAACAAACTGTTTAAGGCAATTCATGGCTTTCGACTGCATCATCGAAAATAATATCCAACATCTCACAGAAACATTCAGTATTAGCATAAGGTTTACAGGCAAGTTAAGTTTATCAAAATGTTCACCTGCAGTATGAGCAGCATCTGTATTATAGCAGGAGGATAAGAGGCAGTATGCAGTGTGTTCTCCAGAGGAAGCTTCAACAAGACCAGGTCCCTAAACCCAAGTAAAGTCATCTGCCTCACCGTCAACTCTTGGCCCTGTACACACACACACACACACACACACACACACACACACACACACCCAACCCCAAAAACAATCGGTCACACTGTCTGTGAACTGTGCTGCCCAACCACATACACAGTGACTGACATTGGTTAGTTACCTGTACAGGATAAAATATGGCTTGAAGTGTTGGCAGGATTTCAGTGAAAAATGTTACCCACATCTCAGACAAAGCTTGGAGCCAGTTTTCATCTGGGCATAAGAAAAAAAACCAAAACAAAACAAAACAGAAAGGTGTATAGAGTGTCATATTACACATTGCTACACATTCAGCCAAAAACCTGAGCATGTCTGGGTCTGCAGGTGTTTAACAATGAAAATTCCCTTTTGCTGTATCTTAGACCACACTTAGTGCTGTTTATGTAGTTGATAATGAGGCTCTATCTGAAAACACTATATGCTAAAACTAGTGCTGGGCCATTAACGGCGTTAACGGCGCGAGATTCTTATCGTGCCATAAAAAAATATCGCTGTTAACTGCCCGCCCCGGACAGAGGGAGCTGTGTCTATACAACACAAGCTGTGATGAATTTCAACTTGATATTTCAGTGACTTGTCCGGTTCACGCACGTTTTAAACCTGTCTCGGTCTCTCACACGAACAGAGTGAGCTGGGTCAACACTACGCAAGATATGATGAATTTCACCTTGATATTTCAGGTGTTTAATCTATGCCCACCTCTAGCTAAAACACACTAAAAAGATACATATTTCAGTACTCACCCTCATGAAGCTGAATTTTCTTCAGTATATGTGCCAGGCCTTTGCTCAATAGCTGATCCTACATACAATTAAAGAACTAATGTTATACAGTGAGATAAAAAATGCAACATGTTTTATATATTGCTCACTATAGTGCCACTTTTTTACTTTACAACATCTACAGCATATTGTTTTGTACAAGGGATATTAAGCAAAACTCACTTTAAAAATATATATATAATAGGTCTATGGGCCATACAAAAAAAGGTCTTTGCACAAAATAAAGTGTGGGATGTATGCTGTTCTTTGCAGTCAACAACACATGACTTGCCTCTGCATGTAGACACAGCTCTTGGCTTATCCGTGCTCGTAAAACTAGCAGAAAAAAAGGCGGATCTTCAACTGATCTGGTGTTGGGGCACAGCGGAGCACGGCGTACCTTATACATTCACGGGAACAAATCGTTCATTTTATGCTGTGATCTGTGCATTTTCACGCCAATTTCTTTGCCTTAACTAATAGCGGAGGTTGTTTAATTGTGTTTTGAGCGAGTATTGGCCGCCTGGGCGGAGCCACTTTTTGCCACTGCAGTGGTCAGGCACCACTGAATTCAGCATACATGAAACACAAGCATATATACCACCCAGTATTTCATCCTGTGTTGCTGGATATATAAGTTTATAATTTTTTCTCTGGCACATTAAAAGTTCAGAGTCTCAGCTTTGAAATTAATTCAACCGCATTATTTTTGAGCTTTTAAATTTGGGAGCTGCAAAGTCCCAAGATGGCCGCTGAAAGGAGTGATAAGCAACAGGCTAGTGGGTGGGATCTCAACAGATGAGGGGTGGTTCTATGCAAATTCTATGCAAATTGGCCAAGTGGGACATCACACTAGGGCCATCGATCCAAACGGGGCATTTTGAAAGGGACCAAAACTGTGAAGAATAAAGCTGGTGATATCTTTTTATGTGAGTGATTTTGAGAAAATAACTTGATGAACATGTTTTCTATAGCCCACAGAACTATTAAAACAGAGTTTTGCATAATAGGTCTTTAACTGAATACCAGTCAATTGCTAGTTTAGTGTGTTTATACATGGTACTGTTCTTCTGCCTTTCTGTGCAGCAATGACACATCACCTGAAAGTACTCTGTAATGAAGGAACCCAATTCAGTCCTTTGAAGCCACCTACAAACACACAAATATAATGATCAGAAGACATCATGTAACTCTTAACACTCTCTAAAATGGTCTTAGATCTTTATGTGTGCAAGTTGGCCATGGTTCATTTAATAGGTAATAACTTTACAGACGTTAGCTAGGATGTCTAGCCATAAACTGCAGGAGATACACATGAAGACGTGGAATTTACAAACGTTAAGTAAAAAAACGAAAATAATTCAGTTTCTTATATTGTACAAAATATTAAAAACTCAGTGACCCATATCTATTTAATGTCTATCCAGTTCTTGATTTTTTATTTTTTTTTTAAAATTCACAAACGTCCCAAGATTTCAAGAACCAATGAAAACCAGGTCAATGATGGGGCAGAATACTTTACTGATTCTGGAAGAAATTGCAAAGATGTGGGGTGGAATAAGTAGTAAATTAAATTTTTTGTTTATTATTAAACATTTTTTGGCACATGCTGATGTAAAACTGATGTAGAGGCTTAGAAAAGTCATACTTTGTTCAGATAAAACAAGAATTTTCTGATGACTTGTGCTTATGTCAAGATATATAAACCGAAGGTAAAAATTAAAATGTGCTCATATTTTCCCTGTATTATTCTCACCTAATGCTTTCATTGAGACTATACAGCTCATTGGTCTGAAGCCCTCCTCCTTGGAACACTTTGATGACAGCAGTTTGGACACTGTAAAACATACATAAATAAATCAGCCTTTAGAAAATGAAGAGAATGCTCTTACTGTTATATTTTGGTGATTTGCAAACTGCTGTGTCAAACACACACTCAGATTTGCATAGTCAGGCAAAGCCTGTCCGCACAACTTCCTTATTTAAAAAAAGCATCTAAATCAAGACAACCAAATGCAAACTCTCTTTGCATTCCTGACTACAAAAGTGGACATGTGCATTTCCGTTATGAAGAAAATCTTGAAGCCTGCTGTCATGTCCTGGTCAGCCTTGAGCCCAGCACATCTGAATAACATCCTGCGGCACACTTCCTGAAAGAGGGGCAGGAGCAGCACTATATTCAGACGGAAATTCAGAGGGCAAAAGTCTGCTTTCTACGGCTTGCTTTTTTCACAAATACATACACACATATATAAGCAGTATGAAACTTTAAAGGAGAAGGAAAATAAGTAGAATGTAGAAGTGTTTGTTAGTTTTGCCAAATTTCTGCTCTGGTCCATACTTTATGAAACTTTAACAAGACCTAAAGAGCAAAAAAGACAATACTAACAAAAACACTCCTAACAAACCAAACATAAATGGATGAATTACAGTAACCGGTAAAGTAAGCGGATCAGGAGTCGCAGATTCAGTTACATGCTGGGTTTTTTTTTAGAACAGTACTCAGTTTTATGAGGCAATAAATATATTTTCCTGGATGTTTTCACACAAGGGGACCCGTTCTCCTCACCGGCGTGTCCCAATAGTTTTGTCCCGTGACCTTCCGGGTTGCATATCTCTGCGGGGAAAGCACTCAGACACTTCAAACTCACAGTTTGGTAGATCTCCAGGAGACCTTTCCATCGAACCCTCATTTGTATTTTTAGCCAGAGTAAATCAGGTTTAATTCTCAGAAAACCATTCACCTCGCCATGTGTCCCAATACTTTTGTCCTGCAAACTTTCCAGTTACATATCTCTTAAATTAAAAGAGGTGAATACGGGTTTACATTTTCTTTAATGGTAATGCATTAACCTGAGTTTAAAATGACATTAACGTGTTCTGGGAGCATATTTTTGGGCATATTGAGGATTTACACTATAAAAACAGGCATTTTTTAAACCAAAAGAGAACTCCACAGTTTTTCACTTGCATGGGTGCTCTTGGAATGTACCCCCCACGAAAAGCGGGAGATTACTGTATAAGTCCATGTATTGTATGTCTGATGAAGTTATCACCTACCTGTTCCAGACGCTGGCATTAGAGAGCTGCATAGCAGGTGAGCTGGCGTGAAACCGGGCCAGGTCAGACAGCACTGGTGAGCTCATGAAGCGCGGTCTGGGACGCCGTAGGGACCCCATTGTACAGTGGGGGCGAAGGCCACCTGATTACAGAAGAACTGCAGAGGGGATGAATGAGATGGAGAAAAGTCACTGAAGATTAGAAAAAGTGCTTCCTCAGATGTGACAGGAACCTGCCTGTATGAGACAATGTTAACATGTACATTTAGAAGAAGCATCTCAAAAGGGTGCTGTTTACGCAGAATGTGCCTGTGCTGACGGTGTTTGTGTGTCATACTGAAAGCCACACTGAGCTTCTATGCAACCGAGCTCACTTCCTTTGGTCTGCAGTCTTTAAACTTCCTGTGTAGCCTCTGCAGAACTGTATTACCAAACGGTATAAAAAAACAACTCAATGATTTCACTTTTTCAAAAGCCACATTATAGGATGTCTATGTTATACACAACAAATAGCTTTAAACCCTATAATTAGCCACCTATAAAATCACTATGAAGTAAATGTTGGGAACTGAGGCAATTCACCAGCTGAATAAGAGTCTGTTCAGAACATCTGATGCTGCTGATGCTTGTGAAGATGACAACAGCTGCCTCCCTGATACACGCATGCATAGTCAATGAGTGTGCTGTAGATGTCTGACTCAGTCCATACTGCTCACACATAACCAGGCTGTGCTCCTCCCTGCCACATTGCAGCTCAATCCCACACACATGACACCAGCTTGTCAGGCCCAAAAGGTTTGCAATATTGCAGAAAAAAAAATATCAATACTTTGCATTTGCTTTTTTGAGAGACACAGTCTGAATTTGAAGGACTACTCCAGTGTTTACCCAACCTGATCTCTGGCTGCTGTATTTGTAGTGTACAGTCAAATTCCCTGTATTTAGAAAAAACTATTGACTCAAAACACTCCTAACAGAAGTCTGTATCTGCCCTTTGACTTTGATTATAAGTGTGTTGCATGGTAGTTGGTCTTCTGCTCATGTTTCAGAATTACTGTTGGTGGTAAGGCAAATTCAATTAAAACTAAACATAACTGAAAAAATTCCTACAACCAAAAGCATCCACCCGCTATAAAACTGATCCATCATAAACTGATTACATGAACTTTCCAGAAGGCATAATGAGTACAAATGAAAACGTCACCCAGATTCCTATGCCATCTGTTAATTGTGGCCATATATGCCTGGCAAGATGGGCAACAGTACACACTCCCACTCCCATGTTGATTCATACGCAGCTTTCTGGCTCTGGAAACACTCTAATTATGGCCTTTAAAAGTATCACATTGGTGTGATAATATAACCCAGTGCTCCACTTCCTCTGTAAAGCCTCCCGACCTCAGGCAGGGGTTAGACCTGCCACTTTGTTTAGATCTGAACTATTAATGCCTGGAGGACTGTTTGGAGCTACTGCTGCTGTCCTGGGATGGTGTCACAGTGGCACAGTCATGGGAAACTACTCAAGAGAGTTAAGATCGCTAATGCAATTAAGCATGCAGGCTCTACAGCTGTGGATGGAGTTGGTGGATACATTAGCGTTATTTAGTTCAGTCTGAATAGATCTTCCTATTTGTCTTTGAGAACATCACATTTCTATAGGATTATAACTGCACTTCATCTCAAACTGCATTAAACCAGCACAAAGGAATATATTCCACAGGCACAACGGTTACATCTACTGTTAAATAACGATTTGCATGCAGTGGTATGCTCATAACAGCTGAATGGGAAAGCATGATAGATTCTTGGCCAGTGGATCTGAGCCCTATGAAGTAAAGATGATTAATGCTGGGAGATCCGGCAATAAAGGAGAAAACAAGTCTCAAACTTGATAAAACGAGGACTAAATGACACAAGTTCGCGTAACAATGTTAGATAAAGTGCTCAACCGGCTAAGAATAACCAAATCGGATTTCTTTGTAACATAAAAGCTTACGGTGTGCATAAACACTGCGTTTGAGGGACACGATGCCTCTGCTCAGTATGTAAACTCGCTAAGATCTCTAAAACAACTCCATCTGATCGAAAGCTCACCCGTCTGAAACACTCTCCAGCGAGGTCCAGGGTAAAGAGACTTCAGACCTTCTCTCTCACAGTCATCTCCGTCATCTTCAAAAACTACTCCGTTGGGCCGAGTGCGTTGAGTTCATAGAAACACGAGGAGAAGAATGAAAGGAGATTGAGAAGAAAGAGTGGCTGTTGGAGAACAAGTGAAGTAGAACAAGAGGTGATGGGAAAGCCCGCGAGTCCTCCATGAGACTCCGGGGGCGGGTCTGCAGGGAGGAGTCTGAGAGAGACGCTTTAGGTTCATTCACATGCACCAGTAGCCTGCACTTTTTGGACAAAAGTATTGGGACGCCTGACCATTACAACAATAGAGACTTTAATGATATTGTATTCAAATGCATATATTTTAATGTAGTTTTGCCCCCTCATTGCATCTACAACAGCCTCCACTAGGCTTGGAAGGCTTTCCATAAGATTATGTGAGAATTGCCATTCATTCTGCAGAGCATATGAGGTCAGACGCTTATCTTGGGCCAGAAGTCCTGGTAATCTCCGCTCCAGTTCATCCCCAAGGTGTTTGATGAGGTTGAGGTCAGGGCTCCGTGTGGGCCAGTCAAGTCCAACTATGGTTTATGGAGTTTGCTTTGTGCACTGTCATGCTGGAATAGAAAAGGTTCTTCCCCGTGGCGTTGCCTTGGTTCGATGAAGCATTAATAACTAACTAACTTCAAGTAGCGAATTGCGGCCAGATTGCTTTACACCACTCAGAAATCTGTTATAAATGCATTTAATTCACTTAGTAAACAATTATTGAAGTCAAAGCAGTTATTTGAGGTTTTATGGTTTTATGGTGTTTTATGGTCTTCAGTCCTGTTTTTTTAAAGTGATACAATAATGAGGCAAATTACCTCAAAATCAAGCAGTAGATTTAAAAAGTAACAATTTGCACTGTGATTCTGGTCTGTGCTACACAGGGCCTATAGACTACATAGGGCAGACTTTTGTGTGGTTTTATGTGCCAAAACGGCTTATAATTTATTTTTACACACCCTTTATCAATCTCTGTTATCTCCTAGAATTAAACTGGCTTTATGACTGAAATATGTACATTTTCTCTCTTCTGATTTAATGCCCTGTATTCAGAAAAAAAACGGTCCAGATTCAAACACTTTTCATAAGGAAAATTTTGGTGAGAGGTGCTAAACAGCTGTAAATGATAAACCAGATCTATGAAAATGAGTTTGTGACATCACAAAACAATTTAAACAGCAAAAACAGTGCATTTTGAGACAATGTTTACATACTGCATCAAACTCTTTCATTTCCTCGAAAGAGAGGAAAATTCAATTTTCCATTGTGTAGGCCCTTTATCTTCTGAATCGGTTGATTAGAGAAGTGTCTTCATGTCGTGTCCAGACTTGCTCTACAGCTTGGCATGTTCAGCTCTGATGATTTTTCTTGTTGTAGTTCATTTCTACAGCTGATGTAAAACCAATACAATTTACTTTGGTAGAATATTGCCTTTCTTCCACAGAGAGCTTCAATTTTGCATGGTTGTCAAAAAGGGCAATCAGTCCAAGACTTCCCATATTGAATATGACATATGTTCCCAAAAGTTATATTACTTTTTGTTTGTATCATATCCATAAGGAGATAACAGATAACAGTGATCTTCACACCGTAATGTTACCACTGTATTGGTATTGGTATTTATTTTCCCAGTAGTGATAGGCTAACAGATTAATCATGTATCAAAAATAGTTTTACACGTTCAAATACCAATGCACCACATTATTATACACTCAGTTAGTTCACACACTGATCTGATTCTATATGGGCTTTAACCATGGCGTTGCTGACCTCTTCCACACCCAGTTTTGCACAAGCAGGAACACAACAGCATAAGCTGTAGAAGACTAAACATTACGGAATTTAAGACAGTCTTGACAGGTCATATATTTTGCCCATTTGGCAGACACACCCTGATTTTCTCAAGATTCCTTAAGTAGCATTCATAGTTACACCAAATCCACAGCACACAGCACACAGCTGAGCCTCATATGTGGTCAAAAGTGCTGTCTTTTTATAACCAAGGCACAGGAATGACAGACTTTTCAGAAAAGATAAAACAATGTTTTACTTCAACTGGTCTTGACACTTAATGAGAAAATGATGTATAAATTGTCCAAAAGTTACATATCTTACATAGAAGTTAAGAACTTTTCTGTAAAGTTTCTAGGATTTGTTAGTACAGCAATAAAATATTATATATGGTAATAAATATCATATCAGTATTAAATATTTCATTCAGAATCAAAGGGATGATAAAGTATAACAGAGCTTATCAGAATCACTGACTGTGCTGGAAATGTAGAGGAGAAATAGCAACAGGCGTATCATATGATCCAGGCTCATGTGTGTGTTTGGTGTTGGATGGGGTGGGTGCTTTAGGTGCTTGAGCACCTGCTCCTTTGGCTGTAGTGCCCTTTTTGGTGAGGTGGGTGTCCCTCGGCCCACAAGATTTTTCACAAGAGCCCACCAAAATTTAAAAACAACAACAAAAGAATTGTCGATCAACCCCTCCCTGCTCCTTCCTCTCTAAAAGTCTCTGCACAACCATGATGTGATCAATCTGGTGTCTGTGCCAAAAGGAAGTGAGTGCCATGGAAGATAAGTTTTCAGCTGTGCAGTAAAAACTAAATTGCCAATACTGTGAGTCCCAAAGAGTCTCCGTGTGTTAACCAGTCATAGTCTACCTCAGTTCAGAGACTGAACTGTTGTTCCCAAGAGTGTATATGGTGTCATGCAGAAGGATAGTGCTTTGGTAAGAGATAAGAGGTACAATATGCAATATACCAAAATACACCAATCAGTTATTATTATAAAAGCGATTACAATAAATCGCTTTTATCGCTGTTATCAAAAAAAGCCAATGTAGGTTGTTCATTTGATTTTTTGCATCTGTTTATGTAGAAACAGAAGAAGAAGCTTCATTAGGAAGGAACAGTGGTTGATGGTCAGGACAAGCAGATGCTTAAGCATGATAGTTGTTTAAAAAATAAACAAGCTTCAATGTGAATTACAGTTTTAAAATGATGATAACGGATACTGCACAGTTGTGACAATAAACACAGTTTGTGATAGTAAACTTAGGGACTGTCAAGGACGAAAGAGCAAAGACTATGCTATATTACACTAAAGGAGTAATGAGAACAAAAATTAAACCAGAGGGAAACCAAGGTCAGTGTTACTTATGTAGTTCAGTGGGGATACACTGCAAACCTGAGTCCTTATGTAGCAACTGGAGTGATAGAGTTATTGTAAAAAAAAAAAAAAACTCCCTCCCCAAACAGATTGTGCCATTGGTACTAAAATAAAATAACATAATAAAAACAAGACCGATGCAAGACTTACAAGTGGGACTTCTCATCCTAGGTAAGGGGATATTACTTCAATAGTAGAAAGAAGAAAATATATATTTTTTGTGCTGTACAGTATATAAGCTGCTTTATACCCTTTAGCATCTGAACAAACTGCACCTTAAAGTAACTGAGATGCACAAGAGCATTTATTGCATGTAGGGACCTCAAGGGTTGTATTTTACAATGAATTACCCTACAATGCTCTGTAGGTGGCGATGCAAGACTATTTAAAACTGCATTCTGTTTTCAACAGTATTCATGACAAGCAAACGGTGTAATTCATAATATGTTTTCATTGATAAAAAATAATGCAGGTTTATTTCAAATAATATGTGTTTGCATCTATTTTTGAATAGCTTGTCAGGACTGATTATACTCAGAACACAAGCAGTGAGAAAAGGAGTGTACTTTTGTGCCCTCCCTTCTATCTGCATTCACATTCACCCACTGCTGATGAGGAGATAATGAGGGAATCACATTGCCAGCGGCTCCATCACAAATAAAAAGCAACATAAAAGTTTTTTCGTTGTTAACTTTTGATGGAAGCAGACATTCCTCTCATTATTCTTGTCATGGGCTTGATGGTGACTGAGGCTGCAGGGCACGGAGAGAATGCAACAACAGGAATGCTGTGTTTAACATTGATAAGAGGTGCCTACTTATACAACACTAGACCAATTAATAGCCTGTGGTATTGGTTCCTTATGTGCCACCATCACTATTATGAGTTACTCCAGCTTTTCCTTGATGGCTAAAATTTCATTGTCCCTGTGAAAAAGATATCCATTAGTTGTGATTCTCTTTGCTGTAGGGTTTTTCAACTTGTAAAGAAACCAGTTTTGCCAGTAATTTTTGGAATCAAATGCCCTTTCATTTTTCATAACAGTTTTGGCCATTTTTCAGGCAATTTTCGAAAATAAAAGGGTTCTTTGGAACAATACTATAGAAGAACCACTGGTTTCTCAAAGAAAATGCTTTGAATGGCAGTTTATTTATGTAAAGGTTAAATACCAAATGAATAAAGAACCATATTAAAATGAATGGAACTTTTAAGACTGTCCTTTTTCCTTGGTAAACAAAACTTGGAATTTTGCATAACAGTGGATTTAGATTTGTTGTTTTGTATTATTGCCATCTTGCATCTTGCATGACCTTTTCAGTTTCAGATCACACACACACACACACACACACACACACACACACACACACACACACACACACACACACACACACACAC
>JBBPDC010000129.1:11050892-11090674 GCA_037974485.1 Hemigrammopetersius urotaenia | reverse complement strand
GATGCCAGCCTGTCTGTCCCGTCCCTGCGCACTAAGAGGCAAATCAGAGTGTGGGCCTAGCAGCCCGCATTCTGACAGATACATATTCATGTGAGTGCCAGACGGGACATGAATCAGAGAAACAGCCAAAAGCACAAACTTCATTGAATTAAAAAAAAACAAGGCTGATCTCCTAGGCTAACTGAGAAGGAGAGAAAAGTGGCAAAATTATGCGACAATTCATTTCATAATCCACCTCCATGTCTGTTTCTAGGCCCTGACTGCAGGATTTATGCTAGCCCTGCACATGTTACAGAGAGGCTTGCTCTTGGCAGGAACAATTTCATCAGCCCTCGATGATTGATGACGAGAGCAATGAATCTCTGGAGCAACAAGGCAGAAACAGCTTTTCCCTTCCACACTTTCCTCCTCACTCACTCTGTTCCTCCCTGATGCCATGTCCAACAGTTTCTATGTCTTTTCCTTTTTCTCTCCTTAGAAGTCAAGTAGTGTCAAATATTGTATTACCGACTACACTTTTATTTTTTATTCTTGGATCTAGAACTTGTGTTATGTTGTCAGGTGTCATTTTTGTTCTTGCTGTATTGTATTCTGTGCTTTGTTTAAACAAGTTATGATAAATTCGTATATAATCTGTAAAGTAGTACAAAAAGGTTTTCAGTAGTGTGAGTGTATAATGTCTTATCTTTATTCATTTTCCCCATCCTAGTAATTAATCTAAATTGAATGGCATATATATTTCACATTCAGTAGTGCTTCAATGAATAAATAAATAAACTATTTAAGTTAATACATGAATGTTCTTAATCTAATGTTTGTAAAAATCACTATAGCTAACCTCAGCAAAAGAAATGATCAAGCAGACATCTAATGTTGGATTATGCCTTTTCTTTTTCAAAATAAAGATATCCTTCCACATGTGCTCTGTACAGAATTAGCTTTATAACATAGTCATGATGCTTTTCACAACAGATGTCGCCACAAAGCAGCAACTACAGAAATCCAAGAGTCCAAACCCTCCTTGGGGATCTCACCGGCAACAGCTGCAATGAAAAACTACCTCAGAGAGGACCCCTTGAGGCTGAAAGGTTGAATCCATTCTCCTAGTGTCAACGCTGGATCACATAAAAGAAACACAAAAAGCAATTCAGAATTCTTATGACACAAATGAAATTTCATTATTTTAACTAGTGGTATATTTTTCTGAAACAAGTAGAGGAAAAGTTATGGAAGTGATCACTTTATAAAACAAAGGCAAATTGCAGTGCTCTCTGACTTTAACAAGCTGTTGGTTTTGGATAACTGACAGGAAATGGCCCAAACAAGAGTTGTCAACTGAAACAATGGAAAAGATTATAAAAGTCATTCAAGAAGGAAGTCCAACACGAAGTATGGCATGTGGGCAGACCACAGAGAATGTTAAAATATCCTGATAGAAAATGAGTAAAAAAAGTATGCCTTGACAATTGAAAATGCACAGCAAAACAAATGAAAAAGAAAACAAATTTTGCCATTGGAGGGAAAACAGAAAGCCTCTTGTGGGGGAAACATTCTGTGAATTGGAGTGAATGGGAAACTTAATAGCCCTGATTACAATGTTTTTTTGTTTCCAGAAGGTTTTAATCATTTTGTAAGTCATTTAGTCTCTGGGCAAACATAAAGATGGACCATAGACAGATTTTTGAGGTACCAAATGCAAAAAGGCATAGATAGTACTTGAAACCCATAAGGTCCCTGTTGCTAGAGAAATCTCTTGTCTGTTAATAGTTTTAAGACAACTATGAAATCTTTTTTTACCCCATTTTGCATGCTGGATTCCAGTATATGCTTAAATCAGGGCATTTAACCCTATTAGCTTTTTAGAATTTTAGAAATTTTAGCTTTACGACAACAATGAGAACTGTGCAAGCCATATCACTCAAAGTGTGTCATTGTTTTCTTTCACAGTGTGGGAGGTTTAAATGCACTCTGTCACTGTGTTTGTGACAACTCTGTGAGAAATTGACAGAATTAAATAGAATTCCCTCAAAAAAGGAAAAGCAGCACCAGCACTAACGCCTGAACAGAAGAAAACAAGGCTAATGAGAAGCAATCATGGAGGGTGTATGAACTGAATGAAAATAATGAAATGAAATAAAAAAAAGATGATGTTGGAAGTGTTTTGGTGCTGTTCTAATGAGACATATAATGATAACTAACTGAAAAAACAATTGAATTTCACCACTTTTTATGATATGGGGTTACATGTCAGGTACAGTACCAGGAGAGATGGCAATCACTACCTCCACAGTCAATGCACAGCTATACATTGAAATTTGGGACACTTTTCTCATTCCATAGAAAATAGGTTTGATGATGATTAAGTCATTTGTCAGGATTTTGCCATAGAACAAGGAGTGTTAAAGCTTCTCCCCAGGAAAGTCATCTCAACTCAATGACATGTATCTCAATCCAATTGAAAATTTATGGTGGAAATAAAAAAAATGGTCCATGGCAAGCCTCCATCCTGAAAGCTAATCTTAAAAGTTGAAGCAGGATTGATGGAGAATATTACTTTTTCAGTAAAGTAAAGTCTGTCCCTCAAAGAATTCAGGCTTGGAAAGGAGCAACATTGATATATTAATAATGTAATTTAATTTGTTTGAGGTATGTATCACAAAGGCAGAATATTCAGCTATTAAACAAAAATTGTGCAGTGCCTCTAATTACATGTGATTTGTTTATTTGTGGCAGTGTGGTGATTCTAATTAATAATTGATGACGAAAGAGAGATAAAGATATTCTGTTGTTTCAGGTTAACCAGTGGAAATCACTGAGCTGAGAACACGTGTTGTCTTCCCATTTAAAGCCCAGTTCCAGACGGTGTACTTACAGTGCTGCAGTACACATTTGTGCATGCACATGAAGACTGTGAGACAGCAGGTAGTCGCATTTCTTCTTTTAGCATTCAAAGAGGTGCTCGCAAGCACCCACTTTGTGCCCTGAAACTTTCGGCAAAAAACACTACGATGCAGACTACCCAAGTTTAAGATACAAGAAAGAACTAATTGGGGTTTGGGGATGTTACAGTTTACTTTCCACCTCTGCAGATAGGATGCTATTCTAAAGTGAGAAAGAATAGTGAGTTAAAAAGCATTTGTTTATTAATTTATCTCTTAATTACTTTACATTAGTAATGTGGATTGAGCTGCTGCAAATAAGCAAATTGGATCATTTAAATGAATGAGTTAGATTGGATTCACCAGGTGCGAGAGCACGTTTATAGTAAGTACTTTCAAGGTTCTTTGCCCTATAGGTGTGCATGTTGTTGATGCCGCTATAATGTGAGGAGGATTTCAGGGATCAACATGTCATTTGGGACTGGGCTTAAGAATTCATTGCCACTCTTTTATGCTGTGCACCAAAGAGGCTCTGGTCTATAGAAGCCCTGCTCAATAGATCCTTTTCTCCTGATTGGTCCACACTGGCTCTGGCTCTATGTTGCATATAATTTTACTACATTTCCTTATGATGTCTCTGCATTGTGTGTGTGTGTGTGTGTGTGTGTGTGTCCATACTAGTTCACAGTTTGTTGTGCTTTCGTGTTCTGACCTTGGTTTTCTGTTACTGAATTTATGACCAGGGATTTGCCCTTCATTATTTTGCCAGTAATATAAAACCTGCCTGCCTGCAATGATGAAGCCTCGTAGAAATTCCTGAATTAAGTTTACTCATGCTTGGAGTTCACAGCTGACTTTTCATTGTAGTTTGTCATGCCGGTTGGGGAGGAATACAAGAGGGAACTCTGGGCAAACAAATGCTTTCTGTTCCACATTTAGCTCCATTATTAAGATTACTGCAATCCATCAGTCAGTCAATCAATCCTAACACTAGCTTTTTGCCAGTGACATGGTCAGATTGGAAGGTAATACACATTTGTGCACCTCCCCTGATATAAATGACTCATGATCAGTCTCTGCATGAAACTCCTTGTAAGCTGCAGACCTAAAGTGCCCCTGCTTTCTACATGTCTGAACTCCAAATATGAATAAGATACAATTAGATCCAAATATTTTCTTTAGATACATTTTAATGTTGGTTTATTGATTCATATAGGGCAGTACTGTTGCAGCAACTGTTGCAAGGTTGGATTAGTTTGAATACTGAGAAAAATACATGAGCAGCACAAAATGTTACTGACATTTTTCGCTAAAAACAAATAAGAATGGAAAATGAAAATGTTGATAAGATTGAAACAAAAGGGACAGCAAATGTTCGGTGATTACGTGATTTATTGATAAATGATTAACTATTTAATGTATTAATAAATGTGGTTCTTGCTCGCCATAAGACTAAATGGTCATCATTGGAGGAGAGGATGATACTGTGCGTGATTAAAAATACATTTGTTTGTTCATTCAAATTATCATTGTGTTGCTTTAAGCTTGAAATTAAGATTGAGGGGCTATTGATAAGCAAAATAGAACATTTAAATCAATGAATATGGTGAGTTTCCAGATGTGGTACATGCAGAATGAGCCTGCACAAGTGCACCTCAAAGACCCTCATGTAAACCAACACCTTCGAGCAGTCAACAGGTGTTCCTGAATTTCCTTAGCACCAATATATTCTAAAAATATATATCTTTAAGCCTAAAAAGCATAAAGTACAGCGCTGGACTGGCCTTCGGGCATACAGGGCATTTGCCAGGTGGACCAATGGTAATTTTCCCATCAGCAAAAGTGTGTGATGTTAAAAGATATTAAAATTGGTCTTTTGAAATGCTTCTACTGGTGAGTATTCTAGCGCAAAATTAAATATTCAAGCCCAATGCAACTGACTGTGTCTGCATTAAATGTTACTTAAAAAAACTGAAAGTTGTGCAAACTTGGAGATGTAGTTTTCATTCATGTTAAAATGATCACGTTTTTGGTGTATTAAATAGTTTAAAAAATATTCAAGCCGAGAGAGAGAGAGAGAGAGAGAAAGAAAGAGAGAGAGATAGAGAGAGAGAGAGAGAAAGAGAGAGAGACAGAGACAGAGAGAGAAAGAGACAGGCTAATCTAGTCATTGATGAGGCTCAGAATAATCCTGTCCCCCATTAATGAAACCCTCTGATCCCTCCACAGACATTGCTCACTATCAAAGGGGGCCTTTGCTGAGCTGCCGGGCATAGAGGCTTCTTGTGTAGCAACACTGCATTTGTGATGAGGGACATGAACTGATTCCAAAGTCCAAACCATACTATATGGTTTAATAGTGTGCATTAGTACTCACTGGTCCATTACTGGTTCAAGATAATAGCATTACTGTAGATAGACAAGCTTCCTTTTCCATCCTGAATAAAAATGTATATACAGTGGAGAAATAAGTATTTGACCCCTCACGGATTTTGTAAGTTTGTCCAATGACAAAGAACTGAAAAGTCTCAGAACAGTATCATTTTAATGATAGGTTTATTTTAACAGTGACAGATAGCACATCAAAAGGAAACTTGAAAAAATATCTTTAAATAAAAGATAGAAACTGATTTGCATTTCATTGAGGGAAATAGGTATTTGAACCCCTACCAACCAAATAGTCGTAGTTAATGTAATTTGAAGTGTTTGCTTTTGATTTTTTTCATCCCTATTACTATTTACTTTACATGTAAGGTAAAGTGGTAATGAAAACTGAATGAACCATAACATTTTTATCACTAACCCTTTCGGCATATACACATATCTGACCAATCATACCTGAAATCACATTAAATCCATTCAATATCTCTAACTCCTTATGTTGAGATTATTATTTTAATATTGTTAAACTTTTTGTTTTTTATTTAGTTTTTTATTTTTAACAAATTTCAAACAAACATTTTTCATTTTCTCATTATGGGTAATTGTGTGTAGAAGTTTGAGGTAAAAGATTAATTTAATCTGAATTCGGGAATAAGGCTGCAGCATAGGATATTGTGGAAAAAGTGGAGCCCTGTGAATACTTTCCACTGTAAGAGCTAAACTGTGATGGCTGGACGTCTGGGTCAGTATACCCCCAAAACGGCAGGTGTTATGTTACTGGCATGCAGTGATTAGTACTTACCCAAAATGGCCAAAGAAAGGACAACCAGAGAACCGAAAGCAGGGCCATAGGTACCCAAGCTTCACTGGTGTGTGTTAAGAGTGAAGGCTAGCCCATCTGTCCCGATGGTACAGAAGAGCTACTGTAGCACAAATTGCTGGAAAACATGCACTGCATGGTTCCTATATTCATGTGGATGTTACTCTGACACGTACCACCTACCTAAACCTTGTTGGAAACCAAGGACTGTTTTGTGGCAATGATATTCCCTAACGACGGTGGCCTCATTCAGCATAATAATGTGTCTTGCCATGCTTAATAATAATAATAATAATAATAGATTTTATTTATAACGCACTTTTCATTGTCCGAAATCTCAAAGTGCTACATTAAAACAGTAAAAAATAGCAGCAAAAATAGATAAAACACAAAATATGTTAAAATATTTTCAGCAATTATATGCTTTCACAATATAGTTCAGGAATGGTAGGGGGAACATCACAAAGAGTTCAAGCAAATGACTCTATCAACAATTTCCCCAGATCTCAAGCAGATCAAGCATCTTTGGGATGTGCTGTATAAACTAGTCTGATACATGGAACTTAACCAAGTAATATTTACTAAAAAAATACAAAAATATAACAGTTTACAGTACGGAATATCTATGCTTTAAAATAAATTATTTAATGCAAGTAAATTAGCTGATCAATCTTATAGTATTCCAATGGATATTACAAAATGAGAAACAATAATTATATTGTAGCTTTAAGAGATATTTTCCCTCATCAAGATATGATATTTTTAAGTGTAAATTGCAGATAGTTAATGGTCTCAGGTCTTTGCACATCTGTGGACTGGCAGAGCTTGGAGGTCAGTCTCAAGGGGGTTTTCAGTTCAGAGCTCTGGGACTGGAATAGGCTGTAAGGTAGGAGAAATAGATACTTTTACAGAGACTTCTTTTCAAATACACACACAGATGGATTTCATGCAGTGGTGAATCCCATTGGGCAAAGTCTGGGGACACAACTGACCATCATGTGGCTGAAAGAATGAAGAGGAGTTTGAATCTCCAGAGTAGATTCAGTCTGAAGCTTTTTTGGCTTCTAGCTGGGCCTAGCCTAGTGGCAGTATCTCTCTTTATGGATACTTAGATTTTTTCCCTTGCTTGTGTCACTGTCCTCACCATGTGGTGCTGAATTGATCAAAATATAGATCAGTGTTCCCCAGTCCAGAGACACCATGATGCAAGATTTGTGTTTTTTTTCTACTTGAACACTCATAGGCTGCAGGTAATGATCACATCTCACTTTATCTTAATCAAAACACAATGTAAACAACGTATTTGTACTGTGTGCCCCTGCTGTGTCTCTGTTTTTTTATTCTGGTTTTGTTTACCCGGCACTGTGTCTATCCGCCATGTGATTCTGTTGTCTAGCTCTGCCCCATCCTGCCCTCCTATTTATTTGTTACCCTGCCTTTCCCAACTGTTCCTCGTCCTTCACCTGTACAAATATCCATGGCTTGGAGGCTACGTTTGTTTGCCCAATCTGATCCTCCTGGTTTTGATACCTGTAGTGTTCACCCCAATTATTTTTTGTGTTTCTCACTGTAAATATTTAGCCTCATTTGCAAGTATGTTGGCTTTGAGTCCTTCCTATCACACATCACAGCATTATGATATGGGTTCATTCTCAAATTGAAAGTGAAAATTCAATGTTTCCAGTCATGCAGGTGTTTTTTGTTATTTCAACCATATACACAGTACACAGAGAAATGAAACAATGATCCTCTAGAACTGTGGTGCAACACAAAGAAAAAAAAGCAGAGCTCTGCAAAGAACAAAAGCAACACCACAAGACTGCACAAGTGCAGACATGACAGGACTAAAGAGAATGCAAGAGCAACACAACACAACAGCAACAGTATTATAATTTACAGGACAAGACAACATACAGTGCAGCAGACAGGAGCAGTAAACGTGTGAGTGAATAACATATAATGGCATGCTGTATCTAGCAGAATCATTAAGTGTGCAAAAATGCAAAGTAATGCAAAGATTCAGGTAGGCAGCAAAAATAGCATACATTATCAATAAGATTAGAACAAATGTATAGTATGAATACACTTTTTGCAGTGGCGGTTGTTCTTTGTTCATTTTTCTTTGTTCATGGTGGCACGTTTCAGTGTGTGTATGCCACATCAATGGGAAAAGGTAGCAGGTTAGTTCAATGTGTGTGTGTGTGTGTGTGTGTGTGTGTGTGTGTGTGTGTGTGTGTGTGTATGTTTGTAATGTACAGTTTATTCTTCAGTTCTGATTTAGGAACCTGATGTCTGATGGCCTGGGGGAAGTCTTCTGCCAGAAGAAAGTAGAGAAAAGAGGGTGTGGGAGGGGTGTGTAGATGCTTTGCGAATGCAGCATGTGTTGTAAAATTCTGTGTCAGAGGGTACAGAGACCCCGATGATGTTGTGAGAACTGGGAAGGGGGTGTGCTTTCCTCAAAAGAAGTGATGCTTAGGATAAACTTGTTAACCTCACCTCCAAGAAACTGACTAGAGAAGTCTGGTGTCCTATTGACTGTTTTGATGATTAATTTGCAGCAAACAAACAAATAGAATACTTTCAGATTTTTCCAGGTTATATACAGTAAAAATAATGGAATAACTCAATATAGAGAAATAAATGTGATACAAAACCAATATTGTGAATGTTCTTTAAACCTTAAAATTTTAAATAGTAAATTTCTCACTTGTGGGACTAATAAAGGTTTATCTTATCTTTTCTTAAAAGAGGTTCTTCACAAAATTATTTTTAAAAGTTTATGATTAAAAAAATGCTCAGTACCACAGGTTATTTTCCATCCCAATTTGGGGAAGACCACAGAAGACTCTTTGTTGCAAAGGGGTCATCAGCCCTGCTGCTGGAGATCTGCTTCCCTGAAAAGTGCAACAAATTACTTGGATCAAGTGTCTTAATCTTGGTCTTAATTGCGCATGTTGGTAAATCAGTAGTTTTACCAACATGCGCACAAAAACCAGTAGTTACCACTGCTGTTGTACAATGCTGGTTAACTGCTGTAGCAAAAATGCAACATTTACTGAGGTGTCTAAATGTCATTGTAAATTGGTGTAGCTCTTTCTAATTTGGGATATTTTCAGAGTTGTTTTCCTTCTAAATTTCTGCTCCTTATCATTTCTGCCTATTGAGTCATGGAAGGAGTTGGAAGAAACATGAGAAGATGAAGAATTGTAAGAGTGTAAAAGCTAATTAAGAGCTAGGAATGAGGTCAGGGAGAGGTTACATCTGACCTGATTAAACTCTGTATGATGAGGTAATTGTTTAAAATTTGTGCTGCTCTTTGTTTCTGTCCACTTTCTACCATGACAATGCAAATTTCTCTCTTGTGGGACTAATAAAGGTGTATCTTATCTTATCTCATCTTGATTATGAGTTTGAGATGGATGGACCATATGTCCCTGTTCTGAATTGGTGCTTACTGTTCCCACAAGTGACTCCATACACTACATTTGACCAAATCTGTTTTATGTGATTATCGGAGGTCCTTCATATGGACTGGTAGCGCAGAAAAAAAGTCCATGTATAAGGATCTGGCTACCACAAGCGTGTGCCACAGTATGCATATATAGTGAAGTGCAACACTTTCTTTTCCTCTTTACCGATTCAACACACAGCATATTCAGTTTCTGATTCTGGATTCCTCTTCTTGCCCTGTGGAGTTATCTTTGGTGTTTTCATATTGGATTTACTGTTTTTTGGACTGTTTCTGCACTTTGGATTTTGCTTTTGAACTCTAAGAACTGTGTAACTTATTACACTCCATTTCCTTTTGTATTCTACATCTCAAGTTCATTGTTAGTACTTTTTGTATTCTCTCTTCAGTTATTTACACTTTAAATGCTGAAATTAATCGGGGGGATTATGGAGAGCATAGGTATTGACTACAAGGAAAGTAGGACATGAGTTCGGCAAACGAAGTGTAAGGAGGTGTCATGACCTATAGCCCTATCTGTATCTGTTCAACCAAAAAACACCAAATGTGGTCACGGCTTATAATAGACATTTTCTAAGGGTCACATCACAGAGCCAAGCGAAGGAGATGCAGGTGCGGGTTTCCGTTCAAAGACTTTATTAACAAAAGCTAAAACCAAAAAGGCTCAAGGGCCTAAACAAACCAGAACATGCAAAACGGGAACAGATTACAGATGCATAAACTGAAGCTTTCAAGAAAGCTCATACTAATTATATTATCGGGAATGAATGCAAACCATTCATTTATATCATTAGTTAATTTACCTTAAGGTATAAATTGTATAACCTCGCCTCTTGCAAAGGCAACTTACGACTGTCCTGTCTTATTCATTTTGTTTCTTAAGTTATCCTGTCTTCCTCTGCAACCTCCTTCATTTTCAGTCCATAACCAAAATCACATTAAACTATGTGAAGGGGATTTCAGAAGGCATGTGGGGGTTTTAATCCTAACCATTTATAGTGAGTCTAACTCTCACACAGTGTGAAGTACACTGTAAAATGATCAAACATAATGTGAAAATGTAAATGGATTCCTAATGAGGTGAGCATGGTCTTTCCAAGACCTCTGGAGTGACCTTTGGTATCTGTCACCTCAATCTTAGCACAAATCTTGTAGAGCCACCACAGATTGGGCTTCTTGTTCCAGCACATCCAACAGATATTTATTCACATCGAGATCCAGCAGATTCTTGTCCCATGCTGCATCACTTCCCCAGGTAAATGACATACATGTATCCAGCAGAGATGGGGACTTGAGTGTGAGACTTGGACTTGAGTCACACTTAAGTTGCACAAACAAAGACTTGGGACTTGACTTCAGACTTGCCCTCATCAACTTGAGACTCGACTCGGACTTGTTGTGTCCGAGTGACTTGTGAGTCATGATTTGTAAACAATGTTAATTTCACTGGATTATTTATTACATTATTTAATTAATTTCAGTTTTTCCAACGTGTTGCCCAGCATTACGGGAAAACCGGAGGCAGACTGATTTTCCCTCCCTGACAATATGCGCAATGTCATGCATGCATGCAGCCACAGATTTCAAATCAACACTGATGGCAACTGCAAGTTCACCCGTGCCATTTGTTATCGCATTCGGTTATAAAGCCTTCACACAGACAGCTGACAAGCGAACTGCCACTTGCAAAGAGTGTGAAAAAGGGGAAACTTAGCCTGTATGGGAAAGTTACTGCTAGCAAAATAATCGAGCCACAGTTGACCACAGTTGTAGGCTAAATGTAGATTAGAGCTTTAATCTGACCTTGCTGACGTTACGGTTTTATTTGATTAATATTTCTTATTTTACCAGCACTCCATTCATTATCCCTTACTTAATAAGGGTTAAAGGGTTAAAAAAACTAACATGACCCCTCCCAGGTGCCAAACAAAATAAAATAGTCTACTGCAAAAAGGCAATTTGGTCTAAAAAATATTGCAGCAATGCAGTTAACATAAAATAACAGCAAGTTTTTTGTAAGGGTACTTCCACATATAGTACATTTATGATCCTTGTTTTAGATAGTAAGCATGTACATTAATTTACACATTCATCTGCAGGTTTTGCAGAATTCAGCAAAGCAAAAAAAGGGACCAGTGAGGAGGGACAGAGCAGCATTGAGTCTTTCTTGGTTCAGACAAGAGGTGTGCAAGTATACCACCAGGGTCATCCTAGACAGAGGATCATTACTATTAGTCAATAGTCAATGACCTCATCATTGGATGCAATTTGCCCCTGTCTTTAATTGAGCACCCTTCAGGAAATTTGTCTGTGACATTTGGACAGACAGGAACATGCGTGGCTTTTTATGGGTAACAGCCCACTTCATGGAGATCAACAAAAGTAGACTCCAAGCAGTTCAGTTAAGTTGTGACAGATTCACAGGGTCACACACTGGTCAAAGAATTAATGATGCATTTGAGGAAATATGTGCTTACTTTTACATCAAGCACAAAATAGATTACATTATCTGTGACAACGCATCAAACATGAAGAAAGCCTTCACAGTTTGTTTTCCCTCTGAAAATGATGACGAAGGCCTGGAAAACAGTAACCTCTGGGAGGACCTAAGTGAGGAGTACCAGGATGACAAGGAAACCATCCGGAGCAGTTGCCAACAACAATGGCTGCAGTGCTTTGCTCATTCACTGCAGCTTGTCATGCGAGATGCACTGAAAGAGACAAAAGTTCTGAGCAGTGCCATTACAAAGGTAACCAAATTCTACAGCTTACTACATTCCACTTCTGGGCTAAAAGAAGCATTTGACAGAGTATGGAGCCAACCACAGTATCCCCTCAGCAGTATCAATGCGATGGAACAGTACTCTCCACCTTGTGGAGTCAGTCACTAACTTGGACCTCCAATGCCTAAATGCACTCTTGGAAGCCCAAGGTCATAAAAGCCTGTGCCTAACAGCCAGAGAATGGGGTCAGCCGAAAGAGCTTGTTTTGGCCCCATTTTATCAAGCCACAGACCTTATTCAAGGCTAAAAAGTGGTGACCCCTAGTGCAGCGCTCCCTTGTGTACTCTCACTCAACAGTCACCTCATCAGGCATGACACGCCACTTGGTGGGTTTAGCGAAAAGCACTACAGATGTCCCTCAAGCTCTGGTTTCAAGGGATGTTTGTGAATGTTAGCATGGATGACTCCAATGACCCGGCAGTAGATCTTCAATTTGGAGATACTGTATTGCTAGACCCATCATTTTGCTTCTTTTGGCCAGAGCAAGATGTCCAAGGGCCAGTAAACACAGCCTTGGTAAAAACCAACACAAACACAAAACAATAACGCGTCCTAAACCTCACTGGTGAGCTGGTAAGTAATCACTACTACTGAATGGGAGATCCCCATGAGCCTTGACGTTTGGAGATTCTCCAATTCAGTTAATTGGGCATAGCAAAGTCCTTCTGGTCTTTATAACTATTTCATCAAACTCAACAACGAGAATCGACTGTTCATTTACTGTTTAAACTACCCTCAATCATATTGCACAGCTGTAATGAGATCAGTGATATTTGCTATATTTGTGAGTACAGTAATGCCCGCATTTTTTTTGCTTTTTTTGTGCCAGTATGTTTTTTTTTTTACTCATTTTAGTTCTAAATGATCAAAAGTATATAATTTACTAAAAAACATAGATAGTAATCCAAATCTAAATTCAGTTAAATTAGCCTAAAAAGGCCTAAATATGCCCCCAAATATTCTCCCAGAACACTTTAATTATGGTGATCTGTTGTACATGATGTGTATGATGTTGTGTATGATCACTGTAACATCCGGTCAGCGGCCGCCAGAGGCTGCTAGAAGATAATTATGTTGAACTTTTATTTTGAACTGAGTTTGGTCTCCTCCCTGGCCGTCATCTAGAATCAGGGTTCTCAGCTGGCCAGGCATCAATGAATAATGATGTTCAGTTGTTTTAAGCATCCAACACTGTGTATAAATAGTCTCTGTTTTGGTTGGGTCATTGTCAGTGAACCCTCACTTTACCCCTGGTTTGTGTTCATGTAGGGTTCTCCTTTGTTTGAGTTTTTGGCCTTTGTGCCATATTCCTTTGTAAGGTGGAAATAAATAAAGAAAAAGAAAGCATGAAAGTCTGCATGTGTGCCTCCTGCCTGGAGGAACAAAGTCAAATCGTAACAGTCACAGTGTCTTCAGATGTTGGATGCTGTGTATCATGGTGTTTTAAGGTTCATTACAAATTGCAGACCCCTCATTCATTGTTGCACACTTTACTACTGTCAATTCGCATGCTTACTCACCTTTATATCTTTTTGTACACAGCCATAATTCATAGGCTCCCATGTTACATGTCTGAATTTCTTTCATTTAAACAGAGTACTTATGGTTTAAGGTCTTAAGACTTTACTTTATTGAATGTACCTCAAGCCTGGACAGATGAGGTCTCAATGAAACTAACCTGGTTAAATAAAGGTTATACTACTACTACTACTTCTAATAATAATAATAAACATAATAAACATAATAATAAACATAATAATAATAATAATAATAATAATAATAATAATAATAATTTAAGATTGTAAGCAAGATGTAGTGGAATCGGAAAGCAATTGTCTATACCTCAACTACCAGGGGGGTGGTGGTGGCGTAGAGACCAATAGGTCATGTGTTCGAATCCTACCTTCAGCACCACCAATGGGCTCCTGAGCAAGACCCTTAACCCCAAGTTGCTCCAGGGAGACTGCTCCAGGGAGACTGCCCCCTGTAGGTAGGGAATGGAAGTCGCTTTGGATAAAAGCGTCTGATAAATGCCGTAAATGTAAACGTAAACTAAAAGTAACTGAATAAAGACACTTTCAGCCAGGAGAACTCACCACCTACTACTTAGGTGATGAACAGAGAAGCCAACAGGATTTTTGAAGTATCTAATACTGTGATTGTTCCACTGATGCCGAATTTTGTGCACAGCCAAACTTTATGGTCCTATAGGTTTATTGAGGAATCAACATTTTATTATGACTCTGAGGTGGGAACTGACAAGTCCTCAAAACAAGATATATTGCTGTTGATGTGCCTTTGTATTGCCAAAGTTAGAAATTAGATGAAAGGAAAAACAGTTGGACATCACATCCTGTTAATTGGAAATACATTATTCAAGTAACCAAAACAACATCTGAACACCACTAAACCCCAAAAGGATTTCCCTCTTTGTTATATTTAAATTGCAAAGAAGTGCCATTGATCTGACTGTGGAACAGATGAGGCCCAAGCTCCAAGTGAAATTGGCCAAAAAACATTTAAACTTTCAGAACATATCACCTGTAAACAAAAGATCGAAAAACTATTTCAGACAATGGACAGAAAATGAAGAGATGGAAGAGGTATGGATTGAGCTCAACGCGGTTATTGAAGATTAATCAGATAAAGAAATAAAAGTCAAAGGGTACAGTGGAAATTTTATTTTTTAAGAGAACTAAACTGTGAATTCCACAGAGCTGTCAGGACAAGGAGTACAACAACATCTCTAAAGATACTGAAAATAAAAACAATTCTGAAAAAAACAAGGGTTGGTTCTTGGAAATATGTAATATCAAAAATAAGATCAATCCTTGAGAGATTAATGATGTTAATGGACATAACCAATTGAAAAAAAATGAAGATATTTATGTTTTCTGAAGAAGTTTTGTTGTAAATAAATCATGTTAACAAATCTGGAAAATGTGGCCTGCAGTTTATACTCCAGCTTATTTATAGTCAGCTTATACTCCAATATAAAAGAACCACCATGTAAAAATGCAGGAAATTCCTCAGGGAATTATGCATATCAGAATTTCTTGTTGTTCTAATGAGGAGTCGTTCTACACTGAATAGAAGGTCACTGTCAGGACAGAAAATGGACAAGCAGACTCATTTCACATCAGCAAAAGAGTTGGACAGGGTTGCATACTATCACCATTCTTACTCTGCCTGTAAGGGTTGAACTGAATACTGTAAGGGTTGTGGGACTGGAGGAATATTATCAAAAACTCAATCTTTGTGGAAGAAATATCAATAACCTTTTACATGCTGAAGACACAATAATCAGGAAGACCTAAAGGTAAAGCCAAGAAACAAGAAAAGATGGAATTATGGCTTATTATGAAGAAGGCAAAGGTTATGAAAAATCTAACCTCATCATTTAAGTGGTGGACAGATTATGCTAACTAGGACCAGTTACTAATAATAAAGACTCCATTAGTCAATAAGCATGACATAGAACAAGGATGTTGGAGACGGAAAAACATCTTCAAATGTAATGATGTATCTCTACAAACATTCTACAGCCTGAAGACTAAAACACAAGACAGGAAATCCATGTGGTTTCCTAAATCGACATTGTGTCACTTCTTAATCGAAGTAGCCTTTGAGAACTTTCAGTCAACATCTTGCATCCATATCAGCGATAAATATTTAAAACCAGATGAAGTATTTTTGACAATGTTTTATTGTTTGACAAAAATTACATTTACCCACAAATAGAAAGTAACAGAAATTCTCAGTTAATGGAATTAATACATTTTGCAGTGCCAGTGCCACAGGCTCCCACTTCTGACTTACTTTACATGAGGGGATGAAAATTAAACAGAATTTCAGAGAATTACGCTTTAATAAGTGCTGATGAGGTTCTAGAGTTCCCACTTACAGTATGAACCAAAAAGAGCTCGTAATCCAGCGAAGTGCCAGAGGTAGTGCTTTGTAAAAATTTTAAGAGCATAGAGTGGTTCATTAAAAGGGTCTTTAAAGAGGAGAGTAGGACAGAGGAGAGGGAGACTGTGCACTTAGAGTTTTAGAAGACGAATGGGAGAAATTTCTCACAGCCTGTGTGAATGCTTTGAGGTCTCTGGGCCTATGATCTCCTTAAAATCTTTAACTAACCTAAGACACAAAGACAACTAGTGAGAGGGTGTGTTTTCCTGCATAAGCCACACATCTCAGAACCTTGATTTCTGTTTTATTTCTTATAGATTTGGTAAAATGAGAGGAAACAGTTATAGTCCTATCCTGGAAATAAATGACACGTTCCTGCAAAAGACCTGCAAATTTAAGTGCAGCTAATAATCAAGGCAGTAAAAAATCTAAAGTGCAAGTCATTAAATAACCTGAACACAAATTGCCTAAAACAATTTAAAAGTCATAAGACTTTCAGAAAGTTGTTCGGTTTAAAACAGACCAGGAATGGGTTCTGCTTCCTCCATTGGGCCTGAAAAGTGATGTGAAAGTGACCATTCTGTCATATGTGAACAACATTACATTTTTCCTTTGTATTTAACCCATTCACCAAGTGAAGCAGGTGGCAGCCAGGAACACAGCGCCCAGGGAGCAAAGGCTCAAAGGAACCTCAGAGGTGGCTAGTGGTCCATGATTTCCTGATCACAGGGCGAATGCACTAACCACTAGGCTACCAGCTGCCCTAGAGGCAACATGGAGAAAAAATGAAAAGACAGGCATACAAACAAAAAATATGAGAAAGTTTTGGTCCACAAAACGACATCCCAGTAAAGTGTTAAAGTACAGTAATAGACAAATTACACAACAGTACTGGAAGAGAAAATAAATTTAGAAGAAAGATAAATTTCTGTATAATTTGAACTACTGTTTGACTAGAAAAAAATCTAATGAAAAATGAATGCAGGTGATAATACTGGCTGGTTAATCAGCTTGTATTTCTGAACCATGCATAGACCCAGAAAACCCACTGGGAAACAAATTCAACCTTACTGAGATTGACAGTATTTTACCATGTAGTAGTACATTTGTCTGAAATGTTTGATGTTACAGCGTACATTTCTTTCAGAAAGAGCTGCGACAAATGTTCATAAGATTTCCATAGCAGCTTCCTTCATGATTCCATTGCAGGTTAAGATAAGCATAATTCATTTAAATAATTGTGAAGTGAACGTGGAGAGAAAGAAGGAGAAAACAGGGGGAGCTGTAAAGCTTAGAACAGCAAACAGCAAACGCAGAGGGAAACAAACCCTGAAGATACTCATTTGGATGGAATGGTGTCATTCTAGCTGATGCATTCACAGATCTGAAACATGACTTTGTTAGGTTTTGCTGGCTGACTAAAGCTTCATTTTCTTTGCCATCTCTCTTTCCTAAAGTGTTCCTCTCCGAAGCAGAGCTGAATCTTTCATGACAAGAACATCTGTAGGAGTTAGAAAAAGTTGGTTTTTTTATGTATTCCTAGAATCATTTCAGTTGAGGTTGGAGCTTTGGTGTGGGAACATATATGAAAAGTAGAACCTGTGCCTAAACAATGACAGTGCGTGCTACTGCCAGTGTGACCTTACTTCTTATTTTGTCTTTATTTTTACTCAGAAATAAAGGTAATGCAGTAATGAGTCTCTAGATCAGACTGCAGTCATGGGGACCCCCTGCCTTGGCAATTCACTTACTCACTGTCTAAACATACCAGCTCCATCCAGCTCATGAGGCGTTGGATGTGTGCCCTATTCAGGCTTTGCCCACATAGGATGAAGTGGATGAAGAAAAAAAAAATGGAACTATGAAAATATCTGTGACTCAGGCTGACCATCTGTCCCACACATCATAGAGCAATCCCTTTTGTCTTACCAAGCATCCATTTCATAATGATTTGAATAAATCAATTCTTATTTTTGAACATGTCTTTGATGTTTTTGAGAATGTGTACTGTTAGGTTTAATAAGCTTTACAGAAAACCTTTACAGAGAAAATGTGGTGTAGAGCTCAGTGCATCATACAGATATTCTAAGTGCAGTATTAATTTCTTTTCCATGTGTGTGGAATGTTATTATGTTACACTGAGGGTTTGTCATGGCCATTTCCAAGCTGAAGTCTAGCTTTTAGAGCAGCAGTTTACAGTGGAAACCCAATGCTGAGTTGTAATTCAAAACGCCAACCTTGATGTGAGAGGTAAAATACAAAAACAAGTCAGTCTTTACGATAAGGGTGTTCATAGATGGGAAGCGAAGTTTTGAATAGAAATTGTAGTCGTGTCCTGTAAAGGGCATTAAATTTAGCAACTGTTGTGGAAAACTACTTTTGTATATAAGCCAATTAGTTGCTGCGTTGGATCAAATGTGTTGAGGAAAGAAATAGAAAGGTGATAGAAAGTTCTGTGCCTTAAGCTCCAGATCTGTACTGTACCATTAATATTGTCACAATACTGCGCTGCTTTTCCCCTGATGTTTCTGTTGCTGGATCACTTTTCCTTTTCTCTTTCTCTTAACATTCTGCCTGGCAAAGTCCCTCCTCCTGCTAAAAGCCTAACTAAATCATATTCATTTTGAAGGCTTGAAGGGTGCCAAAGTGCAGCTATTGAATAATGCAAAGAAATTGGTGCTGTGGCTTGTTGGAGAATGTGTTTGTGGCTGAAGTAATTTAAAGGAAGCTTTCAAAATGATTATGCAACTGCAATGACAATTTGTCTACATGCTCCTCTGAGCCATCACACCAGATTATCAGCGGTGGAGAGTTTGATGTTAATCAGTTCTTTTGTGTTATTTATATATTGTCACTGTTGTAAGAAAACCTTACATCTCTGCAAACAAAACTTTACCAGGTAAAATGTAAATCCTCATCCTGTATGAAATTGCAGTACTTTTTCATTTCTACATTGTTCACAGAGCCTTTGGAATTTTTAAATGATGGTGTAAATTGGCTGCTTCGCCCCAGGCACCCTTACAAGGGTGTGTGTGTTTACCTGCAGCAGTATTTTATTAAGCACCACCTTATTCTTTGCTCCTCTATCAATTTAATCACTTCTTAGCAATCATTGGTATGTACCATCAGCTGATAGCCAGGCACGCTGATTTTTTTTTCAAAATAAAAAACACATCTAAAAATGTTAGTTTAGGATAAGTCTATTGTATAGAATCATAAACTAAATACATACAACATAAGAAATGAGACCTTCCTTTGCAGAAGAGTGAAAAAATTATTTTGTTGTTCAGTTTAACTGAATAATTAACTGTGTGCACAAGAATGCTCACAGGCTTAGAATGCAAGCATAATTTTATCTGGCATGATACAAATGACTTCTTTGCTGATCCATACATTCCATTTAATCTTTGTGTTATTTGCTGTCATGATTCTACACATTTGGTAGATCTTTCTTTGTAATTTTGCCATCAACTGTTTGTGTGTGTGTGTGTGTGTGTGTGTGTGTGTTATGAATAAGCTATGAATAGTATGCTACATAGTAGGACAGCAATGTACTGCTATAGTAACTTAAGGCACAAAAATTGGCAGTGGTAAAGTAAATAGAAATATAATTACATTGAATGAAAATAAATTGGGGTTTTATTGTAAGAACAACAGCTCACATCGTATTTATACTGCAGTACTGCAGTAGTGGGTTTATGGTTTGTCATATGGGAAAACAATATTAGGTAAATAGGCTAATACACTACTGTTTAACTATTTATATGATGCAGTTTGAGAATATGACACTACTATTGACGATATAGTGGCACACACATGCATACACACACAAACACAAATCCATACAAACAAACTCTTACCATCTCCACAGGAACAGGTGCTTTATGGTTTGCCTTGAAAATGTCCTTGTGTGCTTTGCATAGCAATGATGGTGAACAGGTATAAATTTCTGCTGAATTTAGAATGATAGTATTCCCAGCTGACCTCTGGGCAGTAAAATTCATAAAGTGCCCCATCTTTTACTGGTACATTAACTTTTTTCCTCTCTCTCCATTTGGCAGTAATGCCACTACTAGTCTGAGAAAATGGAGTTATTCTCTATGGGATACCATCAACTGATTACATCTCTGGCCCAAACAGTATTTAAGTTGAAGCAATATGTCCACATCATATAACCCTATACTGATTTATAGCACGTCAGTAAATTATAAGCAAGGCTAAAATGTTTTTTTTTAAAATACTGTTTGAGCAGGATCTTTTCAACATGCTATTCCTGATAAAGATACCTGGTGCATTTAGTAAGAGAAAGCAGGATACACAGAGGGTTTACAAAATTACAGGAACATATTCACGTTTAATTTAATATGACACTACACAGGTGTGTTATGTTTGCTTGAATGCCAATTAGCTGTGGGTGTCAACTGTATACAGACAGCCCTGACAGATCTGTTTTAATACAACATGAGATAGCTAACAGAGCTCCAAACAGCCAGATAGTTGGCGCTCAAACTATTTAACATGTCAAAGATTAACTTTAAGTCAGGGCACACCATCTGGGACAGATGAACTCTACACTTGCTAAAATTCCGCAAAACTATGACCTCAAAATGAGCAAGCACCTCTATGACTCACTCTCCACAAAAAGTGTATGCCATCATGAGCTTCAGAAAACTGTGCTGAACTGGTAACCAGGGCCAACAAACAGAGATGCACAACCTCCTTTAACCTTTTGCCTACATCCCAGTGTGGTTGTTTGGAAAAACCCCATAATGTTGTATGAAAAAATGTTATACAGCCATTTCAACTGAGCTGTCTGATTGCTCTCCGTGTCTCTTTAAAGTTATGCAGTGCTGCTATGAAATATGAGGATGGAGAAAGCAGAATGACCTCTGAATGTCCTCTATGACTCTTACATAAAATCATACTTCTATCTGTTGCATGCAGATATTAACACATTCACTCACACACATACACACACACACACAGTGGTATATCATGATATAACAAGCCTCTCTCAGCAGCTGCAGTCTGGATGAAACATCTCATAGAAACAACACATTCATTTTAATGGTTCCAACAGAACTTTCTACAGAAATGTTACTTTCCCACAATGACACTATGCCACATTACAGCACTTGTCACTGGGTGGACCCCACTGCAGCTTGTCAACTCCTGATTGACTCCTACCAGCATCTGTTCTCTCCAGCACCACCTGGTTATTAATACACAACTGTTCTTTGTTTATGGACTGATACACTCATACAAACCCCTGCTGTTTGCAGAGTCACTTTCTTGTCATTATAACTGGGCTGTTTTTTGTTTGCCCATTGATTTGTTTTCACTTTCTGTGTGGTTCAGTATAGCTGTCTTTGTTGCGTTTTGACTTTGCGCCTAAATTCATTATCCGAAGAACTGTACATTAGAATTTCTACATAGCAATTTTCACTTTTTATGAATGAATGTATTTATGTGGGGATTTTTATTTTTACAGTGGGGAACAAATGTCTCCTAAAGAAGATGTAGCAGCCTCAGCACCCAAGGCCCCGCCCCCCCGGCACGGACACCCGTCATCCCGGAGCCCACCGCGCACCCCCAGCACCCCAGACCACCGCCCCCCCAAAACAACAACGCCAAAACATAGACCCTGCAGGGATATCCCGCCCCCCTGCTGGGTATATATATGTCATAATAACACACAATATATAACACATAATAACACAGAATATTGGCTGCATTATCATTTCACTTTAATCATATCCCTTCTTTTGAACTGAATTGTAGGTGATAAGAAGACGGATCTGTATGTTTAATGGAATGCATAACTGGAAGTCAAATGGCAGAAGAATACTTTGGTTATATGACAGCAAGATTTCACCTCTGAACATAAACAGGCAGAATCCTTCTTACTTCAGAGTGCTTCATTGAGGACTGTATCAGAGAGTGAATGAATTAGTCCCGTTTGTGTAAAGTGGTAAAAATGAGGACAAACTGTCAAATGCAGTCTGGAAATAAATTCAGTGCATAAGGATTACGTAGATACTGAGTAAACAAACAAACAAAAACAGGCAGACAGACAAACAAATATATATCTTCCACAGCTCTAGAATTTTGTTGAATAATGTTCACTCGTATCGTGTGTGTGTGTGTGTTGGTCTGAAGGGGATCGCCCCCTAGACGGGCGTTTTCAGCGCTGGTGACGTAACCCACAGGGCATTTTATGAAACTGTCACCCTGCGGGGTTTTCTATTAGAGCTGCTGCCCAAACCGAGCGAGACGCACCTCGCTCGTAGAGCGTAGCCACACACACCACTGACACAGGACACACACGGATCTCCACTTCGGAGCAGGAGCCCATCGCGGAGAAGGACGGAGGATTGAGGACGGCCAGGGGCTCACGGATTGGAGGAAAACGCGCGCGCTGGAGGGGATTTTTATTATCATTGTTTTATGCATTTTGCCAAGACAGTCTTGACCGACCGGGCCACATCTTCACCCTCGCGCGGGTGACGGAGCGGAGCGGGTTTTATCCACACGCAGCTGCAACTTTTCCCTCTTCTCGTCTCCTGCGCGCCGCAGGGATAGCCGCTGAAACAGGTCTATGGACGGTGGTCCGACTCAGGGGCTCGTTGACTCCTTTTAACTTTTGCCTCAGAAAAGCTTTTTCAGAGACGGTAAAGTTTTTCCAGCGCGGGCTGAGACCGACTCAGCGAAAAAGCTTAAGGGCTCTGTGTGTCCTCTCCGTCCTCTTCTTGGCTTAGTTTTACTCTGCTCTGGAGTAATGGGTGCAGAGTGAGCGAGTGGACATGCAGCCTGTCCGGGTGGCGTGGGCTATCGCGGCAGCAACTGCTGCCCTTTCGCTCCTGGCTTTGTTTCAGACAGGCTTTCTACGAGAAGGTATAGTACTCCGTGTGTCTGTGTGTGAAATCTCTCTCTTCACACTCTGCATGTGTCAGGCAAGGGTGACAGCCACACACTGCATTTGCCATAATCAAACCAGTTCAGTGGTTTATGAACGAGACTGGACAACAAACTAAATTCAGCTTCAGCAGAATACCCACTGCAAAAAGTAGCACACGAGGTGTCGAGTTTATTTGTGTGCTGCTTGTCTTCAGTGTGGACACTGAAGGAGTTAAACCCACAGGGTTTTGCCTTGTTGCTGTTTCTCAATGGATGCTAAATTTCCCTGAATCTGCATCATATGTGGTGCTGCAGTATAAATAATCTCAGTTAATAATTTAATGTTGCTCAGCTGTCACAGCAGAACACTGCACTTAGTGTAAGAGGTTTGAAAGAAATGAGGGGGGAAAGCAGCATTGTTGTAGATGGCCCTCAAATATGACTGAAGGGTATTTTTTGGAGGGTGGGGGGGTGCGTGTCTTATGAGAGGCTGTGTTGGTTTTGCTGTTTATTTGCCTTCCAACCATGCAATGTCAGAATCAGAATCAGAAAACATTATTGATTCCAGAGGAAATTGCTTATGCTAAGACTGCGCAGTCAAACAGAGACACAAAGTAAAGAACAATATATGATATAATATGAAGTCAATATAAAATGTAAAAGATTACCCAAAATTGTTGCATGTGAAAGATATTTGTATGGGATGATGTACTAATACAATTTCTGTGTCAACGAACTTGATAATATAATGCAAAGGACGTTTGAGCGTGAGAAGCTTGAGTAAACTTGTAATTATCTCAAGAAAAAATACAGCAGAGCAAAGACAGTGAGATAGCAAAAAATCAATTCTTTTTACAGCCACATTTCACACGTGTCCCCCTGAGTGGGAATCGTGATGTGAGGCATTTCAGAGGACTGCATACTTCAGATTTGTTAGAAACCATCAGCAGACGATTGTTAGTGTCTGTCTGAAAGCAGACTGTCTTAGACAGGTTAATCTTCTTGGAGGAACATCCAACACTCTCCTGCTTTAGACTGTCTCATTTTCAGGTTTTGATTAGCTTACTTTGTTCATACTTTGCTCATGAACACTGGCTGACAGACATGGCTGACCCTGAATTGCCCCTTTCATGAAAATGGCTGCTCCGTAAACTGTAATATCCCCAAAACTTAATCAGAAAAAAAGTCTTTTGCATATTGCAATATCAGGGATCAGGTGGACTATGGACCAGCTACCGAAGGTAATTGCCCACAGGACAAAAGTGAGTTTACATGTCTGCACTGGCTTGCTTCCATGGTAAACAAAATAAATAAATAAACCAATGAAAATAATAAAAAACTATTGGCTTAGTTGCCACAGTAACAGAGCTTTTATTGAAGATAATTGGAGAACGCATGGCTTTGCTTTTCATAAAGTCAGAGGACACAAACAGAAAGCTCTGGCAGACTGATATTTGGCATCTGCCAAACCACTTTTCATTTTGCTCATGCTGAGTGATGCTCAGTGGGGAGGCTGGCGGGCTTGTTTGCCAGGTCCAGAGTGGCGCTTGTTTTTTTTTTTTTAAAAACACCTCTCTTATTTGTTAAGTAATTTTAGTTTGTTTTGGGTCATTTCATTGTATTAGATTGTAAACGACTGTCTATTAAGTCAAATATTCACCATTTTTACACCTAAAATAGTTCATTACTCTTTGCGGATTGGTGAAGCAATAGTTACCTCTTTTGCTTATGGGATTAATTTACCAAAAGGTTGCTTAGAAGAATTAGATATATTAGTAAACTGAGGATTTGTGCGTGCCATTAATTTGTGGCGGTAGTGAGTAGTATACATTTTCAGTCCTAGGTATAAATTATAATATCCTTAGAATTAGAATTTGGTTATTTAAAGTTACCGTTTTATATATATATATATTATATATTATACCCTTAGAAAATATATATATATATATTAATCCCACAATGGGGAAATTCCTTGTGTGTGTATATATATATAGATATATTATAATAATATGCAAATGTATTTAAAACATGGCTCAAGAGTGTATGAGCTTATCAGATTATGACAGATCAGATTAAACATGTCACTATTTTTTTTTAAATACTTCAGTTTTCCCACATCATACACTCTCATGTAATGTTATCAGTCATATGACAAGAAAGGCGTACTTCAGTCATATTTCCTACCCATAACATGGGAGCGGAACCTTTTCATTCACGATGTCTCTTATGTGAGTACAGTGTTATTTACTTCAAAAAATCTCATGTACTTAAAGATTAATGTAAACTGTCACACATATTCAGTCTTTGTTTTTAATGTAATATGGAAGAAAATGTATGTTCAGTGCTCCATGCCTAAATGTTTAAATATGTTCAGCGCATATGAATATGTTTTGCAGTTTTTGTGTAGCTGTACCTTTAGATCAAGCAACGTAACAGACTCTGGAGTAATTAACCCCAGTTATTACAGCTATGTTCTATTTCAGCAGCAGCACTTTATACAACAGCAACAAAACAGGCTTTCAAAAGGCCTGAGTTTCCTGGGTATAACGTATTTAAACAGCAAAAAAACAGAGTGCTGCACTGAGGAAGAGATATATTTAAGTAGGCTGTATTCAATTAGTCAGCCACTCGCTCCCTTCCTTAATTTAATGTGCTCACCAAAAAAAGGCAAAGCTTTATCAACATGGCTCAATTAAACATTTGTATTTACCAGTTGCATGTGTATTAAATAAAAATGAAATTAAAGAAGGAATCTAAGAAAGTATGCAGTCAAGTTCAAACAATGAACAGCAAACACAAAGTGTAACAAAATGAGGTTTTGAATTGTAGAACAGAAGGAAAACATTTTTTCCAAATTTCGAGATACACAGAGACATTTAGCAATTTCAGTCACTCCCAATTAAGTTGCCCCAACAAGACAAGGTGAGATGAAAACATAATTTGCACATTCCTGGAGGCTTAAAGCTATTAGATAAATTCAGGATCACAGCATAAGTTTTTCTATTAATAAACAATAATATTTCTGTCACTGACAAAACCTTTAGAATTTTTCAAGGCTTTTACAGCAAGCCTTTTGCAACTAGCAATTGGGCTTCATCTCTCTGTACCAGGGATTCAATTCATTCGTTATTGAAGTGGTTTCCTCGTGGCCTTTACTGAAAAAACACCAGGCTACAGCCCCAGGGATACTGCTGTTAAGATCTTTCCCCTAAAACATTCTGTTCATGCTTTTTGTTCAGTTACAACTACATTTTTCATTTGAGTCCAAACTGTAAAAACTGGATTAAAAGTTCCTATGACATGAAAATTTCATTTTATGAGATTTTTTTAACAGTTCCCCTAGCCTGTCTATGGTCCTGCAGTGGCTAGAAATTGTGATAGGTGTAAAGAGTGCTTTGATCATTCTGCTTCGCATTTGAGAGAGAGACAGCTCAGATGGCCTGAAATGGGAAAGGTCCCCCCCCTTTCTCATGCTTTGCCTGCCCAGAGAATTTGGCCCCCGCTCCCCATAAAAAATAGCTCCACTGACTGTCAATGCTCTGTGTGAGAGAACACTTTTTCCTGTAGATACATCATGGCTTGCAAACGAGTGAAGCATTGCAGTTGATCTGTGCTTAGATGTATAAATGAGCACAAATGTATTTTTTAGTTCCTTCATGTGAGCCTCTGAAAAAACAGTGGGTTAATTTTATTTTCTCTGGAAATGTGTCGACACAATACAGAGATGGTCTTGCTGAACAGCTGAAAACTAAGTCTGGATATGATTATCAGTGATGGGCTATCTGAAGCCGGGGCTCTGAAGCGCTTATCGTGTATAAGGGGGCGTGGCAGACGAAGCCACTCTTCGAGGCGTATATCGTTTGGCAGAAAAACCACGTGACCGGGGGGGGGGGTGATATTCACCTATGTGGCAACATTTTGAAATGGTTCCTCCCAATCAGGCATGTAGCTGTAAATTGTTATTATAACTTTTATTATTAGAACCTTTTTATTGTGTGGATGCATTTATTGTACATAATACAGAGAGAGAGAGAGAGAGAGAAAGAGAGAGAAAGAGAGAGAAGGAGTGAATGAATGAATCAAAAGATACCAAATAAATGCAATAACAATGCAAAGTGGCACAACACGAGTGTTACATGGTTTTCTACACGATATACGGCTGGAAGCATGGCTTTGTCTGGCGTGCCCCCTTACACTGTATACACGCTTTGGAGCCTCATTTGTCCATCATTAACAAATACAATACTACTACTTAATTATACAAATTGCAAATGTGGAATGAAATATAAGTTGCATAAAAAATAAGCAAAAGAAAAATTTTGTCCGATACACGCTTATACACTCCCCAACAAAACAACCCACAAAGCACGCGTGGGATTCACCACCATTTATACAGAAAGCCACACTTGGGATGAAATGCTTATGTAACGAACCGATGCTTCGTTTGTTATCGGTCACATGGTTTTCTGCTTAAACGACACACGTCTCAAAGCAGGGCTTCGTCTGCCACGCCCCCTCATACTTGATAAGCGCTTCGGAGCTTCATGAGCTTCATGAGCTCATCACTAATGATTACCTAATGTGGCTGTAACATTAGCTCTGGAGCTAACAGCCCAGTTAGCAGGCTACTGTTGCAAATGTAAAGGTAGATAGCATCAGGTATCTGTGTGAGTGGTGTGTGAATACACACATTAACATGAGTGTTGTACATCTTTGTTATTTGGACAGCTGTGCTGCTGTTATGGTGTGCATGATATCTGCCTTTCCCTTCATTGAAATGACTATGAGTGAGCACCTCTGCAAACCAGGGTGATCAGATGGGGATGAGTAAAATTTGAGGAGTCTTAATGCAACGGTGGCTATAGCCACTGATCTCAAGGAAATGTCCCAAATCTCACTACAGACACAGAGACGGCACATCCTCTGGAAATCTCATTGTGGGACAGGCTCCAACGGGCTGTAATTGTGCACCAAGGCTGAATTTCAGAAAGTGACTTCAGATACAGTATTAGGGGACCACTAAGACTTATATAAAACATAAAAAATCTGTATGTCATGGGACCTTTAACTTAAATTACTTTTCCATTTTTTTGTTTTTTCCTCAACATTAGTAATTCTTTCAGCTGCTTTCCAAGTCTTCTAATTCACACTAAAGCTACTAGTCATGGAGGGTGGTACTCCATAGCAAGAAATTATTCGTTTAACAGTAGATAAAAATGACCCGGTTGCCAGTTTGTTGAGAGTCAAATTTGAGAATGGAGGCACCATACTTTTCAGGAAAGGGTAAACAATTTCTACCTTTTAATACCTTTTAATATTTTAACAAGATTGTATGCCAAACAAAAATGTCTTCCTATTTATAATAAAACAACAGCTAGTGTTTTCAAATAATGGAAAAAAGTCACAAGGTTTTGACTTGACAGGAACAATTTGATTATTGATTAAAAATGTCAACGAATATATTTTTCCATTAATGTATGTGTATTTTGCACAGCATTAGTACAAGATGCTCCCAGGAATTTTTCCAACTTTTCTCACACTTAAAATGTTTTATATAGTCAGAAAAAATATACTATACCATTGCAAACAAAGCAGTAGTGTGTGTAGTGTGTAGTGTAGTGTGTGGAAGATTTTGGGTGCAGTATTGTGTGTCTAGTCATGGATGGTTGTGGGGTTGCTGGGAGTTGCACTTGGCCCCAGTGGTAGAACACAGCCTTCAAAGCCAACTGTGCCACATGGCAGCACCAGTTTATCAAATCAAATACTTTTAAATAAGATTAATGAAGATAATGACTTTAGGAATATCAAATGATTAATCTTCACTGAACTAATTTAAAAGTTTACAAAATAGGAGATTTATTTGGCATTTAAGGTTTTATTATGCAGTAAGATTCATCGCTTGGAACACAAGACCTGGCAGAGACAGAGTGGCTTTGCCAAACTGGCTTAGCACCAGGGCAGTGACTGGCTGATGAGCGCTGTACACTCCAGAGAGCAGCTGGCATCTTCGTTTCCCTCCTCAACCAATCCCAATGGTCCTTACAGAACAGGGAGAAAAACCCAGGGAAGACAAGGCCAATTAAGAGATTCGCTTGGTCCACTGACCAGATCTCTGCTCATTTCACACCATTTTTTGGCAGATGAATCTTTGTTATGTAACATAAAATAGGCTTAAAACCCAAGGGACCTTAAGTTGTTACTATTCAAAAAGGAGATACTGTCATCAGCGCCATGACTTGCATCAAAGACAGTAAATACAATGTATTACAGGGCAAACAAAGTGGTGTAAAGTGTTTTAAACCACATGTAGTTTGACTACTTGATTTGTTATCAGATTGAAATGCTGATATCATGGTGGTGCATTCCTGAGTGCAGTCTTGGTCCCCTGATGATAGATTCACTTTTTACTCCATCACTTTTCTGACAGGCTGTAAGGGATAGCTTTTGAATTTCAGATCAGTAGAGGCAGCACACTCTCCCTCACTGAGATGCGTGGTTGGCAGCTCTTTCATCCCTAAAACGTTGGGCTCAAGCATGCACTGAAGTATGGAGGAGATTTCAGAGGGGGAGCTTTGAGAGGTCTGAGACACAGTAGATATTTCACTGTCACAAAGGCCATTCACACAGACAGACATGACGTATCATCCATCTTGAACTGGGTCACTTAGCATGGCTAAGTGTCATTCTTTGAAAGTTTCTAAGAATTGTGTTTAGCAACAAAGAGTTTGGGTTGTTTTCTAGCTAAGAAATTGTCTGGACATTTGTTTGCGTCAATTATCTTGCACTTGTGGATGAAGGGGTTAGAGTAAACACTGGGGGGCACCAAAGAAAGAAAGCGAGGGGGCTGTTGTGTTTGTAGCACAGCACAGGCCAGGCCTGGGCTGAATGAATGCGCGAGGGATTAAAGGAGGAGTGCTTGAAGTCTGAATTCAGTCAACACAGGCTCATGCTCCATTGGCAGCATGCTGATGAAGCTCCATGAATGGCCCTATGCACTCCCTCACTCCAGCAATTAGCAGGCTTCTGTCATTCGACCCTATATGAGTCTAAGATTACACAAAAATGGCATTTTTTTCCAGCATGGGGTGCAGCTCTCTATCCATGTATGTCAACTATAGATGAAAAACACAAAAGTAAAAAGGCCAGACTGAAAGATCATTTACAATTTGTCATCTAATCTGGCTGCCCAAAAACATTCTTAGAGGGTTTAGGCACAGTGTAACTCTGCTGAAGGTATGGTCGTTTCTACATCTTTTAATGCATGCATACCTTAATAGGTTCACTTTAATAGGTACACAATGTGTAGAGATTTTATTTACAAAACAGATTCTTCATAGAACCCTGAGCTGTTTATAGGTAATAGGTCCTCTGAGATGTTACTAAAAGAAAGCTTTATTTTGAAAAGTTTACCTTAAAGTATCATTTTCATTATAGGTTTTTTTATAGCTTGAGGACCATGATGAACTTTCTTTCGCTTCTCACTCTTATGCACCATTCTATACCAACATTAATTAATATACATATTTCTTGACATTTTGTATTTCAGCGAAAATCCTCCTACTCTGCGTAACCCAATGCTTCCTGACACTGATCCTTGAGATCCTTTTCAATAACACCCCCACTTCAACTCAGGAAGGCCTTATTAATTAGTTGCTCAGTTGGAACAAGCACGGAAAACATCAGAGTATGCAGAGCAGGGCTGCAGCAGGACCAGAAACGGGAATCATTAATATTTCTCTTCCTCTTCCTCTTTTCTATCAGTGCTAATAAATCAGTTACAGAAATAGCAACAACTTCGATTTTTTGATTGACTGGTATTTATAATACAATAGACACCGGGCCACTGCAGTGTGATATTGCAACGCCAAGGGCACTACGAAAGTTTCTTGAAGAACAGTACAATAACTTTGAGAGTTACTTTGGGAGGGAGAGTAAAAAAAGAGTGAGTGTAACTGGTGGGAGGGGAGAGATGGGGAGAGACACAGAGAATCAAATCACTCTTGAAAATGTTCCAATAATCACTGAAGCGCTCAAGCAACTCAACTGCTCGAAATAGATTGGAGTGAAAGTACTTTCAGTTTTTATGATGAGAGAGGCTTGCAACAAGGGTCGTCTGGAGAACTTTTTTTTCAGGTTTTTATGGCAGCTCTGACAAGCCCTGCAATATTTCTCTTCTGCTTTAAATCTAGACTGAAAAACGTAGCGTAATAAAGGGTGCTTTGCATCCTGATGAGTCAGTGATGGTGCAAGAAAAGAGGGGGAAGGATGAGGGAGAGGAGATGGAGGGGTGGTTAGACACGTTTTTGGCAGAAGAAAAATAATGGGTGACACTGGTTTTGGAGTCCAGTTCTTGTATCTTTAGGCAGTGTGTTCTTGGCATCTTAGCAAAATTCAAGAAAAATACGGTAAATAATTCTAAACACTGAATAACTAGGGGGTATAATCATGAACACTGTAAGAATGTCAGCCAACAAGCTCTTCGCTAAAAGAATTAAAACACTGTCATGTCAGAGCACAATTTGTCTGGATGTATTGTGTCAAGATAATTACACATCAAGTCAAATTTTTTTCACTTTGCTTTTGCCAAATAGACAGCCCAAGCAATAGCACATTTTAAAAGGAGTACTAATTAATCAAAGGGTTGGTCATTGTTACATTTATAAATATACTGTATAAACTGTATAGGGAAAAATACATAATTTTATCGTGTTGTGCATTATTTTGCTTTTGACTAGCTGGAAAATGCACATGCCAGCACGGCTCTGGGGACCGCCTTTTGCTTTCAGCCATTTGCCTTGACTTTCATTGGATTCTTCAGATTGTTAAGCAAATGTACTACATCCTTGTACATCAAGTATTTGCTGACATGTTATTAATTGCGGTAAAACCACATTCAGCAAACAGCATGGATGTCTGAGAGGCTTGCACAAGTAGCAAAAGTAAATCTCTTTTGCTACTTGTGCAGGTTGATGAGGACAGCTTTAAGTAATGGTAATGTGCTTATTCAACAAAAATTGACAAAATGCATTGGAAATGATAAAGTCTTTATTCTGATGGTCCAGGGATATGTATAGTCTCTTTTGTATATTTATCTTTTCTATTTATTTGTTGAATATATGATATGTATTAGGGATGTACCGTTTGATCGGCCAGTGATCAGAAACGGCAGATTTTTGGCCTGATCGACCTGATCAGTGATCGGCCGATCACTCACACGTATTGCCGATTTCAAGCCGATCTTTTTTTGGGGAGTTTATTTATTTGTTAATGTATTACATTTTATTTAATAAATTTGTAAAGAATTTTTTTAATGAAAAAAAAAAGCTTTATATTAAAGAACATTAGATTTTTGTTTGTATTTGCTGTAGGGTTGCCACTGTCATATTGCCATATGTCACTATTATAAAAGTAACCAGCAAACAGGGAAAGTAACTACCACGTTACATTAAAAAAGTTGAAACCCAGCAGCTCTAATTTTCTGTTATCTGGGGAAAAAATCGGTATCGGAAAAATCTATATTGGCTGATCACACTTACAAAAGAATCGGTAATCAGAATCGGCCAAGAAAATTGCAATCGGTGCATCCCTAATATGTACATATAATTTGTATATATAATGTGTAAAAACAGAGACTACATGTTATGTTTTACATTTTTTACAATGTGCATTCGTTTCATCATGTCAGATATGCTTATTTCCATAAATCATAATTTCACCAGTGGTAGACAAATGCATCTAATCTGAACAGTAAACTATTATAGTGCTGGTGATAAGTTCATGTTTTAACCAGATATTCAATAAAAGGTTTTGTAATGTAATATTGGTGAAATGATTTGAGTATGTAGTGCTTTTTAAATATTTTAAATACACACTTAAGCATAAAGTTTCCCAAATTGTTCGTGGATTTGGGCAGATGGAACTTTTAAAAGGTTGATCATATAGATCCCATTTTGATGTCATTATTTAAAGGAGGTTCTTTGTGGAATCAAATGTGTTTCTGCTGTGGCTTTGTGCCAAAGTATCCTATTTTTAAAAGCACACTACTCAGCCTCCTGACTCCTCAGACAGTTAATTGCACTGCAATTCTGGAAATAAGAACATTGTGAAATTTTACCATGTCTTTTCAGGTCAGTTGGTGGCAGGTACATGTGAAATCATCACTCTCAACCGGGACAGCAGTCAGCCAAGGAGGACCATTGCCCGGCAGACAGCCAGGTGTGCCTGCAGGAAGGGCCAGATTGCCGGCACAACCAGAGCCAGTCCGGCATGTGTAGACGGTAAGAGCCAGGGGACGGTGGTCCAGGCTTTGGTGCCACCGTATATCTGAGCCCACTGGAGCACACCAGAGCAGCGTCTGATCCTAGAGATTATGATGTCTGCTCAGTGAGCACATGTGTGAAGCATCACACGTAGGATTTTGACTGTTGCTGTGAATTTCATCAGTGTGTCTCCTTCTGAAGGGAGGCCAGTGGAGGATTTGTATCAGGCTGCTGGACACCTGGAAAATCATGATCTTTTGGGAATGAGATTTAGATTGCTCTGTGAGATCTCAGTGTGTGAGAAAAAAACCCACAGAATTGAAATGCAACTTAAATGCAGTCTGCTTTCATTTGCAGGCTAATCATTGATGTTAGATTAACTCCACAAGAGCTAAATGAACAGCTACTGAGACTTATATCAGGTCATTCTGGATGAAATCCGTCAAGGTCTTGGAGCAGGCTCATATTTAACCAGTGGTGATGCTGTACAGCGTAATGAGTAGAAGATTCAGCCCCAGAGTAAGCAGGATTTTTTGGTTTGCTGAAATGTGTTTTGCACGGATCCATACGTGTATCCTCAAGTTTCATTTTTTCTTGTCTTGTCAGCAGCTACTATCATGCATGAAATTTTAATATATGCTTTGTATGGCAAGCACTTCCTTAAAGTCGGTTAAAAAGTATGCAGGCTTTACACTGTTAGGGAGCATGACTGAGAAATCTTCTGAAGTTTAGTCTTTGCTTGTTTCATTTTCAATCACTGAATTCATCAGATCACTGCCTTATCAAAACCTTATAATTCCACCTTGAAAGTAATCTCATAGCTTAAACATACATTAAAAATAAGAATCATTTTCTCCTTCTCCTAGAAAGTTATCATTTTGGAGGTGCAGGTTTTTTTATTACAGATATGATTAATTAACATCATTGACATTTCCTTCTTTACCACTACCTGGCCACAGATACTCCTTGGGTGCAATTTCATGCTCCCTGGCCCTTTCCTTGTCTCTCACAACATGACAGGGTGAAGCTATCGATTTCTGTGGAGGGCGAGAAGGGATGAATAGGCACTATTGTCAGAAAACCACGGCAGCTAGTGGCCTGATTGGTGGCCTTGTGATGTCCCCACTGGATTTAATGATAGCTCTTGAGAGCAGCTCAAGGAAAGTATACTGTTTATCTTTGTGCCCTGTGGCTCTATCTGATCCTGGTGAAAAAGCAGGTGATCAGGGGGACTTTGGAGTCAAAGGGAGAAATTGGCTGCTCTGTCTGCCATTGTGCCAAGCTGTTCTGCCAGGTTTAGTCAAGCGATTGCTGGCAGTGTGTAAACACACCTTACTGTTGGAAGGTGAGCTATTTTTCTGTCACACATGATGGGATGAGGCTAGGAAAACCAAAAGCCATCCGTATCAACTGGAGCATGCTTAAAAAGATGATGACGAGAGTGGAGGTCAACCACAAATCCCGTCAACAGGCAAACGAAGATGCTTTGAAAAATCTTTGGTTCAGAGGCACACAAGGAAATGTGTCAGCTTTAATTGTGTCTTCTGTTGAGCTACTTAAAGTATATCTGAAGAGATTGCTGTTTTTTTCTGCAGGTTTTCAGTGTGGGATTTAATAGACAGCTGATGAAAAGGAAGATTTGGAGCAATGATTTTTATTAGACTGTGTTGATCTATTTGGTGTGTTGTATGTGTAAAGAAAGTTAAATGTGATTCTTGAGATCTGTAGAATAATGAGTTTTGGTGATGTTGTAATGGTTGAGTGCACAATGAAAACTGTTGCTGCCTTTTAATTTAGAAATTAATTTAATTCATGATGTTTAAACAGACACATTCAAAACACTAGTTTGTCAATTTAAAGAGCAAATAATAAATAGTACCAGTACTAGTGTGTTCATAGAGTCCACAGTGTGAGTAAAAATGAGAAATTACTTATAAATCGTCCATTGCTGTAAAAAAAAACAGTAGAAAATGCAATAAGATTTTGTGGTGATTGCATTTTACAGCTTTAAAGCTTAATCAGTTCATCAAAAGATATATCTTACTGGCAGAGAATTTTTATTGGGGACACACCTGGTTGTTTTTTCCATCTTGAGCATCAGTTGAGTTATATTCATCTTGAGTTACAGTATATATGGACAGGGATGAGCAACCTTAAAAAAACAAGCTTACCTTTCCACTTCAGGTGGTGGTGGAGATTATTATTTTATTCAGACTGTTATTCCAGTGTAAGTACTAAGCCTTACTTGACAACCAACCCTCCTCTCAATACATAATACCATAATGCATAATACCTGGTTCATTACTACAATGACTAAAAGACTAATTTTCTTTTTAAAAAAATGACTGGTGAAATTGGCACATTCTTCCAAGCGTAGGGTAATTATCATGATCTATCAAGCTTTCCATTTGCACTTTGTTGGACTAAACAATACAAACAGGAGCACAAGTTCAATACAGACAGTACATTTTCCATAATGCAGTAGAGATCTACATTCACCAGCAGGTCAGCCATATAATTGCTAACACAATGGACAAACTACTATAACCTATCAAAAACACATATTAGATAGCAAGATCAGAGACACCTTTATTTCATTTTCATATAGAATATATTGTTGTAATGAGTGGCGTGGATAAGGGAAGGGGGAGGACGCAACGCTGAATGGAAATATGAACAAACAGTTTAATAAAACAAACACAAACCAAAATACAGAAAACAAGGGAATCCCGACTCAGGCCATAAACAGAAAATATAAACCAAAATACAAAACAGTGCAAGGCTCGTGCTATACTAGGTCTGTTCGGGTGGATAGAACTCAGCACGAGATAAGTAAGCGCAAGGGGGGAGGACTCGCACTGTTCGTTAACAAGAGATAGTGTCACCCTAATCACATTGTGCTTAAGGAATGCGTCTGTAGCCCGGACATTGAGCTGGTAACGCCCGGGTGACCGGTTGCTGGGGTCACATGAGCCCATTCCACCACCCGTTCTCTGGAACAAAAACCCGATCTTTGGGACACTCGGAGGGGGTTGTCTCCCCTTCGAGTGCCGCCGCGATCTCCTCATCCAGGTTCCATATGATGGACGTCGCAAAAAACTGGGGTGGAAGAATGGGCTCCAGGTCCCCAGCCTCTTTCTCTGTCCCAAATTGACGCGATAGCGCGTCCGCCTTACCATTTAACTTCCCCGGACAGTACGAGATCTGGAAGTTGAATCTGGCGAAGAAAAGAGCCCACCGTGCCTGCCTAGGATTCAACCTCTTGACTCGTCAAACATGCTCCTGATTGCGGTGGTCAGTGAGTACTACGAAAGGCTGTCACGCCCCCTTCAGAAGATGACGCCACTCCTCCAACGCCGCCTTCACAGCCAGCAGTTCGCAGTTGCCGACGTCGTAGTTCCGTCAGCGTACTGGAGAAAAAGGAACAGGGGTATAATTTCCTGGGGAAGCTGTGGTGCTGCGACAGGACTGCCCCTATCCCTACCTCTGAGGCATCCACCTCTACTGTGTACTGCCTTTCTGGATCAGGCATTCTCAATATGGGGGCAGAGGTGAAAGCTTGTTTTAATTTTGTGAAAGCAGCTAAACGCGGTCTTCCACTCGTCACCTGCCCCGATACACACAAGGTTGTATGCACTCCGGAGACCCAACTTCGTAAATAGGATGGATCCCCGGAGCCACTCGATGGTAGCCGGAATCAGAGGCAGAGGATGTGTGTACATCACTGTGACGTCATTGAGCCCACGATAGTCAATACACGGCCGGAGACCCCCATCCTTTTTCTCCACAAAAAAGAAGCCAGCAGAGGCGGGAGAATGCGATCGCCTGATAAACCCCTGTTCTAGGGTCTCGGGCACGTATTTCTTCATTGCCAGAGTTTCAGGCTCGGACAATGGGTAAACACGTGACCGAGGCGGGGTCTTATCGAGGATCAGGTCAATCGCGCAATCCCAGGGATGATGCGGAGGGAGACGGGTTGGCCTTGATACAAAGAAAACTTCTTTTAAGTCAGTGTATTGTGGGGGAATTTCAGCGGGGACTTGGGACAAAGGGCTTTCAATAGATGTGGAGTGAACCGGGAATGATGGAACGGAACAGGATTGCTTACAGGACGAGGACCAGGAAATGATAGTGTGGGACTGCCAATCGATGTGAGGGTTGTGGAGACGTAGCCAGGGGAGCCCTAAAATGACTTGGTGGTGTGACTGGGGTAAAACAACAAGGTCAATGGATTCTGTGTGGGTAATCTGAACTGTGAGGGAAAGGGGGACTGTGATGAAACTAAGTGGAGTGTTGCAAACGGGGTGGCCATCAAGGGCATGAACCGTGACGGGCTTGGTTAACGGGCGGGTAGGAATACATAAGGAGGAGACGAGGGACTGTGAAATGAAATTCCCAGCTGACCCCGAGTCTACAAGGGCACAAATAGAAACAACAGAATCAGAAACAGACAAAGTAATGGGGATTACAAATTGATTAACAACATTAAATTCTATAACCTGAGTCGAGGGTGGAGATGAGGGTCTTTTGGGGCACTGCAGACACCAGTGTCCCGCTTGTCCACAGTAAAAACAGACCCCTGCCTGCTGCCATTGTAGTCGTCGGCCCTGATGAGACGCCCCAGTTGCATGGGCTCGGGGGCAGGCTCTCCGGGGGCAGGGACAAGTGCTGCCGATGGCAGACGGCGAGGCTGTGGGTTCTGTCGAAGAGGGGAAGAGCGGCGAGCAGACCTCAGAGCTCCTGACTTCTCCCTCAGGTGGAGGTCTAGCGAGGTGGCCAACTTTATGACCGCATCCGGAACCCAGGTCCGCATCCCTGCAGGCGAGCTCCTTCTGGATCTCCGGGTTCAGTCCATCCCGGAATGCTGTAAGGAGCACCTCCTCGTTCCATCCGCGGCGAGGATGCGGAACTCGATTGCGTAGTTACAAACAGTAACTGTGTTTTACCGAAACATGGCTGCATGAGCGCATTCCTGACTCTGCCGTGGATGTTACCGGCTTTTCGTCTGTTTGGGCGGATAGAGCAGTAAGCGCAAGGGGGGAGGACTCGCTCTGTTTGTTATCAAGAGAGTGTCACCCTAATCACATTGTGCTTAAGGAATGTGTCTGTAGCCCGGACATTGAGCTGGTAGCAGAAGGGCTCCGTCCATACTACCTGCCCAGAGAATTCTCACATGTGATTGCCATTGTTGTTTACATTCCTCCGTCTGCCGACGCAACGACCGTGTGTGATGTCATCAAGTCTGTGACCGCAAGACTTCAGACGAGACACCCGGACTCTTTCATCTTGATCTCAGGAGACTTCAATCACGTCACTCTTAACAGGACACTTAGCACATTTACACAGTTCATGGACTGCCCAACCAGGGAAAATAAGACACTGGACTTGCTGTATGCTAATGTCAAAGAGGCATATTGCTGCACAGCCATTCCTTCCCTGGGCAGATCTGACCACAACCAACCAACATATCTACCTCTAGTGAAGAGACAGACAGCCACGGTCAGGTCAGTGAGGGAGTGGTCAAAGGAGACCAGTGCAGCTCGGCAGGAGTGTCTTCAGACTACAGAATGGGATGCTCTGTGTGAACCGCAGGGAGAGGAAATTGACAGCCTCACAGACTACATTAACTTCTGTGTCGATCTCTGCCAGGGGGCAGCTGGTAACCTAGTGGTTAGGGCATTTACCCTGCGATCAGAAAGTCCAGGTTCGATTCCTAAGACCGCTAGGCACCTCTGAGGTACCCTCAGCAAGGTACTGTCCTCACACACTGCTCCTCGGGCACCGTGTTCATGGCTGCCCCCTGCTTCACTTGGTGAATGGGTTAAATGCAGAGGTTCAATGTGTGCAGTGGTGTGTTCGCGTATGACCGAATGATCACTTTCACTTCACTTTAAATCCATACGCTGCTTCCCCAACAACAAGCCATGGGTCACCAAGGACATTAAAACCCTCCTGAATGAGAAGGAGACTTTCAGGTCAGGTGACAGAGAGGCAGCAAAAGAGGCACAAAGACGTCTGTCAGTGAAGCTGAGGGAGGGTAGAGACAGCTACAGGAGGAAGCTGGAGCTTAAGCTACAGCAAAGTAACACCAGAGACATCTGGAGGGGCATGAAGATGATTACTGGCTTTAAGTCCATCTGCCAGACGACGGATGGAGATGTCGAGAGGGCTAATGAGCTCAACCAGTTCTTCAACTGGTTCGACAATGTCTCGTCCAGCTCCCTCGAAACAAACACTTATCTGCCCTCCCATACCAACGTCTCCCTGCCCTCCTATACCAGCGCCTCTCTGGGAAGTCTTCAACTTTAGCCTCAGTATAATGAAGGTTCCAGTGCTGTGGAAAACCTCATGCTTGGTCCCTGTGCCGAAGAAGGCTCGCTCCAG
>JBBPDC010000129.1:11030849-11050792 GCA_037974485.1 Hemigrammopetersius urotaenia | reverse complement strand
AAAAACGCTAGCATTAAGCTACACAAACACTGCTAATCTGTCGAGGGGGAGGCGGACACAAGGCTTCCTATTGGCAAATGAAAAGGTTTTGTGTACATGATTTAAGCATTTTGATAGGTTTAAAAAGATCAAGGACTGACGTTTTAATGCCATACTTGGACAGCTGAGATTGTGACGTTTCAGAGGATCGGCGAAAACAGCATTCTTTTGTAAGACTTGAGAGCTACAACTCAGATTAAACAGCCATTTAAGTACATTTTTGCAATTATTTCTATGATGAAACGTTGAGAGATTCATTTTGAAGACATTTTCTTTTATATAAGACCAAAAAATCAATATTTTTCATGTTTTTCAACATAATCAGCCCGTATCTCAATAAATTGAACGCCAACTTCCAACTCATTACGGCAGATCGGGTCACAATTATAAGGAGCTACCACTGCATAGAGTCAGTTATATTGTAGCTATACTCATTTTCCATTTATTAGCTAGAGCCACACACAGGTACTCTCTGTAGATTTATAGTTATAATTGTAGCCCACCTATTGCTGCACAACGTATCAGCTCTCTCCAAAACATCTATCAAAAGAAAAGAATCACTGCAGAAGCTCTGTAGTGACACCAGAATGCTGGTGCCATGTTACTGTGTTGTGTTGGTTCTTGACTGTTTTTTGTCAATGCAATGTTGAGGATTGTGCATAAACCCAAAATAACCAGCCAACAGTATGAGATATTGTCTCTAACTGTACACCTATACAGATGTGTATAAAGTAGAGGTGGGCATAGTTTAATTTTTTTAACGCCGCTTGTAATCTTGGCGTTAACGCGCGCGAGATTCTCTACTGCCCCCCAGAAAATGGAAAAATGAAAAATAAAACAGAACACTGAAGCAGCACTGGGTAACTGCTAAGAATAAAGTAAAACAAAAGTGGAACTAAACAATATAGAGATTAACAGGGACAGACCAGGGCTGAATGGAGACACACAGAGACCATTACTAACAAAGACACAGAAAGCCAGAATACAAACATAAGTCAATAAACACTGGGGCAAAAAAACACAGAATTTTGAGCAAACACAGAGCAAAAACAAAAGCAAATAACATTCTGGCAGAAACATAGCAAATCAACAAACACAGACTGAAACACAGAATGTGTAAACTAACTAGAGAATAGGAAAGACCTGGGCTGGGGATGACACAGTAACAAGGCAGAATCACTGAGGAGGAGGCAGGACTAGGGTGGAGTCTGATATCAAAACAATATCAAACATACATGGCAGACAGACACACAGTGGTGGAAAACAAAAACAAAGGTGCATGGAACAAGGAGAATATGAACAATGGAATAGACAAGAAAACAGAGGAAAAGAGAACAAAACATTATAAAAGACGAAGAAACAGCAGAAAAGACAGGAAGAGCGTTTTTTTTTGTTGCAGAAAACAAATGATTTAAACAAAAAAATGTCTCCCTAATTCACACAAGCCATATGTGATAATATTCTGTAGGTGCAAAAATAAAATAACATACAAATAGGTGGTTAGGTGTAGCAGCATTTTAAGCATCTTAAGTTTTGGAGTGATTTGATGTTGTATGTTTTTTTCTCTCCTTTTTAAAGACCACTCCATGTTCTGCCTAGAAAATGCTGCTTTAGAAATTGTTGTCATTTAAGGACAACAATAAAGATTGTTTTTCTTTCTCACTGACTATCTGTTCTTATAGCTCACCCTACACTACAGTTTGTTCTACATCTGCCATCAGCCTTTTTCCTTTGTTAGAAGGTTTTTAAGCGTGGGAAAGCTTAGCTGAACTGAGTGGCTCATCTCCTTTCTCATAGCGTCTTCTCTCTCTCTACTGTTGGTAAAAAGATTTATTTTGGATAATGCTCGTAAATCCAGCAGGCCCACAATGACTGTCTTTCTGAAATTAATGAAAGTATAATGGGGAAGAGCTTATCAAGTTTTTATTTAGAGTAGTTCTCTCATGATGATGAAGAATAGTATGTGAGCTCCCTCACTCTCTAAGATACTAAGATACTAAGATACATACTGTCTCTATGGGCACCACTGAAGAAAAATGTCTTTGCTGTCTCTGTGTGGTGTTTTACTCTTAGAGACATTTAACCAAATTCCTCACTGCTAAATGCGGAAGTGAGAGTGAATATATACGTGGTGCCTCTAAACCACAGAATTATCAATGCCGAAGACTAGATCTGGGCTTACTGTGGCTCTTCCCAGTTCCACAGTCAGACAGAGTGTGCCTCTTTGAAGTATTGATTTGGAAAAGCACTATTGCATTTTGCCAGAGTCAGCCTGCCTATCAGAGCAATAGCCGTCTCCCCAAAGCCCCTCAGAGACTCTGTGGACGGCTCATTAGTGGAGCAGTCTGAGAGTAGCACTCAGTCAGTTTCACACTGGTAGGTAATAGGATGCTCTTTGGCACTTGTTTGTATTTGTTGAATGCTGTTGCTCCATTAGTGAAAGTGTAGCGTCAGGCAATGAACTTACTTAGTAAAATTATTGCAAATATTATTAGTCACATTACCTGTTTGGTTAATCAAAAATGTAATCCTTCTAACTCTAACACCCAACAAATGATACACACAGAATCAAAACTTTCTATATCAGGTGTTTGCTGCATTTTTGGGGTTCAGTGCAAAGACACTTGACAGCTAGTGTGAACAGTGGTCTATTTTTTTGGTGAATGGCATTCACAGTCCATTTTTAAGTATCACATAGACAAGAGAACAATTAAAGTAAAAAATCGTTCAAAAACAAGGCAAATTCTTCCTCTATTTTTGAGGTTTTGAGGTTCTAGACGAGCAGTGCTTGAAGCTCTGAGAGGACGTGACGTGACACACTGCTTGATCAGTGCTGATATTTATGGGATGCGAGTCCATTCTTGGCCATGAAAGCAAATGTTAAGGTTCCCTGGGGCCACCCGCATTAAGGTCAAATCCAGTGAAGGTTCCTTAGTAAAGGTGTGGTGTGTGAGAATGCTGAAACATTGAAGACTAACTATGCAGCTGCATTCTGAATCGGCTGACGTGGTCTTGTTACCTTCAGTGTAAAACCAGCCAGTAGAGAGTTCTAGTAGTCCAGCTTGGGGATGACCAGAGACTGGACAAGTAACAAGTCAGATTCTTCCGATGTTGTAGAGAAGATGCATGTTCTGGTCAACCAGCGACGAGAAAGACAGAACTTCATCTAGCATAACACCAAGATTTTCTACCTTCTTTGAAGGGATGATAATTAGCCTTTTCAGGTTCCCCTTGGTTGCTACCATGCTGAAACCCAGATAGACGTGTGGTCAAAATTGTCAAGACACAAAAACTGCTGCATGTGTCTCACTGAGTGGTACTCTGGCCACTCAGTCACTGCAGATACTTTGGCCTCATCCATATTGACTCTTGCCAGCCCAATGTTATAGCCGAGAAGAGAGACTCTGACTGATGGAAATCACACTTCTTGGCCTTGACACACCACCCCTGTTCGAGCAAGTGAAAGAGGACCCACATTTGACCCACAAGCAAAGTATACCAAAATATCATCAATATAGACAATCACAAATGCTTTAACATATCATGGAACTGATTTAAGGAAAAGAGTTGGGTCCTCTTGTTTTTTGTGAAGCCCTTCTCCATTGCCACTGCCAGTGCCCATCACTGTCTTGTCTGTGGGTATGCTACTAGGTGAACTAACTAGAGACCCTCAACTGCATAGACTCTGCATTGGGCTCTCCAATGGGGGACCAGAGGTAATGCAGTTGGAGGAATCCAGAGGCCCGGTGTGGGCAGAGAATAAGGCAGTTCTTGTGTGCTGGTCCAGACCAATGGCCAACTGAATGACAGCACACCAAGGCTGAAGTCTCAGCAGAGCTAAGGGAGTCCTGGTACAATCTATTGTTGCCTTGTTCCAGCCACTTTCTGCTGCCTGGATAGTGATAAAAAGTACTGACAATATGCATATGACCAAGTATTCTTACTATCTGTCTTTCTCTCTCTTCCGCTCTCTCTTTTTCTTTATCCCTCTTCTTCCATCTCTCCCCCTGTCTCTAAGGGACAGTATGTCATGATATGCAAATGAATATATATGGGTGCCCTAGTTTTTATAAATAGACATTTGTAGTTGATTAAGTGAAAAACAATCTTACCTTAGGAATATTTGGTGTTCTGATGATCCAATGTGTTCTATTTTATTATCAGGCCAAGTGTGCTCTTTTGTTTCATTAACTATAATATCTGCTATATATCAGACATTATGATCTCTCTTTTCCAAGCTTTACTGTTCAAGTCAGCGATTTACCATGAAATATGGGTTTACACAAAAAGGAGCAGGACTACATAATGAACTGAACAGCATGTGCAAAGATTTGGTTGTTCATGATTGCAGTTGATACCTTTGCTACTAGTTCAGATCACCCTGGTCTGGGAGTTCCAAAATATACCATTTTAAATGAGTAAAGTTACTTTTTCCACTATGTAGTGGGATAATTAGATCCAAGCTTTCTGTTACATTCAGCCAACAACAGGTTTGTTATTATTCCTACTCTATATGGCACCTAAAAATCACATATATCTATTGCAGGACCATGGGCATTAATAATAAATAGATGCTTCAACAGACTCCACTCTTCTGAGAAGGTTTCACTGAAGATTTTTCATTCAGCCACAGCATTAGTAAGTTTAGGCACTAATGTTGGTGACAAGGCTTTGCTCATAGTTGAGATTCCTGTTGAATGTTCCATGCAGACTAGACACGTTCTTACACACTACACTAAACAAACCATTTCTTTGCTGTCCTTGCTTTGTGTATGGGGTCATTGTTATGCTGAAACAGGAATGGTTATTCCAGTTTTTCTGAAATCACACAAATCTCTAGAATGCTAGTGCATGCTATAACCTTATTTCCCTTTCCAGAAACTACCAAAGCCAACGGTTCTAGACCATTATTCCTCCTCATCCAAGCTTTATACAGTTCTCCTGGCATTTGCTAAATGCTAGCTATTCTCTACTACAATCAGCAAAGGCTTACATACATTGAAATCCTGTAAGCTACAAGCCGTTTCTAGGGACAAATGATGTTTATATACTCTGTGCTTCAGCATCCAGTGGTCCTGCTTGTGTGGCCTAATACAGCTGTTGTTGCTCCTGGACATTTTTAAAACTACACTAGTGACTGTGATAAATCTAGCAGGGCTGAAATTTGACAAACTGACTTGTTGGAAAGCAAGCTATGGCATTGACAGTATAAGTATAGTCCATTTTAAAGTAAAGTGGCCCCTAATAGTCTAACGTGAACACACCACAGTACACAGTGTGAACCATGTGAAAATCTTTCTCTGCATTTAACCCATTTAACATGTGAAGCAGTGGGCTGCCACCAAAGGGTAGTGCCCAGGGTGCAGTGGAGATGGTTGACCTTGCTCAATGCTTCCCTTAGTGGCGCCACTAGCAGTCTTAGGATTCCAATAGATGACCTTCTGATCACAAGGGCAAAGCCCGTGGGTGTGGTTGAAATTGTCATGTTTGCTAATTATAATGCTTTTAAAATATTGCACTTTAAACAACTTATCTGTTGTGGCTTTAATGTAGTTTAAATACTACTAAGCAGTAGTTGCTGTTTCAGTTGGGTTTCTATATGTATCCAAGGCAATACTAGTAGTTTTGGAGGCTGCAAGAATATCATGACCCACTGTGCTGCTGTTCATTGAGCAGATTATAAGGAACATAATCATAAAATGTTTTTTAAAAACCTGCCTATGAGTTCCACATTCACACAAATTCTGATATTTTTACCATGACCATTACTGAAATAATTTGAAAGTGTATAAATGAGGTTTTGACAGTATTTTTTCTATTGCTGCTGCCAGAGGATAAATATTGTTGCATGATTTTTTGTTTGTTATATTTGTTTAACGTTTTACATCTAGGAATATGTTATACATTAATTAGTAAGTAACATTTATTCCGTTATGTTCCCTCCAGCTAAAAAGTTTTCATTGAGAGGTTAGAGATTCTGACAATGATGTCATGATGTGTTTTCTGACTTCTGACAAAGGTTCAGACAATTCTTTTACACTACATATACTTCCAGTGCATATACATTTCTAATAGGACTCGATTCATGAGAGTGGCTGGGCCATGCCATTACTTTACATTACCTTACATGTAAATGAGAGCATAATTCCCCCAACCTTTCCTCCCTTTACTGACTCCTTGTATGTTTCAAGATGAATTTTAAGATTGTATTAAATTATTAAATGGCCTAGCTCCTACCAACCTTTCTAATCTATTATGACCACACGTCCTGGTAGGGTCCACTGACAAGTTCCTTGTCTTAAAATCTAGGTTTTTAATCTCCAATATTTTCATCTCATCTTAAAACACATTTTCATGCCCTGGTTGATAATTAGTTATTTCTGTTGTCCCTGGGTTTTTATTGTATTGTCTTTTGCGCTACTTTTGTACACCACTGTGGTTTTAAATGTGCTTTGGCTTATTTTTACTTAATTATTATATGTACATATATTAAATGTTAAATGTAGTGTATGGATTCAGTGTGCCTATTAATTTTGTTTTGTTAAGTATATCATTGTTTTTGCTTATAAATGCAGACTGTTTTATTAAAGTTTAAACTCAAACTTTAAAACTTAAATAACAAAATGTAAAAATGCCTTACTTTCCATTATTGTAGATATACTGTGTCTAAATCGAAATTCTTATGTAAAAATACTTTTTAAAATATTTTTTCAGCTCAAATCGTTAGGAGCAGGCAGTGGTGTGAGATGATGCCGTGCTTGGATGACGAGGGCTGTGTCTTATTAGTAAACAGATCTGGCTGGAGATGTGCACAGCCTGGAGGCAGAGTGAAAACTACTACAGTAAGCCAACTCATTAGCTTTTCTCAGAACTATATGTCTTTTCTGATATAATAAAGATACACTTTTGTAGCCACTCACGAAATTGTGGTCCTTTCCTAGGTATCCTGACATCAGCTGGAACCAATACTTCTGAGAGAGGCTACCAGGTGCAGAAGCTCCTCTCCATCTTCCATGGCCACAGATAACATCTGTATCTGATAGTCTGACGATTCTAAGGACCTGCTCCCAGTGCTTCTGTGGATGGTCAAATGTTTCCCACAACAGCATGGATCTTGGGAGATGCACAGAAGTTGAGTACATGTGTGACAATCCCATAAAAAAAGATGTCTACCGCTGAACTGGGCAAGAATGTGGATTTGTTAAATGAGATGACTGCAGAAGACTGTTTACCACTCAGTTGATATCTGATATTTTTACAGACCAAAGAAAAATGGAATGAGTAAACCTCTGTATGTGGAAACATTGTTGGATGTTAATGACAGTTAAATGCACAATAAATTACGCAAACACAAAACTATACGTACAAACACATATGCAGACCCACATATACCTGATCATGGAGCACAGAGATGAATAAGACCATTCACCTAATCCTTGAATCCTCTGTGTAGCTTTCTTGGATTCTTCAGCTGGTCTTTGCTGTATTAAGAACATAAACAGCTATTTTTGGAAGGCACAACAAGCGTGATTGATGACAGGTCAAAACAACTTTGACAAAAGACCAATAAATGTATTTTCAAAGGCACAAGATGTATTTAATGTTTTTTTAAAATCTGGTATCTTTTTAAAGAATCTCATTTAACATTAATAATGTATTCATAAGCACAGTCATAAATGCTGGATCCACAACCAGCCATGTCTTTGACTTTGACTTGTACTCTACGATGATCTACTTAGTCGAAAAAAATCAAGGGACAATTGAGATGGCAAGTTTATTGTTTCAGCACTGTATTTATCATATGAAGATTAATCTCACATGGATGTCCATCATAATGAAAGTGTTTATGTACCAGACCTACTGTTATATGTCATATGACAACTGTCAGTACATTAAGGTAATGGTCCTAATAAGATAATGGAGTTTCGCCCTTTCATATATCTTGTGTACGCACTCAGGTCTGCCACAGCAAGCTTTTTGTCAGGTTTTGCCTCTCCTAGTCCATTACTTTGCCCTTGTCCTCCTTCCCCCCCATCTCAGTACAGAGCCTGTGGAGATATGCTGCTGTCAGCCAGGCTTCAAGCTCCATTTAACATCACTAACAGCCTGCATACATTAAACACAGCTCCTCTTATTACTGACACACCGCTGCTACACCCCTGCCAGAGTGCTCACCTCTCCTCTGCTCCCTCGCTCAAAGTGACGTGTGTCAGGAGAGAGGGGTTATATGCTTTATATGCTGCACTGAATAAACTTACAAGAACTTTTGTTGTAATTTACTGCAGTCATATTTCACACTCAGGCTGCCATGCATTAAACACAGTACGTTTGAATGGGACTGAGAACAAGTCTTTTATAGAGGAAAGGTTGAAATATCAAAGCACACAATTGCTGTGAAGATACACTTTTGGATAAAGGATAATTTTATTAAACCTATCAAAAAACATAGCCATTTACAATCACACCAATTTTTTCACCAATGCTAATTTTTAATGACAGTTTAAACAATTATTTAGCCTTTGTTAAACTAGCGGCAAAGAGGCTTGCCAGGAGGCAAAAGAACTGTTTGCTGAAGTCAAAAGCTCTCATAAATTCATAATCCTAGCTTGATGTGATGTATTGAACCTTCACAAATTCCTATACACATCACAGAAGCCCAGCTCACTCATCCACAAACTAAATGAGAAAAATTACAGACTTTGCCAGTTCCCGTTAAAACCCCATTTACATTCTGTCAGCTCCTATTAAGGACGAAGATTGGAACAATGAGCAAAAATATGCATGGAGAAGAAATCCAGGCCCAGTCCATCATGGTAATTTTAACACTGCTTACCAAGCTGCCAGCCGATTTCTCCTCCGGTTGGACTTTCCTCCTCACAGGCGCCACACTAAACACAAGCAGATAAGCACCCTGCCCGAAAACCTGCTTTAACATTATTATACAATTAGGTGCATCCAGTAACAGTATCAGCTGTGGATTAGAAGCGCTAAATGCTGAGCTATGAATAAATTACCCACAGGTTTTGCATAAGCAGGAAAAGCTAATGGGGAGGGGCAAGTATGTCTGTCTGTGGCTATAGTTTCAGTAAGGAGCTATTTTTCTCAAAGACGTTCATTTTCAGTGAAACTAGAGATAATCCAAATCAGTAGCATACATACAGGAACAGATGGTTCATGTAAATGTTGTGTATGGTTTGTGTTTGTTAGTGGTCATGTTTTGGTTAAAGATTACATGCCTATTAGCATGATCCCACTTATACTAACTATTGACAGGGAGATGCTGTCTGCAGTTGTAAAGGAAATAATTAGAGGCAGAGCAGCAGATCACTAATAAGATCCAGTTGTTAGTAAAATGTCACAATAAAAAGCTGTGTTTTAGCTGTGTTTAGCTGTACACAAGCTTTGTTTTGGACGATTGAAGGGAGAGATTAAAAGCAATATATGTATAATTCTGAAAATTTAATCTCTTTTTTATAGACTCTTTTTATAGTGCAAATAGCTTATCATGAGGAAACCAGAAAAGATCTCTGCAATTATAGGTAATTGTGCTGCAATTATAAATTTGCATGACAAAACCTCTGTGTACATAAAGACCAGCCCAACAACTTTGCACCTGGATTGAACACAAGCAAAGGAGGGAAATGTGCTTCAGGGGGTAAAAACCCACCCAGCAATCCAAATAGGTGTTATTATCACAAAACATTTAATTACAGTATGAAATTTACCATCACAAACAAACAATTACTATTCTATCTGTGCTGCATTTCTCTCTTGATAGTGCAATAGGAGAGCTCCAGTAGAACTGCCCTTTAAGCAGCCAATTGCCCTGCCATTAATCATCCACAGCCAACGTTATCATCCTCCCCAGAGACCAGAAGTGTGTTCTCACTCAGTGTCTCAGTGTGTGCTGCACTGAGACCTGCCTGTACCTAGCCTGTCCGTTTTAGAGCCTAAAGGCCCATCTGAAGCACAAACTCAAGCCAAAGTTACCATCCTTCAGGGAGAGAGATGTTCCAGAGGACTCGGGCAAGCTACATTTAGGCTACACACTACACCATGACTTTCAGGTATTGCTGACTTTAACACAAACTTAAGTTGCAAGGCTTTAAACCCTTTAAACTCTAAGGAACACTGCTGTTACAGAATTCCTCACTCTCAGAACAATATTCATATTATTTACTGGAAAATTAATTTTTCACACAGTGCAATATCTGGGTTTATGAAAGCAGCTTTAACTTTCAAAGCAAGACAGTTGCTGGACAAACTTCACTAAAACCCATTGATAAAATATCTATAAAGATATTTAGTTTACTTTGAATGCTGTAGCTAGTAAAGAGACATCTTCCAAAGCATTCCACTTTTGCAGGTGTGTTTTTGTTGCAGTATCTATATTAAGGCTCACCTTTCATTACTAATAAAAATTGTTGTGTACTGGAGACTGCTTCTTATTACAGTAGAAAGTTCTTTATACTGAGTGGCAAAGGAACAGGTGACCTTTTGAGACCACTGGATTAACATAAAGTTTAAAAACTGAATAGTTTCAAGTTCAAGTGGTTAAGAAATTAACATGAACACACAATGAGAGAACAGTGGGTATGAACTTTATTCACTCATTCATGTTTGGCATTCAAAACAGAAGTTACTATTTTCCAAGTATGCATTTGTTTAGACTATGAAAGTCTTCAGCTATGATAGCAATACATAAAAAACTTGCATCACTAATGTACATATAAGATTGCCTTTCAACCTTAAATAAATAAATAAATAAATAAATAAAGCTCTTGTAACCAAATTACAAAACATGACAGTAGTACTGAGCACTGCTTAATTTTTAATTATTTTACCTCGATCCATAATAAATGACAAATGGAAAGATGGACATGCATGGTGGGGCATTTAGAAAGAAACTGTCAAACCAGGACTGGGAAAGGTCTCGCATGGAAGACAATGCTCCACTGACCATGAGTTATTCTGAGCTTCTTCTACCAAAACAGATTGATTTACATCTGTGACTCACCAGACACATGAATGTCACCTTTCCACATCAGTGGCCTTCACTATTTAAAAAGATGGGTGCAAAGAAGGCAGCAAAGGTGTGTGAGAGAGAGGCTGTGTTGTTTGAAGATACCAACAACATGAAGAATCTGACAAACTGACAAAATGACAGATTTAATAAACAGAATACATTAAATGCCACAGGTGATGCTTGATGATGCTAATTCTGGAATGGGCAAGGATGTTTGTCGTTTATCCCATGTGAAAATGAACGGTTAAGAAAATAAATAGTATATTTTAGAGCTTATTCAGTCAATAACTGATCCAAATGTCTCAATTGGAATTCTTGTCATATTCTTTTCATATTTCATGTATGTTATATCGTATACCCCAATCTTTGCATGTGTTCAATTTTATTTAAACAGATTTTTTTGAAAACATTTTTTGCACAGATGTTTCTAATCACTGGTCTTGATCATTATATAGTTCACTGCAACATTTCCTCTTTGTGTGGCCTTGGCCTTGTCCAGCCTGCTGTGTTGCTCCTCTGTGCTTAATAATCCAACATGGCTGACAGCTGACCACTGATGCTAACAATAGCATGACAGCATGACAGCCAGCACTAAAGAGCATTGAATGATAAATTACCCTCTTCAGCTCGTCCATCCAACAGCCCTCTGGGTCACCTAAACAGCTTGACGTGACATTTTTCCTGTACTGTATATGCAAAGTAGCGCCAATCAATTAGCACCCTTGCTCTCCTTCCTCCGACATTAGAATGGTAGGAAATTGATTGTGGAGAGAAAAATCAACACAAAGGTTGCCAGGAATTGAGATTCAGGGGATTAAATTTAGTCTAGTGTGGTTTGTATTTGAAATGTGCTGCTTTATAGAAATCCAGGTTCAGGTTTCTAATGAGCCAGCCAAGGGTGACAGAAACAATGGCTCACTCACACACAGAAAGAAAAAGAAGACTCAAAAGGGGATTCTGTCCTACTCTGGACTGGATAGTAGAAATTTACAGCAGGCAGGAAGGCACTCATCGAATAGATGCATGCTATAAGACAGCGACTGATATTAAAGGTCTCCCAAAGATCTGCTGGACTACTGATTGTGTGGGACATATACAGGATGTTTGATATGAGAATAGGGCAGATAAGAAGTTCAATATGAGCATATCACAGCTGTAGAACATCATAAAATCATGACGGTTAATGAAAAGAGTCAATATCAGTGACCCCGTCAAAGCATACCTTCTTCTGTGATCTGCAGACTGATTCTCAGATAACCCCTTTTGGTGAAGAACAGACTCACTTTGTTATTGGCTTCCTTTAATGCATTCAGTTCTGAGTTCCATGCTAGTACTTAAGGAACATTGGTTCTATAAAGATAAAGCCTACAGTTATTTCTTTTACTTGTTTGTTTGTTAACAAGCTGTCACGCACACAGATCACGTGATGTGCAGGTGGAGACAGAAATGAGTGCATCACATATTATATATAGTCAGGTATGACAGGTAGTCACTGCTCAACCATTGGGTCTTCATCCCAGCTCCCTCTCAGTATTTGATCTTCAGAACCATGAGTATTTCGGTATTCTGTTTTCTGTGTGAATGAGAATGTGGATTCCGGTGGGAATCTTTACTCTTGGTGAGAGCATTTTTAATTTAATTAGTTTTATTTCATTTTTAAATTGAATTCTATAGTCAAACATCCCAAAAACATGGAACAAGTATTTACTCTTTAACAATCAACCTGAAAACGTAAGGGCCTCTGTTCAGGTTACTCTGGTTGCATTGTTAAACTAGCTTTGACAATATCATTTATTGTGATGATTTAAAAAAAAAAAGGGAAATAGTGCACCTGGTCTAAACATCCTGGCAGGATAAAAGCTCAGAGCATATACCAGTTCAGTCAGAAAATGCAGAAATGCAGACAGTTCAGCCTTTACAACATGAAGGCATTTTAGAGCACTAATGAACCCAGGAAAGAAGTTAATGATTTGGTCTGTTAGCTGAGCACAGCAATGTGGCAAACAAACAATTCAGTTAAATGCAAGCTTGCAGTGTTTCGTGCCTAGTAACATAATCAGGAAATTACTGAGACTTCATTCAGAGAAACAGAGTTTTCCATGTTAGCCTATGCTGTCTGTCTGTCTCCCTGTGGTGCTGGAATGAGTGAGACTAGAAGTGAATGCTGTTTAACCCCAGAGGAGACAGAGAGGCCCTGGGGAGAAGCCCGCGCCCACACAGCTCATCCATCACACACACCCATCACCATTACACTGCCTGCTCCCTGTGGAACAGCAGCCGTCCTTGGGAGAGCTCCCATACCCTACACGCATGTTTAATAGCAACAAGATTTCCCTCTGTTTCCACTGACCTTGTGCTGTGAGGAACTAAACAAGTCTGCTTTGGGCTATTTCTGTGATTCACATCAAAGAAAAAATAATAAGCGAAATGAAACCTCTTCCATGAATGTCCTGTATTTCCATTTGTACTGTAATGTAAAGTAGAGGCACTGAGAACAAATGACGATTGTTATCAAAGACTGCGATTACTACCCAGTCCGCTCCACTTTCAATAAGAATAATGTCCCTGATGTATTAAAGCCTCCTGGTTTTTTACGTTTTTCTTTCTTCATTTTATTTGAATAAAATAACATCAGGATAAAAATATAATATCAGCTTATTTGTTATACTGTATCAATATTTCATGATGACTAAACAAATAGATACAGAATCCATTATAATAAGCATTCACTTATGATAAGCATTTTAACATAATTTATCACACACTCAACAATGGATTGATTAGCGTGTTCAATATTGTTGATGCACCTCCTCCTATGACTATCAATCAGATATATACATGCAGGATGGCACACACACACACACACACACACACACACACACACACACACACACACACACACACACAACCTTCCCTGTTGACTAGAGAGGTCTGTATATGTTTAGCTGTATGTTCAAATACCACAACAGAGAAACTGAACCTCTTGTGCTGATTAGAACCCAAAAGAATAAATAAAGCTTTCCTTTCAAACATTTTCCCTTTTACCCATCTACACTCAAAAATGCATGTTAGGTAAACACTGTTGCACAATTGATACAAAAAATTTTTATACAGAGACAAATGGGATATAGTTCATCCATCACTTTCACTCTGAACTCTCACTGTTTTCAGGTTTTAAAATTTAGAAGATTTCCCTTTTTGGAGTTGAAGGAAATGTGTTCCATTGCCCCATGTGGAGCTTTTCAGCCCACTCCCACAGCTCTTACAGGATGAGTCACTGCGTCCTAATTTAAATGGGGAAAAAAGAACACTAGGAACATAAAGAATCTAATCTTTCTTGTACTTCATAGTTAAGTGAATATATTCAGTCTATTAAATATCATGGCCCTCATATTACACCACGTTGTTTGGATGTTTAGTCGATAGATTAGAGTTCATAGATCATTTTATATTAACCCTTAGACGTTTAGAGTCATAACTGTCATTTTACTGTACTGTTTGAATGTAATTACATAATTAGTTGCTTAGCTATTCTATTCACACACTGTATGAACAAGTTTGAGTCTGTATTTTATTTTAGGTTCACTACTCAAAACAAAAACGTAGATTTTCTTTTTTCCATGATACCAAACTCGTGCACAGAACATCCATTTTCTGAACCCCCTATCCTTAACCAGGGTCATAGAGGGTGCTGGAGTCTACACAGCAGTCAAAGGGTGAAAGCCTTGGACAGGTTGCCATTCAAGCAGAGGGTGTACCAATGCTTATATATTCTATTCTTTATACTGTTTGAAAATGTCAGCTATGCTTTACACTTTGTGACCATTTTGTAAGAAATGGCCAAATGTAAGTTGTCCAAAAAAACTTAAATTAATTCTCAATGCATTAAAGTGCATATCTTCTCTCTTTCTCTGATGAAGTAAACATTACAAAGAGAAATACGCATACATCAGTGATTAATTCATAGTTTAGTATAAATATAAAGGAGCACACTCCTCTTTACCACCTCATTTTCCAGCAGTAGGTCTTCCTTCACTCTCAGGCTCTGTGACTGCACAGGTTTGTATCATTTAGTTTAGTTTCTGCTTCCCAAGAGCGGAGCTGCTTACTGGAGTATGTGTGTACGTAATCAAACACTTTGGTTAGTTAGTGGAGTGTCAGAGCAGTCTAAGAGAATTTTCTTGACACCCACGTTGGCAGCTGTGGCTTTGAGAAGGGTAGCTATGAAAACAAGCGCTAATAAGTCAGGGAGGTAGATTCCAGAAATGTTCCCTGTTAAGCTACAGAGGCCTGCAGTCTCCCTAGGGACATGGGGCAAACACAAATGGAGTCTCTACTTCATGCTCTGCAACACTAAAACTATTAAAACAAAAAAAGCAGAAAAAAATAAATGGGAGAGAAAAGAAGTGTAGCTGTATATTATGAAGTCCTAACACACTTGTGCTTGTGTAAGGTTTTTTGTTCCCTGGTTGTAGGTTTGTGTGTGGGATATACAGAAACATAATAATAACTTATACAGAGTGAATAAAAGCACTTCAATAACACAGGTGGTCAACAGGTCAAAATCATCAGAGATAAGTTTATGTGGGTTTTGGAGTGTTTTTCATGCTGATTGTGTTTAGTTTTTCCCAAACGTACAGTTTTTGTGATGAAGCCAGTTATATATTGCATGATATTTGGTTTAATTAGCATACAATAATATTCTGAGCATTTTTTAAGAAACAGTGGTAGCTGACTGACACTGATCATTATATCTATGCCACAGTGTGCACCTCTCTGAGGTCTGTGTAGGTTTCCATCAGGTACTCTGGTCAGGTAGACAGGAGACAATAAATTATCCCTAGGTGTGAATTTGTGCATGATTGTATGTATAGACTGTTTGTCTATAATTGACTGGTGACCTATCCTGGGTGTTACTTCGCCCAGCATGTGCTATAGGTATAAATCACATTTCATACTAGTTTAATATTCACATCACTTTGGCTATAAAAGGACAATTCAGCAATCCCAATGTCTATGGACATAAGATACTGTTGAAATGCAATATATTTAAGTCACTTCAACTAGTAACTTTGCACTTCATGTAAAGAGAGTGAAGTATAGCTTGTGGGTGGAGAAAATGTCTGGAAAATCCTCTATTTTGGGCTTAGATGAGCAAGTTTGGAGCTATAAGGCCAAACTATCCATCTGTTCACTTAGCAAAGCAGCAAAGCGGTGTCTTGGGATATTTTGGGCGATAAAGAGAATTCTGTATGCAGTTTCAGTATACAGGGCAGTCAAAGATAGCTCCAAGCTAGACTTGATCTAGGACTCACCTCTTTAACCATCCTTTGGGAGAGAAAGCATCACAAACTGAATCTGTTATAGGCCATTTTTTTCACAATATCAGGAACCAGAAAAGCTGTCTTCATTAAATATTAATTGCTATGAGGCCAGTGTTGTATTTTACTGGTGGCACCAGAAACACAACCTAAGGAAATACATATTCATCATTAGCTTAAAAAGCATCATCTAACAAACTAGGAAGGCTCAACACAGTCATTTTTGCATTACACAGATCTATGAATTATTAGATTGCAGGGAGGTACATTCATTATGTGTATTACTGCCCCATAGCTATTTCTAATAGTAGTTTTTCAGGAGTGCTTAGGCTCTGATGAATGTTAGCTAATAGCTAATGTCATCTGAGGCTTTAGACACCATTTATCATGTCTTTAAAGGACATGCTCATGAGAATATTAACAAGAGGGCAGCTTCTGCATAAGACAGGAGTATTTCGGTATAATAGAGCAGTGCTTTAGTTTTCAATTGGAAAAGAAACAAAAATGTAAAAAAAAAACAGTTCCTTTAGCATAGCAGTGATTGTGTAAGGGTATTGTTTAATGTAATTGTCAAATATTTTAAAAGAACTGGGACTGGAATCTATTCAAAACCTCCTGCATAACCTGGTAATTGGTTGATGGGATAAATCCGGTGTGTTTGAACACAAAATCACCAAAACCGTGTTTGATTCTAACCCTCAAATGGCCGAGTTGGAGACCCTGGAAGAAGAGTTTGGCTTATTATTTGAGATCCAGTTGAAAAAATTATCTATAACCTGAAATGCTCTCATTTTATTCATATATATTTATCTGATATTCTTTCTAAACAAACACAAAACGTATAATAATGTTAATCAATAATCCATGATTCTCATTATCTTGCTGTTTAAAGGTAAGAGGAGGAATGTAGTAACAAGTACATTACAACAATTACACAATAATAATCGGAGCAGGTCCTTTTACAAGCCCATAGCTGCATCACAGCATCAATGAATTACAATGAAAGTAACATTCCTTTAATTAACAGCATAAAACATGTAATGCATGTTCAAAAGAAGCAAAAAATATCAGAATATCAGAAAATTAAAACACACATTATAGAACATTCTACAAAATATCTGCATGCATGTATGCCTTGTAAATTGTTACCGTTTGTTATATTAGTGACTTTTGTTCTTTTCTGGTGAGGGTGACTGACCCCCAGCCCCTTTCAGACCTACACTCAGCAGCCCTCAGCACAGAGGGCAGTGACCCACCAGCCGTGTTTTTAAACGAGTTGGAGGATGGGCCACAGGGGCAGCACCTGTCCAGATGGCAGGGAGCGGGGGTCTGGGAGCAGAACCACAGCAGGAGCTTAGCTGCAGGTGCGAGCTGGACACAGGCCAGAGCAAAACTCATGGGAGCGACAGGAAAAAGGATGCTGTGATCCAGTCTGCTTGCTTTAAGTTCCAGTTTGAACTTTTCTTCCCAGTCAAATGCAACACTTAATCATAGGTGACAATCATTCAGGAGTCTTTGTGTTGAAACAGGTCTCTCATTTACCATACATCTATGTGTATAGAGAAAGAATAATATTCATCTCAAGCTGTGTGGTACTTCCTCAGATGTGCTAAGGGAATATTACATAAGCTTACTTTCAAGCTTCATGTTTATTTCACAAATTATGTGATTTCCCAGCATGTGTTTGAGTGCACTTCCCCAATGCTCTATAGTGGAAATAGCTTGCAATAGAAAAGTGGTTTGGACTTCTAAGCAGAGTCCCCTCACTGCAGCATTTGTACTCTCCACTGTCCTTCACATTTCACTGGTCAGCACTCAGTAATCAACACACCACACCAAGACAGAGCTTAATTACTATCCACACACGGCAGGACAAACACACCCAGCCTTCCTGATACCTGTACTACCTCTGTTTACCCTTCGCTCAATTATTCATGCACAATATTATGCGAGTGACACATGAATATGTAAATTTAGTTTGTTTAGATGTTGTGCAGATGTTGATATGCTGATGAGGAGAGCTCATGAGATTGAGTGACATCCCTCACCACAGGAAAACGACCTCCTGGATTTTGCTCATCGGGAAACCTGCTGAGAGTTGTTTTCTCTATCGAATCAACAGGAGACAATTTTCAGCCCTGTTTTGCAAAACATTAGAAGCCAAATTTTGCAACAACACTGAAAATCTGATATGCACCAGACAAGAGGACTGTTGTTCTTTGCTCACAGTGATGAAGCACTTCCCCTTAGAATTTGGCTATCCATCCATACAAGCATCCATCCATTCATGCATCTGTTCATCCATCCTTCAATCCAACTACCCATGCATCCACCCGCCTATCCATCAGTCCAAGCGGCCCCTTATAGTCATGCGTGAACACACCACAGTACAGCACAGTGTGAACAATGTGAAAATATTCTTTCTCTGCATTTAACCCACTGACCACATGAAGCAGTTAAGTCAAGTCAAAAGTCAAGTCAAGGAAACCAACTAAAACTTAATATGAGCAAAGCAAATGTTATGTAAAAATGGAGAGTTGAGTCCAAAAGTTTCCAAAAAAAGAGTTAAGTGATGAGGGTTAGCTGTGATTTTGTTGAGGTTTACAGTCTCTTTTGAAGGGTGAGTGAGTATACAGGTAAGAATCTTTTTTTTCAGGCATAGTGGGAGGGTCAGAGGCAATAGAACTGCTCCAGAACTGGTCAAGAACAAGAAAACGTGCCTGCACCTTACTGGATGACAGGGCAGGAATATCCCATGACTAAACTTGGTATCAGGGAAAATAATTGCTCAGAAATTGTGAGAGAGGTTGAAAAGCAGAAAAAAGAGAAAGAGTTCTGTGAATCAAGGAAGTAAGAAAAAAAAAATAGAAATAATAAAATAATTACCATTAAATATTAAAAGACTATACATGTATCCATCCATCATCCATCCACACATCCATCCATCTATCCATCAGTCCACCCATCCACTCATCATAAAAGCATATTTGAGTTTTATATGCTTCTATTATACCAAGTATATTGGAGCAAGAAATTCATGAAAGGCAAACAGGAAGTTACAGGTGTGACACAAAGCCTTTGGAGTGTTTCTGACCATGAGCAGATGGATCAGACATGATTACAGCATGAAGATGGAGGAACCATCTGTTCCCCTGTCTGTTTATAATGGTGGACTCAATGTTTAACACAACATGCACAGAAACAGAAGAAAGGAACTGTATGTCTGACTCAGCTTTACTGATATTTCAGTAGTTACAATGTTTTTTAGGATTGATCCATTCAGGCTTTTACAGTAAGCTGTTTTAAAAGATGCATCCCTTACAGACCACATCCCTTAAAAAAAAAGGCCCATCTTTCCTGACTATTGCTAATTGAGAACTGCAGATCATTATAGTTGGTATATAATGTTGTTACAGTAGTTATATCAGTATAGTTTCAAAGTAATGCTTACATCAGGAGATATTGGTCCAGAGCAGTTCAGACATTGAAGGACTCGTCCCACCCCAGTAACGGACTGTTTCAACTTCTGCAATCGGGCAGAAGGTTCCGCACCATCA
>JBBPDC010000129.1:11011908-11026599 GCA_037974485.1 Hemigrammopetersius urotaenia | reverse complement strand
TTATCTGATTTATTATTACATCACATGCTGCTTCACTACAGCTTACATTACTCTGGTCACTGTTTACACTGTTTATATATTACTCTGGTCTCTCTGTTAAAATTACTCTGTTTACATTACTCTGGACACTATTCACTCTGTTTTATATTGCTGTGCTATTATTGCACAATGCACTTTAATATTCCATTTGCACAATGTACATACTGCTGCTACATTTATTTATATAAATACATATAAAAAAACAACACATTTTCAGTCTACATATTTCCCTTAACTGGTGGTGCTCCTCGTTTAAGTTACTTACTTTAGATTTGTGTTTCAGAACATTTCAGATTTATATTTTCTGAAAAAATGTTCATTTTACTTACATCTATACTTATATTTACTTGTACTCATTTCGTTATTCTATTTGGGTTTCAGAAAAATGTCCAGATTTTAATTTATAATTTACGTATTGTTTTAATGTTTGCAGAGTTAGTAAAGGAGTGGTTCAGGATACATTTCACTGTGTGTTGTACTTGTATGACTGCATGTGACAAATAAAGAATCTTGAAATCTTGAAATCTTGAAATCAGGAAACCAGTGCTGTGGTGTGTTCACATTTGACTATAAGGGTTAATAGATTAGATATACACACACAAAACACACTTTGCACAGCTATTTCGACCTTCCGAAAAGAGTGTGAGCGGGACATCTGCTACTGAGGCCAATTATAAAGCAGCCTCTGGAGAGCGGGGGCTAGCAGGAGACTTGTACTGGTGGTGCCAACATACAGATGCACTGATTCCCAGTAGCTTCATATAGACGACAAAGGAAGCACATGTGAAGTACAGAGAGAGAAGAGGAAAATGGCAGCGACAGGGAGAGAGAGAGAGAGAGAGAGAGACAGAGAGAGAGACTGTTCTTGGGAAGAAATTAGCTTATGTTCATTTCAAACAGCCTTTCTCAGTGTGAGCTTCACAACAAAATATAATGCATGACAAAATGTTAGGAGAAAAATATAAATTATATAAAGAAACGCATATAGAATTAATGGTCTGCGCCCAAGTGTTTCTTTAAGTGTGAACATTTGCTTAAAAGGATAACATACAGCTATTTTATCTATAATGTCCAGAGACCAGCATCGTCATTATAAAATTAATATCTCATTAAGAATTTTTATGTTCTAACTAATTTGAATACTACCACTTAATTTTTTACATATTTGATGTTTATTATGGTCTTCTTGTTTTTTGAGTAAATCCCAAAATAGACGCTTCTAAATGATTTATTAATATTAAGATTTATTCATTATAATTTTGTGAAATTTGTATGTAATCAGAGGTTAACACTAATAATGCATAATGATTGGATGATGTGCAACAATGGTCATTAATCAACTTTAAATGTGCATGTTTTTAGCTACCAAAAAGCCATGAAATCTTTATCTTATAAAATATAGAACTTTACTAAATGAAAACTTGCTTCCACAAGCAACTTCTCTGTTGTCTCTTCTATTCATATAAAATAGAAAAATAATTGGCATGCCTGATAATCCTGTTTATCGGTGTTTCTGCTATCTGATATACATCACCAGTCTTCCTATAATTTACTAGAGTAGTACTGATGTCAACAAACTGTACCTAATATGTCATTCCAGTATGGTACTTTAACACACGATCAGGCCGATAAAACATTTTTAGTTGACAGTGGTGCTTCTTGAGAATGTAAGTAGCAATGCTGTACTCTTTACCAAATCAGCATGTACAGTACTTTTCATTCAAAATCTGAATGTTTTACTTAACTGCTGGTTGAATACTTGAGCATGGATTATCCAGTGGTGGAATCCATTGAAACTGAAAAAAATGAACAAGTCAAATCTGTTTAATTATCACTGCATGAAACTGACAAACCAGCTGAGCTCTGTAACTCTGTATATGTGTATCTGTCTGCACACACCACTCTTTAACAAACACTTTGTGGTACATATCACAATTAATAACTAAATTATTTGTACTTTTCACATCACAAGCCCCTAATGAACTGCTGAATGTAGTACATAATGAATCAAACTTAATGCATTGTAAATAAACACGCTTAGAAGTGTCTAATTTTGACCACTGAGTAAAAATATGTATAACGGCATCAGCATTTAAACTCTACCCTAAAACTGATCATGAAAACCGTATGACTCCATCCTCTTTATATGTTTATTTTTGCCACAGAGACTGGAAGAGGCTATTGCTGAGCATCAGCAGGAAGCAATGTGGCCTGCACATCTCTGCAGCAATTTAGTGAGCAATTAGTCTATATGAGCCACTGAAGTCAGACGGTGTGTAGCTGTAAGCAGCACAGCTGTTGTTTTACTATTCAGTGAAAAATGGTTACTGATCTAAAAACTTCAGTCACTAGTCCAGATCTACATGCACACTAACAAGCGCACACATATTGGACACCCTTGGTCAAATTAAACGTTTATTTGTTTTCTAAGTGAAAATTAGTATGGACTATTAACAGAGAATACATTTCTAAAATGTTTAACTATTACTGTTTATTTGCTGGAATTTAAATTCAAATTCAAATTTTGAAATTGTATAGTCTACTATGATAAACTCAGCAAATCAACAGAAATAAATGCTGTAGAACTTGCAGAGTAAAGCCCCTATTTAAGTATGTTATCTGTAGAGGATGTGTATAAAATTTCACTTGTGTGTCTGTACAGAGACTTATAATGGTATGATATATTAATATCTTATTTGGCTTCTTACAGTGCTAACACTTAACTGATCTCTCCCTCTATCTCTTTTCTACCTCTCTCTCTCTCTCTCTCTCTCTCTCTCTCTCTCTCCCTCCCTCTCTCTCTCTTTCTCTCACCTACCTACAGAAGACTTAATTAACAGTCAAGTCATTGTACAATTCTTTTAATCAGTGTTTTGATCTAAAACAGAGTAACATTGCTTAATGCTGATGCCACCTGAGAAATACTCCCTGAAAATAATTACTGTTTGAGCATGCTAATTGAGCATGCTAATTATAACTGCATCCTAATACCTAAAAGTAGGCATACACATACATGCACACACAAATTACAGGAACATACTAAATGTTGTGAAACCTTTGACCTTTAGGAAACAGTAGCCTTTACAGGTTTGGTAAATGGGTAGGCATTTGGTAAACCAGTCCTGTTGGGTAGTTACAAAGCCTAACAAGTGCTTCATTGGTATTAGTCAAAAATGACTAAGGGTGATTAACACCACCCCAACCAGACACCATCTCCCAACCTGCTCTCGTGCTGCAAAAGGAGTGGACCCAGCTATTCCTGGAGTTAACAAAGGAGCAAAAGCAGTTTAGAAGTTAAGAAGAAACTGAATAGCGTGTTGTGGAAGTGAATGATGATCCATCTCAAAATGACATGGTTATTGAGGTGTGAGACACCAAACTCTTCAGCCCTGCTTAGCCACTGAATTGCAGCCAGTGCATTCATAGTTTAGCCATGAATCTGACAGTCGTCAGCTACCGACATGCCTCCGGCTGGGTACATCACTGTCACTTATTGTCATTGTTAACCCTTCAATTGCCTTACATAATTTACATATGCATTCAAACCAGCCTAGAAACACACAACCTTCATGGTCAGAGTTGTTTCCTTTGTTGTCTAGGTCTTCACCTGAGAACATGGTTCATTGCTCATAGCATCCCATTAAAGGCAGGAAATGGCTTCACTCACCTGCTCCCCATGCAGCACAAACAGCCCCACCAGAGAACAAGGTGATGGATTTCCTGGAGAAAGATATGGGTGAGTCATTTTAACCCAAATAAATGCCAGGATCTGCTGTGCAGAGCAAACTGCCAGAGCAGCACAGATGTGCCCTCCTCTAGCATCTACAGTTCTCCCTACTATTGTTGGTCCACCAGCACAAGGACCCTCTGCTACCTATCCATCGCAGGCAATAGCACCACAGCTTATGGTGGCTCAGCATATGGGCCCAGCCATCACAAATGATGGATGCATCAGGACAAGTAGGTCAGACTGTTACTCTCCCACTAAAACCCTGCAGAACCAAGGGCAACCTTCCGATGTCAGATGGGTTACAAATCCACTGATATCAATACCCTTGTTGACCTTTGAGAAACAAGGCCTATTGTCAAAATAGTCAAAATCCAGTAAGTTGTCCAATGTTCCACGAAGTGGAAAATATCCCCTCTAGTGAAGCACAAAGTCGTCAGCTGGACCTAAGAAAAGGAACAAGGTCAAAGCCAATTGCCCGTTCTGTGACAATAAGGAGCACTTTTGAGTGAGTGTACCAGAACCTGTTCACAAAGCACAGAATCCATGAGATCCAGGATGAGAAGATATGCTGGTGACGTGAATGAGCCCATCAAGTTGTGCAAAACTTGAAAAATCTATGTGTCATTTACAAGAATGTACAATTCCAGGTTGTGCACAAGGTGAACCAGAAGTGCTGAAGCCAAACCACAACAGTCATGCTCTTCAGCCCAGAGATAACCACAGAGTTCAGTTGAAAGATGGGTCTGTGAATATCATCCTTCTCTCAGCAGCAGCAGGGTAACCTGTGTTGCAGGGCAGTCCAAAAAATCTTTCTTTGAGGACTATCAGATGGCTCATGAGTCTCCTTCACCATTTCGTCAGCAGCATGGCCAAAGAGATTCTAACATGCTTATCCAATAGAGACTCTGGGAAAGAAACACAAGCACCTGCAGCATGTCCCCATTTTAATCAGTCTTGCAAGAGTCCCAGAACAAAGACTACAGCCTCAGCTGAGACTGTGTATGTTGATATATCCTCTTGCTGAGAAATGTGGTAAATCTATGGCAGCTGCACCACAAAAACATCTGCCACCCGATCAAGAAAGGACCAGGTTTCCAACCAAGGTGTGGTGTCTATGTTGACAATGCTTGAAGATTGACATTGAGTCAAAGTGTGGGTTGACATAGCAGGAGTGCTATACTGTGCCCCTGCTGAGATGGAGGAACATCCCCATCACTCAGGCCATGGTGAAAGCAGTGCTGCCTCGCCTCTGAAGCACTGAAAGGCTGCTGGCTGAAATACTTAGTGGACTCAAATATATAACACAAAAGCCCAAAAGCTGGTTGATGCCGGCTATATAGAGAATCTCCATTCCAATGACACTGAGCTAGACAGAGAGTTATGCTTCATTTCTCACCAAATGGTTGTTCATAATTATAAGTATTTCATTGTCTTTAAATTGCTCATTCCAGCATGAGGGTTACTGATGCTGGGTCCTTGTTGATAGTGCTACTCCGATTTTGGCATCAGTGGGGACATTGGCATCAGTGGGAACAAGTTGCTCCAATTCTCCAATGCTGTAAATGTATAGAACAGTTGGGAAAGCTGGCCCCAATACCTCTCATAGATAACTTTGCAATTGTGCAATGTACCAGCTGACACAGACCATTCTGATGTGACAATGGACATCCTCATTTTTGTGATGCTTCAGAATAATTATACAGTTCCATTGTATAGTTAAAGTCTGAAGATGAGCAGGGCAGAATATTCCTCTCCTTTCTAATCGCCAGATCATGGGTTGCACCAAAGAAGCAGCTCTTTATACCACAGCTTGAACTCCGTGTAGCTATCACTGGAGCACAGTTGGTACTGATTGACAAGCTCATATACCATACTGTGGTCTGGCTTGTCAGCTGTGTTAAACTGATTGTTGTCTGAGTCTCAGAAATTCAAGAATGCAATCTCCAGATCTGATGCTATGTGGACTCAGCATGAAACTCAGTAGATGACAAGATGAGAGGAATAGTTAAGGTATAAAGGATTTGGAGGTGCCAGCGACCCTCTTTTATTGCAATCACCTCATCAGTGGCCACTCCTGCTGCTTTCAGTTCTAGAGAATGATTTTGTGGAACTCAGAAGGCTTACTCTTTGTAGTGTCACTACAGTCTGCAGTGATATATGTTTCCCTAATGTTTCCAGCACAGTAGTTGGCAGGAAGAAACAGAACTGTCTCAGCATGGGGCAGCTAACATAGACAGCCACCCATCAGTAGAGTGCTACAGAGATGCTGAAATGCTCCTTTCCACATAGTACAACTACATAGTTTCTCAGAGTGAACACAGAATGTTAATATCAAGAAAACCTATTCCATCCCACAGCCAGATGAAATCATAAAACATGAGCCAGATCTGCAACAGACCCTAACTAAAACCAAGATAGGCTCTGAGCAAGTGTCAGTGGAGGCAGAGCAAATGACCACTCATGATTCTTAGAACAGGTTGATACAGCATTACCTGTCCAACCTGCAAACCTCTCAGAAATTCAACAGCACTTACCACAGGGGGCCGAGTCGTAATAATAATGCATCTGCCGCTACCTAGAGTTGTGTGGCCAATTATAATAATCATCAAGGTCTTTACAGGAAGGGATCGCTTTTTTAGAACTGCTACGGTGAGAACAGTCTATATCAGGGGTCACCAACCTACTTCATGGGAGAGAGACAGACCGTGATCCCCTATCTTAACATGGTGGGTCTTTCCAAGGACCAATGCATCAGCGAAGACCTATTATTGACTATCATTTATACTTAAAAAAGTGATTGTACTGGATGTTTTTAATACTACTGTTTGTGGCTTTACAGAACACACATTCCAATGAATATCTATTTGCAATTATCTCCTCCATCTTTTCCTATTTGGATTTTTTTTCCCACTTTTTGTTATTTATGTTTTAAACAGCACACTGAGGTAAATGGCAATCCCATCATTGAATTCATAGAGTCCTTGCTAAAAACCCTTCCCCAGACTAAAAATTCTCACAGTGATTGTTTTACTTCAAATGCAAAGTGATAGACTGCAGAGCAAGAATTAAGAAAATTGTATTACTGTCTAATACCAAGACTGCACCATATGTACCATATGTAATTAGGATGTGATTAATAAACAAATGAACATTGTGACCTCTGAGCTGCAAATAAGGTGACTGTTGAATCAGTGATGTGATTCATGAATCATACATGCTTACTTAATCAAATGCAGTTGTGTTTCAATGAAGTGAAGCGTGCTTATCTGCTTTATAAAAAGGACGACTTGAGGTCAAGAAGGCTTAACCCTTAAGTCTATTAGCAAACCATCTAACCATTATTCATTAAAGGGTTATGAGTAAATGCACTGGGAAATTCTTTGTTGTGAATTTCAATTAACCTCTATGGGAGCAGACAGAACTGTCAGTGAAGGTTATAAAGCTCAATTATTTCTGTTAAAGTGAAATTTGTCAGACTCATAATAATCATGGATTGTGACTAAGGAGCACTATTTTTCAAGAGTCAATACATTGTTTTTTTTTTTTTACTATTATTAATCATGCGTTTGCTTGCTTGTTCTGGTACAAGTATACTACAGTAAGATGTAAGGTGTATTTATTCATTTTAAGGCATTTAGTAAGTTACAAGGCATTAATAAAGTGGGAAAAAATCATATCATTCCATTCATAGCATTTGAGATACATTGCTATTGTCATTGCTATTGTAATGATGTATATACATAAATTTGTGTATTTTATCACATTTTATTTTATTACTGTTTTATGAAATGCAATCAGCCATCAAAGACCACAGTGGCATAACACCTTTTAACCACAAGAAAATAACTGTAATACAAAGATTCTCGTTGCTTATTGCCTAACTGTGTTTTGGCATACAGCTCAAAGTAAACCAAATGAATAGAAGTTAACAATCATGCACTGTATTGCCATTCCTGCTAAAGAACCATTACTGAATAATTACTAACCAAGTCTCTTCCAGTGAGACAGCACTCATATGGAAGCTTATATTCGTGCCCATTTGAGAATATCGGTCACTTGAATTTCAGCATTGATTTGCTAGTTAGGTGTGTGATTGCAGTTGTCTGAGGTTGTAGACAAAGTGAATGCGACTGGACACATGTTAGGCTTGCCTATCCTATGAATGCTCGCCTCTCATTTCCTCTCTTTTGTCTAGAGAGTAAGGGATAGTTTTCACTACTGCAACCTTTTGGGAAATTAATTCATTTTGCTGAAGTGTCTTAATAATTACAGTGACATCAAGGTTAATTGCCTAATCTGTATTGCCATAGAGGCATCCTGTTGAAATCCCCACACAATCTGTTTTAGAAATAAAGGCCAAAAGATACCCGTGACACAGGGAGGATTTGACCTAAATAAACTTTCCAACAAGTGGAGATAATGACTTTAAAAATCATTACAAATATTGGTGTTTACTTGTTGTCGTTTTTAATTTGCTATAAGAAAGTGCCTGAAATGTAAACATTAGATTTTCTTAGGTTACTACAGTGCTGTTCCAGCTTGTATTAACTACTTAATTCACTGTACTGTAATGACAAAAATGTGAGCACTATCTGTCAGTGGCTTTGCACTATATCAGAGCACATACTGAAACAGTTAAGTTTGATGATTTAATGGGCTCCAAATGACTCATCAGTGTCTTGGTGCAGTGACACACTAGTGTACACAGGATACTTCTGGACTGAGGAGAGTATGTGATGGATCTTGCTGTCATCCACACACTGCTCTTTGCCAAGAGAGGCTGTGTCTGACATTAGCCCGCAACCCCAGGACGCATGGCCAGCAGCCTTATAAGAGGTTAAGCTACACACCTACAAACCCGTGAAGCGGCCAGCCATGCAAGGTTCCATTAATAAAACACCTAAACAGGCAAGGCAGTTCAAGTTCACTGTTTGGAGATCATGTGTTTTGTGTGTAGCATTATTGTACCCTGTCATTGATTCCTCCTATGCATGAAGAGTTTTTGGTGAATGTCTGTACTTCCAGAGTGTATTAAATCATTGCGTATTATTTATTACACAATATTTAAGAGTGCCGTTATGCGACTCTGCAGTTCGCACAGTTTCAACCCAAAAACCTAAAGAAAAGAAAATGAATGCAAAATGAAAAACGACCACTTCAGATGCAACCAATTTTTTCAGTGTTTTCCAGCAATGTTTGTGTATTTCTAATGGTGTATTTCCACTGCTCCCAGAGCAAAGAACAGCATCCACATGCAGGTTTAAAAATGTAACAATTTCAAACAGTTAACCAATTAATTTAATACATGAAATTAATACAATTGCCAGTTACACTGTCCAAAAGTACCCTGACAGTCAGTGAATTCTAAGTTACTTTAAAGGGCCATATTTCGTACTTTTTGTTTTTAATATATTTTCCATGAGGTTCACGCATGACGATTCAGTATTACATGACCAAGTTTCAAATATTCTTTGTCCCTTAGATTAAAGCATTCTGCGTTGGTTTATTGTGTCCTTAAGACTAACAGTAATACATATTTTGACTTCTTAAATAAGGGAGAATGGGGAGGGCTAACCTGCTGTTGGCTGAATAGAAAGAGATGTTGTTTTTTATGACACAAAAATAGTAAAACTGTTCCAGTTATAGAAGGTGCATGCTGACTGAGCAGTACATTTTAAAACTGCGTTTATATATTATAATTTTTTAAGTGAGCAAAAGGATTTTTTCCATGATTTGGGCTCTCACACTGCACCCATTGCTATAACAGAAATTCAATAAACAGAAAGACATCATCTCTTTACAAAAGCACAGCCAAAAGAATGGAAGGTCAGTCTAAGGTCTAAGGTCATCATGCCTTAACATGAGATTGGAAAACAAAATATTCATTCAGTGCTTAGTGCTGCATTTTACTAAAACAAATCAGGAAAAAATATTTGAGAGAAAATGTCAGAATATCCCATTATTGTTATTGTTGCACTGGATTTCCAATGGTGATGAAAGACCTTTAATTCTGACCTTATCAATTAAAAACACCCTAAAGCAGGTGTCACACTGCATTTTGGATGAAAGCAATTTGACTGTTAAGCTCCATCACAGTGGCACAGAACTGTGGGTTATGGAGGACTCTCATCATTCACATCTATGTGGATATCTCATTAATCTTACTGTTGCATGTGACAAAGAAAGTGTCTACCCCATCAGTGCTCAAATTAGACCTACTGAAGGATAACTCTTCTTCATAATGCAAAGCACGGTTCTGCCAATGGGCTTATTCCCTATAATATTGACTTTCACTTCATATTAATAGTAAGTCATAATGCTACTGAGGGGTTGGGATTAAAACTGCTCTGTTTTTGTGTCCACGCACAACAGCTGTTTTTGAAGTAGAGTAGTGCATCCTGCAGAGTTTAGTATTATTTCATTTTCATAATTGCCATTTCATTTGATTTATACCTGATTGATTTGTCTTTATAGCAGCAATATATGTGCATTTTTGCTCTGACCAAAACAGACTGTGTTCCACGGCGATAAGCATGTCACTACTAATTACTTTCTTTCATCAGCATCATTTATTCTGTTTATAATATCATGATGGCAAACATTTCTAATAGATCTTGTTAGTGGCTGCTAATTTTTCATACACTCCTTCTTAAAACAGTCATGTACAACTAACCTCATTCCCCTCCACTTCACACCATGTTCATTATTAAAATGTCAAGCTAAAAATACACTCTGTGGTAATTTGGTTCTTCTCTCATAGGAAATTGCTCTGCCATGTCAAATATCTCATCATTGCATTGTCATTGTTATTTCTGCATTTCAGTCACTGCGGCTTCTGCATTCTCAGGCTTATAGTCTCATGTCCTCTGCTTTATATCCATGTCCGGAAATTTCTGCTGGTACTGAATTGCGGTTCCTGTGGTTATATCATCTGTTATACAGATGGATCAATTCCTGGCAGCTATACAAAGTGTTTTTTTCAGTTCCTGGAAATTGTGGGTATGTCACAACACTTGCCTTGTATTAGAAGTAGAATTGATTATTGTTTCTCATCTTGGGTGTTTCATTTAAACTAAAGTCAAAGGCATTCCAAGACCATTTGTCCTGAAACACTGTCAATGTTTTGCATGAATTCCTAAACGAGTTTGAGAAATCAGTGAACTCTGCAATTACACTTTGGTTTGAAGAGCATTTCTTTTTTTAAATAAAGGGATACATCTTTTCTGCTCTATGTGAGTCTGTATGCAAACTCAGGTATACTTAATCTCCTCAGCAGTTGGTGGGACAGTCAAACCTGCTGATTTGACTGCATTCAGGCTCTGAAATACCATCCGAGTGGCATTCGCTTTCATGAAAACATTTAAATACTTAATAAGATGTCGATTTTAGGAAAAGCAGAACTGTAAACACTGCACAGCGTAGCTCATTACTGTTATGCAAGTGGAAATTCTAAGGTAAGATAACAAGATGCGGTGTAGCATAATGAATAATTAACATTAGGATAGCAAAAGAAACAAAAGAGAGTAAAATGTTTGATTACACTAATCCTATAGAAAACTTTTAGAAACTTTTCTGAAAAGTAATATAATCACTGTTAATGTTCAAAGCACATGCAAAATCTTTTGGACACTACTTTCTGAGACTTTTTTATTGTTATCTGCTAAGAGGCCTTATGATGATATGATGATAGAACATGAAATATAAAATGATTAGATGTGACAATATGGTGTAAATTAAAAATACAATTCTCAACAATATATTTTTTGGAGCCTCTGCACTGATATTAAGTTATATTTGACACATGTCATAAAATTAAAATACAAATTGTTATGCATTTTTCACACACACATTTATGCTATTAATGGTCCACTTGAAAAATGTGTACCAGATCACCTTTAGACGGAGCACAGTGTTTATTCTAGCTTTTCTCCTGCTTTGTTATATAAGACTTTAAGTGCACGATAAAAGAACAAGAAAAGAACAAGAAAAATATGTGATACAGACATGTATATACGTCTATACACACACACACACACACACACACACACACACACACACACACACACAAACATTACCCTCTGTCTTATACACAATAAGTCCTCTAAGATGTGAGCGAGGCGGCCTTGTTCAAGCACATCCCACAGATGCGGAATCAGATTGAGATCTGGGGAATTTGAAGGTCAGGGCAACACCTTGAACTCTTGTTCATGTTCTATAAACCATTCCTGCACAGTGTGTACCGTGCAGACAGCGTTATCCTGCTGAAAGAGCCCACCATTAGGGAACACTGTACAGCATACAGGAGAATGAAAAACTGCATATGACATTTTAATCTATATATGTATGTTTATATTGATTTTAAGGTACCTTTTTACAAAATCTTATTCACAATGGTGCTTTTGTTGCAGCAAAATGTTACTTTCATTTGGAAAAAAATATGCTGCCCTGTATGAAGTCTCACATTATTTTCTGAGTAAATGATTATTTTGTAGCCCTGGTGATTTTCCTGTGTTGACTGATGAAACATACACTGGACCTACAGCTCTAACATATTGACCCAGCACTATTATTACAACCTAGAACACAGCACTGAATTCAATAACAACTGTTGACCTTTAAACATAGCAAAGACCAGAGGGATTTTCGATCACCAATTAGCCCGGTCTATTCCAGAGAAACCTAAAGACTCATCGGGGACGCTGCATTGATTGCACTACCAGCTGCCAGCACCTCCACTGACAGAATAAGCACTAAGCTCTTGCATCTGCGCTGCTTCTACATTGTTCACTGCCTTTGGTTGAGAGTGTTTAGTGAAAAATGGCTACTTGAAGAATATTTAGCTGATTTTAAAATGTGGACTCTGAATTTTATAACAACAAACACCACATCTGTGAAGACTTCAAGGGGAAGGCATCATACGCCATTTTCAGCACTCTGGAGAGCAACCCGCTCTCTGAAACGTGCTTGTGCAATCAGTCATTGAGAGACCATGAAGTGAGGAACTCATTACTGTGGAGAAACTATGGCTGAGCGTGATCACAAAGTTTGATGGATCAAAGCTGGCAGCATTGCAGCTGCAGATAGTATGATGGCTGTTGTCGCATAAGGAAGGAGCCAAGCTGAATTATTATCAAAAGCCATGAGTTCTCTTGACACTGAGTATGTGTAAAAGAACAGCAATGGACATCCAAGAGAGGGGAAGTTAATTAGATATCAAGCCTCAACTCCTGGGATTGTAATTAGCAGAACTGCATGACTGCTCAGTGGTAATTAAATGTCATTATCTCAAAGTCCTCCGAAAAAACAAAGGCTGAAAATGTCAAAGGTAACTCAGTCCAAGCACTTCGCAAGTAAGAGAGCACAACAAAGAAGTGGTAAGGAAGTAATGACACAGTGCAATGTAACAAATGCAATGGTATATTTGCTAATAATATTAATTGGGATTCAGAATGCATGATTGTGGGAAAATATATCTATTTCTTACAGTATAACAGCATGTTCTTTTTTATTCAGTGATCTAGATTTTTGGCTCTGATAACTATGTGTTGACTGCTGATGAAAATTAATCACTGGTATGTAATTCATTCTAAATGGCATTGCTGGAGGGGTGAATTTCCTGCTGTGTTCAGAATTAGAAAAGCAACAGGCAATACAGCAATAGATGTAGAGGAAGTTCTTTCCATCAATGTTTTACTGCTTCATTTGTAGTCTTGATTACTTTTTGATGATCTTTTACAGTTGATAAAAAAATGATCTATTTCATAACTAATTTATATATTTGGGTACATTATGGTTGTTATGCATTTCACACAAAATATGTTGTCTTGTCAATTCAATTGAAATGAAATATCTAACTGATCTTGTCAAGATACATGACGTACATTTGCTATAATATAGTTTTTAATATAGTTAAAAGCATAATTAAAAAAAAAATTAAAAGGTTTTTGTCATAAATAAGCCATAGCTTTAATAGACATACAACGGTGAGAGCAAACATGAAACCTATGGGGGGCCGTTTAGGAAATATTTCAGACATTTGTTACACAAACACATTTGAAACACACACACATTCACATATGAAACTGTCACACATGCATCCATTCTTCTGAAAACTCACACACACACATACGAAACACACATACAGATACAGGTGAAATGGTCTTACATGCACACACACATATGAAACACGTATACACGTACAGATGGAAAGGACTCACACACACATGAAACGCTCAAACAGATACAGGTGAAATTGACTCACACACGTATGAAATGTTGGTGTGTGTGAAAACATTTCAGTATATCCGGAAGGCGTCTCAAATCTACGTCACTATGCTTGAAAGACAAGGGGGGCTTACCCCCAGGGCTGTAGGAAGGAATTAACGTGTATAGAGGGCGGAAAACTTTTCACCAAATCTTTCCTTTCACTTAAGGAAACAAGTAAAGTTAAGCAATGAACAGTTATTGACACCTAATCATAGCATTGTTCTGTTGATCTGAGCCCACCTTGTCTTTCAAGCATAGTGACGTAGATTTGAGACGCCTTCCGGATATACTGAAACACCTTCCAGATATACTGAAATGTTTTCACGCACACCAACACTATGCTGTATGAATTTATTTTTGTTACATAATAATCTATTTCGCATGCATCACATATGTGCATTCACCTGTATCTGTATGAGCATTTCATATGTGTGTGTGAGTGTGAAAAAATACATTTCACATGTATCTGAGTGAGCGTTTCATATGTGTGTGTGAGCCCTTTTCATCTGTACGTGTATAAGTGTTTCATATATGTGTGCGTGTAAGACCACTTCACCTGTATCTGTATAAGTGTTTCAAATGTGTGTGTGTGAGTTTTCAGTAGAATGGATGCATGCGTGACAGTTTCATATGTGAATGTGTGTGTGTTTCAAATG
>JBBPDC010000129.1:10966643-10996691 GCA_037974485.1 Hemigrammopetersius urotaenia | reverse complement strand
CATATAAGACCAAAAAAGAAAAATCTATATTTTTGATGTTTTTCAACATAATCAGCCCGTATCTCAATAAATAGAACGCCAACTTCCGACTCATTACGGCAGATCAGGTCACATTTACATTTACGGCATTTAGCTGGCGCTCTTATCCAGAGCAACGTACATCAGTGCTCAAGTAGTCCACAACTGTTTCTTAAACCTGCAATGCAGCTTACATCTACATCCACTATTTAACCAAAATACTGCACATTCAGTGCACCCATACAACACCTGCCAAACAATATCTGAACAACACATACCTCATGGATCACAAAACTGTCTAACTAGTTGAGATGTGAATTCAGTCACTTAGACACATTTTGGATTTTCATTTAGATCAAAAGGTTAAATCAGGATCTGATTATTTGAGACACAAAGATCAGCGTAATGAGTGAAAAGAAAGACCATTTTAAGGTCTTAAACAGGGATCGGTCAGAGATCAGGAGCTGAATTTAAGAAGTGTGGTCAAAATCTCATCCTGATGTTAAACTGAGCTCAGCTTTGTCTAGGAGAAATAGGCTGAACAAAAAAGACATCTTATTTTGAATTTTCCAATTTCCACTATAAGCACTTTAAATAAAGTTAATGGCCACTAATGCATTTGAAAAGAATGATAAAGCTAAATGAAAAATTTCAAGTGTTTTCAATATTCAGAGGCAGTTGTTTATCTACAATAAAAGCCAGTGGGCAGAGCCCCACCTACTGGGAGAAAGAAAAAAAAAAAAAAGTGCAAAGCACAATTCTAAGCCCTGCCATTTTAATTCTATATATACATTCATAACTATGTTTAAATGGAGGTAATCAATTGCATGCATGAGTATTACATACGGCTGCATTTTATGTTGTCAAACATGGTTCGTGAGACTGAACATCCAGTATTGCAGATCTGCCCAGTCCAACACTAATAAGCATCATAGGTGCAATGTATGGGTATTCATAAATAATTAATCATATACAATTTAGCAAGTTGCCAATGCTTCTGATACATATGGACTGAATTCCAGTAAACTGGAACACCCTCTTGTACCTTTTTGATGTTATTCTGTCACATTCACTTCATCAGGAGCTGCTGGATCTTACAAACAATAAGTACAACCAGTACGACTAGAGATGCTTCAAGAAGGAGTAGCCTTGTACCTTGTACATTTGAAGTAAAAATCTTTTTAATTTCAAATCTTTTAATGGCTTGAAATAAAATGTATTAATGTAAATAAAGCACACTGCACAGATCAGTGTTGCTCAGCAAAGATCTCATCTTAACTGTTCAGGGCCAGGTTTCCCAAAAGTTCTTTGTAACAAAATTGTTACTTATATAAGCCTTAATAAATTCACGGATTTCAAATGTAGTATTTATTACCAACTTGGTCCATTACACTGTAGTAACTTTGGAAATCTCAGTGGAGTTTTAATGATCAGTAAAAAAATTGACCTAGTCAGTTAAGTAAATTAGTAAAAGTCTGGTTTTATGAAATACCAGTTCATAATCTGTGCACTAGTCTATACTTCTGCTCATATAAAGTGATATTTTGAAAAAATAGTCATGGCTAAACATGGAAAGCATCATCCATGTATGTATTCATTGATGTATTCCCTTTATTCCCTATACATTATTTCTATTAAAAGTAACACACTGAAAAATATCTGAAGAATATCTCAATAAGGCACATGCGGAACATTCTGCTGTTATAATTTGTATTTAATCACACTGCTTTAATTACTAGTTGGTGTTTTTTTCCCATACAATCATTCTGCTAATATTTTTTCATGACAAATTTGTTGAGTATTTGAGCTTAAATTCTCTGCTTTTTTTTTCATTGCCTGTTTCAGTCAACTAATCCCACATTCCTTGAAAAATATCCACACTGTATTAAATATTTATGTACACTTTTTGATGCCAGGTTCCAATACGTATTTTCAAGTTTTCTGAAAAGTCAGAATTGTCTTAAGAATATGTTCATTTGCATTCAGGTAGTGTAGCTATCTTTCTTATTAAAAGTCCTCTACAATTATGTATATATGTCTTAAAAATCAGAAGAGAGTTTACATCTCCAACTAAATTCACATCATCACTAGCATACTTACCATAAATAATGAAACTGCCGTTACTTTACTTTATATATATAATATACATTTGGAAAAAAAAGCTGTTCAGTGTTAATACCCATTCTCTTCACTACTAATTATTTGCACTTCAAAGTGTGCAAATTTGAGTTTCATCCTGATAGCTGAGGCAGACACAACATCACAGCTCTGAAGAGTTTTGTGGTTAATTGGGATGGTTGATGAAAATATCCAACCCCCTAGTGGGCTAAACAAAAACAAACCATGGCACTCATGCTGAGTGAATTTATGAGTGAGTGAGAGAGAAAGATAAAACAAATGACAAATAAATGAGCAGAGCAGAAAAGTGCACATTTAGAACATTTCTAAACTTACTTCTTCAGGACAAAAAATACACACTGACATATCAAATACTGTCAAAAACATAAACCACCAGTTTTGTATTCCTCTCTTTAGAAGACGTTTAGTGTAGAAGTTTGTGGTTTTGGGTGATGTCCTGGTGATTTATCAACATGGGGAGACGATACAAGATAGAAGGATGCTGACAAATAATTTAATAGCTAGAAAAAGTAATACACTTTTGAAAGAGTCCATATTCACTGTTAGGAAAATAATGAAAATGTTTAAAACAACCAGAGCTGTAGTGAACCTGCCTAAAAGATGTCCATGTTCATTTTACTCTCATTCCCAAACCGACGACAGCAGGATGGTCAACTAGGCAAACATTTCTCAAAGGATCACCGCTGGAGATTTACAGGTTGGAGGTTGGCAGAGGATGGCAGCATTTTGGCATCACCAAAACTTCACCTCCACATCAACAATGTATTTGGAAGGGGCACCAAAAACAAGTTATAAAACTATACTAGACTGTACTTTTAATGAGACAAGGTTTTATTGCCAGATGAGACAAAAATAGTTCTTTGCAAACAAATACCTTAAAGCGGTTTTGGCATAAAAAAAGATGGCTGTACAGAATAGAACCTCACCTCACTGGAGGATCTGTGAGGTGTCTTCCAAAGGCCCTGGGAATTTTTGTTAAGTAAAATCTGGCTGCCTGTAAAAGCTAAAACTGGGATGAAGCTTCCACCAAGCCCAGCAATGACCCAAAACATACAGCCAAATCCACAAAAAAACATTTAAGTGGCAACATAAAGCTTTTGGCATGACTACCCCAGTCCCTTCAAGTAAACCCCAAAACATGGGGCGAGTTGAATAGGAGAATCCAAGTTAGGACAGAAGACCTAGAAGGAGCAAAGAGGGAGTCTGTACTGAGAGATGGTCTCAGACTGGTCACCATGTATAAACTAATCAAGCCTAAAAGGAGGAGACTCGTTTCTGTTATCTTGGGGAGAGAAAGTGTTAAATGCAGAAATGGCAATAGTTAACACAGTTTTGTTAAAACATTATAAGCAAGACCGAATTCACTTTAAGTTTTAATCTAATAAATTAATCTAATAAAATTATGAATATAAAAGATCTTGCACTCAAAAGACATTAAAATGTACACAAGCTTGTGATATTAAGCACTTTGTCAGTTTATGTATTTAGGTGGGTCCAGCAGAGTTTGATGGTTCTCCTACTCAAACACATTCCCTAAACTTGACCATTAACTGGTGAAGGGAATCAGGTGTTTCTGAGCAGGGAAATCACCAAAAGGTGCTGGACCATGGCTCTCCAGGACTGGAGCTCGACTCCCCTGCTTTAAAGTCTTCTTGGAGGTAGATTTGAGTGACACATCAAGCTTTTGTACAAAGTCGAGCACGAAAGCTTGAGTGCATGCACTCATTAAAGCAAATGTTGAAGAGATGTTCTAATGCCAAATATTTTTATGCAGATAATTTGCAATGGGATATAAGAACTTAGAATAGAATAAAAAAGACTATTTGTTAAGCATGTTAAGTATTGTCATTAACAGAGGGCATAACCTCCGACTGCCCAGGAATCATCGTAAAAGATAAAACAGCTTATGACTAGGTTTATATAATAAAGTGTATGTAGGCTGCACTCTATGCAATGCTTCAAGAGAAACTGCTATTCCAGAGCTCCACCTGTTGGCTGTTCTGATAACATACAGTTCCCCCAACAAAATAAGGAATCTCTGCTCGATTTTTCTTTTTTTTTATTTTCAGTGTACTTAAAAAAATACTGGATCTTGCCAGCATTCACTACCGTTGGCTATTATGTGATCCTCCCAGAGAAAAGAATACAGAGTACCACTCAATATAAGTACATAACATTCATACAAAATAAAGAATTCATAAGAATATGTCCTTTGCTACCCAAAATCCTTTATGGAAAAAAAAGACAAGTTCAACCGTCACAACAGATGGCTATGACTAAAACACACATGAAAAGCAACAATAATCAACCACAGCGTTCACCAAGTTGTCCCAACACACTCTGAATATAAAGTTTTGCATACTTTTTTGTTCTAATACAATTCATTTGCACAGGCACATTCTCTTAACTCTATAACACAGGTCCCAACAACACAGTGAAATAAATGCAACAAGTTGGAAAAATCTCTCAACTATTTTCTGTACACACTATACACACGCGCGACCACATTCATATTTCACACTCGTTCATGTGAAAACTGTAAAAGTGTAAATAAAATTAAGGGGGAAAAGCACAAAAAAACTGGGCAGCAAAATTTTTGGTTTTGCATGAGTGATGCACTTCTGGTTTTTTCATCGCTACTTTTTTCTCTCTGTCCAAAAAAAAAGTTTTGACTCTTTAACTATTACATATACAGTATAGAATTTCATAGCTTTATATAAATATGTACAAATAGCACATAGTTGTGTCCCATAAGAATATTTGTCATTATATAAAAAAGTAGATAACATTAATGCCAAAAGAGGAGAAGCTTGCATTGGTAAATTTCAATAACTTAACTGCTAAAAAGAAATTTTGTTTCATACAGTAAGTGCGACAGCCTCATCTATGTCTCTGGGGGGGGATGGGAACAAAAAAAAAAAATCTTGAGGCTTTGCTCGCATTGTAGCACCAGTGGGGTCCGCACCTCAGTGCGAAGTTGAGAATTCACCTTGGAGAAGAAATCTTCCATGAGGTCATGTACGGTACCAACCAAAAATAATAAATTAGTGTTGGATAACTTACAATGGTCTGGTATTTACAGGCAAAGGTGGATACGTGGCTTTTGTGAAAGGATGATGGAAGTGAACAGGTGGGTTGTGGTGGCAGTAAGTATTCACAGCAGTCTTGCAGCACATTAGTAGGTGAAGATCTTCTCGTATTCATTTGAGAAGCTTATCCTGCTTCTTGATGGAAGGCCAATGACGGACAAGGCCGATTCAGGCTCCACATAGGCATGGCTAGCCAGATATGCAAGTGTAACACTAGGTAAACATGGGGCTGATGACCTCTGTAGAGATCCATCAAATGAGGTTTAGTCCCCATCACTTAAGTCCTGGACAAGGCTCAGGTGGTTCATGGCACGGCTGAAGGCGCATTGCACAGCTTTGCGAATGCTTGAAGAGCGACCCTCCAACATTTTGATGTTATCTAATGTCTTGTTGATCCCAAAAGGTACCATTTTGGACTTAGGAAGCCATTGCCTAAAAAAAACAAAAAGAAAGTATGCTTAATTGGAGTCATATATTTTACCTTCATCAACCTCCAGTGGGGGGAAAAAAAAGAATCATGCATAAATATTCTCAGTGAAACTTCCAATGATAATTTTTCTAACATCTGTGTTATCATTGGCAAATCACTTACAATTCACTTTATTCTTTAGTATGCTTTTGGCACTGCTGGTTAAAATAAACATAACATAAGGAGTGTCTCACCAGTTGCGCTTGTTGTCGAAGAAGCGGACGAGGTAGAGTCTCTCCTCTGACCTGTACTGCATCAGCTCGCCGACCCTGAGCACGTCCCGTGGAGGAGTGGGGATGTACACGCCGTTGCGCTGATAACCCGCCCGGGGCATCTGTGGATCTATGATCTATGAGTGAGAGGGGAAGTCAGAAAACGTTTTTTCCCCAGATAGTGACAGCGAGAGCTGTAGCTCGAGGATGGAAATGCTCATCTCTAAACTGACACACCCAAACACACATACGCACACACCCACACACACACACTTTCTCTGAGTCACCTGGCAAACAATGCTTTGGCTTCTACACCTCTGATTTGTGCGGCAGCATGACACTTGTGTCATCAAGAACACAAGTCACAGGATGGCAGAAGGCAGATGCATGGGATGATGGAGAAAAAAAAGTCTCTGTCTGGCATGCATACATGCACACTCACCAAGGCAGGGTAGGAGGGATATCCACTAAGTTTTGCCCAGACTAGTTTAAAGGGTTCCAGAGTTAGTGTGGTAGTATTAGGGGGCATCCATATATTGCTGTTGTCAAGTTCTATGGAAGTAGGAATAATGATAGGTTACGAGGAGTTCACCAAAAACATGAGGCAGAACACCTCAAGTGCAAGAGCCATGGCTGTGCAATTTCAAACAGCAATAAGTAGCAAGGGCCAACTCTCCAACGCAAGAGGCATGAAGCAGAGTTAGTTCACCTGGGCAGTTCCCCCCCCACAGCTGGTATATATCAGACCAAGAGAATTCCATCCAAAAAAATCAGGCAAAAAAACCTGCATACTAATTTTAGCACTGCTACAAAGACATGCTTAGAATGCAAAATACCTTACTAGACTAAAACCATCATTATTAGTCAGTCCAATAAGCACTGCATCAAAATATAAAGCCTGAGAGCGCTCTGGAGAGCAAATGAAAATTCAAAAATATAAAGGAAAAAAGCTACTGGCATACATTTCAATGAATAGTATAACCAAAGATTTTTGAATGGAATTGCACTCGTCACTGCTTTGTTTGCGAACAAACATGAAACATTTAAAAGAGGATTAGCTGTGATGGCTTTAATTATGAGACAGATGCACTTGCAATTGAAATTATTCATGCAGACAGTGAAGCAAAAGCAGAAGCATCACAGAGTGTCAGCTGAAGCCATGTAGCAGAGCATTACTAAAGCAAGCAAAGAAGGATGGGGCAGCAAGCTTCCCAAAGCTGGCCTGGCAGCAGCATAGGCACAGACAACTTTTTAGCTCATGTTATTTTGTTAATACATGGCCACTATTTCGAAACAAACACTACAATTCCACATTTTCCAAAAGCAGGCAACTCACCAGCTGCCAACTTGCTTGCTTTGGAAATGTTTCCCATTTCCATGCACGCAGTCAGTTCATTTCTGTCATCCGTCGTGTTTCGCCGCGTCATTGCCTGCTTCCCTTTCCCACTCTTGGAATGACTGACAGTGCTAAGCACGCCAAGAGCAGAGCTGCTCCGAATTGATGTTGACAGAAAAACAAATCGTCAATGCGTTTGCAATATGCAACAATGTATACATTCTGCTTAGCTGCTGTTACCTCACAGTAAGTAATCGTGTAATTTCTAAAAGACTTTGAAACAGAAAGAAAAATGAGATCCAGTTTAAATTCAGTGTAATTCTTAGCATTTGTACCTCATATTTCCCAGCACACTGGTGCTTCCACTAGAGGAGATGCTGGATTCAGAGGCACAGCGACGACGAGGTTCGAGCACTCTGCCACTTGGCTCTTTATGATGCTCTAGTACAAAGCCATTGGACAGTCCTTAAACACAAAACATGTCACCTCAGTGGCGGAATATTTACAATCATTTATTTAACCACATGTACTTACCCAGAATGAACCAAATATGCTCATAATGTAAGGACAATCACAAAATACAAATAAGTAAAAATCAACCAAAAAAAAAAAAAAGACATAAAAACTTACATTTCCCAAATATGGATAATGCTTCAGTACGGCTTGAATACAATATCAACCCTTATTATGTATTATATTTCATTTACCACTACGCTTCACTGGGCATTCCTCCTCATCTCCATCTTGGCTGTCTCCGCTGCGAGACCGCTTCCGGGGCTGGAGTAACGTCTCCAGGCGAGGAATGACCACTGACAGGAATGTCTTGGTGCCTAACTGGGGGCAGTCCACTGACGCTTGTCCAGTCTTTGCTGGTTTCTGTGGGCTAACACTCTTAGACTTCCGGAAAAGCACAGCGGTCCGCCTGTTAACTGTTCCTGCTGGTTCTGTGAGTGTGGAGGTAGCAACCACAATGTTGTTTTCAGAGGGCCGCAAATCAGGTGTAAGTCCATTTAGCAGTGAGGTAGCTTGCATCTTGCCATCAAATTTGACCTTTCTAGGGCACTTATCAGGGCTGAGCTCCATGGGTTTCAGTGCAGGGGGCTCTGAAGGGCTGTCCAAATGTGTGACAAGTGGGACAGAAACTGAAGGCTCCAGTTTGGGAGGTAATGACTTGTCAACTGTGAAATGAAAAACAACTGAGTGTGAACACACTTCACAACATGCAGTTTAGCACCAACGTACGTGCTTGTATCAACACCAATCACACAACTATGAAGAATAAAAACGTGATAATTCAAATGTATTCACCTTCTTCTTCCAGACACTCTACAGCGGGTAGTGGCGTGCCTTCCCCCTGGGGTTGGCTCGGTTCTGAGGGAGGACAACTGGCCTGTTGGCTCATTTCAAGTCGCACATCACAGATGGTCTTCTTCAATAGCTTGAGACGCTTGCTCCGTGATGGACTCGTTTTCATAGCAGTGGTTAAATCCAGCATCTCTAACAATTTACTGAGCTGCTCCTCTAAAGGCATGTGCTGCCGATTTGCTGGATTCAGCAGCCGGTCAACTGCAACAGTCAAAGCATCACAGAATTTTTAACATTTCCCCTATTTTCAAAGAACAACAATGTTAATCATCACCTAAGATAGACACTAATTAAAGCTAATGCACTGCGGATAAATACAAGCTTCATTACCATCTTCCCATGCCAGGGTTGGAGAAGGTTCAAATTTAGGTTGTTCTGGCAGAAGTATTCCACTAGGGAAGTCAAAGCCTATCCGCTCCACGTCTCGCCGGGCCTTCCTAAGGATAGTTCCTCCATGATCTCGCATGCGCACAGCAGCACGATAGAAGTAGTTATCCTTAGCATTGTACTTCATGCAGTTACTAATGATGAGGTTAAAGTCATCTTCAAACTCATCCAAGTTCCTGTATCCGTGGGCATTGATGTGTTTGCTCATGGTAGAGAAATCCATTGGGTGTGAGATGTGATCAAGATAATCTGGAACCTTACAGACAACAATGATCCAAAGATTAAGAGTTTATATAAAATCCAACATGGATAGCATTATCCTTTCCAGGTATAAAACAGACCCATGTTAAATTCAAACGTATAAAGAAATGGATAAGTGAGCCTTACCTCCTTGATGTTAACAGGCTGGGCAAATATTTTCGCCTGGTCTTTCTCCTTTAGCTGTTCCAGCACAGCTCGCAACACAGTAATAAATGGACTGAGCTGCATCTCTAACACTGATTGCTGAAGCTTCATCTGATGAGAGGAATCACAGAAAGTAAGCAGAACTACTACATAAAAACAAATGCTCTAAATAAAAAATAATGTTAATATGCTATGCATAGCAAAGGCCCTGAGCACTTAGCCCATCTCAGGGAGGGAAACTTGTTTGCAGAAAATGCTTGCTTTGCTCTGACCTGCTCTCTCTTGAGCTTCTCTCTTTTGCGAACAAGCTCCAGCAGTAAGCGGGTCCGCTCCAGGTCATGCCGCAAGCGTTGCAGGTCCTTTAGTTGCTCCTTCAATGTCCAGCAATCATCATCACTTTGCTCCTGTGCAAACACAGAGACTGTATATACAAATCCTCCAAAGAAATTGCTTAAATGAATATGCCTCAAACCTTAAATGTCCCTCTTTTTCTAAACAGCCACTAATTGATTTTAGGATACTTGATATAACTGAGACACAATGGTATTGATTATTAATTATATTTTTGTGAGAACTGATTTTAACTTAACATCACAGCTTCAAGCACTTACTAGTTCTGGTGCTTTTTGAGTTTGCACGGTGGTCTGCAGACGTCGAATAAGAGGCACACCATTTCTGGACTGCCTTTTGAGCATCCAGTAACTGAGAACACGCTCCACAAACAGCCTTTTTCTTTGCACAGAGACTTGGTTGAGTATAGTGCTGAAGCTGAAAAACAAGAATGATCAACAATCGGTTATACTACACCATAACATCCTACTAGTATTAAAGGATATACTATGCTCTTACCAGACAGTATGCATAGAAATGAAAAACTAACAAGCTTGCTGCTAAAAGATTTACACAACTTTTCAGACGTAATGCATGTTGATGGGTGAGCTAATATTCAGTTCCAACACCACAGGAAGCTTACCTTTTAGGTGTTATACTTGGCACAGACACACCTGGAACCACTGGAGCTAGCTCTGCATCCAATTTCTTATTCTTCTTTTTCTTACACCCCTTTACCCTTGTCTTTCCACTCTGTTTGTCCTTTTGACAAAGACCGTTTTTGGGCTGGGCATCCTCATAGATGGCAAGGGGCCTCCTGACACAACCATTGGGAGTATGTGAACAACAATAGGCTGTTTTCTTCACTGAAAATGTTGTGGATCCTGTATCAGATACCTCTTTGATGGGCTCCATCTTCATGTACAAGCCCGCTTTCTGAGCACAGCTCACATGAAAGGCAGTATAACAATTGGCCTTGCTGCACTGAATGCAGGCACCAACACCTCTCTCTTTACAGAGGTAGCAGGTCAGTTTCCAACGAGCAAGCGGAATGTTAGCAACACCATCTATTGGCTCAATGAAGACTGTGTTGGTAAAGCCGACCTCTGGGACCCAAATGGCACAGACCACATGGCCCCAACGATCGTCATCTGTCCTCTTAAGTGCCCCACCTTTATTGGGACAAAAAATACACTCGGCAGGCTGGGAGGGAGATTGTAAACAATGTCGGCAAAGCCACTGGCCCTCTGGGATGTGTGGGACCCCGTAACACTCCTGATGCACTGCTAAGTTGCACATGTCACAAAAAAGAATAGCATTACTGTTTTGACACTCGCCATCCATGCAAATGCAGCATACAGCATCCTCATCAATGAGGGACTGTGGATCTCCTTGACCTTGGCTTTGAAAAAAGGACTCCTTCTCGAAGCGATCCATTAGGAACTCGAAAACATTCTGGGACACCTGGCTGTAGCCCTCAGTCTTTCTCTTCTCATTGATTAGTTCCAGCCATGCATAATCTTCCTCGTCCATATCATACTCCACCTCCTCATCCAGCTCATCGGATGTCTTCTCCATGTAAGTGTAATAAGCAGAGGGTCTTCGCGGCACAGCTGGAAGATTATACTCAACTGTTCGGATTTTTGGTTCTGGTAACCTCCCCTGAGCTGGAGAACTCTGCCCTGTGGTGAGAGTGACACCCTTCTTCTGCTGGTTATTTTTGAGCCTCACAGAGCGCACCAAAACCTGTGGTGGTTTCTCAGCATTCTCCTTGTTGCTGTTGCATTCACTGATCTCCTGAGCTAAAGGATCATCACTGTTGATGACATCAAGCTTGTCAAAGATGCTGATTCGATGTACACGTCCATCAATCTCCAACTCCACCATGCGCTGGGCCTCAGCATAAGTGAGTGTCTCACGGTTCCGTGAGGGTTTGATGGGTGATGGAGGCCTCTGTGTGGTGACTGAACGATTCTGCCGTGCTTTCTTCCTCATTTTCAACACCTGGAGGAACTAACAAAGAGGCATTCATGTACAAACAAAAGTGAGACAAAGTGAGCAGCAAGAATTGAATCTGACATAAAAAAAATACATTTACCTAGTTAAACAGCTCAACTTGTTTTGTTCTATATACATTCTGCTTGATTACTGTAGAACCAGCAAAATATCTAACCTGCTTCATAAAGAAAACTCCCAGACAACTAAACCAGGGCTGTGTCCATAGCAACCTGAAGCCAAACTTGAAACGGTCCACTGTTCCACAGACAACAAACACCACAGACTGTTTTAACGGACTTGGATGTCCTGTAACGTGTTCCTTATGAAAACAAGAACATATATAACCTCTGTATTGTTAGAAAACAAACCATGAGGATATTATACGGTTAGAATTTGCATGAAGGAATGGGGGTGCTCAGGATAAACAAGTAAAAGGAAAGCACTGCTTAGTATCAAGCACTCGTCAGGCATACTAGACAAGTTAAGCTAGCTGTATTGTGGTGGAGCTAAACTACTACTATAACTGCTTTTATTGAATTATCCTAGATGTCCACAACTATAGTCCTGGCCTGTTGGCCGTTTTTGCTCTTCCTTGCCCTACAACATGCTTTCTCTGGCTCACTGAGAGCTTAATAATTAGCTCAACAGACCAGTTTCAACTCTGCAGGGCAGGGAGCCTGCAGCACTGGACTCAGCTAACGTTAGCACAACTGCACGAGTGAGAAACTAACAAGACTGAGAGCAACCTTTAGAGCTCACTTCAGGAAGGAAGGCAGGGTACAGAAACAAGGGCAGGTCTTTCCACATACACACCATTAGCCTACTAGCTCGCCTGAGCGTACAACAACAAAAAGTAGCCAAGGACAGTCCCGGAGACGGGCTCTCTGCCCCTCTATGTAGCTCTAGCAGGCTAATCCTAGCTACTAGACCTCGAAATTAGGCAAAGATGGCGTCAGACAAAACAAACAAGGTCTAAAAAGGGGAACATATTAAAAGGTAAAGGTCTTCCACTTCCACATCAAAGCCTCGAGGTCCTTATACGCCGAACTAGATACGTGTTCGGTGAAATTCTCTCAAACAAATAGACGGTATCCATATTTCTTACCTTTGGGGTGTAGTAGAGTAACACCAGGGCGCGCTAGCTTCTGGCTAAAGGCTGCAGCAGCGGCGTGCAGGGCCTGCAGAGCCGCGGAGCCTCTTCGCACACGCTCCCCGCTACAGCAGCGCTAGCACCCGACAGGCGCCGCTCGAGCTACTACTCGGTGTAGGAGCCACAACAACCGCCTGAAATCAACCAGGAGCTCGCCAAGCCGCCTAAGCCCTCTCATTAATATAACCATTCGCCTATTGGGGCGGCTAGGCCGTCTAAGGTTCAAAACGAAGGATGTGTGTGCTAGCAGGCTAGCTTGCCTCGCCGCTCCTTCCCCCAACAACAATGCGGCTGATCGGATCCTGCCCAGCACAACGTGACTCACCACGTCCCTGCAACGAGGAAGCGGCTCGGCCAGGAACCCAGCAAAGACCCCCTCCCCCACCGCCCGAGAACACTACACACACCCTGCATACACTCTGCATACACTCCACGCACGCACACACGCAATAAACACCCGAATCACACCCAGCATAAACTCCACTCTTACATTAACTCAGATACTCAACCCACCCACAAACCCAACACACACTCCACTCTTACACTCACTCAAAAACGTAACACACACTCCACTCTTACACACACCCACAAATTCAACACAAACGTGTGGGGGAAAACCACCTCTTACTTGAATATATTTATTTCAGGGTGTCAAAATGAGCTGAAGAAAAAAAAACCCACAGATCAACAGAGAAACACAAACTGAACAGGTCTCCAAAACATTTTACTTTCTCCAATTTCCACCTCCTCACTTCCCTTCCCCTCCCATGCCTAAACGCCTCAATCTACCCGAAATCTTTAGGGGGCAGCAAAGTCTCAGTGAACAGAACTGGATTTTTGTTATTGCTGCCCTAAAAGTGCACCCTCCCCTTGTGAGAAAATGATGTCGTGTTAGTTGCCTTCTCTTTACATGTTTTTTTTATTTTTAATTATATATATGATCCCGGAGGATATTACTTGAGTACTCTGCATTTAACTCATTCACCAAGTGAAGATTTGGGCCGCCAGGAACGCAGCACCTGGAAAGCATTGTGTGGGGACAGTACCTTGCTCAAGTGAACCTCAGTACCCTCACTGGTAGTCCTGGATTCAAACCCATAACCTTCTAATCATAGGGACAACTTCCTAATTACCTAATCACCAGACCACCAGCTGTTCCGCCCCACGCCCCCAAAAAAACTAAATTAAACAAATTAATAAGGAGGCTTTATTTCTGTTTAATAAAATGCAAAACATTAGGTATCAAAATTTTGCAAGATAAAACACTCTACAATGTATCATCCCACTCGAATGCAACCTGCTACACGGAACTCCCAGATATATTACACAATTAAATATCAGAAACAACACAAGAGTTTCATATTAAAGGAATTTATTGTTATAAAAAATAAACTTGTTTCACAAATGCAAAAAGAATTCCACATTCACAGTGGAAGTACAAACTAGAACGCTACTTCCATCTAGTATGGAAGAAAGATGACAACTACTAGAGTCATATTACGTTAGCATTTCAGTCCCACATATATAGTATTAGACAGGCCTAGCTGACCTGTAATTCTTTAGATTGAGCTACAAGTAAGCCGGAGGGGGGAGGAATATCAACTCTAGCACTGTTTCCTTTTGCAGATGGTATAAAATGAATAAATAAATAAATAACCACAGAATGTGGAATGTTTGTTTTGTATGAATAAATAATATACATGGGAGAGAATACACATAAATATAACACGTATTTGTATTCAAAAACATACAACCCATGAATATTGCATTGATTGTGCACATCACGTATGTATCTGCTAACCAGAGGCCAGTATGTGGCCACAGCAGAACTGGAGTAGTGTGTGAACACCAAAGAAGTTCTGCAACATTTGAGTCCCCGCTCTCAGAGTCTCCTGCACTGTGTTGAGAGAATGTTCCACCACAAGGGGGCGAGGGAGAGAGACCTATCAACAAGAATGTAGGTCCCACAAAAGCAGCTTTCTGGGGGAGAAAACAAGGCACTGAACTAGTGTTTTAAAAGTAAAGTCCAAGTCTAAGCTCTATAAGAGCAATAAGTATGACCATAGGGTTGCTAGCATCACTGCTTGTGTAATGCCCATGAAGAGTCCGTCCCTTTAAAATGAAAAAAAGAAGACTGAAAAAATAAAGTAACTTAAAGAAGTCGACTTTTGTGAAATGAATGGCCAGTCAATATATAATCCATTCCCGTCAGAGGCTCTCTTTGCTTGAACTTGTGCTCGAAGAAGAATCTGTGCTGATCACGAGAAGAGTGATATCCCCATTCTCTGGCTTTGAGTCTTTCTTCATATGCATCCACTGATGCTCAAATATTTGTTCCAGTGTAGGTCTGTCTGAGGGCCGCAGGCTGAGGCACCACTTGATCAGATGCTGACACTCTGTGAAAGGGCAAGCGACAAAGAGTTAACTTCACCATGCCATCACACACAAACAAATAAAACAGTGCTTTGATGGAGACGAAAGGCTGGCAAAAGGCTTGAAGCTTGACGTACCAGGGGAGACTCTCCTCCTGAAGAAGAGGCGGCCCTTCAGAATCTCCTCATCATGTTCAAATGGTATGTCCCCACACACCATATCGTACAGTAACACGCCCAGCGACCACACCGTCGCCGAGCGCCCGTGGTACCTGTGGTAGCGAATCCACTCCGGAGGGCTGTACACTCTGGTACCTGCGCACAGAAATGGGGGAAAAGTTAGTTTAGCAGTCATGGGCAGCTGATGGCCTGGTGGTTAGGGTGTTGCCCCTGTAATCGGAAGGTTGTGGGTTTGAATCCTAGGACTACCAGTGACACCACTGTGGTTCCCTTGAGCATGATACTGTCCTGACACTCTGCAGCCCACTGCTTCACTCAGGTGAATGTGTTAAATGTAGAGGACTCAAGTAATTTCCTCCAAGATCAATGTAGTATATTAAAATGGTATTGAAATAAACAAAATAAAAATATACAAAAACAACTCAGTGTTGTTTCACATGCATGTCTGAATTGTTCTGAAGATTTACAAATGGAAAAAAGGTATTATCCATCACTAGTGTGAGAAAATCTTTCATAATCGGTGTGACTGGCAGGGTTCGTAAGAGATGTCTGTTCCAGTTGGACCAGGCTGCGTGTGTGTTGTGAAAGCCCCCTCAGTCAGCTGACTGGAAAAGGCGGGCGCCAGCAGCCCCTCCTCCACCACATGTGCAGCCGGCTGAGAGCACGACTCAACACCACTAAAAACCCTCTGAAACCAGAGGCCAATCTACACCCCCTGTCGCTCACACCCAGTACGGTGCATAAGCGATTCCAAATAACGCGCAGCGTGAGTCACTTCCCATAACAAAAGCCTCTTCAGCAGAGGAGCTGACACCAGCCTGGATACCAAACAAAAACACACTCACGTGGTTTCATAACTCGCCGTTCACAAAAAGCGCCTCTTTCAGGAACTCTTTATAGCGTATGGTTTTTAAATGTCATATACACCCTTTCATATTAAAACATTATTGCTGTGTTCAGGACAGACACGACAGTCTTTGTGTGGTCTGAAAGATAAGATGACAAAGATGAGGCGCTGGAAACTTCGCCCAGCCTCTTTTTTTTCCCGGCCTACTCTTCACAAAATATATGTTTTAAATGATTTTTTTCACGGGAATGCTTATTCGCTTCAAAAGAGCCATTTTCACTCACAGTAGTCGTGTAAATGGAGGGGGGGGTGGGTGGAAGTCAAGGACTCACCATCGAAGTCTGTGTACACGGTGTCCTTGAGGATCGCCCCTGATCCGAAGTCGATGAGCTTCAGGTCTCCCGTACGGAGGTCCACCAGGAGGTTCTCGTCCTTGATGTCTCGGTGGACCACCCCGCAGCCGTAGCAGTGGCGGACCGCCTCAAGCACCTGGCGGAAGAAGCCGCGGGCTGTGTCCTCGTCCAGCGCGCCCTTCTCCGTTATATAGTCAAACAGGTCTTTTACCATCTCCGGTCTCTCCATGATGATCAGCCAGCCGTCCGGCCTCTCATACCAGTCGATCAGTTTAATGACGCCCTGGAAGGCGTTCCCCACTTTCTTCAGCAGCAGAACCTCCAGAGGAACCAAGGAGCCGTTCTGGAGAGCAGACAGGAGGCTCGTAAAGTGGCGCACAGACAAAGAAAGAAAAAGACTTTTAAAAATACGATCGTAGATCTAATACTCACGACTGTGCCCCATTCAGTGACTCTCTCCTTGGCCACATGTTTAATAGCGACCTGAAACAAGAGAAACACACTCTTAGTTGGAGGAGGACCGTGCGCAAAATCGTGGCCATGTGCCGCAACAACAAAGCCCGCGCGCTGAAGACTTACCGGAGATCCGTCCGCGAGACGACTGCCGGCATACACCGTGCCGAACCCCCCGCTCCCCAGCACAGACCCAACATGGTAGAGCTTTTCAAACGGCTCCCGTTCTGATTTGGCTGAAAACACACACACAAACACACACGGTTTGTAAACGTGCCCACAAGTCATCACAATGGCTTCAGATGCTCTGAGGTCAGGGAGTGTGTGCAGCTGGTCTGATGAGGTCTCTGTCCTGACTTACACACGCCTTATAACACAATACTAAATCAGTAATAAACAAGAATAAAGGCTAGACCAACGAGTCGTTCTCCGTAATAAATAAATGAAGCGTGTCCAGCTTTGATATTACCTGATTGGAGTTGGATTTTCACCGGCAAGTGGTCGATGTTGGTCGTGCTGCAAATGTGAGAAAAAGATCCAAACTTGGACAGCAGCATCTTTAAAGACGTCCCAGATAAAGTCCTTTCTCTCAGACTTCCAGCAGATAAGGAAAATAGGTTTGTAAAAATATATATTATTAAAAAAGAAAATAAAACAAACACAACTATCCTTCAGATTTTCTCAACGGTGAATGTCACACTGATGTCAACGGGACTCCAGTGAGGGAGGTTTCAGGAGTGAAATTTGTTAAATATCCTACAGACAGAGACCTCGTTCTGCATCCATGCTAGAAGAAGTTGCCTGAATCCTGCGTGTGCCCGCGCGCCGCTGCGCAGTCCGCTTATGTGAGTGTGTGTGAGAGTGTGGATGTGTATGTGTGTGTGTGTGTGCGTGTGAACCCTGTTAATCCTCACTCAGCATGCAGATCCCTCCGCGATGCCTCAACTAAGGCTTTCCCTCACACCCATCAAAAGAACATTAAAACTAAATTTGGGCTAAACAAAAAAATAAAAGCCCAGATAAAACTTCGCAGTGGTCCTGATACTCGACGCAGTGCTGAAAAGCTGAACCGGCTCTTTCAAAGCTGCTGAATGATGAGAGATCTAGTCAGTTATAGTGCCCGGCGCCCAAGGATACAGCGTCTGGGAGCGTTCAGCTGCATTTTATTACTGAAACAGACTCGCCAATCTGCGCAGTCTGTGATGCTACCAACCACACACCACACACCAATTACATTGTGAAACATACTAGCTGATGTGTTGTGAATTCTCAATAATGAACAAACTGGTCTACATACATCTATAACCAGAAATATCACATATGTTACGTGTTATGTACAGCTTTTACATGGATCATCCATAGCAGTTTCAGTCTAACACAGATTTTCTGGGCCTCGTGCGACGTGCCCCCTCGTCTTAGTGCTGGTTGTTTATGTTTGGGCAGTTAGCAAGGCAATCAGAAGCTCTCAGGTGTGGACTGGGACAAAAACATGGCCCTGGACTTTCTCCACCAGCTGTACATGTAAAGGGGTGGTTGGTGCACGCAGACGTCTCGGGGGTCTCGTCTTGGCCATTATTTGGGGGTGCCAGAGGTCTATCCTGGCATTTAAATATGGATTTCCACCTGATAAATGATTGTATTAGCACCCTCTGCTGTTGTTAGCTGATTTCTGAGTTAAGGAGAGACTTTTCCAGAACGCACAGACTGCCAGTCCGCTCCTGGAGGCACCTAACAGGATGAGCCTCCCCAAACATAAACAACCCAGCACAAGGACAACGGGGTGTGGCACACGAGGCCTGGACTTCACAGTCAACTGGACTCAGAGGCTGTCGTTTGAAAATAGCCAAACGGAGAACGCTACTTATTTCTCCTTGCTGTTGATTGACTACTGCCCTGTGACACTGCAGTCCAGATTTCCCCCGTAGAGCGTCTCGAGTGTTCTCATGTTTTTGCTTTGTTCTTCCTAGAGCCCTGTATTAAATTAAATTAATGTATTACTGTATTCACCTACTTAAACCAAAGAAAACAACAGTGCATACCAAAGAAAATGCACATGCATGAATCACCTTTACATTTTCTTTAAGGGTAGTGAGTTTAAAATGAAATTAAAGTGAATATTTGTGGGCATATTTGGGGTTATACTATAAAAATATTCATTTAGTCACAACAACGTGGTTCACTATACATGGATGGTCTTGGAACATAACCCCTGTGATAAACGGGGGTTTACAATATATCATTATATTCATATACATATGTGTTCATGTGTGAGGGAGGGAGAAAGAAAATTCTTTGATACAAAAGATCACTATCATCACTCAACCTCAACAGAAAACCAAAACATCATTCTGTTCTGTTTCATGCATTAATAACATGAAACAACATAATATGATACTCATGAAACAGACCATCATCATCATCATCCTAATTACATTTACGGCATTTATCAGACGCTTTTATCCAAAGCGACTTCCATTCCCTAGCTACAGGGGGCAGTCTCTCCCTGGAGCAACTTGGGGTTGAGGGTCTTGCTCAGGGACCCAGTGGTGGTGCTGAAGGTAGAATTCGAACCCATGACCTCTTGGTCTAGAGGCAAGTATCCTACCACTAGGCCACCAGCCCCACCATAATTATTATTATGATTGTTGTTGTTGTTATCCAAAACATTTTGGGTCTCTTACAGTGGCGCTTTCTATAAGACTACAGGTGAAACAATGTTTCACCAAGAAAAATAATACAAAATTCATAACTATCACATTTTTTTTTGGTGTGAAACAAAAAAAGCTCATAAAAATAAGGTTGCTCTCCTAATTTCAGCTCCTCAATAACCGTTACAGTTCTACGGCTCTGGTCAAAAGCATGAAACAGCGCCACCCCCATCAGCTGTGAAACAGAGAATTTCAGTGAAACGTGTTTCACAGCTTCACATTCATTTTAATGTAAATCTTCTCAGACCCTGGTGGCTCGTGGATTTTCGAGGTTTCAATAGACTATAATGGTAAATAAGTCCCGCCCATGAAACAAGCGACTACCTACTGTGATAGGGTAATGCTCCACTTCAAAATGACTGACATAACACTGTGACCAATCACCGCCTTTGTTTTCACTTTGTTCTTTTCTATGTACTGAGCACTGATCTTGAGAGTGAAACTGAAGCTTCATACATAAGAAAACGCGTAACATATTATTTACAAGTATTTATTAATAGTATGTCTTTTGATTTTATAATTTATTATCATTAGTCTACAAGTGCACAGAAGGAAGGGCATTAGCTTGTTAGCTTGACCGCTTGCTAATGATACCCACCACCACCCAGCCAACCTGGGCACTGGTCAAATCCCTGGAAAACAATCCTCGCTGGTATGACCGAGTGATTAACAACTTCACCAAGAAGATCAGGAAGGTAGAATTAATTTATACGGTGAGAAAGAGGTTAGATATGTTTTCTTGGGATTTAGAAATATTGTTAATCATGTACTGTTGAAATAAACATTGCTATTACGTGTTTGTAAGCTATTTTACAATAAAATACTTTTTACATTTTGTAGTGATTTAACACTGTGAGGAGATTGAGGGAGAAGATACAGGCTGCAAGAGCAGAACATGGAGGTGAAGTACTTAGGGCAAGAAAATCAAGCTGCCCAGGGTGTACGGCCAGGTACTGAGTTTGTTTCACGGCGTGGGTGGTTTGTTTCACCAAGAGCCACCACTGGTCTCTTTATCAATATCCACTGCACATTTTACTACTGTAACACAGACAAGTCTTGTCATTAGCAAATGATAGAGCCATTAATGAGCCAAATCAAGTGTGTTACAGTAAATTAGCTTAACTGTTCTTTTCAGATACATTTGATTGAATTACATATGTATGGATTAAATGTAATCGGAATACCGGACACCACATGACAGCTATATTACAATATACTACTTATTTTTTATATCTTACATTTTCTATACCTCTTCCCCAAAGTAATGCTTCCACTTCATCTCATGCCAAACACATTACCTCATTCTTCCAAATGACTTCAACACTCTTTCTGCATCTTTATGAGACACCTTGGAGCAATCATGAAGAGCCCTCTCAAGGTTTTGCACGTTCAGCAGCTGGGAGGTTCAAACCAGTGTGTTGTGGATCAAAGGGCCTGTCTGGACCTGGAGGGTCAGATTTGAGTGCTCAGGTGGCACATCTATAATACACTGCTAGAATTCCTCATTTACAAATGGACCTGAGGGTAAAGAATGGCATGGAGCAGAGCTCTTTGAAGTGAATATATATTTTTTGAAGAATCTGTGAACAAGTGTTTGACAGCATAAGAGGAGAAAGACAATCAAGCCAAATATGGGAGGAAGAGGTTGGGTGGATTGGTGCCAAGAAATCAAGCAGTGTAAAGACCACAGACTGGTGCAAATGACTTAAAAGGAGTGTTATAGACTCTAAGCTGGAAGGGGATTTTATCTGCCTATATACTTTTAAGGAGAGGGTCACCAAACGAAACACTGCCAGGAGTAAAAAATCTCACATCATAGAAGAGGGAACACCAGAAAACGAAATTAAATTCAAGATTCCAGATTCCAGATTCGTTATTTGTCACATGCATAGTCATACATGTACAACATGCAGTGAAATGTATCCTAACTTGGTCTTTTTGACTGCAAACATTTTGAAGAACAGGATAATTTTGATTTTAAAATACTTACATTTTAAAACAGGTCCATGGATGAAAATAGGAAATGCTTGGTAAATTTAAAAAAATCATTACATTTAATGAACCCACAAACTCGTGTCTACAGTAACTGTACATTTGTGTGCACTCAAGTCTACAATGACCATTCAACATCTAGGTGTAGCTCCCTATAGGATTAGCTCCACACAGAATGATGAACAGGCCACTAAGAACGTCTAAAAAACTCATATGATGAGTTGAACTTTAATGATTTATATGTATACCTTGTGTTTTCAGGTACTAGTATGTAATAAGTCCTTGTTAGGATAGTAAGAAGCTACGAATTTGGCTGTTTAATGTAGAAAAGTCAAATGAACAGTGTCTTCATGATGAAAAATGAACTAAAGAATATTTTTGTGCCAATATGGGGGTTTTGTTCTTTATTTCAAGAGATATAAAGGCTAATTTTACATTTCTCACTCAAAACTAAATGTAGCCCTATCTCAAGTTTCTAGTTTCAAGATTTTTTATTTGTCACATCCATTATACAAGTACAACACACAGTGAAATGTATCTGACTCTAGCTGACTCTTTTCTTGTAAAAAGAAATATATCCCAGTTCCAATTTCACAATTAATAAGACCATGACTATTTAGTACATTTGTCAAGATTATATTTGGCCACATCATTTGATCAAGAGAGAAAATGGGATGGAAGGGGGCATTTTCCCCCTTTGGCCTTCGTAGCTGGCAAAGCTCTTTATGCAGCTGCATGATGTAATCGTTTTATAATTAACAAATGGTAACATTAAAGTACTATTTCTTTTATACATTAAGACATTGTTTACATTCTATCATAAATATACACTGTAAAGAAAAAAAAATGTATGTGCTGTTTAACCAAAGAGGAAATGAAATACCTTTACATAGCCTTCAGGGTTTTTTTTTTTTTTTTTGCAAAATCCAGCTGGGTCATGTTAGGTCTGACTGCCTGCCTCTGACATTTCAGGTAGTAACATGAGGAGAGCTATAAGCCCGTGATGCTGACTCATGCTGGGCCACGGGAAAAAATGCTGTTTCATGGTGAGGAAACACCACCACACTCCCACAGGCATTTTGTTCATGGCCACTTTATGTATTCTTAAAATTGGGAACAAGTTGTGTTTGTGTGGTTACCATGTAAAGAGTGTTGTGCTTATCAGCACTCTTCTTCCATCAGCACCTGCGAAGCATTAGAGATCAAAGCCAATCCTTTACATGCAAACATCCCGGAGACTAGCAGCCTCAGCTTCAACCCCAACCCCTGCACCTCAGCCTCTGTCTCAGTCTGTGCTCTTCATGTTATTGTTTTGACTGAGGACCCCGATCACGTGAGGCTGCAGTGTTGTGACTGGGAGACTGTGGAATCTAGGTCATAGAGGGCCCTCCTTCATCTGGATCCAGAAGAGAAAACCCACCCACCCTTGAAATCACTGCAATACTCGGAGACCTGCTCTTTTACCTCACTCCAGGGAATAATGGCATTTTCCTCATCGTCTCTCACACGTTTTTGCCGAGAGAGAGGAAAAATACGGAGGCCTAGAGTAAGAGAGACACAGAAATAAGGGAAAAAACTGTGTTGGTAACAACTTGCACCTACAACTGAATATACTCAGTATGTACTCACCAGTAACCACAATGAGTAATTTTGGGAGTTCACCGTTAAGATCAAGATCAGTTAAGTTAAGCTGATTGTGTGGTACTTCTTACACACATCAAAATATATAGACTATATAGACACATCGGAATGTAGTTTTACAGATATCTGGAACATGTTTAAAGAGTAAGGGGGAGAAGAAAAGAGGCTGAAGGCAAAGGGAATGTGGCTGAAAATGAGATCCTTGGCTTGGTATAATGTTACAGATTTTAAGACACTATTTACTTCTAACTACTGATGATCATTTGGTTAAAGCAATGAAACAATTATGAACATTTTGTAGTCAGAGGAAAAGAGCTGAAGTGTGGGACAACATATAAAGACCTTAAAGAGGTTAAATGTCGTTAGAGAAGTTTCTGAGTAACTGAATATGAGTACATGAAAGGTCAGGAGCTCATAATAGAGGTTTGGACTTTATAAAACAGATGACTGTAATGTTTAAATTGAAAGTATTCTGTGGAGAGGACATATCAGAGGCTGGATATCATCACAGAAAAAGTATGAACAGCAAATGGGCTAGATAACAATCAAGCAGGACCACACTGGAAAGCAGAGGGTAATTGTACTGTGGAAACAATTACCCTACTAGGATTGCTGATGTTCCCATTAATTACATCACCAGTGCTACTACCAAAAAACACTCATTGAAAATGTATTGTAGCACTGTGGCAGCATCGGTCCAAAGCAAGAAAAGGAATAGTTGAACAATACTGACACTCTAATTTAGGAATAAATTATAGTGGAAATCATTAACTCATTTTATTTTTAAATATATGCTGTTTTTAGGATGAAGACACATTACACACAGTAAAGCTTTAATGTTACAAGATGTTACAACCACGTAAAGGACATATGGCTGGTTAAAAGGGTAATGCTGTGTTATTTATTTTTTGCAGTGCATCAACAAAGATGTTAAAAACTACAACCATTCCAACCTCTGACCCACTGGGACCGTCTGAGGTGTCTGGCATCTCATATCAGGAATTCTGTTGTTTTTTGTGTGATGCTTTCGTGTCTGGAGCAGTCACACTTTTCTTTGTTTGAACGCTTCACTTTTCTGTCAGTCAAAGACAGCCCCCACCCTTCCTAACCAGAGTGATGCGAGACACCTCAGAATCTTTAATTCATTCAACATATGGGCTGACAGAGGAAACAAAAGAGACAATAGCAATGTGTTCCTTTTCAATCACTGGAATAGGAAAACACAAGGGAAACAGATTTCAAATATGTCAGTTTCAAAATAATTGGATGGGATATTAATCATGTTAATATAAGCTTTCTGACCCCTGATGATAATGAAAACATTCACTCTGTGTTGTCATTATAATGAAGGGAGGTGGGTATTATGCCACCTTTGTGAAGGCTCAGGGGGCACACTTGACATCTCCATCCCACTGAGGCATCATTCAAACTGACAATGTTTAAAAAGCAATAATCCCCTATTTAACCTATAACTTCACTCACTAAAGCAGGAGTGTCAAGCTCTGTTCCTGGCAGGCCAGCACAGTTTGATGGTTCTCCCCCTTAAACACATTCACTAAACCTGAAAATTAACTGGTGAGGTGAACCGGGTGTTTCTGAGCAGGGAAATCACCAAAACCTGCTGGACCACGGCTCTCCAGGACTGGAGTTTGACACCTCCTGCACTAAAGAATTAAGGGTCTAAGCCATATACATGGTTTTAATGAAAGACAAAAAAAAATTAAGTTTTACATTATTAGGGGTTTTATTATTAATTTAATTCAATTCAATTCAATTTTATTTATATAGCACTTTTAACAATGGGGGGGGGCTGGAGCCTATCTCAGCTGCAATGGGCGAAGGCAGGGTACACCCTTGGACAGTCGCCAGCATGTTGCAGGGCCACATATAGAGACAGACAACCATTCACACTCACATTCACACCTATGGGCAATTTAGAGTGCTCAATTCACCTATTCCCCAAAGCACGCATGTTTTTGGTGGTGGGAGAAAACCGGAGTCCCCAGAGGAAACCCACGCGGCTCTCTTTGTGTTACATATGCATATTACTCCTTGACATATAACACACAAACACACTTGAGGTCCTGAAGGTCTGGAATCCAGTACAGTACACCTGCTGAGCTGAAGCAGGAGATTCAGGACTGAAAGTATACAACAGCCTCTTCTTATATTGGTGCAATGCTATTACATCTATAAAGCATACATCTCTCTCTTCATCTTCAGCTCCCCATGTTTTTGCCTTTGCCTGGTTGTAGATCACTTCTATTCTTCACCAACTGTCTGTAAGAAAATTACAAGAAGTTAATAGCAATCAACTGGGCAAAAGTCTAGTAAGGTTCTTGCTGGAATGTAGAATCCAGCCATGGATAAATATATATTTTAAAATACTGAGATAATATACAATGACAAAAGAAATCACACACAGAATTTCTCACTGAGCTGAATAGGAATTTCTGAGCATTTTACATAGTAACAATGTTGCTAGCTGCTATCTTTGTCACTAAAATAATAATATACTTCCCTTCCTTTGCTCACACACTGCCTCCACTCTTAGGGAAATTATAGGCTTCACTAAGCTGTCTGACTCAGCTATTGTAACCCACACACAGAGGCTATTTTAGACTCTCTCACAGCTACTTCTCCTCCTTTTGTCTTATATATAAGTAGCGTGAGCAAGAGAAAAGTGTCGAAGATAAAAATCCATCACTGCAAGGCACCTTTTCTTCCAAATGTAATCAGCTCTGTCTGCACTGAAAAGTTACAAATGCACTAGATTCAAAATGAAACTCAGCCTCTTAATCCCCCCCTTATATTCTTCTACTTATTTCTAACAAGTGACGAAAGAATTAGAACATTCTAAGAGGCAGTTGATATGTAGAGCAAGCTGTTTCATAACAGCCACCTTACACAATGGACTTACGCCACAAAGGCCTCAATCTGTCTGATACCTGTTACCTGGACTGCCATGGGATTTTATGTCACATGACCAAAACAAAAAGGTGTCACGAATCACGTGGTTCTGGCCATTGCTCAGCATGACTCAGCAAGAGTGCAGTCCTATCTGATACCCCTGAACTCTATTGTGTTCCCGCCAGATTTAACATCACATGACCAAAACAAAGAATCACATGGTCCACATGACTCAGCATGACTCAGCAAGCTCAGCATAAACACACAAAGCTCCTTCCATGGGATATATTTAGATGTCATTCATCTATTCTTATCCGCACCACTGCACAGTGGTTGCATTGTACTGTATTTGCTATCAGTCTCATATCTTTTTTGCCCTGCATATTAACTGCACTGTATTTGTTCTTGTGCTTTCAACCTCACTGGCACTGTTGGTTTATTGTATTGTAGTTTATATTGTCTTATTTCATTGCATGTGTAGTCTTTGTCTTGGTCACTTATATTGTGTGGTCCTGTAAACACAAGCCATGTGCATATGTTACTGGACAAACACAGTTTTTTTTTACACTACATACTGTATATGGTTTAATATTGGTAAAGTCCCTGTTGATTTTAATGTAGCACACTACATTTATGTCCTCAGTTTAAAACAGATGAAGTCAGAACTGTTCAAAGCTGGCCCACAAGAATGTATGATTTGTCCTATCAAGTAACCCCACCCCAACCCAACCCCCTCAAAAAATAAGAGAACAAAGAGCACTTTATAATGGCTTGTATTCTTATATTTTGTTTCGGTTTTTCATCATGCGTACAGTGTGCAAAATAAAGTTAGCAAGCTAGTTAGCTGTTTGTCTTTTAGGTTCCAGCCCATAGAAACACTAATATCTGGCCACATTCTCTGCTCATTTAAATCACTTAGAGCTGGGACCTTGCTCTTTATGTGAATGTGTTCAAAGGATATTACTTATTGCCAACAGTGAAAGATTCAAGCTTTATAGGTTCTGTAGTCATAGCCTCTGTTTCTGGTTACTGCTTTTGCAGACCATGGGTTTCACTCATGATCTTTGCAAATGCACATGGATACATCTTAAATAGGTTTCCACTGTAACACCATGTGGTACTCATTCAGCCCCTATGACTAGGTGGCTAAGGTTAATGAATTTGGGCAATGGGGTTGGAGACAGATTTCTTGAGGCAATGTTAATGCCTCTCAGCTTGACCACTGACCCACAATTACCCCCTACCTTGCCCTTTAGAAGACTTAATTGCCTTTTATAACATATGTTAATTTGTTAATCAGAGGGAGGCAGAGTTCCTAAATTTGTGCTCCCTCAGTGGACTCAAGCTGACTAGACAAATTATACCATTACTCTGATAAAAGCAATAAATGCCAAATAATCTGTTTTAAAAGAGTCGATTAACTCGTTTAAATCAGTTTAATTGGTGTTGTCACATGTGGTTCATCATGTGGGTTTATATTTCAGTTTTACAGCTAGGGGAACTGTAAATTAGAGCAAGTGAGCTGCCAGTCAGTGTAATTTGTTGTATTTTTGTTGTATGGCTGGCATTTCAGTCCGTCCGAGAAAAGAGGCCAAACGGTGCATAAACATCCATATTAAGATATGGGTGTTTTTTTCATATAGGGATAAGGCAAACCTAATCCTAAGTATAAGATTTAATCCTTGAGTTGTTTTCCCAGAAGAATGTAATTTAATTTATTACATTCAACATCTTTTTATTGATTTAAAAAAATTCTAATTAGGCAGAACCTTTGTAAAAATTTTATTTTAATATAGAAATTATTCATATAAGCTTAACATCACCTAAAATGAACACAGAGATTAATCATATCACATTAAAAATACCGTGAATATTCTTAGATGGTCTGCTGTATTCATAGGAAAATTTATTTTTTAACAATTTTTTTAAATGATTTGCAGTTTTCTTTGGTCTATTTCTTTAACTCAGTATAGTGCATGTGTAGAGAAGGCTTGTCAGTATGGTAAGCAATATGATGCCAGAAAAAACCAAGCTGAACAGCCTACACTGCATGTGCCAGCAATGACACTCAATGTGACCATTCGGACTTAATGTAGGTCAGCTCAGGACAGAGTTGTTTTTTTGCCAACCTCTTTTAAATGTCTGCACAGTAGTGCATGTGTTTAACAGGGGACATACTGTATTACACAAATCCTGTGACTACACACAATCTAGCAGTCCTAAGCATTTGAAGAAAGTTGCAGACGATGAAGTGGTAGCAGTAACCTGATCAGAAGAAGAATCACTAATCATTTCTAATTGCTGTGATACTGGTACAAATTACAACATGACGTAAGAAAAAAAGGACTGTAAGAGAACATTTTGCTGCACATAATGGATCTGTCTGTTATTAATGTTGCAGTTGATTCAGAAAAAGTTTATAGGCTGATATACTTCTTCTTGTACCTTATCACTTTAAAACCCTTGTTCTGACTGAAATGTCCCCTGAAGAAGTAATAAAGAGGCATCTCACACTTTAGTTTTGATCACAGTTTGCTGATGGTTGAACAGTAATACAACAGTAATCCACTGAACTGAAATTATTAAGTACAGATTGGACTAATAATTCATTTTGTAAACTTGATTTTGCATTTGAGAAGGAACATCTGACAGACCACAATTGTTTTCTACAACAACGAGTTTCTGTCCTCAGTTCACTCCTCATAGCATTTGGCTGCTTTTCAAAGCTTATTGGTTCAGTGAGGTTAACCTAAAGCATGCGATACTCTCAGTCATCTGAGGCCAATCTTTCTCCAGGGTGCATTTCTGTCCTTGTTCGTTTACTTTTTGCTTCAGTGGCCAGATCATCAGCTTGGACTTGTGCAGCTCAGGCAACTCTAACAAAGCCCAGGGGCATCCCTCCCTTTCCTGAGATACAATGCTTTTGTATTCTTCATCACAGTAATGGCATGGGTATTTTTGTTGGCTGTTGCAGCAATTGCCCTGTCACAAAGTGTCTCTTTAGCATGAAAGATGAACTATGGATCTTCACAAACAATGCGCCACCTACAACCAAAACCCCTTAACGTTTAATGCTAAGACAAGCATTTAAAAAAAATCTTCTATGTGACTTGCGATAATATTAATGACCGGAATCAACAGCATCAACACTAGGTAATGATAGGCATGTGCCTTCCAAATCACTCTTTCAGTGACTATCCACGTGTGTCAAGTTTTGTAAGAAGATACAAGTTTTGTTATCAGAGGTATTTTGTGTTTACAGTCCTCTGCATGGGTCATTTACAGGAACATGCTGAAACAGTAGACACAAAAACAAAGCTGACCAGATAATCAAAGCAATTTATCTAACGAATCCTGGCATTTAGCATTTGTTCCAAAAAGTCTACACATTTAAAAGGACACTTTTGCTACAAGAAATCATTTGTGAAGAGAAATGTCAAATCTTACTCCCACAAGTTACATTGGGGAAGGGGGACTGTGATCACTTTGGCCTCTCTATCCAGAAATAGAAGTAGAATGTGAATTTATGTGTGCTGTTCTAATGTATCTAAGGTGAAGCTAGTAAAACAATCACCCGATATACAACAGCATTCACTTTTTTATCAAAAAGAAAAAAGTGTCACACGCATCCAATCACGTGGCGCCACGAGGTCTAGGAGATGACGTCACGGATAGGATATAAACAGGAAGTAGG
>JBBPDC010000129.1:10912637-10933385 GCA_037974485.1 Hemigrammopetersius urotaenia | reverse complement strand
ATATATATACATGTATGTATTAGTGCAATAACCACTCCATATTATCTGAAATCGACTAGTCGGTCAGCAAAGTCGAAGTGGAGTCGACTCTTCGTTTGATGATGTCATCACACACGCAGCGGCAGAGCATTGGCGTCCAACATTAAACTTTTATTAAACAGTCAACATGACAGTCAAATAAAACAAAACATGCCTTGCAGTGGCAAAAATACCTTTGGTTTCATATTTGATTTGTTATACACAAAATTAACAAATTCAAAAGTAGTGTATTGTGCACTTTTATTTTAAAGTGCTTCTATGAACTAAAGTGCAATAGCATTTGGTTTACACTTTAAACCAACAAGGAGCTTTTTAACAACTGTGTTCCCTTTAATAGAGTTACACAGCTGAAGTTCAAATGTTTCTGTAAATCTCAACTTAAACATTACTGTAACAAAATCAAATATTAAACCAAAGCGTTTTATCTAGATCGTTTATCTAGTCCAGAGCATCTGCAAAGTTGGACCAACTCCATTCGATATCTATGTATGATTAAAGTCTCTGTTGGTGTAATGGTCAGGTGCCCTATTTCTTTTGTTCATATAATACACCCTCGGAAACCAGACGTCTGTACAAACATATGTCTGCTAGAGAGAGAAGAAGAAAGAAAAATAGAGAGAGGATGAGCCACTTCTGCATGAGCAACTCTCCATGCTTCAAAAATGAAATTGTTAGATATTTAACCATGTATTCCTTTTCTGAAATACATTATCAGATTAATAAAAAAGTTTCATGTTAAAACGTTTTTTTAAAAACATAAGCTCAATCCAGGTCAAGATGTTTAAGGTGCCAAAAATGTTATTGCTGGCTCTGCTTGCAGTTTTCTGTTGCGAACAAATCATCATCAATGGCCTTAGGAAATCCGCAGTCCTATATCCATGTCCTCACTCGCTGTGTGGATCAGGGTCTCTGTTTCTGATAAAGAAAGGGAGAGGAATTCAGACAGCTAATGTTTACAGGCAAGATTGTACCCTCTTCTCTATTCACTTTCTCTGAAAATATGAATGATCAAAAATTACAGGATACTTTCCTACCTGCTACTGTCCTGCATGAAGGGGTTTTGTCCAGGTTCTGTTTTCTTGGCCCCAAATCACAGACTAAAGAACACAAACAATCTTCTTAACACCGGTCTCAAACCAGAGACAAAGTCTGCAACATTTACTAAAGTTACAGTCCATTTCGATTAAGGCATGAGTGTCCCATGCACCAAATGTAACTGCACAATTACTTGGCCATTGTAACATTCCTTATAGTAAACACTACCTTAATTCTGCCTGTTTTCTAATGAAATCCTGTCATTACAAGTCAAAGCTCTTATTCCTGATGCTCTGGACCTCTACAGGTGAGTTGGTTTTTTTTTTTAGAGCAGAGGTGTCATTCTCAGGTCATCGAGATTAGGGTCTTCCCATCTCAAATCCCCTTAATTCAACTCATAAAAGGTCTTTGCAGCTGAGTTGAATCATGGGTGTTACATATTAGAATTGGAGTCTAACTTTCCTCCTCTATATAGAGTACATTGCATGATGTTGTAATGTTATTGATTCACCAGTGTATAAGACTATTGTCGGCACAGATCACTTAACATGCTGAAATTTAACACATATGCTATTAATATTTGCGATGGTTCAGGTACTTTACCTCTCAGCATCACATGGATGACTAAAGCAACCATCACAAACGCTATCACACAAGCAACAAGAGGAGGTGCGTACTTCTGAAGAGCCTCACTGTAACTCCACTGAGCAAACGGTGGGTCAACTGTGGAGAGAAAAATTGCACTGTATCCTAACCCTGCTGTACTGTTAAGTGTGTAACATACCAGGTTTCTTTGATTCAATACTTAAATCAGTTTACATTATTTAGTGTGATAAAGTGTCTTAATTCTGGAGAGTTGTGATCATATCCTGCATAGAACAGTTCAGCTCAGAAATCAAATGTACTTTTTCAGAAAAAATGTCCATGTGCAGAAAGGATCATACAAAAATAATAGATAATAGAAAAACCTAAACTGTCTCTTACAAAATCTTATATGGCATGTCTCGATTTTCAGTCCCCAAAACTGAACAATCAACATCAAAATGCCACAAAAGCACCATTAAAGCATATGCAATAATAATACTTAGTGAAAACAGTCCCTCTTACTATTTACTATTTGTTACTATTTAATATTTAATTTAATTGATCAATGAACTAGTCACAGACTATGGCTTCCTGGAGTCATGTATATGCATGTGCACATGTGCAAAGTGGCCTACTCACAGCACTGGAGGTTGCATTGATGTTCCGGCACTGCAAACTGTACATCAATCCTCCTCACCTTGCAAAAAAGAGCATGCTGTATATCAGCCTACCACAACGGACCATTATTCATACCACAGCTCAAGAGAGGGTTACTGTGTCAAATGTAAGTGCATTGAAGATTATGTGGTTTTTTTTATATTCTCATTGCCATACCTGAATGCAAATACCTGTGTCACATAAACTCGTGGACAAGTTGACAGCTGCAGGCTTCATTCTGTCCTTGAAAATGAAGTGTTGGTATGTCAGCACACCCTCTTTATCAAAGGAATATTTGTAATCTTCATACCCTCTCATTACTGAGGAACCTCTTAAGTCGGAGAGACTTTTTGTTTTTACTTGTCTTCACTTACATCCTAGCATGAATGATGTCTTTTCTGAGTACAATATGGGCAATGTTTTTGTAAAGGACTCCATGGGACTCTATCCAAATACAACATATCGTATGTGTCAGTTGTTATTTCAGGCTTTTAAAGGTACGTAAATGTGAGGATAAGCCTGTTAATGGTCACGTACCACTGAGATTACTACAAATGGGCTTTCTTCAGTTGGTTCACAAACAGCAGTGCTGGACATCTTGCACAGACCCACTGAAAACCTGGCTGGAAACCATGATGTTATATCAACCCAGTGCTTGCCAGCTTTGGAGGTCACCTCCAGGTTCCACACTAGACAAATGTGGGCAGACATTATAAGAATTCTACAAATTGTTCAGTCAAAAGGGTCAATAGTTCAACACTCATGCTATGATTTAGTGCAGCAATGAATGAAATACCTGGGAAACGTTCAGAACTGAATGGACACTCTATCCAAAACCCTGCTTCAGTGGTGAACTGAAACAGCACACATTTGTATCATCCAACAAGATAATATATTAGAGCTCAAGTTCATCAAAGTATGCTGGGCATTAAACAGAAGGTCATGAAAACAGAACTGATGGGCAAAAATTACCTTCATGCAAAGCCGTGTATGCGGATCCACAGTAGAAAACATCACCTGAGGTCAAAACAGATTAAATATTTACACAAGTATATCATAGGAACCAACCAGACTATTCAAAGAGCATGCGTTTGTTCACACTATAAGGCAGGAACAACTGGAGGAAATCTCGGGCTGATTCTGGCTTATTTAATGTTTATTCATGGGAATACCACAATAAATAAACAGTCAAATGAACAGTAATTTTAAAATAACAGTGAAGTGAGCCTACGCTGTCCTTTTCAGAAGACAGGGACACATTTCTAATGTCGAGACACAGCTTTGGTCCGACAGCATGACAAAGCGAGACGACCGCCTTGACAGGGCACATGGGTTTCCATGACAGTGTCTGTGTGTCGTGGTCAAAGGTCACCCCTGACCACAACTCCTCCATGTCTGAAAGAAGCAGGAAGGCTTTCAGCATCAAAATATCCTATGAATGGATGCACGTAAACGAGCAAAATTTGAATAGTTTAAAATAACAAAATAAAAATATAATGCTTTCCACACAAGTGAAAAGTTAAAATAACTCATTTTACACTTACTATTTTGAAATGGGCAAACTTGAATTCTGTGTGTATTTTCAGTTGCAGGCCAGCCCTGTAATAAAACAATGGTTCAGACACAACTCGGGAATAGGAAGTGTTTAATGTGTTTATATAAGAAAGCAATAGTACCTCTATGCACAAACAAGGAAGTGCTTTAGAGTACTGAAAGGACTCGTTTCTGTGCACGTCCTGCTTTTTTATCTGTAAGAGACAAAAACAAAAACACGCACACAGTTCAAAAAGTCAATATGCTAGTGATATGAAGATATTTTACAAAAGCTGTCTAAGGTGTGATGAGCTTTATCTATGGTGTGACAAATGTTCTATTTTCAGTAAATACTTCATTGCTTCATGTAAAATAGTTTTCTGGGACACTCTGCTTTTTCTAATCCAACCCTTTGCAGATAACCCTCTCTCGGATTTTGAATCTGAAAAATGAGCAACACCCACAACTTTTTATTTCATATGTAAATAAAACTTGATTTCCATCTTTTGGATTTCTCAGAAGTGATGTTGACGGTGTGACAAGTGGTTATTTTCCAGTTTCCCTAAGTTTCAGTGGTTTACAAATCCATCTCCAATTTGTTGTATTTTTGATAATATTAATACATGTCAGGTTATTTATATTGCACTATTAAGACTTTTAGAAATAAAGAAATGTACACTTTCATAAAGTAATGACATTAAGACTCACTAGTCTGTGTTGTCCTATTCCTATGCAAGTACGGTTTTTGAGGCAGAGCCTAATGTTGTAGTCTGCATCCTCAGGGGCCTCCATCACTGTGACTGTAATTTCTCTCCTTGCACTGTCCACAGTGTACATTAGCTCTCCACCTGCAACGATAAAGACTTTTTATTACACGCACTTCTAGGGTTTATGTACTTTTAGTCCTTTTTACTTATATAGATATATCATACTGTGTCCTCTTACTCCTGAAGGTAAACAATTAATAGCTCTCATTATTGCACTACTGTAATTAAACACCATGTCAAAAGCTGTCTGAGAGAAACTCACTGATGCACTCTGTAACTGTTCTCCTGAGGTCTTCATGAGCACATCCTGACATAAATCAGGAGAGACAACACATTTTAATGGAACATTTCTGTTGTATATGTCTGCACTAAAAAATAATATCAGCCTACAAATACAAAAAATACTCCCAATCAATATACCTGGAACGATGTACTGTCGCGTCCACACATTGTGGCAGAAGTTGGGAGCTGTTTTGAAAGTCACAAATACATCTTCTCTGGGCCTGACTGAAAAACAGTCATACTGAACCTCAACCTGAGGAGCAACACAGCCTAGTGTTAAAACTTGTAAATCCCTAATAAAACAGTTTTAAAACACAATATTACTGAGAGGCTCCCAAAAGCAGTTATACTACCATCCAGAAGTGGAATTGCTGTTTAAAGGTTTGGAATTGCTGTTTTTCAATATTACATAAAGTAACAGTCTGTTTGACTGCAGTTCCATGTATAAAATGATTTCCCATATTCTCTCCTAGGATCATATTGCCTATTACAGCCAACTGGCTGATATACATTGTAATTTAATAAGGAAAATAACACAAAGCAGGAAAGGTCACTGTATTTGAATGCTGCTACACATGCACCAAAATGTGCTAGCATGACTAATTGTGGTAAATAGCCAGTCACCTCAGCATTTTATTTGAAACATGCAATTTAACAATAGATTTTTTTTTCTTTATTAAATTAAAACACAAGTTTGGCCAATTAAAGAACAAATTACTTTAATCATATTGCGTCTTGTATCATATTATTGTTATCCATTAAATAGTATCTACCAAAAGGTTTTGGCCGCTATTGTGCAGTAGAGGCCGCTATTGTGTTTATACGGGATATACTATACTAGTTTGAAAGGTGTATATGTTTGTGTCTTGAGTGGATCTGTCAGCTGTGTTTCAGTTAAGTGACAGTGTCTAATGATTATTTATGTCAGAGTCTATTATGTATTTCAATTTCAAGAGTTTTTTTTTTCCGATGCTGGTCAGCCCTCATACGTACCCTCACGCTACCCAGTCCTTGTGTGTCACCTGTTTAGAATGCTTTTTGTTTTAGGCCCTCGTGCCTCTTTGTTTTGTATATGTAGAGTCTCTGTCAATCAAAGGGATCAAAGGGAACCCATCAAAGGGAACTTGCACTTGCGCCTGGCCTTACTCCCCGAGCACACACAACGTGACAATTGGACAATTTGGTTGTAAAACAAAATTCAAAACAAACATAAATAATAATGGTCAGTCCATCCCTGCTAATTCCACAAAATTATTGCTCGTTTTAAATAAACATGCAGATCACAAATTTCATGAAATACAGAAATCTAAAACCTCTTTTCAATATATTAGAATATTTACTCCATATATATGATGCAATGTCAGTGCATTTCAAGTTCAAACAAATGAACCAAATCTGTACCTTTTTCCCAGTGACTTGTCTTCTAGCATTGTGAGGAAAGGTTACAATCTGGCAATGTCCCAGCATCCCAGCAGAATGCACACACATGAAAACACCACGGATATCATCTAAACATTCAAAAACACAAACATGTTAAAGGGTCTGAAAGAATAAATACAAAATACAAAAATAACCGATTATTCATAAAAACCCTCCAAATAACTCATTTTTTGCAAGCAAAGGTTTAATTGTTAATTGTTGTTTCCTTTTCCTGCCTCTTTACTTTGCATCTTAGCTCCTCTGTTTGAGGAAACGAGGAAAAGATGCAAAGATAAGGTGCAAGGATATCATAATTCTCCCCAACTGTGTTTTAAAATGACACACCCTCCATTCAGTCACTTCAACAAATCAAGTTGGCACATAAGAATGCTTTCTTGAAATCACAAAAAGAAGTCAATTTTCATCATCCTTATGGCAATTCATCACGTTAACTGTAATCATCCAATGACTAAACAAGGTGGACGCGAACACCTGTCGTGAGACAGAATGGTTTTCCGGGATGGACGTGTGTGTGTGTGTGTGTGTGTGTGTGTGTGTGTGTGTGTGTGTGTGTGTGTGTTTCCTTGCTCTGAAAGCCATCTCTCTCTCTGATTCCTCAAAGCACATTCTCAGAACTGAGACACCTTTTTAGTTTCTGGCTCACAGGCAGGAGGAGGCAGAAAATAGGAACTGTGGAAGCATCAATGAGAAGTATGAGGTCCACCCAAAATGAAGCTAAAATGTTTGAAAACTAGCCTATAGGAGTGCGCTTTCGCTGAAGACAGTAGGGGTTTTCCCTTTTTTCAGAATTCAGTTCATGAATGTCTCACTACCTAGAACACGAGTTTAATCAGCTGTGTTTAATGTGTCAATGTTAAACTTCAGTGTCTCCTGCCAGAACTTGAGCCTGACACTTTTTATATGCTGATGCAGAACACGTTTGAAAATGAGATAGTGCTGAATCTATTTCCTCTTTGAACAAAAGCTACCTCTTAGTCAGATGCTTGTGGGAAATTCCCTCATCAACCCCATTCAAAAGCCAGAAAGAAAACTAAATATTAACTGGTGAAAAGAATGATCAGTGTTGATCTTTCCAACCATATATTTCTACCAGCAAAAATGAATGCACACAATTCTGAAAATGTTACACTGGTTCTTGCCAGGGCAAAAGGAAAACTGGAAATGTTTTGTCTTATATATCCTCATACTTCACCACAGTAGTGTCACTCAAACTAAACCGGTAAATAGCTTTGTCTGCCATGTCAAACAATAATGAATTTGACAATCGGCAATTAAATTTTGCTCCACTGTACTGAGAAACTATTTGTATGTGGCTCCACTATCCTTTTCCATTAAGTCACTAAGTACTTTTCTATTAATCTTTTTTTGCTCTTTCCTTTACACACATTTATACATTATTAAAAATATTTGTTATTTAAAATGTAAAAAGTGATGCATATTTAAATTAGTACAAATAGCAAGTAGCTATTTAGTGTTTCTAACCTACCATAGAGTGTCATCATGACGGCGATGTTGAGGCTGAGGAAACATTTTCTTTCTTCACATCTCAGCACAGTGGACAGGGTGACATTATGGATGTTAGTGGAATTGTTCTGGGCTTGCAGTTTCTTGCAGGGAGACAGTGACCCTGGGGCAGAAACAGAAAACATTCAAACTGTGTTATTATACTTACTGTTTTGGTTATGAGTCAGTGTGTCTGTGTGGCAGTTGATACTGTATTACTCATTTACTCACAGGAAGGTCTGGATTTACAATGAAGCCCCTGTTAGAAAAACCAAAGGGAGAGTTAGTTAGTATTAAAAGTTACAGTCATGGTGATGTGCACTATTTCAGTGTGCCAAACCATTAGTCTAAAGGAAATCTATACTAGCATAAAGGAAGGGGTTTCCATATTTGACTAAGTGGCGACTGCAGTTCCTGGTCGTGAAAAAAATGTCATGGTTGTTAAGGTTTCTTTTGGCACTCGCATAAATAATTCTATGATTGTGTTAAAAAAAAATTATTGTTCCTCTCTGATGACTGAAATTACAGTTCATTGCGTAACACTCCGCCCTGAGTCCTTCTCTGCACTTTTCTCTGTAAAACAGAATCGACACTGACCCAAAAACTGCCTGACACAGTGGCTGCCAAATACAGCGAACCATCTGGAGAGTACTGTGACATGTAACTATTAAATAACATAGATAACATTGACTTGATTGTATTAGATACTGAAGACAGAAACTTGCCCCATTCAAGAACTGCCAACACAGCACAATTAACCATGCATTTTGTAACAGAGAGCACAACACACATAATAATAACAATATTTAAAACTGCGTTTTAACCAAAAACATTTAAAATTTAACAAATTGAGTTTATAGTTTATAGAAAAGACATTTTCCAATCTATTTTATTCTTGGATTATTTCATTTACTAACGCAAACCTTTCAAATGCCTACTCTAGTATATTTCCCAGGCAGATGGTGATATCCACATACCTCAGAACAGTGAACCCCACACTGCTGGATCTGCCTGATTGAGCTGTGTAGGGGCTCAGTCTGGAGCATGTGGAGCAGAAGGAACAGAATTAATTTCATCTTCAGCCAGGTCTCGGGTGCAGAGCCCAGAACAGAGGGCTGCTGCCTGCGGTTCAGCTGAGCAGACGACCAATGAGGAAGACAGCACTCTCAGGGAAAACTGCCACACTAAATCATTCTGCAACCTGGGGACATGTCTTCACCATTCTTTCTCACCTCAGCATCAAGACAGCAGTGCCCTCTAGTGTACTTCCTTATGCAATTCTCAGAGTAACACAATAGCTCTGTATTACCAGTATAGGCAGTGTGATGTTTTAGAAGTGGCATTTAATCAAATGTATTTATGCTGTTTTTATTCAGAGCTGAACTTTCTTTAGTATTTTCAACTCATAATACTTTAGGTATTACATACACTACGCAGAGAAAGGTTTTGGGACACAGCCATTTTTCAGGCTTTATTCTAGGCTCCTTACTTCCAGTTAAGGGCAATCTTAATGCTTCAGCAGACCAAGACATTTTGGACAACGCCATGCTTCCAACTTTCTGGACACAGTTTGGGGAAGAACCTTTTCTATCTCAGCATGACTGTGCCACAGCGCACAAAGCAAGCTTCATAAAGACATGGATGGATGTTCAGTTGGCTTGGAAGAACTTAACTGGACCATCCAGAGCCCTGACCTCAACCCCATCCAACACCTTTGAGATGAACTGGAGCAGAGATTGTGAGCCAGGCTTTCTCGTCCAACATCAGTGTCTGGCCTCATAAATGCTCTACAGAATGAATGGGCACCAGTTCTCACAGAAACTCCAAAATCTCAATATCATTATACTTTTGTCTATATAGTGTATACCAGTTTTAGTCATTAACATTTACTTACTTATAATTTTTTTTTTCCTGAATGTCAGACTAGTAACAATAAGAAGTATTTTTTTCTTCAAAAATAAATATTTGCTTAATACTGGACCTGGTTCCCACAAACTGCAGATTTGTGGCTCGCCAGTGGGTAAACAGCTTATCTGCGCAGCTGGCCATCTGTGAAAAAGAGGATAATGAAAGCAACTTATTATGAGGGCCAGAATGTGCTACATATCATTTACAGTCCACCCAGGCTCTCTGTAGTGTCCTCCCACAGTTAAAATGAAGCAATATGACTTCTGAAAAGCCCCCAACCCTCTTGCCCTGAAACAATGCTTTGTACAGTGTACTTCCCTTTATTTGAAGAATACTAATATGGACAGATTCAGCAAAATCCAGGACGCTTTCTTGAAAGTAGGTGATGACATGGCCACATTTTACACACACTGTTAAAAATAGTTGGGTATATATTTATTTATTTTTATTAAATCATTTATTATTATTATTATTATTATTATTATTATTATTATTATTGCTGTTTTTATTATTGCCTCTGTTGTCATTTTTATGTCTCTGCAATTCCTCTTCTCTTTAAGTTTGTCTGGTGTGCTGGTTTATTTGTTTACAGTTCTGAACTCTGTCTCTGTGATTGTTGTCAATAAAACAAAATAGTGTAGTGATATTTTCCCTGACTGTACTGGTAACGACTGGCCCTCCCGCAGTAGAAATTAGGGTCTCTGTCTTTCTCGTTCTCTCTCTGTAACCATCTCCCTCTCTAGTTCTCTCTTGTCTCCTTTTCTCTCTTTATCCCTTACTCTGTTTTTCTCTCTCTCTCTCGCAAACTCTCCTTACTCTTTCTCACATTCTCTCTCTCCCGCTATCTCTCTCTTTTTCTACTTCTCTCTCTATCTCTTTCTTTACTCTCTCTATCTCTTTCTTTACTCTCTCTATATATATATCTCTTTCTCTGTCTCTCTTCTCTCTGTATTCCTTCTCTCCCTCTCTTTACTCTTTCTCTCGCTCTCCCCCCTCCTCTTTTGTTGCTCTGTAAAAACACACAGCAAGTCCTCCCCCTCCCCCCGCGGCCTGGCTAGCCTGGAGATGAGTGGTGGAAGATGTCGGTATCGGGGCTGAAGGCCGAATTAAAGTTTTTGGAGTCAATTTTTGACCCAAATCACGAACGATTCAGGATCATCGACTGGAAACCAGACGAGCTGAGCTGCCAGTTTAATGTGACGGGGGACAAACTGCTGATCATCCATTGCAACATCACGGTGAGGGGCAGAGGGAGCTAGCTGTGGCTCAGCTCCCGGGCTGCAGTGAGCCAGCCTCGGCCAGCTTCCACACACTATCCCCTACCCTGGAGGGCTCTTCTGTTGTCGGTCGATTCCATGTCTCCAGTTTAGCACAAATGCAAAAATTAGCTAATCTGGCTTGACTGGCTTGTGCCTTCAATGTTACATCCTAAATTACTGGACCAGCCACAACTACCATGCTAACTTGGCTAACTAGGTTAAACAAGTTCTCTAAGACAGCTAGTTTTGGACTAACTCGACTCCAGTGCCATTAGCCAGTGAAGGTAGCTGGCTGACTCATATACAAAACGTCCAGAAAGTGTGTGTTAAAGCTGAAAAAGGCCAGTTTGTTTGTGAGTGAGCTACAGCACTTCCTTTTGTTCAGCTAACGCAGCAGCACAGTCAGTGCGACAGAATTGGCAAAAGCCAAATGCTCATAACATGGCTTTGGGGCTTCGACAGCGACATTCAACCTGTTAGAGACCTCTACCTGTCCAGCTGGTGGTCATGTAGCTCAGGCTGAGACCAGTGGTGGCCGTGTAGCTGTGTGGACAGCCTGGATTTGGGTGGTGGTGTGGTGAATCAGGGCTGTGACACGTTAGCCAGCACCTAGCCAGCCTAGCGAGCTAGCTGCTCAACGCTTGTTTGCAACGTTTTTAAAGAAAGATTTCACAAAACAGCAACAACTAATCTTAACAACAGTGACACATACTAGCTAATACGTCCAAAATGCCCCAAGTTCTAAGAATGTCTAGTTCAAAACCGTCACAAATGAACAAATAGAACATAAAAAAGTAGAGAGCTGTATCTCCGTAGCCCGTCAGTTTTACAGTTTTTGCTCAGATTTAACAGCTAGCTAGAAACATATTTTACTATGTTGTTCTGCACTGAGTAACACAAGGCAACGATTTTAGCGAGAAAGTTGTCTGGATCTTATATTATAGTTTATAGTATTATGGTATAAGTTTGGGATTTAAAAAAAAAATCAAATATTGATTAAATTAGATTCTTTTTGGAGCTGTTTGTTTATTTAAGTCTCTTGTTTTCAAATATTTATGTTTAATATACCATGATGTGACCATTGTTGATATGACATTAAACCTAATCTAATACTACTACTACCAGCTAGCTACGGTAGTTAGGTGGGTAACTTATTTATGCTTAGTATTTAAAGTTGCTGCTTTTGGTGAATGATTTGGTAGAAAAAACAGTTTCTTGGTTGACCTTGTTTATGGTCTTTTTTTGAGTAACTAGTGCAAAATGTTAAATTTGCTTAGTAGGTACATGATTAGCCACTGTAATTCAGCTCTGCACAACTGTGAAATGTTGGGTAGAAGTGTGTAAGGTTAAGGTGTTCCTTATAAAATTATAGTTTTGGATCTTTTGACAGTATTACAGTTATTAAGAAGGCTGCTGTAACTTTCAATCTCTTGACTGATGTGTTGACAGCCTATGGTGAACGTTTCAACGTCATCACCCTACTTCTGGGTTTGCAGTTTGCATTGAAGTGGGAAAACAATGTAGGGAGGGGAGCAGTGGGTTTGGTGGGTGTTAGTTTAGCAGGAAGCGCAAACACGTCATTGCTTCTCTGGTCTGTTCTGAAAAGCTTACTCCACAGCCTGCTTTGAAATGCTACTTACCTGGATCATACTCTGCTTATTTTATTTTTACCACTGAAGAGGGCTCAGCAGTGTTTATTCGTCCCATGCTGACCTCTTTTGTCACAATTCCTTCAACTTGTCTTGTTCCCAGGAGTCTTATCCTTCAACCCCACCTATATGGTTTGTGGAATCCGATGATCCAAGCCTCACAGAAGTGTTAGAGCGACTGGAGGATGTCCGCAAAGGCAGTACCTTGGTAAATAAGCAGTCTGTGTTATGATTTCATATATCTTGATCTGCTCTTAATTCTTCTGGTGAGAGTTGGGAGTCTACAATGAAAGAAGGGTATTTTTAGGATTAGAGGTAGAATCTGTGTTTTGGTTTGTCCCCCTCAGCTCCTCCAGCAGCTGAAAAGGCTGATCTGTGATCTTTGTCGACTCTATAACCTGCCCCAGCACCCTGATGTGGAGATGCTGGACCAGCCGCTTCCCTCTGGACCCATTACTCATGAAAGAAAGGTTGGCCTGATCCGACTAGGCACTGATTTGATTTTTTTTGAGGGGGGGGTGGTGCCTGGATAGCCTAATTTTTTCACTCTCCCCTTTCTTCTGTTTCTTCTAGCATGTAACAACAGATGAAGTAACATCAGAAGAAGAGGAGGAGGAAGAAATGGCGGAGGTTTTTGCTTTTTTCAAACATTTAACAGTTAACAAATCTGTACTGTTTTATATTTGGTCCCCCTGCATTAATTGCATGAATGTGTATTTCTCATACATTTCTGGATCTCTCTGTGGTAGCAGGACCTCGAAGATTTAGACCACTACGAGATGAAAGAGGAGGAACCCGTAGATGGCAAGAAGTCAGAAGATGATGGCATAGAGAAAGAAAACCTTGCCATATTGGAGAAAATTCGCAAGAACCAGAGGCAGGACCACTTGAACGTAAGTGTCAACTCGGTAAGGTCATTTTTTTTCCTACAATTTGAGATGTTTTATTATACATTTTTTTTTCTTTTCTTTCTTAACAATTATTTAGTCATTCACCCACAATATTCTTAAATCCTCATAATTCACTTGATCATATGACTGCCTGGATTTCAAGAAGATGAACACATTAATTTCTTTGTTCCTTGTGTATTTTATCTCTCAGTATTTTTAAACCTGTCACAAATACTAGTGCATGAACACGTTTTCACTTTATTCTTTTTCTTTTTTTTTTCACTTAGCAGGGATATCAAAAACATGTTTTACAATCCTCGACTTTTGTGTAGAAGACATACTGATGCATGACGAATGTTAATAAGCTGGTTCATTGTTGTGCTAAAATTGGTGGTAAAAACTAGTTTCCCCTAAAATGTCATTTTTTTATGGTTTTTTTTTCCCAGGGTGCAGTCTCTGGCTCTGTTCAGGCTTCTGACCGTCTCATGAAGGAACTCAGGGAGATCTATAGGTCGCAGAGTTATAAGACGGGTCAGTGTGCATGTATTTGTGGTGTTTATATGAATGACTATCACAGGGAATTTGGATAAACTATATTTTAATTCCAAAATCTAAAGGTATAACATTATAGACTTAAGCTTTTCAGCAATGTACTGGTCAGACAGTTATTGTCAACATCGTCAAACACAATTTTTTAACTTAACAAGCATCTTCTTGTATTGAAAGAGATTATTACTTCAGTAACTTAACAGCACTGAAGAAACATTGTAAGCATATTCATTTAAAATAAATAAAACCACCTCTGATGTTGGTGACACTAATCTGATGGCGGTGACACAATTACATAATTTAAAGTACAAAAGAAGTTAATGAAACATCACAGGTCATATTGATATTTATAGGGATCAACAATTATATTCTAGCCTGTCGAGGACCATTTGGAGATTGTCACCACCATGACAAAGTGAGCTTGAGTGATCTTACAGCCTGAAGTAGAGCTGAAGGTTTGAAAATGGGGTCTCCAGGAATGTAGTGAGACTTGCCAATGTGTCAGCAATTTGGAGTTACTTCAGACTCAAAGAAGAAAAAGCCAAGACTGCTGAATGTATTGGGACACCTTGCCTATAAAGTATCCCAATACTTTATACCCCCTCGGAATGTGCTTGTGGCTTTTCTAGGCGAGGCATCCATCAATCTCAGTGAAACTTCACAATTAGTTAGGGCTCAATGAGACCTTTCCAAAGACCCCTTGGTTGCAATAATAGTCCCAGGAGATCTGGAGTTATATCTTTCACCTCGCCCTGGTGTCCCCTTACTTTTGTCTGAGGTAAACGGGATAACGCCTTTTCTCCTGGGGCTATTATGGCGAATGAGGGATTGTTGGAAATATCTCACTGGAGCCCTATCAAACTATGAAGCTTCACATTTAAAGTGTGAGATATTTTTAACATTTGGATTTAAGATTATTTAAGGCAAATCCTCCATGTTGGTGAGGGCATACCACAGCGCACAGTCCAGGCCCCTGATAAGTAACAGCCAATATTAATCCCGCCGTTTGTAAAAGGGCTACATTAAATCCCACAATTAGATTAATTTTTTAAAAACACATTTAGCTGTAAATGTGTAAAGATTGTGTGAAAATTGATGGAAAATGACACATTACACTGTTTTTATAAACATCACGTTATAGGGGACCTCTTACTATACCGTGTTCTCATGGATTAAAGTTCTCCATCGCTATAACGGATTTCCGTCAACTGAGGGCACTAAAGGTTAATGAGATTGATGCAGATCTGAAGGAAAAAAATGGGGAATGAGGGTTGGAGCTGAACAAGCTTCGGCAGACAAAATTCTGGAAAGGCTGTCTTTTTTTTTATTTGATTACGATTTAATTATTTTTCCTAAAAATAAACATTATGGTTTCGGCAGTTCTCTTAAACATTGACGGCTGCGGAGTAGCTACTGGCTGCGAGCTGTTTCTTGACGCTTGTTTAAGATGCCAAACTTCATAGTAAGAGAAAATAATTCCCCAGCATTTGGTGCCACATCAGTCTCAAAGGCTTTTAATGTCCCAAAACAAAGACGAGATCTGTAAACGGGCTTCTTGTTGCCTGGTACATCCAATAATAGTAATATAATAATAATAATAATAATAGGGCACAATAATAGGTAGTAGTATATTTTAGTAGTGGTATATTTAAAAAGGTTAGAATAGAAGGGAAGTTCTAATATTGTAAGTCAGTAGTGTGTCTTGAAGGGTCTCATTTGCTAACAGTAGCTAAAACAGGTCGGAAAACAGTGGAGAAAACCCATCTCTTAAATAGATAAACAAGCCAAAACTCCGAAGATTGATATTCAGGACAGTGGCTCCGGTGTCGCGAGTGCTGCGAGAGCTTATGCAAACATAAAAGCACATAAAAACGGAGCATAAGTTTGATAAGAGGCTCTTTCTGCAGGCTAAATATGTGATTGCTGTTTCTGTTTACTTTGCATTGGAGTTAAAGCTCCACATGTAGCCTTTTATTTTGTACATATATATAAAAAAATATCGCCGTTAACTTAACATCCCCCCCCCCCCCGGGATAGAGGGAGCTGTGTCTATATTACAGGCAAGCTATGATGAATTTCACCTTGATATTTCAGTGACTGGTCCAGCTCGCTTGTCCAGCTCTCTGTGGGGGGGGTTAATGCCAAGATTCCAATGAGATTAATGGCGTTAAAAAAATAATCTATGCCCACCTCTAATATATACAATTAGGTGATGGATTCTCCTCGGGGGATGCTCTTTGTACCCAATTAGCTACTGGCGTTCCATAAACGTCTCATTGCTTTTATTATATTTTAGGTATCTATTCAGTGGAGCTACTCAATGACAGTCTATATGAATGGCATGTCAAATTAAGGACGTAAGTGCAGTCTTTTTTGTTTGTTTTTTATGTAAATACTTAAGTCTCTTTTGTTTAAAGTAGGTTATTGCCATTTTCTTTAACACTCTGGCTTTGTTACAGGGTAGATCCAGATAGTCCATTACACAGTGACTTGCAAGTCTTGAAGGAAAAAGAAGGGGTGGACTACATTCTCCTCAACTTCTCTTACAAAGTGAGTTTTGTTTTTGTTTGTTTACATATGCTCTCAAGTAAAACTGCTGCATAATTTACATGTCCTTCTTTTTCTCTTGCAGGACAACTTTCCTTTTGATCCTCCCTTTGTACGGGTAGTGTCTCCTGTACTCTCTGGAGGGTCAGTATAGTACAGTAGATTGTTTTCACAAATCTGTTTGGAACTATGTGGCTCTTTTCCAACTTTTACTCCCCTTGTTCTTATAGTTGGTTTACTCAGGTGATTTTTACTGCTTTTGCTAAAGAACATCACCTCCCAAACAGTTCAAAATGATGCTGTGCCCCAGGAATTCTTTAACTACTGTTTATTAACTGATTTTTAAAGGGGCACACCAAGTCTAGGTTTCTGCTACAACATACTTCATGCATCATTTTCACTTATTGTGAATGTTTCTTCTAGATATGTTCTTGGAGGAGGAGCCCTGTGTATGGAACTGCTTACTAAACAGGTTTGAATTGTTTGTTTTGTGGCATTTTAGATTCTTTTTAACTGTAACATATATATTATTATATATTAAACACACTTTTTTTGCACCCTCAGGGCTGGAGCAGTGCCTACTCCATAGAGTCTGTCATCATGCAGATCAATGCTACTCTAGTCAAAGGGAAAGCTAGAGTACAGTTTGGAGCAAATAAGGTTCGTGCCAGCTAATTTTGCCATGTTTTTGAAAGCTTATATACAGTATGATTTTCTACTCTTACACATAATTCTGTTTTTTTTTTAATCCTTTATAATAGAACCAGTATAATCTTGCCAGAGCACAACAGTCATATAAGTCATTGGTCCAGATCCATGAAAAGAATGGTAAGTGTAGTGTCCGTACTTTGACAAATGAATCCATATTCGCTTTGGGTGTGGACTTATTTCATTTTCAAAATGTTTGTGTGTATCCCTGTTTTTCCCCCACAGGCTGGTACACACCCCCTAAAGAAGATGGCTAACAAGGTGGCGTTTCTTCTTGCACACTGGGAAAATGGGATTTTTGATCAGCCATTTGCTTTTTATTTTTGTAATATTAATCCTCCCCCAAATCCTCCTCTTCACCTGGAGTGCAAGGTCCCACTGGTCTCTGTGGAAGCTGTGCATGTGCGCGTGTATGTGCACTTGTCCTTTCTATCTGTTTCTGTCATTCTCCATTACTTGCTGTCCTTCTTGTAACCACCCTCCCCTGCTCTCATTTCTTATATTCTCCACTTCACTGCAGGGAAAAGAGGGGTGTGTAAGAGACACAGAGACTTGGTACTAATGGGTGTCTTGCACAGAGTGATTTTAGATGCCACCAGGCGTTCAGTTTGGTTTTACTGTCTGGAGCAACAGGTATGACTCGGATTAATCCCTGAACGGATATAAAAGAAGTTACTGGATTTTTATCCCCCTTCCTGCCTTTAAAGGATTCTTATGGCCACGACTTGATTGAAATTCAAACAGGAATGGATGCAATAAGAGACAATATGAAGATGTGCCACTTCTCTTGTATCTGCTGGCACTGACCTTCTTTATCTTCTGCATTCTGTGTTCACATGTATCGGTACATATAATGCTGATATTGTTAAGGAATCCTTATTTGCCTGAGTTTTATGCTCACGCTTCTTAAGCAGCCCTAATTCCAATGATTAAAGTGAAGATAAGGGAGAGTGTGACAGTTGTGTGTAGTTTCAGTTCACGAATATTAACTGTTGATGAATACCACTCCCTTTCCTGTTTCTTGCTGTGTAGCCTGTGATTAATTTGGCCTGTAAAGGTCAAATACAGGTCTTGATTGCAATGGGCTAAAGAAGAGAATGTCATTGTTCTATGGTTGGACAGAGGACTGCTTGTACACTTGTAAATGGATTTGAGGTGCAAGTCATCTTTATTGTGCCGCTCATGTGAAGTACCCCCCCCCCCCTCAGTGTTGGCATGTGCCACAGTATCCAGTCAGTCATGGATTTTTTTTTCTGTGGAGGGCTTAAGATCTTGGTGTTTATTTGGATGTTTTGAAATCATGCAAAACAGAGAGAGGAGAAGCACTGAAAACTGTATTCAGGGGTTTCCAACCATGTACTCAAGTTTCTGAAGGTGTTAAAGATATTATTTTATTCATTTTAGTCGTGACCTTGACTTGTACTTCTTTTACTAATCGCTGATACCAATTCACCGATGAACCTTAAGTTATAAGCAAATTAATGATAATCTATTAGGGTTTTTTTTGTGTTGTTGGTTCATTGAGAAAAAATCTCTGTATCCATTAGCTAGCATACACATAGGGTAAATGGACATGGATGAGGAATACTTATTTTCTAGTACTGCTACTTTAACTTTTTAAATATCTTCCAAGAAGCTTCCAAGAAGTCTACTAGACTGACATTGTTACAGTGGGTAAACCTTTGTGTCGTGTTGTGTGTTTCAGCTGGTTGGATCAGTGTTTATTTGCACATCGTAAAATCCTTGTGTTTTCAGTGCTTGCTGCAAACAGACTGGTCTTTTTGAGTTCATCTCACAAATAAGTGATAACTCAGGACAGAAAACCATTGCATTGCCACATTTCATCACCATGCATTACTATAGGCCCACACTAATGAAGTATATGGCCCACCCTCTGCTGTTTTGTTTTTAAATGAAGAGTTTAGCAGTCTTGCTTACGTTTTCAGGTCCTAAGACTGCTTCTTTTAAAGAGGAGTGAGATGATGTCAGAAATCTGGGCTTCGCTATTAATATTTGTTCTTCTCTCATTCCCATGAAGTTCATTATGTCTGATGGCTTTTTGATATTTATGTAATATACAGTCTTAATAATGGTCCTGGATGTAAGATATCTTTCCTGATCATTTTGCCCTTTTTGCACAAAATATTAAGCGTGTGCCTCCTAGATCACTGCAGAGGGTATGAGTGATGTCCAGATCCTGAGCCGGTCAAGATTACAGGAAAGCCATATCTAACACTGGCTTGCAAATCTTTAAATCCATGACCTAATTGTAAGTTTTCGTATAGAAGTGTTAAGCATTGTGTGTTGGATTGCTTTCAAGCACATGTTGGTTGTTTGCGCTGTAAAGAGGATCTTGTCATTCCTTTCCAGCACTACTCTGACTCACGTACTCCAAGAGCAGCACAGCTGAGTTCTTTTCACATTGATGCTGCTCTATTTTCAGACGTACTCTCTTCGAATTTTTAGTTCATCTGGGAATTCAACACAACTGCACCTCCTAAAGCAAATGAAGCTGGCTTGTTGTCCAACTGGACTGCTGTTGGTAACATTCTACGTTATGTTACCATGTATGACTGGACAGCAATGGCTTTTTTTTTTCTTTTTTTGGAAGACCGACCTCAGATTGACAGATCACGGTGTTCTTTTCTGGCACCATCTCATGGTGGACTAGTTATCATACATACTCTTGGCATGCTTTCAGGTTGTTTTTCCCATTGCAAGAGAATTTTGACCATGTACAGTAAAATTTGTAAACTTGCATCAAGTTTATGAATAAAGAATTTTACGAGGGCTATTTGTAATGTCTTTTGTTAAAAGGCTTGTTGTAAGGTTTTTACTGTGACTTCAAAAAGTAAGAGTCACCAGGAGTCTTGCCTGCAAAGGGGCAGTGCAGGTTTTCATTTCAACCAAGCAGGATCTCACCTCATGGTACTGGTCGGTTGTTTTAGACCAACAGATTCAGCAAGTGGAATCGGATGAGCTGCTGCTTGATTTTAGTGAAATCAGGAAGCAGTACAGATCCATTGTGCAAGATTAGTGACTCCTGGCTCAATTTTTGCGAAATATCTCTTCCCTGAAATGTATAACAAGCACGTGGCTGAATAGACATAAAAAAAGACGTTCATGCTCAGGGATGACGGACATAAAGCATTTACGTCTCCAATAAGCTAGACACTTATGTATGGATCCAGCATGAATGCCTTCTCTGCCACAAGAGGGTGCCATTTGTGTTTTTTAAGCTGTTGGGCAGGTCATGTCATGTCTGGTATGAGGGGCCGTTTAGGAAATATTTCTGACTTTTGTTACACAAACACATTTGTAACACAAACACATTCACATATGAAACTGTCACACATGCATCCATTCTACTGAAAACTCACACACACATATATGAAAC
>JBBPDC010000129.1:10878670-10909451 GCA_037974485.1 Hemigrammopetersius urotaenia | reverse complement strand
GTGTGTGTGTGTGTGTGTGTGTGTGTGTGTGTGTGTGTGTGTGTGTGTGTGTGTGTGTGAGTGTGAGTGAGTGAGTGAGTGAGTGAGAGAGAGAGAGAGAGAGAGACACTGTGTGTGAGAGTGTGGTCAGCTGATCCTGCTCCGCGCGCGTTATCAGCTCAGTTCTCGAGACCTGCTCCAGACAGGCGACCAGTTCCTCCCAGCTCCTCCGTCCTCCTCGGGAGTTCAGAGACTCCATTCCTGCTTCAGTGTTCTCCTGTTGAGAGCTAGGCAGCCCGGCGTTACCTGACGACGGAGAGGGAAGATGTCGAGTCCTGGAAACCCAGTCCTGGTGCTGCTGGGAGTCCTGGTGCTGCACTCGGTGTCTGCTCAGAACGGTAAGAGGCGCTTCTTCCGGTCTCCCCGGCTCTGATTTGGGCTCTCGTTTAAAACCCGGGCTAAGATATACCTGCTACAGTAAGCCGATACAAGACGTTTAACTGCCACGTTCACCTTTTTGTGTGTTTTGTTAAGACTGTCCCCCGGGCAGTAGTGATTAGACTCAACCGTCAGACCAGTAAGGCACTAAACAGTTTTATGTTAAGATGAGAACAAGCCCTTAAGGAGATTCTGCCGCCGTGTTCACATATGGGCTTGAGACGAAGCCCCCTGTTGTGCCTCCATCTACATTACCGTATTAACCCCCTCTGAAGTCTGAGAAAACGATGCCAGGCTCAGATAACCGCGTGTGCACCGGTCCTCCGCAGCACCCAAAATAGCCCCACTTCATTCTGCTGCATGCTTCTATTTATAGAGGCGATGCAGCAGTGGAATGCATGGCGCTGCTGTCTTCCTGGTGGTCCTGCTCAGGTCCTAGTAGTTGAGCAGACTAGAACATTACGCCACGGGTCATGAAACACGTTCTCAATGCTAGGATGAATGAATGAATGAATGAATGAATGAATGCCATGAGGAGCTCGCATCTGAGCTGAACCTAAGGAATGTACTCGGGTTTACAGATCTGGGAGCAGCTCCACCTAATCCAACCCTCGCCTTAAACAGAAAAGAAATCCAATAGGCTGTTCTCAGATCAGTACGAAGCCTCCACCAGCACCCAGGAGAACATGGCCGTACGAGTGTTAAAGCCTTGCAGTAGCCTACATTTTGTACACTGTGTAACTCAAGATATTATTTTTTTTCTCCTTGCTACACCCATTTAATTGGTAAAACTTACAAGATGTTCTGTAAACCATAGAAGGAAAATAATTTATGTATGGATTAATAATCAATTAATCATTTGCTTCTCTGTATTGAGACCTGGTTAAACGTTTTTGTTTAAAGTTAGGGCAGGGAGGAGGCACAGTTCCAATAGCTTTTCTGCTGACCTCAATTAGGGCGAGGGGAAAGTGACATTTTTCAGTGACATTACGTTGCAACATTGTAACAAATTATTCTCCAGCACCTTCCCTTACATTTCTTTCATGCATCTTCTCACACACGATGTGCTCAAATGCACTGACCTATTTTAGCCTCTGAGCAGGACTCTTCGCCTTGAAGGCAACAGGGTATCTGCATTCTGTTCCGCCTAAGGCTGACACCATAGATGTGTATGCGTTAGGCCCACTACAGCATGTAAACTCTGCCCACATATACAGTACTTTAACTTCAGATGCAGATTTAAATAAGGATTCCTCAATTTTTCATGTTTGACGTACGGTTCTAGGAACTCACCTTTAATTAACAGTGACGCTTTACGTTATGCGGGGGTTCTTTGAGCTTTAAGATGACTCTTCAGGCTTGTGTTTCTCATGTATGCTATTGGTTCTTCAATTACCTAAAAGTGAATCTTTTCTGTAATCGTTCAAGCATTTTGGCACCTTCACTTTTAAGAGTGTAGCGTTATTTCACAACTGAATACGAATACAATGTTCAAGCAGATTTTAAACAGACTAATCACTTTTTTTAGTCATTTCCCAAAGATGATTTTGTTAATTAACTTCCTAATTAATGTCGATGTAGAGGTCATATACAGTGGGGATCGTCGTATGTCCTCTGATTCCTATTACGTAGTGCAAGATCTTCAATTAGTGTTGAATTTCCCATCAGTATTTAAAATGGAAGGGTAGGCATTACATTATTAGACAAGTTTAAAGCCAGACATTTAAAGAACAGCTTTGCCACTCTTTGTGTCAGATGTGCTCAATAACTTGTGGTAATATTTAAATAATTTGACAGTGCTGGTTAACCTGTACTAAATATGCAGCCTCTGGTTTTAGTTCTTGCAATCATTGGTTATTTGACTTGTCATAAATTACCAGTAGAATAATATTTGTGCCTGCTTTGGCAATATACTTTATGACTCAAATAATTCCAGGATATAATTGGAAAAAGTGATATTACATTGTTTTGTGTTTACTCATAGTATGAAGAGTATCATCAAAGACATGGGTCCCTGTAATTTTTAATTCTGTGTGTGTTCTTTGGATGTTGTTAAAAATACTTATTCAAAGACGTCTGGGTGCTGTAATAATCACAGGCTGATGATATAGTTTGTTCTACTGAGTATCAAGACAAAAACCTTCAAAAGTGAACAGGAAGCTTGATCTGGTGCAATGTTTTGCATGATGTCGAAATAGGTTTTAAACCTGTGCTGAGGAAAAGGTATTTCTAACAGTTTAGTTGAACTGCTGCCTTGATTTGACTTCAAAGCCACAGTATACATGTCCACTGAGAATATGCAGGGAAACATCAACAACAGTCCCTCAGTGCACGCAAATCAGCTTCCTGGTTTCTCTTCACTAATGCGTGGATGCAGACGACTTGGCTCCTGTAATTCAAATTAAAAAGACATTCTTGTTTTATAACATGGTAGTTAATTGCATGCTAGGGCTTGGTGCCGTTATCAGTCTCACTATGGTGTATTCAGCATAGTTAATGTGGGGGTGGCAGATGTGTGTGGTGACTGTGTGGCTCCCATCCCTCCCCCAATGACACGCGTATGTACCTGCTCGGTTGCTGTAGCACGCTTCTATGGAAACAGAGTTTGCCTTTTGGAGCACACCCACACAAGAATAGCGAGATATCTCAATGAAATGTGCAACATCAAAGCATTCTGGGAACAGAAGCACCGTTCAAGGTCATTGTGCTTCATTTGCGGACTTGAATTTTAAGCACACTGTTTTCTCCTGTTTGTCTTATCATTTCTCTGTATATTTGAGTTAAATTATTTCTTATTTATTTATTGAAGGTTGATTTCAGTTTTTGCTTTTAATCTTATTACTTTCCCCTCTTTTTAACCCGTCCCATTTCCTTTTCTTTGTATCATCTTTTGGCCTTTTCCTATATCTCCTTACACCTCCTCCCACATCCCACCCCGCGCCTCCTCAGCGGGCTTTGTAAAGTCTCCTCTGTCTGAGACTAAACTAACGGGTGACACGTTTGAGCTGTACTGTGACGTTGTTGGAAGCCCCACCCCTGAAGTCCAGTGGTGGTATGCCGAGGTAAACAAGGCTGATGGCTTCTTCCAGCTGTGGGATGGTGCACGTGAGCGACGCGTCTCCATCAACACAGCGTATGGATCCAATGGCATAAGCGTGCTGGTTATCATGCATGTCACCACGGAAGATTCTGGGATTTATGAATGCAGAGCCAGTAACGACCCGCAGCGCAATGATCTCCATCAGAATCCATCGACTACCTGGATACGAGCCCAGGCAACAGTTACCGTGTTGCAGAGTGAGTCCATTAAGTGTAGAAGTGCTTCCAGTAGTAGCACCAGTCATATCCCCCTGACTTGAAAATACCTGAGCATAGTTCTTGACCCCAGTCCTGCCCTTGTGTCCTCTTGTCTGTGAGGAAAATATCTAGATATATCCCCTTATAAACTGAATCGTAGACCTCTTGTATCCCACTCGACTTGTGACTGGAACATTCAAGAATGGTATCTGTGGCCTATCCTGTTACATTGGATCCTTATAGAGAGTATGTAGTAGAATCCTACATTGGTCTCAAAGCAGTTCCGTGGTGATGCTGTAGCTCACTTTTATATTGAATTACCATTAGTAAATGCAAGTTTGCATATTCCCTGTGAAATTTTACAAACACACACACACACACACACGTATGTATATATGTATGAGCTACACAACATTTGACTGGTGGTTTTAATGTGGTTGATGAGTGTTGTTATACCTATGAATACAGTACAAAATATGCCATCATTTTAGTCAGGCTTCATTTTGTAGAGCTGGTACTTTTCATGTAGAAACAAAACATAAATGTTATTTGACCAAGCATGCAAAAAATCTTTAACACTACTATAATGATATAATTTTAGGACAAATATACACAGATCATCAGAAGACAAGATTTCTCTTGACAAAAATTTTTAATTGTAGTAAGCAAAAATTAAAACAGGCAAAGTTATAGCTACATTTCAGCGTTGCTGCTAGTAGGCTACATGCTAATTCAAAGTGAATATTAAACTAGTTTGACTGAGATGAAAAGCAGATGTGGAATGGCATCTCCTTTCATCATTCAGTCATGCTATTGGCCTAGTTTCAATCATACTTGATCAGAAATGTATCTTTATTTGCCCTGAAAAAAACATTCAGAACCATTATAGTTGTATTGATGTGTCATTGTAGGACCACTGCAGTGCTGGTAGCCTTTCATATCCTGTTAACCACAACTGAATTCAGCGAGAAAGGCGTGACCTTGTGCAACACAAACACACCGATGTTGGGATATCTAGCTTTGAGGTTTCTGTTCTGCTTTTAAAGATCACTCTAGATACAAATGCACACATCTGCCCTCTTTTCTGATAAACTGTTTTAAAACAACAAAGGAAGTAATGGTTCTGTTGTTTATCTGCTTCATTTTTGCACTGAAATGAGAGAAATAAACACAACATTGACATACGTAATCGTAATACATTAAGTGATCTAGTCATCTTCAGTCTTCTAGTACTTTAAGATATTATGAAATTGGAGCCGCTGGGGTTGTGAGAGAAGACGGAAGTGGTTTTTGCCCGTATGCTCAGTGAAGTGGATGATTAGAGAGGATCGCTTTTTTAGACAGTTGCATGGGATGGCTACATCTTGGTCACCAGTGCTTCAAATTTTCATTTGAACAAACCACAAACACAACTGCCTGCAGTTCACTGAACATTCTTGGGACTTGGTTTTATGTTCAGATAAGTTGGATTGTATTAAAAAAAAAAAATAATAATAATAATTCCAGAGGTGAGTTTGTCGTAAGAAGAATCCAGGCGAGGAATTCCAAATTCCAGAGGTGATATCTTCTGTTCTGTTATTAGGCAGATACATGACATCATGGATTTAAATATCAGATCATTTTACATCAAATGAATGGCCACCACAGCCCTAAACCCCCTTCAGATAGCATATCTGGGGTGTTATTATTATTATTTGAATTACTCTAGTACTGAAAGGGTGGATTTCTCTTGTCTCAGTGCAAGATTGGCCTTCGTTTGCTTTTGCCATGGGTGGCAATCATTTTACACCATTGGTGTAAAACACACTCACATTTTATAAATAACTGCCACTGCTTAATTGATTAACTAACTTGTCAGTTCTTACATGTTTTCTCAATACCCACATACACTCATCAGCTGTTGAAGTGGTGCAGTGTGGACTCTTGCCTTGAATTAATTGAGTGTTTGTGTTTTCAGAGCCATCAATCAATTCGTCAGATCACATCACCCTACCCATGGACACCAATCTCCCACTAGTCACATTGCATTGTAACCTGACTACCAGCCAGTACACCCTACATGAAAGCTACTGGATGAAGAATGGAGAGGAGCTCTCAAATACACGGACTGATCAAAGGAATACTGAATTCAGGTAGGAACTGGAAGCTGTTATTTTATACACTTAAGACATGTTTAATGTTTTTAGAGTGATTACCTTTGACAGTATATTTCCTGAATGAATAAAGTTGTTGCATAGATTTCAGCCATAAATAATAAACGAAACCTTCAAAAAACAAACAAAGATATGGCCCATGTATTTTATAATGTGCTGTTTTTGACTGTTCAGATTTGAGAAGACCTTATCTTTCTAAGTATCAATTGATGCTCCTTGGTAGGAGTTGAGTCAATGGCCTCCTTTAGTTCCTCATCACGTTGCTAATCTTTTGGCCTGACTCCTAATTTAATCAGACTGACCAGATACACACAGACACACGTTCTGCTAACCTGTCCTAGTGATCTGTGCCTTAGAGAGCACGCTAGGGCTGGAAAAACATTGGTCTGGGCCAAACCAATAATGGAAGCCCCAGAGCAGTGAATAGCCTTGAGTGTTTTTGTGTCAGCCTTTGTTAAGAAGACTCTTCTGACGTCAACATTCACAGCAGAATCAGATTTTACATTTACTACACTTCTATGATAAATAATCGAAGCATATGACCCTGATAACAGATCAGATCTTTCTTTCTATTTAGAGAACAGTCCCGAGGACAAAATAAAGCATTAAGGGAATTTTACAGTTGAGGATGAAAAGGCTTGTGACAAAAGTATCTCTCCAGAAAATGGCCAACACTGTCACTTCGTGAAACAATACCACAACACAAATGATTTTACATGAGGTGAATGTCAAAGGTGACCTTCCTTGAATATCCGTTGGGTAAATACAGGAGTCACATTTGCTTTCTATAACAAACCAACCCTTCCTCAGATGCAGGTCGTCCTAAATTGTAAAACTATCTGTAATCTGTGACAAGTGTAAGTGAAGCTAAATGATCTGTACCTTTGATTCAATTGGATACAGTCGTGTCTTGATTGGTTGTACTTTTATAATGGCAAAAAAGCAGTTTGCTAATGTTTACCCAAGGCATGTGTGTACAAGAACTTCAACCAGGTCTGAAATTTAACTCTACACTTAAATACAGACTGAACATTTTTTTTTTCGAGTCCAAACACGATTATCACGATTAACCCAACCAATGATCGTCTAACCTATAAATCTGAGAAATAAACAAAGTAAAAGCAAATAGAAGTCAGGGTTAAAATATGGAACATCTTGGGGTCCCTGCGGACCAATTTGAGGACCACTCGTAGAGTTGTGCTGTGCGTATCCACTCTATAAAAGTAAAAAACGGACCGCTTGGGCACATCGGAAACCAAGGTCAAGTGGAATTTTATTGAAATGAATAGTCTGTGTATACATCTGAGCACTATTAATGGTGTGTAGGTGGAAGCATTTGGGTTCATGAAAGATTGCGTAGTATGGAGTTGCTAAGCAACATCACATGCCCCTGTCTGTGCCTCAACTTCGGATGACAGTGAAGGACAAGTGATGGCATCCTTAATCAATTTTCTCCACCCCACCCTCCAGGATCACTAAACCAAGGTCAGAGGATGCGGGAGAGTACATGTGTGTCTTTACATTTGAAAGTTCACCTCAAGCCAATGCCACCATTGACGTGAAATGTAAGGCTCTTTATCTTTTATCTCTTATATACATCTATAAATGTTTTTTATGCTTGTTTAGTCTATAATGTGTACTAACATGTTTTCCAATCCCTCACACATTGTTTTATATGGATCGTAGATTCACTGAATTAAAATAAGTACAGGTGCATATTGTCTTTCACATCAGAACTTATATTTTCTCTTGTTGTTTGTTCATATTAATGCTTGTAGTTCAGAGCTGAATCAGTGCCGGAGCTTGACCACACACACAAGCGTTGCTGCCGAGCCTCAGCCACAGTTTATGTTGGAGAAATGTGTTGCATTAATTTGATTTCGATGCATTAAATTAAAGTGAAAAGTTTTAATCTGAGTGAAAAGATTTTGCAACATCAAAATATTTTGTGTAATTAACCTCAAAAAGTAAACCTAACTAAAAGTAAAACTAGGACTAGAAAAAGTTTTAGAAAAAAGTTTTAGAGAACTTACCAAGTGATCCCAGCCCCGATATATATTATGTTTTTTAGTAGTTGTTTCCAAACAGTCTGAAGCACCAAACAGGTGACATAGGGTACCATTAACTGGCAGGTCCTGAAGACAATAAGGGTGCAAAATAAATTAAACCTAATTAAGATAAGATAAACCTTCATTAGTCCCACTAGTTAGAAATTTGCATTGTCATGGCAGAAAGTGGACAGAAACAAAGAGCATCAGAAATGTGAAGCAATAGAATAAAGTAGAATAAAAATACAAATGTGCACTTTACAATCTAGGAATCTAAAAATAGGATACAATACATTAGGGACAAAGAGTAATTTATAGAACTGAATGTAAATCATGTAAAGCTGAAAATGGAAATCGGTGTTGTGTTTCAGTGTTATCATATTCTGGTAGAAATTATACGTTGCTCTGTGAAACAGTGTCATGAAATCAAGCGATAAAATGGAGGACAAAGCGAGACTGCAGGTGTGCAGGGCCTTTTATATTCAATCTGTCTCTGTCCCCCTCTCTCTCTCGACTGGTGTCAGTGTGTTTGAAGCTGTATTTGAGGTGCTAGGCTGCATTTTGCTGCACTCTGCAGCCCATGCTGACTCAGCAATGTGAAACTTGGAATCTGAGAAAGGGCATGACGGCATGACACTCGGTATCAATGTGACCGCATGCTTAGTTTGGCTGAAAGACCTTATTTGCTGGATCCCCTACCATTTGCAAAGTAAATTTAAGTCTTTGAAGTTGACATAAATACAATGCATTGGTAAAATGTACCAAATGACAGAAGAATGACACATAGTAAAAAGTGTAACAAGCACAGCTGCACATTATACAGTGCAATATGTGTTCCTAAATGAAAGACTGTTTAAATTTTTGAGGAGGCAGTTGGAAAAAGAGAGGTCGAGCGTAAAGGGTGTTGTGTTTTAGCAGAACCTGCTCACCTGGCTCTATTTTCCTTCTGCTCCTACTGAGATCTGCAGTACCAGATGGTTGCCTATCTGAGGGGTTGGGGATTAAACTTCATACAACCAATCCCCCACCCTCCCTCTTTCTGACCGTGCCTCTCAATATATGACCTCAGGAATGTTCAATAATTAGTACATTTTATTTGCTAAAAAAAAGAAAAGGTTTCAATAAAATACCTCCATAAAATGATCACTTTTACGATAAAATTATTCCCAATCAGGAATTGTTGCACGTTATGGTCGTAGTATTTCGATTAAACAATCTGAAAAAAAAGTGTACATACATTTACCAGACTATGTGCTGGCATTTTTTTTGTTTGGGTGTATGAATAAAAGAAAGCTACCTGTTAATTAGATTCCAAACCACAATCTGCGCTTATCATTTTTGATGGGTCACTGTGTTCAGCTGAATGCCTTGAGCTGCAACTCCAATCTAGAGTCTGATTAGTAATGGGTCTCCTAAGCTTTTAATGCTTTGTTCTATTATTTCATGAGAACAGCATTTCCCATCTCAGAGTTAAAGAGCTTTTTTTACATATCTTTTTTTCCTGTAAGCTTTCAAGTGCCTAGAAATGAAATATTTTCCATTGAGAGGTTAATTATTACATAAATAGTAATGTAGGTTAGGTTGTCAAAATAGCACTGAGAAAAATGACACATGATTCACGTTGAGCCACACTGAGTGTTTTAAAGCTTCACATTTTATGTAGTTTGTTCATAATGCAAATGATGTGGATGGCAATATAAAATAATTCACAGTTTGTTTGCTACATTAAAAAGCTGGAAGAAAAAAAGATGTATGATAGATTCCTGAAATAGGAGTTGTTTTGCTGCCGTCAATGTCTTTGTCCTTTCCGTTTTCTCCTTCAGCTGCTCCAGACATCGTTGGACACAAGCGCAGTGAGAATAAGAATGAGGGAGAACGCGCTGTCCTCTACTGCAAGTCCGTGGGCTACCCTCACCCTATCTGGACCTGGCGCAAACTAGACAACAGTGCCTCCTTCGTATGTTTCGGTTCTTTTCCTGAGGTTTTACTGAAATTGAAAGCTAACATTATCGTTTGACTTTTTGATGCAACTATTAGCTGAAATCCATGTAAGAACATCGTGGACTCAGTTTTAATGTGCGAATCCATTCCATACAGTCAGCTCAATTCTGCAAACGAAATGTATTGGAATTATGTTCCTATTTGTGTTTTGCGTGCTCAGTGTATATGGGTGCTCAGCAGCTCTTAAGTGTTGACTTTGATGACTATAAAAAGGCTATAAAAATGTATATAAAAGGCTATAAAAAGTACACACATGCTTAAAAGTGCTCGTATTTATCATGTGGGCAATATTCAAAACAACCAGAGCTGCTAGAAGTGGACCTATGTTTATTTTATCCCCACACGTAGTAAGGAGCATGGTTAGAGGTAAAATTGTCTTGGTAATTTGTGGTCCGACATTTGCAAAAGATCTATATTATATTGGCAATATATTGGAACCGATAAACTGCCAGTCTTTTCTTTCTTCCAACCTCAAAGATAATGTAAACAAGTTCACTACACACTTTTGAGCTTTTGTTGGGACCAGGGTTTGTGGTCAGATGAGACTAAATGAAACCATTTAATAACAAGCTTGGTTTTGGCATAAAAAGGATAGTTTTGCAGAATAAACTTATACCCTGTTAATCGTAGTGGAAGCTCTGTCAGGTTTTGGGGCTGTTTTTTTTTCCAGAAGTACCAGAAGATTTTAAATGGAAATCTGGCCACCTCTTCAAAAGTAAAAGCAGAGTCAGCTGGATTCTTGATATGGACAGTGATCCAACACATACGCCCAAATGGGCATAAAAGTGGTTCAGTGACCACAAACAAGCGTTTGAAGTTGCTATCCCAGTCTGCTGACCTAAATCCCTCTGAAAACCTGAGCTCATGAGGAGAAAAAATGATTCTGTTTAGTCCTAATTCAGAAATTGGTTTCCTCTCACAATTATATTCCTTACAGGAAATTGACAACTCCTCTGGACGTTTTTTCATCAGCAACAAGGACAACTATACAGAGCTGTCCATCATCAATCTGGACATCGGCTCTGACCCTGGAGAATACGAGTGCAACGCCTACAACAGTGTTGGAAACGCTACCATGACCTCAGTGCTGCGTGTACGGAGCCACCTGGCCCCTCTCTGGCCGTTGCTTGGGGTCTTAGCTGAAATCATAGTTTTGGTCCTCATCATTGTTGTCTACGAGAAACGCAAGAAGCCTGATGAGGTACCTGACGGTGAGTTAACATTTGAAGGCTGGCACACAGTCATTAGGCAGTTGACCGCTTTTTGTGTGTCTTTCGTTTAGAGTAGAGTTGAAGTTAGGGAAAAGTAAAGGTAAGTTAACATGAAGCTTTCATTTAATTTGAAATATAACCATAAAAGTGCTAGTAGATAGTAATATCTCTTTCTGTTGGTAATTGCTGGTAGACATTTAAATAATTAAGTGCCTTTCTTGAGATAGATTTCACAAATGTGTGATGGTCACTATATAACACCATTGTTTTTCCCCTACAGCCTCTCAGAGCAAGCTCTTTGGAACAATTTGACTGTTATCTGATACTGACTCTGTCTCACACTTAATAATTCAGTCTGAGGAAGTCCAGCCAAACGTACACACACACACCGTCCAGTCGACCCATGTGAGGTCGGTCATCTGGCCCTAATATGATATTCAGGAGAAATATGACTCCTTAGTGTGTGTGTGTGTGTGTGTGTGTAGCCTGTGAAGATTCAATTATTAATGTCTACTGAGGTCTAGTCTTAAGGTAGTTTTTCACCTTTACTGTGCTGGAAGCAAAGACCAGCTCTTGTCACAACTTGGCATACCGAGGACTCGGCCATGTAGCACTCCTTACTGTGATGCAGTAAATGCCAAACTTGTCTAGATTTTTAAGGAGTTTTCCTTTGCTTTGGCTATGGTCCTGTATGGAAATGTTCTAAATTTCACTGCATAAAATGTTCCTATTTAATGACTAATGGAATATGGTAATGAGTTTGGTAAATCTATACACTGTTGAACAGTGCCATCTGGTGGTCAAGATCTCCTTTCTCATATAACAATGAATTGTAACTTGACGGTGTAGCTCTTGAATTCATTTCCGATGTTGGATTAAGTTATTTTTACAGTTTTGATTCTATAACTCACCTCTCTCTCCCTGATTTGCATAACCTTAAAAACTGGGTGGTAAGTGAGAGAACCTGCATGATCCTTAAGTCTGAATTTGCTGTCCATCTAAACATTACCCACTACATTCACCCATAATGATGATCTGCGCTATATGCTCTGTATCTCTTCTGGTTTGTTTTGGATTCATGTTTTTTCTTTGGCTCAAATACAATACATTGCTCTCATTTAACAGTTTGAGTTTAAACAGATCTCATGGAGATTTGCTCTTTTTGTGTGTCTGTTTGCATTCGGATTTTTCTTTTATGTTCATGAGCATGACATTTCTGTCTTAGAGTTAGGATATTATGATTAGAGTTAAGTTTCATAGTGTGCAGGGAATCAAAAAAGCAAGTGATGCAAATGACACTGTTTCACTGCCATTGCTTTCATTTCTTTAGCATCATTTGATTTATTATAAAATAACAGCATTTTTTTATGTCCTTTAATAGGAATGTGACATTTTGGTGTTACTAAAAGCCCACTGTTGAATCATAATGTACAAACATGCATTGGCATTATGCATGGTAGTATTCACTGCATCAGAATGTATCTGACGTCTTGTGTGTTTTCAGAGTGTAATAGGTTTGGTAGTAAGATTAGTTGAAGTTGCTGAATGTGCTTAACTAACTTCCTCAATATTTTACTTCCTAACCTGCTCAAGATGATGAACCAGCTGGCCCAATGTAAGTATCAGCTAACTGTCTCGCTACTGATTACCTTTAGGGTTCTGACTGTGTAAAATGAAACAGTTTGGTGAAAAATCAAATTTAGATTCCCACTTATTGGAGATATAGTCATGTATGGTTTAAAAATATATATGCAATTTAAATATCTCTTAAAACATGCTGCTGAAGGTCTGAATGGGGTTTTGAGAGACCATTTGGTGGTGTATTTTAACAGAAGCGATTGGGACAATTTGGGTGTGTATTGAGTTCTAGTGTTTGGTAGCAACTGTATCACTGTGGTTGTAGTTCTATACAAAAGCTGTTCCTTTAAGACGGTCATTTTTCTTACTGCTGTAGATGTACCTTGAACTAGCACAAATCTAACACACCTGATCCAACTAAACACACACTTCCCTGTCAGCTGTGTCCAATTAATGTGTCATATTGAGTCATAGTTTACAAAAAATGCAGAGCAGCAGGTAATTGAGTGAGACAGGCATGATGTGCTGTAGAGACTTTTAGCAGTACTTTGTGTAATGAACGAAAACATACATTTTATTAAATCCAAACGCACATTCTCTTTCTTTGTTGATTACTTTGCTTGAGAAACACCACGTAAAGTGATGATCTCAATGTTCAGGTCATAATGTATGTTGACACTGTGTAAAGACAGAACAAAGATGATGTTTTTTGTTCAGTGTTTAGTTTATATCATTCATGTATAGAAATCCAACACTGTTGTTGTTTTACATGGAGTGAGCCTGTTGGTCGATACCAATACCCTTCAGAGTTCTTCTCAAGACGCTTTCAGTCAAGGCCAATCGCATCTTAACGATCCATCAGGCACTCCTAAAAATAGCTGTGTGGTTTTGTTTGACCTGTTGAATGATATCATGTGTTCATCTCCCAGGAAAACTAATTCAACTAACAACCACAAAGACAAAAACCTACGTCAAAGGAATACAAACTGAACTGTCCACTAGTAAAGTAAGTATTAATTATGACTGGTTAACTCAAGATACTTTATTAATAAACATAATAAATGAATAGCTTTGATATTAGTAGCTGCTGTAATTAGTGAATATCCTGTTACCCTACTGTTCATGTTTCTGTTTTCTACTAGATGAAGACATTCATATCATGACCATATGAACGTAACATGAATGGTTTAGGGAAGCATATCAGGACTAAGAAAGATGTTTCGGTGAGACAAAATGCATACGACCACTCAAGGCATGCCTTATGAATTTGACGTGAAGAGGATATCTGCTGAGAATGAAACATGATTACTAATGGTGTGAACATTTTATTGCATGACTGTGTTGCTTTATATTTATATTTTCTTCATCCTGATTTTTCTTTTTCATGTCAACAAATAAAGACATGTAGTGCATGCAAGATAGTAACCTGCTGTTTGATACAGATATGGGATTTTGGTTTGTGTAGTTCAGAGTGAATTCATGGAGATAATATTTATATTTCAAACTACTTTGCAGTGTAAGCAAATCACCATGTCACCACCATGTCTCTGGTATGACAGGTTTTTGTACTGTTTTTCATTTCACTGCATACCATTTGGTGAGGTGGCTTTTGAAAAATACATTTATTTATTTATGTTCTAGGCTTCAATAAAAGATAAGGGCTTTTCAATGTCCTACTATGTTTCATTTGTACATAGATATTGTTTATTTGCTTTCTGTATGTATCATGTAACGGGAGTTCCGTAGTTATCTGAATGTTATTTATTCTGAGACACTTAAGTGTTCAGATGTATCTGGAAATGTCATTTTCTAATTCTAAACCTTATCTATCTATGACTCGGCTTTTTACGAATGCATACTATACGGCATGGCTTTTACCCTATGCAATATTTGTTCATATATAGTAGAATAATAAGCATTCTTTATATTGACTTTTGGTTGCGTATTGAAGCTTTAATATTAGGTTTGCCATGAATAGCAAAGTGCACTGTTCAAACCATGAATTAATGACTCCTAACAATGTCTAGACGCACACTGCTCCTCTACATCTGCATGAGTTCTCTACTAGTGCAGGGGTCTAACTGTGCAGGACTTAAAAAACAGTCATAAGGCACATCCGTTTCATTTTTAACAATTAAAAATCCCAAAGTGATCATTCTGTCTCTGTGTTCTTTTTTCTTATTCTCCTTTGCCATCTAAATTTGATTGTTCGCTAAGATAATCACCCAAAAATGCAATCATCACACAGGCTGCACAAACAAGTCACAAAATGTACATATAAGATCCCTAATTGTGTTTGACGTGTGAACATTCTAATTCACATGTACATGCCCAGTGTCTTGAATCAGTTCAACGCAACGCTGGCCCTGATGCTCCTTAATTTACAGATGCAGAAGCAGCCGGTGAGAGTCCAATAGCAGTTATTTCTGAATACCAGAAGGGGGCATTGCTGGCCAACAGTAAAATTACTCAAATAACTGGTTTATTCTGCTATTGCACCAAAATGACCTGCAGGGCCTGCAATATATCATGAATATTCAAAGATATTTTCACTTAAACATATCACTTATACATATAAATACATGTTTGGTTTTGGGGCACAAATAGTGCCAGCAGTCATAAATATCTGATAAATATGCCTTGAGCATTTAAAAGGGTCTTTAAGTACTATTTCAGTAATAGATGACTGAGTTGAGCACTATACTACTTTCTCTTCAATCAAATAAACCGTGCTTATATCAGGAAAGAGTAAAATTCCATTATATGTAGTAGTATACAGATTTGTTTCTCGCATCTGCTTACAGCCGCACACACACACACACACACTCAAAAGAAAAATGATCTTTAAGAAGACAAACAACCAATTCCCCCTATGAACAGACATTACAGGACAGGCTGTACTCCTGGCTCATATGCACATTGTGCTTTAAAGCCCATAGATTTGGTTGTAATGCAGATTATATCGGCATCCCTCATTTGGTGTCTATCATCCTATAGCCTTGTTAAAGCACTTGATACCATGACCTCGCCATCTGACGGGTTAAACTGCCTCCCAGTTTTCGAGGTCACAACGCAACTACATTATGTAATAGGAAGAATAGGCAAGTTTGTCCATGCAGTGTTGCATCAACCATTGCTGGAATGACTTATTTGTCAATAATACAGAAGGAGACCTCTCATTTCAAAAGAAAAATTAAATCTTGGCTTTGTCTTGGCTTGAATGGGCTTGGCTTTTGATGTTGATACTACTGAATCCCACACGTGATTGCTGGAAAAAAGGACCGATAATAAGGTACAAAGTGTTCCTGTTTTGAATCTATCACTTGCATTTGCACCTTATTTATTGAATTTACTGTTTATTGTGGAGCTATAGCTAAAGTTTCCATTCATGGCAACCGCACACTTTGCACATCTAGCACACCTGATAAAACTCCTAACAGGGTGGGACAGGTGTGTTGGGCAGACCAGGGATTGACCTTTACATACACACAGCTGCCTGAATTCAAAACACAGCGTGACAGTAAAAGAATCCGGATCTCGGAAACATTGGTTCTTCTCTAATTACTTTTTCTGTCGTTTGCTTCTGTTTTGACACCATAGTCTGTGAACGCGAGGTCTCGATCTTCTTTGTCCTACAGCAGCGTCAATGCACAGACAGGACATCTGCATCACTGCTCTGTTCCATTCTTCCATAATTTAGCCCCATCCTGACCCTAGTGAACACGCGTCGTATTCAAGGACACGCTCTCTCGATCGCTCGCTTCAGTCTCAGCTTTAAGACGCGCTCCATATACTCTTCAGTCATCCTTCCCGAGTCATCGTCCCTGAGATCACCTGATGAACGTCTCCAGCTCTGAATCATGTTACTGCCACGCTGGAATGCGTCCCCGTGCAAAATATCCACCTGGCTCTGAACACATCAGCAGCATCAACTGGCCAGACGCGAGCCTGTGTCGTTTTTTTTTTTTTGCAACACCACAACCGCCTCCCCCCAATCCCATCCCTCCCCGCTCCTCTCTCCTCCTGCCCCCACCCCCCACCAGCGTTGGTTTAGGTGCTTCGAGCTTATTTGCTGTGCCACCGCGCGCGCGCCACGTCTGCCTCCTCTCCATTCAGTCGTTCACTCCGCCACGAAAAAAGCTGCGGGACCCCTGGATTAGGCGCTGCGTGTGGCTGGCAAGCTCGCTTCGCCCTTATTGCTATTTTTCGGAGCTTTAATTTTCGTATCGTATGCCAGAGCTGCCCTGAGATTTTTTGTGTGCGTGCGTGTGTGTTTTGGGGTTTTTTTGGCTGCTGCATCGTCACATCGTTTCTCCATCCGTTTTCCAGCAACACTCGACGCTGCTCCTCTATTCATTCTTTGGCTTCCTCTCTCTTCCCCCCTCTCTCTCCACCCGTGGCGGGATGGACGGCACGCGCTGCTTTACAGTTTCTCTCCAAGATGCTGATGAGATCTGAGGCTTAAGAAGACTTAGAAGAAGAAGGAAAGGAAGAAGAAGTTATCTGTCGCTCTCGCTCTTTCTCTCTTTTTTAATTCCATTCATCTTCCAGTCCTTGGTCGACATGGAGAGGCTGCACGCGTCCATGCGCAAGCGCCTCTACAGCCACGGGGACGCGGAGGAGGAGGGCGAGCAAGACGCGCGCAGGAAAAGCGTGAGGATGAAGCAGCTGTTGCCCTCCGCCTCCCCGACCGGCAGCAGCGGAGAGAGAGAAAGGGCAGGAGGTGAAAGAGGAGGAGGAGGCGGGGGAGGAGGCGAGGCTGAGACGGACGTGGGCAGCAGAGCGTTCAGCAGGGCCAATGGAGACTGCCGGAGGTTCAGGGGCAGCAGCAACATACCAGAGGGAGACGCAGCAGAGCAGAGGCGCCTCATAGGCGAGGAGGAGGCCAGTCCTGAGGAGGAGGAAGAGGAGGAGGAGGAGGAGAGGTGGCAGAGAGATAGGAAGAGGGGGAGGGATGAGGAGGAGGTGGTTGTGGAGGTGGAGGTGGAGGAGGAGATGGACAGGGAGAGGGAGAGACAAAGATCACCCAGTTTGGTGAAGTTGGAGAGTGGAGAGATAGATGAGGAGAGACTGTACCAGGCTGGCTTCATGCACAGGCAACTGGGGGCCATGCTGCAGCCCGGGGTCAACAAGTTCTCCCTGCGCATGTTTGGCAGTGAGAAGGCTGTGGAGAGAGAGCAGGAGAGGGTCAAGTCAGCCGGCTTCTGGATCATCCACCCCTACAGTGATTTCAGGTCACTCTCTTCTGAATGTCTGTTCCTTGAGCCCATACACTGAGTTGAGTCACTCCAGGGTTGATTTGCTAATGAGGCTTTTTTAGTCTATTATAGGCCAAAGCATATCTTCCATTCTTTTCTAAGGTGCTTTACTGTTTAAACCAGCTCATTCAACGTGCATTAAGTTATGTTTTAGGGGATAATTTAGCATATTAAAATATATTCCTAAGAAACTTCATTTAATACTATAGGCGTACCTTCACATTCTGTTCAAGTTCTAAGGATTTGCCATATAAAGTAGCTAATTAAAATATAGACCTAAACATATGCTTTGTTTATTTCTAAGGGATTTTACAATATACCTTTTTGTGTTTAAAAGTACAGGCCTAAACACATCCTATTCAATTCTAAAGTTTGTGTATAAATCAGCTATTTAAAAATATAGGCCTAAGCACATCTTCCGTTCAGGTATGGGGGATTTAATGTGATTTACTATGTTGAGGATTTTGTTGGAAATAGCTCATTAACAAATAGATCTAAGCTCATCTTCTAATCAGTTCTATGTGTGTTGAAGGTTTACTATATAAATGAGATTATTCACAATATAGATATAAACACAACTTCCATTGAGGTGTTTTTGTGTAAATAAAAAAAATACTTGCTAAATATTAGGTAATACTATTATGATTGATAGAGGGGCAATAGCCATGCTTGTCGTTCTTCAGTGGACCAATAATGGAAGAGCAGAGCACTGGATTGGATCTTATTTAAACCCTTTTGATCTGAATGGAAGTGTTTATATAAGTTTATATAAGCTGAATGAGCTTTAAAACCTCTAGATTCTAAAGTCTAAATTATATAGTGGCAATACAGTGGCTGTTGGGGGCCAAATAGGGTAGTTTAGTGAGAAAATTTGCTTTGAATGAGCTCTGCACCACTAGGTATCAATCAACTGAAATTGCTGCAGATATAAAGGAAAATTACCCATTCCTCCTTACACACTTGTGCGAGTTGAGCATGGCACTCTATGACTTCTAAAAAACTAGCAGGCTAGCAGTGCTTGTCATGGGTTATGGAGCCTGGAAATGGGGTAATCAAAATGGGTTAACATAACCACGGAGGTTATTAGGAGCCAACATCAGAGGAGATTATAACAACACAATTTATTTAATGGATCTCTCCCGGCGTGGATGAGGAGACAGGGATAGAAGGGGCAATAGTAACAGTGGGTTGATTGAAATGGACCACATGGCCTTGGCACGGTTGTGATGCAGGGCCTAAAATAGGCCGCACAACTTGTGATGCTGTCATTAATGCACTGTTTATGGGTGATTGCTTCATTGTTTGTTTGGATATCACTTTGAGCATAAGATTCAGGATTATGCTGACGGTAACAGTGGAGTTGAATTTGAACGGGGTGAATCTCATTTATGCCGCACTAATATACTGTGTGTGATTGATGCGCCAGTAATGAGAGAATATTACAGCCTTTTTTGTCCCATGCTCTTTTCAGTCACACTGCTGTGTGTAATGGGGCTTTTGTTCCAACCTGCCATTCTAGGACTTTATGAGCAAGTTACTGTACAAACATTTTATACAGACATTTGCTATTAAGTTGAGCAGGAATGCACAGATCTGATTTTTGACGCAAGGGAACTCAATGGATCAGCCAATGCTAATTCTTGTGGTGACAAAGTAAATAAATGAAACAGTAGAAGTGAATCTACCCTAATGAGGAACCCCATGCATGTTAGGATTATACTATTCTAAAAGGAGCAAAAATTGCACTGTTACTGTTTCATGACAACCATAATTAATAAAACAGAATTGATCTGACTGATATCAAATGTAAGTAATCAAATTAGTACTCTTATGATCTAGTTTTTTACATTTAAAATGTATGTGACATCACTGCCCTTCATTTTCACTAATTCCTTTCCTATCCCCATTCTCTTCATCTCATGCTCTATGACCTTTCCTTCTCCACCACATGGAGTGGGATGGATGTGCTTTTCCAGACACATCCATTTGCTGATTTCATTACCTGCAGTGATCGTGGGTTGTTGGCAGAGTAAAGAGACTAGAGTATGTGGCACGTGAATTTAGGCTGCGTGTACAGGCTGTTTGATTCCAGCTGCTCACTAAACATCTGGGTGACAGAGATGATGACTGATGCTGGCAACCAGAGATGACACACTTTCCCGAGAGAGCTCATCACAAGCACTGGAATGGGGATTGGCAAAGACAATTAGGACCCATAAAATGCTTAGCAGTAACAGATAGAGATGGAGAATGAGAGTGCATTTTTGGCAGATGAACAATAGAAAGCTGATTATCGCAAAGGCTTTAGTTTGCCTGAGCTGTAGTCATATTCTAGAGTTTGTACTAGTTTTTTTCCTCATCATATAGCCTTGTTTGACATTCTTAATGCGGATGGCCAGTAATAAAATAGTATAAAGGTTTTATCAAGAGTTTACATCACTGTATCTCTGTTGTTCGGCATCCAAAAAGGTTGTTTTGTTAATTTCTGAAAACTTACCCACAACAGGAATCCTTCTTCAGTTGGCTATATTTAACCATTTTCATTGGATAGTCTCACTTGTATAGAATTGTATAGATTTCATAATGAGTGAATCTTTATAAATGGTTGAAAATAACTTGAAATAATTACTTAAAGTAGATGTAAAGAATGTATGCACACACACAAACACACCGTCATGGCATGTCCCCTTCTCCTGGCATGAAAGGCAGGCACACACACCAGTGTCGAAGCGCTTCATTTTCTTTCTTTATGTCTTCACTACAGATATAAAACAAAACTGGTCCGAGAGCCAAACTCAAAAACATCCTGGACGTGGCTTCGCATGACCAGGACGGTCTGGGTGGGTCTCATGGGACGCTCCCCTTTGAGAGTCCCAATACATACCCGGTACGCTCCCACCAGGGAGCCCCTCACTGTCCTCCATAGCGGCGCCCTCCACTGGGAGTCCCTTGCTATCCCTTGGGGCGGAGCCCCTTACCAATAGCCCCTTTGTGTCCTTAGGAGCAGAGCCCTTTACCCAGAGCTCCTTGCTGTCCTTAAAGGCAGAACCTCTTCCTGTCCTTGGAGGCGGAGCCTCTGCCTGTTGGTCCCTCTGCAGGGCGCCCCTCCTTGTCCTTGGAGGCGGAGCCAGGAGCCTCACACAGGAGCCTCACACAGTCCCTGCCAGGAGTGGCGCCCTCTACCAAGAGCCCCTCACTGTTGTCATGGGTCAAGCCCCTCCAGGGAGCCTCAGCTTGGAGCCCATTACTATCCACATATGCAGAGGCCCCTATGGAGATCCTCTCTCTGACCTCCAAGGCGGAGGCCCCTCCGGGACGTCACTTGCTGTTTCCTCTGGACAGGCCTCCTTCGGGAAGCCCCGCCATGTGACTTGACACAGATCCCCCTCCTGAGAGCTCTGCTGTGTCCTACCTCATGGAGATCCCAGCTCCACGGCTATACCTCAGGCACGGAACGCCCATGCCTCGGCACAGGCACGGGACGCAGAAGCCTCTCGCTCCGCGTCGGCTGTGCCTTCTCGCTCCGCGGTGATGGCGAGAGGGCTCTGGCTCGCACTCCACTCGGGCAGTGCTAGAATGGCCAGAGCTTGCAGGATCCCTGGACCCTCCAGCCTTTGTTGCAGAGGCTGGGAGGCTTGATCCTGAAGTATCGACACAAGCTGCAGGAATTTCTCCCTCAGCTCCTGCTCCTGCCGTTGTTGCTCTCTTTCTTTCAGAAGCTGGATCTTGTTCATGGCTACAGGCTGGCCAGACCACGTAGCTGCTGAGGACGGCGCTTAACACCGTTGTTGACTCTCGGCTTTCTACGGCTTTCTCATGTCCCCTTCTCCTGGCATGAAAGGCAGACACACACACACCATTCATTGTCGAAGTGCTCAATTTTCTTTCTTTATTTCTTCACTACAGTTATAAAACAAAACTAGCCTGATATCCAAACTCAAAAACTAGATATTTCTTTAAACCCAGGAGACAGGAGGAATTCAAGATAAAGATGAAGGGTTGACCGACAATGCAGGTCGGTCTCAAACCAAACTAAATACAGAACTACACAAACACAAAACCCAATCACCAAACATAAGCACTTAACACAAACACAAAAGAGCTGAAACTAATAACATAGTTACAGCTGTAAGATGTAAGCTTTTTCAGGATGTATTTGTTGCTGTCAATAAATGAGTAACAATCTGAAGAGCACTATGAGCGTATAATAAACACTGAACACAGTATTGTCATCATCATCCGTCTATGAGAGCAGCAGTGACTAGATGTTCCAGCCAGTGTGTGTGTAGCTGGAATTCAGGTTGGGACTACAGATGGTTTGAAAGAAAATGTTTAAAAAATATGTTAATAATTCATTATATTAATAGAATATTTCCATGAAATTGACACCACTGATATGAAGTAAAATTAAGTGAATGTATGTAAAGAAAAGCATATGTTCGCGATAAAACATGCATATGCAGTAAAAAAAAACCAGTTGTCTTGGCTGAACAGATTAGAAGACTGCTAATATAATGTTCAGAGTCAGATTCTCTGTATATGCCACTGGAAATTTTGTTTGTGCCAGCTCCAACTGCTTCAGATGTTTAAGTACAGCTGCTCAAAGCAGTATTAAACCCTGTTAGAAAGGAATGTGCACTGCTACGAACTTGATATTAATAAACTTAAACATACTATTCAGACCAGAGGTCCATGGAATGATACAGATATGGTGAAAGAACATGCCTCTATAACATATGCATTAAGATGGTAATGTACGATATTATTCAACCAGTTACAGTGTGTTGTCGGAAACTAACCACAGTACAAATTAGCGTCTACTGCATTTGTGTAGTTTGGGCAGCTTTGTATATGTTATGTGTGTCACTGGACTGAAAACTGAATGCCAGTATCCCTGTAGAGAATTTGTAGATATGTAGTGGAGTAGATATAATGAGCTGCAGTGATGCTACTTAAGTCCTCAGGTTACCTACAGTCTTTCACTGCAGAATTTAAATGTGCTCTATGTGATACATTTGATCAGCCCGATTATAGTGACTGTAGAGTACAGAGTAATATATGTGACACAAGCTCTTAACTGTAGAAAGTTTTGTAACTGTAGTACATTTGCTTGCTTGTTTTCTCATGGCATGTTGTAGTACTCGGCACAAAGAAACTTTAACTTTATAGCTTTAACTTTATCAACTTTAACTTTATCAACTTTATAGCTTGCAATTAAAACGTGAGGTGAAAATTGGCTACTCTTTATAGTATCAGTTTACTGTCTGTTAAATCAGAAACCTGAAGAGATTGCATTAATGATATAGTCTAGTTGATATTTTTTAAGGTGTATCCTTGCATACAGAATAAGCCATACACACTTCACCAAAAGGAGACTGGATGTGGTTATTCTAACTATTCTAAATATATTGTAACTGAATGAATGTTAACTGTAAAATCCTTGATTTCCCCATAATCCCACAGACATATACAGTCATGGCCAAAATTGTTGGCACCCCTGAATTTTTTCCAGAAAATCAAGCATTTCTCACAGAAAAGTGTTGCATTGACACATGTTTTGCTATACGCATGTTTATTCTCTTTATGTGTATTGGAACAAAACAAAAACGGGAAAAAAAGCAAATTTGACATAATGTCACACAAAACTCCAAAAATGGGCTGGACAAAATTATTGGCACCCTTTCAAAATTGTGGATAAATAAGATTGTTTCAAGCATGTGATGCTCCTTTAAACTCACCTGGGGCAAGTAACAGGTGTGGGCAATATAAACATCACTCCTGAAAGCAGATATAAAGAAAAGAACTTCACTTAGTCTTTGCACTGTGTGCCACACTAAGCATGGTCAACAGAAAGAGGATAAGAGAACTGTGTGAGGACTTGAGAACCAAAATTGTGGAATAATATCAACAATCTCAAGGTTTCAAGTCCATCTCCAGAGATCTAGATTTGCCTTTGTCCACAGTGCGCAACATTATCAAGAAGTTTGCATCACATAGCACTGTAGCTAATCTCCCTGGGCATGGACGGAAGAGAAAAACTGATAGTCTGGATAGGTTGGGAAGGTGGATAAGCAGCCCCAAACAAGTTCCAACGAAATTCAAGCTGTCCTGCAGACTCAGGGAGCATCAGTGTCAGCGCAAACTATCCGTCAACATTTAAATGAAAGCAAACGCTGTGGCAGGAGATCCAGGAGGAGCCCACTGCTGACACAGAGACATAAAAAAGCAAGACTACAGTTTGCCAAAATGTACTTGAGGAAGCCAAAATGCTTCTGGAAAAATGTCTTGTGGACAGATGAGACCAAGATAGAGCTTTTTGGTAAAGCACATCAGTCTACTGTTTACCGAAAATGGAATGAGGCCTACAAAGAAAAGAACACAGTACCTACAGTCAAACATGGTGGAGGTTCAGTGATGTTTTGAAGTTGTTTTGCTGCCTCTGCCACTGGATGCCTTGACTGCGTGCAAGGCATCCTGAAATCTGAGGATTACTAAAGGATTTTGGGTCGCACTGTAGGGCCCAGTGTAAGAAAGCTGGGTTTGCGTCCGAGTTCTTGGGTCTTCCAGCAGGACAATGACCCCAAACAGACTTCAAAAAGCCCCCAGAAATGGATAGCAACAAAGCGCTGGAGAATTCTGAAGTGGCCAGCAATGAGCCCAGATCTAAATCCCATTGAACACCTGTGGAGAGATCTTAAAATTGCTGTTGAGAAAAGACGCCCTTCCAATATGAGAGACTTGGAGCAGTTTGCAAAGTAAAAGTGGTCCAAAATCCGGGAGAGAGGTGTAAGAAGCTTATTGGTGGTTATAGGAAGCGACTAATTTCAGTTATTTTTTCCAAAGGGTGTGCAACCAAATGTTAAGTTAAGGGTGCCAATAATTTTGTCCAGCCTATTTTTGTTTTTGTTTTGTTCCACTACACACAAAGAGAATAAAGATGTTTATAGCAAAACATGTGTTAATGCAACACTTTTCTGTGAGAAATACTTGATTTTCTGGAAACATTTTAGGGGTGCAAACTATTTCGGCCGTGACTGTAGATGCGTAGACTGGTATTTAATAATAAGGTGATACCATGATATTCAACATATGCACAAAATTATGACGGATAAAGTGCTTCACATTGTGACCCCATGCTTTGTTTGATGTTTGTGCAGCTGTTTAAGTGAGTTATTGGTCTGAGCCCTTTCACAGCCCCGATAAGGGTTGCAGTGTTTCACTTTCGTGCTCTGTGTGCTGTCTGAGAAAAAGACTAGTGGAAACCAGCACATGATGCTCATTTAGACTGTCACAGCACAGTAAAAGCAGGATTACAGAAATGAAGACTGTGTCGTTATACAAAGAGCCCTCAGGGAAGTGTACAATCACCACCACCACACTCTTGCTAGTAAAAATGACTAAAGCTTTTACATGTGGAATTTCTTGTTAATATAATATCATGATAGCAGCATTGTGCCGTAAAGGTAATTAACATGATGGTTTTTTTTCTGTTGGCACAAGCCCAGTCACAGGTTACAGTTTAAGGACAGACTAGCATTAGCAGTGCTGCTTTGACAACTACCACAAAATGAACAAGGTATTATGTTAGAATGTTTTCTGTCCACCTGTTAGCATGAAACAAAATGTTTGCTCATGCTTGCTCAAGCGATGTTATGTACAGTTATTCGGATGAATTGTTTCTGCGCAATTACAGCTTCACTTGTGCTCTTTCTACTGGCTGTTCCGACCACTGTAGCATCTGCCAGAGGGCAAATGTCAATGGCAAATCCTTTATAATCTGAAAACTGAGAATAAGCTGACAGCTTTACTGACACTTTGTATAGATGGTTTGTTCTTGGGTAATCTCCTCCAGAGCTCAAGTCAAGCAATGCTGAAAAGAACTCAGCTTCAGTGGAGAGAAATGTTTGGAACGTGGTATAGTGTTATTTAATGGAGCACAGAGAACATTAGTAACAGTATATAAGATAGTATGGAAACAGCTGGCTGTGTTGATGGATGCATATGTGGATTTCATGAGAGCTTTCCGTCATACGCAGATTTCCCCCACCAGCTGACCACTAATGTTAAATACAAGTCCCAGTATAATTACAGCTGGATTCCGTATGTAGTAAAAACAGCTTGGACCAAATATTTCTGAACGTTTGCTATTTCCACTAGCTTTTTTTTTTTAATTCACACAAAAATATCAGGGGCATTTAGAACATTTGAGGTTTTGCATCTTGTTTTTATTAACCACATATCCGATAAATCTCTAATAGGATTTCATAATTTTGATTGGGATGGATTGATAATCCCCAACAGATTGTTTCAAATGGCTGGGCATCGCTTTCTCTCAATGCAATCCATACTAATCTATGGGACATATCAAACCCTGGATGTGGTCGAAGCCTGTTTAATTACAACAGAGCACAGGACTGTAATTTATTATTCACACGTATCGGCTGAAAAGAAAATCAGTGTGTTCTCCCAAGATAGAAATGAGCAAGAGGAATTTCAACACCATGCACCAAAAAAATTGCACTCTTTTCTCTGGTCCTGAGCAGGGCTGGACTGGGACCAAAAAATCATACCGGGCATTTTGAGCCGAGACCAGCCCACCAGGCTGTCGTTCGGGGGGGTTTGCCCGAGGGCAGTCCAGCACTGATCCTGAGCTGCAACTGGATTACTTTCTAAATGATAAAAGTACATTAGAGGCCACTAAACAAGGGGGCGGGAAAAAGAGACATGAAATGTCAAAGTATCAGGATGTTTATCACTTTGTATGAGTCATGAGCTGAGGAAACCAAAAGAGCTTAAAATCTTGGAGGCCTGTCAAGGCCAGTGAGGTAATTAATGCTGGGGAACAGCAATTACACTGTCTTCCTTGTAAATGTTTCACCCAGCAGCAGATCTTTTAATGATGAAACGGCAGGCTTGCCTGAGGTCTCCTGGTCGGCTTAAATGTCTTTCATTTACATATGCCCTGTACATGCTGTTACTGAGGAGAGGATTTACTGCAAATGATAGAGGAAAAAAATGACCAAGCTGCCTTCAGACACTGTCTGGCCTCCTGGAGCATTTCAGAGAGCAGTTTATGATTAGCATTTTTAAGCATGACTGTGTCATATTCATAATTATTGTCTCATACTTTCTCCTTTTGGGCTGTTTAGTAATTCCAAAAGCACTTTAAAGAGCACTTATCACACATTTTCTTTCTTCCTTTGAGATCTATGACTGGGTTTATAATTTTCAGTTGATATATTCCTGTTTTGTTACTGTTCAGCCTGACAGTGTGGTGTTTCATTCCCAGTGGAGAGCTGAGTTGAGTTGAGTTTTCAACTTGCTACCATAAATCGTCTCCTTATTTTGTCCTGTCCAGGTTCTACTGGGACCTGATAATGCTGCTCTTGATGGTGGGAAATCTGATCATCATCCCTGTGGGCATCACCTTCTTCAAGGACGAGCACACTCCAGCCTGGATCGTCTTTAACGTGGTCTCTGACACCTTTTTCCTAGTGGACCTGGTCCTGAACTTCCGGACTGGTATTGTGAAAGAGGACAGTACCGAGATTATTCTGGACCCTCAGCTGATAAAGGTGAGATACCTGCGCAGCTGGTTTGCTGTGGACTTCCTCTCCTCCATCCCTGTGGATTATATCTTCCTTATTGTTGAGACGCGGATTGACTCGGACTTCTACAAGACTGCAAGAGCTCTGAGGATAGTCCGCTTTACCAAAATCCTCAGTTTGCTTAGACTGCTGCGGCTGTCCCGCCTAATCAGATACATTCATCAGTGGGAGGAGGTAGGTACTACTGCCACAAGAGTTTGAACACTAGTAGAACAAACTAGCCATTTTATTTTAATAATGATGCTAATAAGACAAAAGAAAAACATATCTGATCCAGTGGGCTCCCCTTTCTGTTTTCTTGCCCATTAACTGTCTGTTGCATAAAACAGCTTTAGCTGAAGATGTGCAACAGACATGTGGCTGCAGAAATGTGGTCAAACTAACCATTCATTAAAATTCCTGACTTTTAGCAAATACAGTTAGATGCAGGTAATTGGCATATTTGGAAAACGACTTCTGTTTACTGATGGTTTTTAGGATTTTAATTTTAGAAAAGACACAAATCTAAGAAGTGACTGAATTATTGAGCCTAATCAAAACTAGCATCATAAAACTAAATACACCAGTTTTGTGCAATATTTTGATTTCAGGTGATTAAGCGACCAGTGTCATTGTCTATTATTGTTTGAACTGCAGAGTGCACATTTTATTAGTGTTTTATTAAAGGGTGTGTAAACTAAAATTGTTTGACAGACTTATGTAGGAAAATGTTAAAGAGAGAAACTGCAGCTTTTATATAAATGCCATACTAAAGTCCTTTAATGGATTCCCTAAGGAAGATTTAGACTCTGGATCTGTATATCTTTAAAACTATTTTGTGACAATGGCTGTCATTAGTATATCAATGCTATACTGACCTTTATAAAAGAAAGTAGCTCCTCTTAAGCGTAATTTAGGCTTTGTAAAAAGATTATGCTAGTTTCTTAACAGAGGTGAAAAAAGCTTTACAAAACCAACCCTCGCTGTCCCAGCCCCCATCCAAGCACCTCACTGTTGTTAAACGTGTGCACTTTGACATTTTAATTGTCCAGATCAATCAACCCTAGCTCATGAAGTAAAGGAAATCTATACGAGAGAGGGGGGTGGGGGGTGTATACATCACTGTCTGTGTGGATTGCGTTAAACGTCATGTATCTAGGCGATCTTTTTTCCTGTGTCACTGATCTCCAACAGACCATTAGTAACATTAGCAGAAAAGCTATACGGTACATTATGTAACACATCACATCCACAAGTATTTCCCTAGCCTAAACCAGCTTAAGAGCGGCATGGCCTAGAACTGAGCTTGAATTAAGCCTTAAATGTGACCCGCAGCATACTGCAGCTCCGCCATCACAATCGCAATCTCTATCCCCATTCTTCCGTTCCTTTAGATTTTCCACATGACCTATGACCTGGCCAGCGCTATGGTGCGTATAGTAAACCTGATTGGCATGATGCTGCTGCTGTGCCACTGGGACGGTTGCCTGCAGTTCCTCGTGCCTATGCTGCAGGACTTCCCCTCCGACTGCTGGGTTTCTAAAAACAAAATGGTGGTAAGTAGAAACCAAAGATCATCTTAAGAGACAGTTTCACTTCAGGCTAAGAAGCTTCACGATACTTTCTGTGCACTGGTTCAATGTCTTGCTGGTCATAAAGGGAATAATAATCATCAAACACATGACGACTAAAACTTCTGGGAAGAAGAAAAAGAACCTTAAATTTGGCTAAACATCTCAAATGAAGTTTCATTATGTAGCACATGAATGTTTAATTTATTTAAAATATGCAAATACAACAAAAAAATGGGACACTGTTTAAAATCATATAAATCCACATTTAATCAAAAGTAGTGCACGGACAACATGTCAAATGCTGAAATGTTTTTTTGAGAATATTTGCTCATTTTGAAATTCATGCCAGCAATTCATTTTAAAAAAGCTAACAGTGGAATGTTTACCACTATGTTGCATCACCTTAACACCACTCTGTAAATATGTGGGAACTAATAAGACCAATTGCTGGAGTTTTGAAAGTGAAATGTTGTCTCATTCTTGCCTGATTTAGGATTCTAACTGCTCAACAGTTCAGGGTCTTCTTTGTTATATTTTTGGGTTTTAATGAGAAAAATGTTTTCAGTGGGTGACAGGTCTGGAAAGCAGGTTAGTCTAGAACCTGAGCTCTTATATTACAGAGCTACACAATATGAACAAAAGTATTGGGATGCTTGACTATTACAGGAACTTTAATAGGCCTTTTTTGGATAAAAGCATCAGATAAAAGCCGTAACGGTGTCCATTCATTCTATAGAGCATTTACGAGGTCAGACACTGATGTTGGATGAGAAGGTCTGGCTCACAATCTCCGTTCCAGTTCATCCTAAAGATGGATGGGGTTGAGGTCAGGGCTCTCTGCGTGCCAGTCAAGTACTTCTACAACTCATCCAAGTCTGGTCATTTCCCTCCTCTGTAGCCCAGAGGCTTAGAATGCTTTTAAGATATGTACTATAGATTATTAAATCCTCAAATTCATTGAAATGTTATTATGTGGAATATTATTCTTAAATTGCCCTTACTTTCCATGCACCCTTTTAGAGAGTGGTGAGCCCCTTCTCATCTTTGTCTTTGAAAACCACTGCCTTTCTGGGATGCTCTTTTATAAACCCTGTCATTGTACTGACTTGTTGCCAGTCAGTCATTGGTTGTGGGATATTCCATCAGGTGTTTTTTCTAGATTTTGTTTCCTCTCTCCCAGCTTTTTTGGGAATGGGTTTGCATGATCAGCCTCATATGTCTTAAATTCTGAGAAAAAAAATGACAGTTCATGAAACTCATTTCCTTTCTGATATTTCTACTGGTCCATTTGTGAATGAAATATCCACACAATGTCCAAGAAAAATGCTTGAAGCAGAAGTTGCCCCCAAATCCCACATTTGCTGAAGACATTGTCCAAAACACAGAAAATCCTACATTTTCACCTGTTTGGCTTCCTCTCCCTTTCCTCCTGGATATCATCTTTATCAAAGTGATGTCCCAATGCACTTGAAGCACATGTAATGCCTCCCTCTGCTGTCAGTGAAGACATGATATTTCACTCTCTTTATGCCCTTACCTTACCCTTCTTCTGCAGACCTATCAGCAAAGAAGTCTTTCAATCTCTCTCTCTCTCTCTCTCTCTCTCTCTCTCTCTTTCTCTCTCTCTCTCTCTCTCACACACACACACACACACACA
>JBBPDC010000129.1:10858725-10874685 GCA_037974485.1 Hemigrammopetersius urotaenia | reverse complement strand
CTCTCTCTCTCTCTCTCTCTCTCTCTCTCTCTCTCTCTCTCTCACACACACACACACACACACACACACACACACTGTGTTGCTCTCTATCAAACTGCTTAATCACCATTTATTCTTTGCTCTTTGTACCTTTCTCATGCTTCAGCAATGTTCTTTCTTTTTCTTTTTTATGCTTCACCACCATTCTTTCTTTCTTTCTCCACTTTATCTATTTCTCTTTGTATATTTCTGTTGTCTTTCATATTCAAGATGTGCATAGAATAATGTTCTTTCCCTCTGTGTTCTTTCTTCTGTGTATTTCTCTCTTCCACCTCTCACACTCTATTACTCCCCCGCATTATCTTTTAACTCTCCCTCTTTCTCTTTCCTCCTCTGCAGAATGATACATGGGGTCAGCAGTACTCCTATGCTCTGTTTAAGGCTATGAGCCACATGCTGTGTATTGGCTATGGCATGTACCCACCCGTGGGCATGACGGACGTTTGGCTTACCATCCTCAGCATGATCGTAGGTGCCACCTGCTATGCCATGTTTGTGGGTCACGCCACCGCCCTCATTCAATCACTGGACTCCTCACGAAGGCAATACCAGGAGAAGGTTAGTGAGAGAGCCGGAATGGATGATGGTGTTATTTTGTTAGTTCGAATTATAAAATTAGCTGTTTAAACATATTGAGGTTCCAAGCCATTATATCAGCAAATGTGTGTATCATTATACCCTAGCGTTTTTAATGCTTATCGTGAAAAGCAAAGTTGTCTAATTGCCTGCATGTAAAATTGTTTATATGTATGTATAGCAAACAGCTAAAAATTGCAAAATTCCATTTGCTCATTCTGTTACATTTGTTTAATCGTAGTGGTTAATGACCTTCGGGGTGATATTGGTGCACTATTTGGTCTTCCATGTCCAGTGCATTTTGAGTGTTAATTGAACTGTTGCCATTGTTAATGAGGAGGAGACACAAGAGTTTTGACCTCTGCTGTGTCAAAAGACTCGAGTCAATTCAGCCTTGCTGCAGTTGCTATGGAAACATGCATTGTTGATACAGGATGGTTTTATTGATGGAGCTGCGACGGTTTTCATTGCAAATTCTTCAGCTCTTCAGCTGTCCTCTAGGTGCGCTTAGCAAAGTATCACAGCGCAATATCGTATGACATATATCATTCTTTCCATTTCATTTCATGCAGAAGGGGAATGATGTTCTTGTTCATGTACTAAGACAGAGCCTTGACACCAGCGACTTTGATCCCAGGCTCAGAATGCAGAACTCAGTTTCCCCAGCACATAGAGCGAGCTGCAGGGGTTCGCAAGGCTTTGACAAGGGCCTAATGCTTAGTGAAGTTAGCCGTTTATTTCATTACCTGCTGTAGCCGGTCTTTTCACACTTTGATTGGATATCCTTCCTTGATGGCAATGCGATTACCAGCAACCTGCTGACAACAGCATTATTCATTTCCTGAAAAGGACAAATTCCAATGACACTCAGGTTTTTTTTTCTCTCTCTCTCTTTCTCTTTTCTGACACCATGACTCATGCTTAGCCTACTTTATCCTGACAGTTTTCTATGTGCCTTTGCTCCCTCCTCGCTCTCCAGTGTGGAGTCCCACAGTATTGTTTGACATTATTTCCTGTTGTCTGGAGTCATCCCTGCTGGCTTTGTCTCCTGTCCTTGAGTATGATAATAGCGGTCTCACTTGGAGAATCAGCGGCGGTACATGTTGGCAGGCGATGGGGCTTCATACAGCACAGCTAAAACGGTCGCAGCTGACATGGAAGGGGCATTAGCATGTGGTTAAGGGCGCAGGAGTCAGGCTGCAGTCAACAGACAGCACAAGAGTTCATGAAGGAGAGAGGATGGGGGGGGGGGGGTTACTTTGGAGAAAGCGTATGAAAGTGCTCTAAGAGAGACAAGGGGCAGGAAAGTGAAAATAGGGATAAAAAGTGTTTGTTCTGTGTGGGAAGTTTGTACGATAGAGAGAGGAAGAGAAAGCAGCGAGCAGAGAAAGGCAGAGTGAGGAGGAGGAGTTGCGGAGGTGGGCTGAACGTTTCAGGGCTCTGTCTTGCTCAGGGACATGAATAAAATAACAAAAGAGACAGCAAGAAGGGGAAGTGGGTAAAACAAACACTATCAATACTATATGCCCTTCCTAGAAGGCAAACAGGCAGAAAGAGAGGGGGAAGAAAGAGAGAGAGAGAGAGAGAGAGAGAGAAAGGGATGGAGAAAAATAGAGAGATGATCAGTGAAGTGAAAACACTGTCAAGAAGCAATATGGGAAGTCACATAAACACCCTCGCCACCCACACTCCTCAATCTGTTGTTTGCTATTAAAATATTAATCAGTATTAACAGTAGTAAACAGTGGAGCAATGAAACTTGCACCTTCTGTGCATCTAAAGATTTTGTTTAGCCTATTTTGCTCTTTTATTCACTGCTGTTTTCTTTGGCCTGCAGTACAAACAGGTGGAGCAGTACATGTCCTTCCACAAGCTTCCTGCAGACATGCGCCAAAGGATCCATGACTACTACGAGCACCGTTACCAGGGCAAGATGTTTGATGAGGAGAGCATTCTCGGAGAGCTAAATGAACCACTCAGAGAGGTAAAGCTACAACAGCTTGTATTTCACATGTCATAAACTGCACATCTGCATCCTCACCACGAGATAATATCCTAAATAATCATCTTAATCGAAGACTCTGCTTACATTATATTTCTTCTTTGCTGTTTCTTCCTGTCCTGCTTTCCTCTTGAAGGAGATCATCAGTTTCAACTGTCGAAAGTTGGTGGCCACCATGCCCCTGTTTGCCAACGCAGATCCTAACTTTGTGACCTCTATGTTAACCAAGTTACGGTTTGAGGTCTTCCAGCCAGGAGACTACATCATTCGAGAAGGCACAGTGGGCAAGAAGATGTATTTCATCCAGCATGGGGTGCTAACAGTTCTGACCAAGGGCAGCAAAGAGACAAAGATTTCGGACGGATCTTACTTTGGAGGTAAGTAGACAGTTATATTACAGCTGAAGTACTTGATCCAGGCCTCACAGATTAAGTGATTGGGGCAAAATCTATCAGCCTATAACCCATGAATTAGATGCATTAGGTTGTGGCTTTAAGGCTTCCAGTGTTTTACTTAAATCTGTAGAACCAATGTGGTGCCCCAAGGACCACATGAGTAGCCCGCGGCCCTTTTCTAAAAATCACGTCTAACATTCTATTTTATCCTGTTGCTATTCTTCTTAAGTCACATTCGCATTCATACAGATTTGAAAAAGACAATATCTAAAAAAAACATTAAACATTAATATAATATATAATTTAATATAATATATAATCAAGTTTTGATTAGTTTAGGTGAACTCTGTTTGAGTGTATCAAACTGGAAGCCCTTCATGTGGCGCAGTACTTGTGAAGTAGCTGTCAGTTTCAAAAAGGTTGGTGACCCCTGGTGTGGAATCACTGTGATCACAAATGTACAATTTCACAAAGCGAATAGTTCTGAGTGTATAATCTGATTTGATTAAACATTGTTATACCTTAATTTCCATCATACCATAGGCACATAATTTGAAGTTTGTGGTGGGACAACATTTTTTGTGAAACACACTGCCAGTATTCAAAATGTTTCAAACAAACGTCAGGGCTCCATTACTTTTCTTTACCTTGCAAAGTCAGAGTCAGAAAATGATATTGATCCTGGAGGAAATTGCTAATGCAATGACTGCACAGTCATACAGAGACACAAAGACAAGAACAACACAAAATATAATATAAAGTATAATAGTATAAGTTTAATATTAAGCGTAGAAATACTAGAGATAAATAAAATCTCTGATCAAACAGTTTACTTGTTAACACAAATAGTGGTTTGGAGTTGTCTCTATACAAAGTGTAATATAAAAGCATTAGAACATGAACAGCATCGCTGGTGCCCACAACCGATACACAGTCATGATGTCACGCACAATAACACCCCCCCACCACCACCACCACTAGTGTATAATGTGTATATTATGGTCATCACAGGATGGGCCACAGAATTCATCATTATGAGCATCATCTGCACAGGAACATGCATGTTTACAGAACTGCAGAACAAACAGCTAAAGCAAGCCAACAAGTTCACAGTTCTCAGCAGGAGTAGAACTGAAAACATAATGACTCATTGATTGTCATGTTGAAGAACTTGCTGTCTACTGCAATTTAAACCCACTACACCTCAAGTGGATGAAGTCATGTGTCATTTTTTCAGTTCATTGTGGCAACATGCTCCATTTTATTTACACGTAGGTATTAGCATCAAGCACATCAAGCCCCAACTAGTCACAAAGCAAAGTCTGAACCGCAGGTTTAGTTAGTGATGCATTCCAGTCAAATACTGCAGGATTCAACATATTATGTATAAGATTGTGAGTAGAGGTGCTCTTTAAGTGAGCTTGGTTGTTTTTTTAACTGCAGTGTTTGTAATGAGCTTAACTGCGCAGGCCAGCACTGCAGTGTTCCAGCAGTGTTATCAGCTAGTTCTCGAGGGGAACAGAGGCAGCAAATGAGCGCATTTCAGGAGCCCAGGGAAATTCCTCACCCAACATCAGTTACCCATTCATGAAATTAATTTTCCTCCACTGTCAATCAGTGGAACTCGCAACGATGGCTCAGTGGGACAGTGCAGTGCCTTATATTCCAGACAATAGATAAAGAAAGAAGAGAAAAAATAATGAATGGCTGATAATGGGTATCTGATGTGGGGGTCTGTTATCAGGCTGTCCATTGCAGCTTTTCATTAGAGCTCAAGCTTATGATTATTTTATAACTCTGCTAAAATGTCTGCAGAGGTTTTAGCAAACATTTGGAAAAGCATCACTTTTTTTTGAATGTCAGCTGTTGAATGGATTTTAAAGTAGCCATGCTTGGCAGTAAATGTGACACTACTGAGGCCTCGCAGATGAAACTTGCTCCATTTCAAAAGGGCGATGTTCATAAAATATCTCCTGGCAAATCCTAGCCCACCTGCTCTGGAAATGTAACACAGACTCATTTTTAGCATTCTATGCTGTGTGAAGCTCTGTCACCGTCTCCTCTGTGGTTTCAGGATCCCAGCTAAGTAGACCCCGTTATCAGCAAGCTGCAGATTTATTCAAGAAAAAAGTCATATTTTTGCAAAAAACCCTTCCTTCTGCCCGGACTCATTTGAGGTCATTACATGTTCAACAAGCCGCTCATAATCTCTCTCCCCATAAACCCTGTGTGTGTGTGTGTGTGTGTGTGTGTGCGCGCATGTGTGTGACAGAGAATTTTGGCTCAGTCTTTCTCTCCTCTCTTCACTTCTCTCTCTGTGTCTTTTTCTTTCCACCTCTCCTCCCCCTCTCTTACCTTGCTCCTTTCAGTTCCTTCCTTTTCTCCCTATATCTCCTCTCTCTTGCTTACCCTTCCTTTCTGCCTTCTTTTTCTCTCCTTTCCTTTGTCCCTCGCAGTGTGTTTCTCATCTCTCTCTCTCTCTCTCTCTCTCTCTCTCTCTCTCTCTCTCTCTCTCTCTCTCTCTCTCTCTCTCTCTCTCTCTCTCCTGCCCCCGACTCCCTCCCCACCCTCCGTGTGTGATAGTGGGTGTGTGTGCTCCAGTGGAGTGGCTCTTGGTTGCTTGCTGTTTATGACTCTGGCCATGACGGATGGAGAGAGAGAGTAATCCCTTCGGCCATGTCTGCTGTCCTATCTTATCCAAACATCCGCACTCCATCTTGCTCCAGGGCCCTAAAGGCCCACAGGCACCTTATTTACTGCCCTACTGTAGTTTTATTCATAAATGTACAGCTTGTACCAATCAGCAACATCAATCAGGGACCTGCAGGGTTCAATCACACCAAGGTTTTCATTTGTGAGGAGCGGCTAATTTCGTACCATACATGCGTGCGCTGCAGTCTCATGGCTGCAGGCTTTTATTTTTTGGACGAGCACCACAGATGGTGAAGAAGTCACCCGCTGCACCCTTTCGAAACAAAGGTTAACTGAGGACCCCAATTACAGTGCTGGAGCTGATGGGTGCTGTGCAGCTGAGGCTTCCCTCCGCACTCCCTCCCACGCCACAATTTAGAAATCCTCCTTAATTTTACTCTGTTCTTTTTTTTTTACACTGTGATTTCTTCTGTAACCTGCCTTAACGGATGATGCTTTAGTAACTCTAAGCTTTGAAAATGGCATTTTAGTGCTCTGATTATGGATTTACCAAAAGCAGGGGAAAAAAACATTTCCATGACTTTGCTGTTTGGCCTCTGGATACAGTTGTTTTTCTTACTCACTGTGTGATACTCATTGAGTCAAACATTGAGTTATTATTGTGTGTCCTCACGTCACGTGATCTTGCTGATGTTCACATATTTAATATCCTGTGCAGAGATCTGTTTGCTGACCCGGGGCAGGAGAACAGCCAGTGTGAGGGCGGAGACCTACTGCCGTTTGTACTCCCTGTCTGTGGACCACTTTAATGAAGTGCTGGAAGAGTATCCAATGATGCGGCGTGCTTTCGAGACAGTAGCTCTCGATCGTCTCGACCGCATTGGTGAGAGATGCTGGTCATAGAAACAGTTATTAAAGATTAGAATGCCTTTGTTTTCACCAAGAATGGGGGGCTTAGCAGAATGTACCTTCAAAACACTAAGGAGTGCTAATCACTGCCTCAATTGCAGTGCCATACTCTGATCAGTGTGAAAGATTTTTTCCTGTAATAGATGGTGAACGTCAAGTCAGTTCACTTGAGAACATGAGCAAAAATATTTGTATTTTAATGTTCTGTATTTTAATATCTTTGTTATGGTCCCAAAGCTGCCAAGTGAAATCTCAAGTAATTTTTTTCTTGCTGAAAACATAAAGGCTGAGGAGCAGCAGCAATATGTTTAGTTGCAGTAATATTAACACACTTTAAAATGTCTCACTCTACTCCACTAGACACTTATGTCATTCCATTTTAGAAGACCATAGGAATAAACAAGTAGAAAATACATGAATACCATATTTTCTCAGTAGCACTAGTAGCAAAAAATGCCTATAATTTTACAACAAATTGAATATGCAATTTACAATGGCATAGTGTTTTCTTTAATGTTATTGCAAATTTGTTGTGAATTCTGTTTACTATATAATTCAGGTTATGTTAGAAATAACCTCAAAATTAGCTGGACTGTTTGTAGAGGTGAAATGGGAATGTCAAACTTTCATCAAGCTTTTCAGAATCTAACACAAATGATGGAAGATTGAATCGAATTATTATGTTTCGATGCATTAAAAATGCATACAAATGACAGTAACTAAAAAGTAGAATAAGTATGGAGGTTGTGTCAAAGAATAAGAAGATAAGTTATCAGAAGGATGTAATAGCTTGGAGTGTAGACCCCAAAAATTAACTGGGCCTATTGCTGTAAGTGTTTGATTGCATTCAACTATAAGAGCATTGGTAAGGTTAGGTACTTGTGTTCAATGGCTGGTTCTGGAGCTCAAACGCCACTCCAACTCAACCCAATGGTACTGGAAGGAACTCCACCAATTCAGAGAACACAGTCTCATTACTCCATAGGAGTTTTTCTATGGAGATTACACAAGCTGTGTATGTATATGCAGAAGATATGTCTGGATACAGTTTGACATGTAATGTATTTGTATAAAACATGTCCCAAATTACTGTACCTATACAGGAACATATCATGTGATTACATCAGTTACTGTTATTTGAACACAGTGCATTTTTAGTGGATAAGGTAATGCAGTGTAATGCTCAGTTTCATAATGCTAATCAAGAAAATTTTTGCTGTTTATCTTCATAGGAAAAAGAAACTCAGTTCTTCAACACAAAGTGCAGCGGGATCTCAACTCAGGTGTGCTGAACTACCAGGAAAACGAGATAATCCAGCAGATTGTGCAGCACGACAGGGACATGGCTCATTGTGCCCACCTAATGCAGACTCCTCCCCCAGCTCCCCACATAGCCCACACTCCGTCCTCACACACTCCAGTCATCTGGGCTCCTCTAATCCAGGCTCCTCTCCAAGCTGCTGCTGCCACAACCTCTGTGGCCATTGCCCTTACTCGCCATCCACATCTGCCCCACACACTCTTCCGACCTCCAGTGCCCTTGCTAGGTTCACTCAAAGACCCACCAGGCCATTTTAAAAGGTTCCCTATGCCAACCATGGCTTCAGGTGCAAAGGGTGGCTCCTCCTCTGGAGCTAGTTCTCATCTTGGCTCTGGTGTGGAAACACCTATTCTAGATTCTCTCAGAGCCAAAAGTTCTGCAACAGCCTCTCCACCTCCCCCACCTTCTGCTTCCAGTTCTCTGCTGTCCTCTACCACAACCACAGTCACCACCACCACATCCAGCATCACTGAAGCCTCCATCATGCACCACAGTCCTCTCACCTCCTGTGTTTCTAGAGACGCCAGTGTGGCTCAATTCCATCCTCAACCTCAGTTTCCACCAGTTTCCTTCCCCAACATCACCGCTCCACTGCCTGGCTTCTTCCAGCAGGGGGCAGTAGGTGGAGAGGCGGCTCATTTTGTAATTCCCCCAGCTTCTACTCTCACCCCTCTCATAGCCCACTCCATTAGTCCTATTTTGACCCAGCTGCAGTCCACTCAGCCCAAACCTCTTCGAGCCAAATGCAGTCAGGAGTTTAGCAAGCCAGTCAGGACAACAACTTCATCACCATCTATAGGATCTCCACTTCGCTCGAATAATCTTTTAGAGCAGTCTTCCCCAAAGCCCCAGACTCAGGACCCTCAGAGCAGTTTCCAGCCTGATCATCTCCCTCAGCCGTCCCGTGAACCATCGGCCTTGGCTTCACTTGCCCAGTATGGGTCTGGAAATGCCTCCCCATGTAGTACCCCACCTGCGTGGAGCCCTATATCCCAGAGTCCCTTGGTGCAGAAGAAGAGGACACCCTTTCATAGTAACCCCTCCAGTAGTTCTGGATCCCAAAGTTCTCTACTGTGCCCTCAGACTCTCTGTCCACCACCCTCTCAAACGCGAGAGAGAGGCGGGTCCCTAGTTGATCTTCCCTCTCAGGACGTCAGCACCATCTCCATATCAATTCCTTCTCCACGACCTCTTGAAAGGCCTAAGCTGGTAAGACAGGTCTCCCATGTCCCAGATCAGTCTTACCTGGTTTCATCATCAGATCTCCCCAAGACCCCCTCACCCACTCCAGTGACTAAACCATACAGTTCAATACCAGGCCATGTGGCCCTATCAAGACAAACTTCTAAAGTATCCCTAGTACAGACTGGCTCTTCTACTGGGTCCTCAGCCCCTGGGTCTAGGGACAGATCCAGTCCAGGGACGCCAAGCTTACACCCCAAACTCCCATCAAACTTATGAAACCGGATTGTACCCTTGTCTATTGTACAGACTGCATTTTTTTATCATCCAGTAAAACCTGTCAATGACAAATAACTTTTAATGCTCTGAGAAGAGGATCTTTGTCTACCTGCATTTATAACCATGCAATGACTACTTTTCAACTCATGATGCCAAATCAAGGAATAGGTAGTTGACTGATGATTGAATGAGTGTACGAGAGTGACTAAGTTGAAGCATAAAAACTGACTGTGTCTTCCAAGTTCTTTTAGCAATTTTTGCAATACTAATGTCTGGCAGTGAGATTATGTAGGGATATGCAACAAATAGCAGTTTCCAAAAAATGAAGTCATCACAGGAATAACAGAATGATGGGGGTTACTAGACCAATTTAGAAAAAAATAAATAAATAAACAATGCCCCTATCATTGGAGGGAAATATGCTGGGGAAAGATGCAAATATACTCCGTGCAATTCATCAAGTCGTCTATTGTAAAAGAACATTTATTACAGATCTCACTTATCAGGTTGCACACACACACACACACACACACATCCAAATGCACACAATTACACCGACATACACCTAATCCTGATCATCTTAATTATCAGACACAGAGTGATTATTCCACTAGACCTTGCCCCAACCATACCTCCTTGTTGACCAAGGCGCACTGCTCAGTATCTATGGCCTTTCCTTTTTTTAACTAAACTGCCTTAGAGCCTGAAAGACCAGGGAACGATCCCCTCACTTCCACTACAAAAGAGATAAGATAAAGAATGTATGGCAATCATTTTGTATGTGCTTTCTATGTGTACTTGTGCGGTACCTAAGCAATAAAACTGTATGCTTGATTTTGTACATGCACAGAGGTTTGTACATTGCAGCTTTCTTCCTAGCAAACAAATGATATTGGTCCATAAAGATGATTACGTACTAATGATTACGTACTAATAGGACACAGAGATATGAGCCCATTTGGTATGCCAAAGCTTGTGTTTTCTGAACTGCAATTGTACATTTCTGTTGTAAAATTATTTTTCTTTTCCTTTTTTTAAAAAATTAGAATTACTTGCACATTTTGTAAAATAGTTTACTGTTTGGTTTAGTTAAGTGAAAGGTGTATTCCATTGCTATTTATAAAGAAAGTATCATTTTGACCCCACGATATCTCACAGGAAGTGGATAGAAAGCCTTTGTAGCCATAGTCTTTAACAATTTGCCTAGACTTTGCAATGACCTGGCAAGTCTAATTGCTACAGTATTGAGTGAAGGGATGTGTTTTTCTAAGTGTCCTTCCTTTTGACTAACTATGTACAAGTTCATAATGAGTATTCCCATGCAAATGCTGAGCTTTCCAAAAACCTTGTGAACCCAGTGTCATCTGAACATGTTCTAAGGGTGCAGATGATTCTCAACCTACAAGGCTTTAAGGAACCTCAATCTGAGATAATTCATTCACGTTATAAAGTTTTATTTCTGTTAAATTATTTTGATGTTCATGGATATGTTTATTTGTGTACTTGTTTGTTTGCTTGTTTATCTAGTTTTTGCTCCAGGTGTTGTAAGAAAGGTGTATGTCATTGAGAGCACACAGTCAATTTTGCTTTATATGTTTAAGACTCTTCTGCATTTTGCATTTGAAAAGCATAGTGTCGTTGAAGTATTCATACTATGATTACCTTTACACTACCTCAAGTCCCCACGTTTCCATTCAGATGACTTAATGGGAAATGGAAATGTAGGGGAGTGGAATATTGAATATTCATGGTTTAACTATTCCAGCATCAAAGAGCCTGTGCGTCACAGCTAGAGAGTACTGCATTTAACTAAAATACTACTCCTCATTATATGTGCATCGTAGTTTGTGTGTGTGTGTGTGTGTGTGTGTGTGTGTGTGTGTGTGTGTGTGTGTGTGTGCGCTTGTGTGAGAGAATTTCTGTGTATGTCATTTTGTGCAATATTTTTGTGCATCTAATTTTTTTCTCCTTAGAAGGTTTAACGTTGTTAATGTTATATTAGCAGCATTAATGGCTATAACTACACAGATTTTTTTTACAGTTTCATCCCCATTAAGGGTATTATTCCAGACTGGCTTTAATATTGACAAAACCATTTGCATCAGAATTAATTTTTAAATGTTTGTGTCTCTGCTGCAGTTTACACACCACATTCTAATGGTAAGGACAAAAAAATTATGATAAATGTTTTTTTTTTAAAAAAACAGATGAATTACATAAACCTATATGATTATGTCATTCCAGAGACTAAGTAAAGTTGATTTAATTAAATGTGTTTAAACACTGAGAAATTGTAAGAATTAAATTTTTGTGTTCGCATCATTTAGTCAGTTCTTTCTTCTGCCTTATAATGTTTTGTTTTTCCCTTGTGTGCTTTTTTATCTCTCCCCTGTTTATTTTTCTCTTTCTTATTTTCACTATCTTTCAATTTCTTTCTTTCTCTCTGATTTTCTTTTTTGTATTTTTTGTATTTTTCTTTCTCAAACTGTTTTTCTCTCTTATTATCTCTCTCTCTCTCTCTGTCTGTCTCTCTCTCTCCATCATATTTGTCCATGTGTGGTTAAACCCTGTGTCGGCTTTCATGACTTGTTCCTTTAGGCGTTCACATGCAGGCAGCAAGTCAGAAGGTCGTGTCCTTGAGAATTCAATTCAATGCACTTGTTCAGTTATTGGGCCTTTATATTGAGCCTTTAGGGCATGTTCTGGAGCCTCCGACTCCTTCTGATGTTGCTCCAATAAGGGATAGAGATAACATCGTCCACTTCCCAGACACAGCGGACGCAGTGCTGGATCAATCTCTCGCTGCCTCCCTCTCCATCCCCCCTGCTGAGCCCACTAACTGACATACTTGGATGTTTAGCCTACACTTCAAATCATAGAACCACGAGAACACTGTCATACAGTGGGGCAGGGGGGGTCTGAGCAAATGTATTTTGGAAAAGAGAGATTGCTGTTAAAAAACGGGTAACATACTGGATTCTTAATTCAGTGTACAGTATGACACCTGTGTTAACATGTTCAAAATGGGGCAATGTGTGTGTGTGTGTGTGTGTGTGTGTGTGTGTGTGTGTGTGTGTGTTTTTCCCCATCTCTCTTCTTTCGTGTCTAGATTTTTGGCTGAGAATATTTCTGAAAATAGCTCCCTTCCTGGGAGAAGGGCTGTACAGTGCTAGCCAGGCTAAGCCTCACCCTATTTGCATACAAATTGACCAGCTGATCCCTGCCATCCTGACAATGCAGTCTGTGAATATGCACACTGTTATTTCTGCTAATTATGGCATGATCAAACATTTCTCCTCTTATGACCAAGATGTTCACATCTCCGAGCATTTGCACTGCATGCGGATCCTTGTCTCCTCGTTATATGAGTGTGTAGCCCCATGCCCACGGAGAAGCGCTGGAGAATTCACTTACCATTGATTTATTGGTGGTTGCTGTGGAAGTTTGAAAAGTTTGAATGTTCCTAGTACATTCTTAGTGATGTGAATATTAATGGGAAATCAGAGTGCTGACTCATTCTGCATCTGAAACTGGCTGCTTGAAGGCTCATACATGAGTTAAGGTGAGAAGCGGGCCTTAACCCATTAGTGCCATTTTAAATTCTCAAACTGAAAAATGATCAGCTTCCAATTTAGGATCTCAGCCTATGACTGGGTTAAAAAAAAATGGGGGGAAAAATGTTTATTTTGAAGTGCTGCATTGGGGTTTGTGTTTAATTACACACTGCCATCTAGTGTCCATTTGATGCTGACTACAATGAAATGTTGCTGTTTGGTGATGCTCTTGGCTGAGAAGCTGCTGTGCTTTCAAACTCTGGGCCCGAGAATATAATGCCACAAAAGCACAATAGTAATAAAGTAATATAAATTAAATTGTTTGTTTTTTTTGCTAAGAGCAGTGTTATTATCTTACTGTCAAATGAAACATGTAACAAATGCACATATGCTGCTTATATTCATGTCTGCAAGCTTATGAATCGCCAGACTTTTCATTATACAGACACAGAAAAGAGGAGTTTAAACATATTAACCATAAAGAATTGCCTGCAGAAGCAGTGACATTGGGCTGGTATGAATGTCAACACTGTGTTTCCAGAATGATCCACTAGATGGTGATACTAAGTGTGAAATTAATTCTTTGTCCTATTCCAGCCTTACAAAGACCTTTAATGCCCACTACCTTAAAGACAAAACGATTTCAGACATGTTTGGCAATTCTAGTCAGTGATGTTAGTTCTTCGCTCCCAAGAATGACCACATTGCGCTCGCACCCAAGGAACTCACACATTTCATGTAATCATCAGTTTAATGGATGGAAATCCAGCTTCAAAGCACTTTTATACACCGGAGTGTGTGTTTGTGTGCGGGGGTTGTTTAGGGTGGGGGTTCATGTGCTTTCTGAAGTTTCAAAATCTCTCACCACACCACATAAGAAAGGACTTTGTGTTAATCTACAGCCAACTGCCAACCACAGAGAAACAACTGGCACCCTAAGCTTCATTACAGCCCTTTTCATAATGGAATTTCAGCACAGCTTACCAAAAAGTACAAAAAACAAAACCTAGCATAGAAATCGAAGAGTTCAATTCTGGGTCAGGGCTGTTAGAAAGTTTGAAGTGCACTGAGAGGCTGAATGTGGAGGGATGATATACCAAATCATAGAGAATTGCAAAGAACAGTTACAGTGTGAACGGTGGTAAAATGTCATCTGGAAAACTGCTAGATATAAGGGGCATTGTTTGTTACTTTTATTTATATATATCCACATGGAAGATGGGGAATGAGGGTAAGGGCGAGAGGTACAGTTCTTGAGGTGGAGCTCAAGGCACCAGAACGACACGCATGGTATTAGTGTACCCAGAGCCAGGACGCCAGCCGGTGACAACAATCACTACATCACCAGACTTGAAGAACTTCCTGGCTTTGCCTGAAAAACAAAAAAATAGTCATGGTTAACTTTAAGAACTAAGAACCAGGCAGGACGAGGAGAAATGACTCAACAAAAACAGATGAAGCTATATCTTCTACTTAAATAGAAAGAAACACCAGAAAACTATCTAAAGCAGGTATGTCTAACCTGCATTTACATTTACAGCATTTACCAGACGCTTTTATACAAAGCGACTTCTATACCCTAACTACAGGGGACAGTCTCATTGGAGCAACCTGCGGTTAAGGGTCTTGCTCAAGAACCCAGTGGTGGTGCTGAAGGTAAGAAGCGAAACCATGACCTCTTGGTCCAGAGGCAAGTATCCTACCCACTAGGCCACCACCTCGTACTAAATGTCAACTAAACCTGGTACTGAAGTGCTTGGCTGAAATAGGAATGTCACAAACTCTGCTGGACTATTCCCCTCCACCTCTGGTTCTGAGGCAACAGGTAATTATTCCCTGCCTACACCAACATTACATCACACAAATTGTAGTGTTGTCTGCAATTGAATGGTTGAGGAGTCAAGATCACACTCGATGACGAAACCACAGCACCAGCATGACAACCCTGCACCGAACAGTTAATTATATCTGAAGGAGGCCCCATGCTCTTACCCATCTCCATGGCAAAGTTGACACGCAAGTCCACATCTTCAGCCCACACATCGTTGGCAGGCTTGTTGTACAAGATGGGGAAGATGCCGCGGTACAGATGGCTTTGACGTGCTGTCTGCTCGTTACGGGTCACGGCCAAAATGGGAGCACGGGGTCTGTATTTAGACAGCAGATGAGCTGACCTAACGAGAAGGAGAGGGACAGAAGACACGCTTAGCAAAATAGCTAGGCTACAAAAGAGAAATCAGCAATATTTTAAATAGAAACCCATATGGAAATCATCTATATACAATTTACAATGTTTAAATGTGCTCTATTAGAACCTCATATGTAGTTTATAGGGTCAAACTGCATGTAAAATGCATATTAAATGCATACAACATGAAACTTAGTTTGAAAGGTTTGGTATAAGACTTTTAGAAGTTTTATGTATTTCTTTTTCATATGGGTAGTAAGCAACAATATTTCCAGTTGAACTAAAGCAGTGGAATAGGGAAACACTGTACATAAAGGATAAACCTGCAAAACCAAACAATAATGCGCCCTCTGAACAGAAAATGTTTATATATTTAAAAAATTAGCAAAAGATGTTTTAATACTGTAATATAGATAAATGTGCATCTCAATGTCCATCATCAAGTAGAGAGAGCAAATGTAACTGACTGTACTGCCCACACTGCAGCAGTTGAGTTTAAATTAGCCTGCAAAATGTCAGGGTTCAGGCCAGCAAAGGTCAAGCTTAGCATGTGGGAGCACATTTCAGCCTGGCATGAAACAACACAGGGGACATGTGTATGTTATCATGTACAAATATATGTGTGTGTGTGTGTGTGTGCGTGCGTGCGTGCGTGCGTGCGTGCGTGCGTGCATGCGTGTGTGTGTGTGTGTGTTCACTATATATGTGACAAATAAATTATATTTAAGCTGGTTGTGGTTTACATATACATTGTACATTAAACATTGGATTTAAAAAGATCTACCTCTATTCTGTGTGTGTGTGTGTGTGTGTGTGTGTGTGTGTGTGTGTGTGTGTGTGTGTGTGTGTGTGTGTGTGTGTGT
>JBBPDC010000129.1:10842048-10858625 GCA_037974485.1 Hemigrammopetersius urotaenia | reverse complement strand
CAGCTCATTTTAAGAGTCTTCTCTCTCGGTTGGGTAATTCCATGCAAGACCAATAGGTGGAGCAGTGTACCCATTGTTGTTGTGGAGAGAAATAAATGCTGAAGAAATGCAAGATCCAAGTCGTCTGGCGTCTTCCTCTGATGCTCGTCACAATATATATATATACATATGGGTTTTGGTACATAAACTCAAATATCACCTCAATAAGTGTTTTTACAAACTTGAGCATATGAGTAGTGTTTGACGATATAAATATGATAAAAACTGTAGGTGACTTGTGATAGCACCTCACCAACAACACACTGTCACATATACAGGATGTAAATATAACCAGGAAAATATTTTTATTATATTGTGACATATGACGTATTTTATATTATTGGTTTATCCATGTGGTACAAACTACTGTATCATTAATCTCCTCTCATTTCTGCTACTGCAGAATCAAGTGGACTACATTCAAAAGTGGTATTAGAAACAGGCAGATTGTGCATCCTTTACTGTACATATACACACACTCCAAATTAAATATGCACCTACAGGTTTCTGTATTTGAGATCACAGTGGGTTGTTTGCTACAGCAGTCAGGGATGAACTGTTGTGCTGTGGCTGATTTTTCTCAGCTATTCTGGTTACTCAGTGTCCTTACCCTAAGATCTATAGTGATTGACCTGTCTTAAACCTGTGCCATTTATCTTATTAACTGTCAGGGTCCATGACATTAACCCATAGTTATAAATACTTATTTGTTTACCATTTTCTGTTTGAGAAATAACACATACATTTATATATCTATTACTCTTCCACCCATACTCACAGACTAGATCACTTCAACACAATCAAAAGTATTTAGGTCCATTCTGAAGAGATGATGTTAATGTAGTTGGATAGAGTGTATAGTGAAGCTGAATGGAGTGCATAGGAACCCCACCAATTGGATTAAAAGAAAGCAATGGTGACACTTCTATAAATAGCAGGAGCAAATGTAATCACACAGCCTCTGGCATCTGCAGTGCTGCAGGGCACTGATGACCTGACCTATCAAAACTCCATGAATGCTTCCAAATAAATGACAATGCACAGAGTGTATGACAGAAATTTGCTTTTGTTTGCTCCTAGAATGGAAGGATTTAAAACCCACATTCTCCTTTTGTCTCCAAAGTTTGTTTATTCAGTTTTGCAGCAAAGCCAAAAGGTAGTACTTTATTTGCTACATTTGCTTCATGATTCCAGTGCAAAAATAAAGAAGCAAATTTGTCAGACCTGTCTTGGCTGATCAGCTGTAATCTGGGCAACTGTTTGTAAACCAGCTGCAGTCCCAAAGCAAAATCCTTGTTGTTTCTGAAGTATATGTCCTGCTTTGGTTGGTGCTTTATGTTGTTTATGTTGCTGGCCCTGCAGTTCATTCCAAAACTGGAATAAGATATAATGTAAAAACTTATGCATTGTAGTGTGCACCTACGGTATAAAGCTGTATTGATATCAATTTGTTAAAGGTGTTCTTATGGTCTCCATGAAAGTTTGATGATTTCCCTGTTTAAACACTCTCTTGGCTGCAGTTAAGTTGGTGTATTACAACAGGGAAACCCCAAACTAGGCACTTGTACTGGTGGTCCCCTATTGCTGAAATCTAATACTCCCCTTGACAACTGCACTATACCTCCAAAAAGCATATATATGTCACATCACCCCACTCTTTCCCAAATAAAGCAGGCAGACAGGCAGGCTTCCATTTTAGTTTTTGACTTTTATTTGTAAAGAAAGAGAACATAAACTGGCGCAAGGGCCAACATAGACTTTTAACCAAAAAAGGAACCAGCATACATACACACAGCCTTAGTAACGTTAGTGTAACAACCTAGGTAACGGTATTGCAATGATGGACCGACAACCATGGTCCACCGCAACCGAACTTAAATACTTTTCCTTCCCACCAATTACAAAACACATGTATTGAACCCCCAAACTAAACACAGGTGTCTATGGTAAACCAGTTCCCACACAAATAAAATCCCAGGACGACCCCTACTGGCCGTCCACATTACCCCCCTGACCCTTACTATAGAGTGTTATGCAAATGCCTCCTGTAATTTGTGCATTGCTTGTAAAATGTTATATGATGCTTTAATAACACAAGTCAACAGGTCAAAATCATCAGAGATAAGTGTATGTGAGTTTTGTAATGTTTTTCATGCTGATTTCAAGTCTGTGTTTAGTTTTTTCCCGCACACACAGTTTTTGTAATGAAGCTTGTTATATATTGCATGATAGTTGGTATAATTGGCATATAATAATCATATTGTAAGCGTTTTTAAAGAAACAGTGGTAGCTGACTGACACTGTTCATTATATCTATGCCACAGTGTGCACCTGTCTGACTTTGCACTGATAATATTATATATAAACAGTTACTTGATAGGAGCCACTTCAAAAAGCATGAAAAAAAAGGTTCAAAAAGCATGAAAACTGGTTTATTAAAGTGCGTTGTGGTTTCTGATGATTAGAAAGTATTTTTTATTGTTGACCTATGTAATTAAAGGTGGATTGTTCCTGTTATCAGTATAATTTCAGTGTAGTTTGTGTGTGGGGCTAATATTGTATGACTCTATTGCCTTTCTGCAGCCAGAGAAGGCAAGTGCTAAACATTTCCATGATTCAGCTGCATGCTCACAAAGCAGATTTGTTCTGTGCTTTCACCAAGTGTCCAATGTAAAAAGCACATTTATATATCTATCATAGAAATATCAACTCTTAAAGCACACATTTGGATATCCACACACACACACACACACACACACACACACACACACACACACACACACACACACACACACAATACCAAAATGAACTGAAATCTCACCCAGAAATTTAGAATACATTTCTACCAACATTTTGCTCCATTTTAATTTACTGCTTAATGTACTACTAACTATTCAATAATTAAATGTTCACTTCAGGGAGAGAAATTAAGAAATGTTAGAAATCTTAAGTCAGACATTTGAAGCATTTCTTTCGTAGTCACATGAGAGCTCAGTTGTGGCTAAGCTCGAAGCAGCATATGACACTGATAAGTCAGGGCAAGTTAGGCTGTTAGCAGGCAGTGTGCCTCTCCTCTTCTCAGCCACTTTGGCTACCTCAGTTGCACTGAACCCCAGTGTTCCCTGCAGCCTCAAACATCTCTCCGCATCTCTGTTTACTGCATTCAGATATCGGTCACATTTAAGACACTGAACAAAATTTATAATTAATTGAACAAAGACAAGATATTATGTGATAAGATATTATGTGAACCATAAAATCAAGGAGGCAAAATGGAATAAAACAAAACACAACACAATGCAACACAACCAAGTAGAACAGAACAGAACCAAATGGAACAAAATAGAATAGGGTGGAACAGTGCAAAAACCAGCAGAGTGGAGCAGAACAAAACAGAATATAACAGAATAGAATAGAATAGAATAGAATAGAATAGAATAGAATAGAATAGAATAGAATGCACACTACACCTTTTATGCATACATTCACATACATATAGTATATGTTCATAGTTTTATATTTGTGCCTTATACTTTTTACTTTACTGTTTCCTTTTGCACTTTGTTTGTTTCTTATGCTGCCAATAGAGAGCTGCTAAACAGTGTTTCATTGTTGTGACAGTGACAATAAGGATCTTATCTCATCTGAATAGAATAGAACAAGGCTGAGAAAATAGTGCATTAGAACCAAACAGAATAGGTAAGACTAGAAAAACATAGACTAGAATAGACTATAATTGAATAGAATAGATTAAATTAAAATTTAACAGAACAGAATATAATAGAACAAGACAGAACAAAACAGAATTGTATAGATTGGCACACAAAGAGTAAAACACAATAAACTGAATACAACACAGTACAACAGAATAGAAGAGAATGAGATGAAACAGAACAGAACCAAACAGAATTGTACAGAGTAGAATAAAAAAGAGTAGAACAGAACTGAACAAAACAGAATGCAGTACAAAACAGTACAATAGAATACAGCAGAATAGAGCAGAACACAATAAAACACAATAAAACACAATAAAATAAAATACAATGTAATATGATAACATGGAATAGAGTACAGTAGATATAACAGAATATATTACAATAGAATACCTTGGAAGACAATGAGAAGACAACAGAAAACAACAGAATACAATATAATACAGTACAACGGAATAGAATAGGAAACAGCACTATAGAGAAAAATATAATACAATAATACACAATAGAATAAAATACAATACAATATGATTGATTGGAATAGAATTCAGAACAGTAGAATCGAATAGAGCAAAACAGCACGGAATAGAAAAATATACCCATCAGATCGTTTGATTAATTTGTGAGACTCGTGAATAAAATTTGTCCAAAGCTGCATGTTTTTCTAGAATTCGAACTTCCATCTTCTCGCGCTGCGATCCTCCTGCGGCCCGCACTGCTGTGCGCATGCTCGTCGGTGCTCTGTCAGATGGCGGTCTCGTGACCCGGCGACGAGGTGTGCGCATGCTCGAATCGTGCAGTGTTGTCAGGGAGAAAGCAGGCAGTCAGACAGAGCAAGAGGAGATAAACATAGACTACTGCCAGACACGGACACACACCGGAGCCAAAACGAGCACACACACGCACACGCACAAGCTGTTATTAAAGTGTTTTTCTTACAATGCCAACCTTAGTAATCACCGCTGTGTTCTGCCATTCCTGTCCTGTCACTTTGAACAGGTAAATGTAAACAAAATACGAAGAAGCGTCCCTGTCCTGTACAGAGGTAAGACTGAACATTCACCTACATAGGGCTGAAACGCTCCCAGCGCTTGTGTAGAGAAAGGCACTGCTATTGTCAGAGGTGGATATCATTTTTAGAAAGCAACTGAAAAGGCTAAGCAAAGGGAATGGACAGTTTTACAGACTGCCCGAATAAACGTGATATAGTTTATATCCGTCGAGGCTCCTTCACAGCTGCATTGTTCTCGTCTGCCTAAGCCAGTCCAGGCAGTCCACGTGAAAAAGAGAAACAACCATCTGACAAACAGCTCAATAAGCACCTAATATATCATAAACATTGATTTACAATTGATTTGTAGGGGAAATACGCTTACGTACATAGAGGATTTCATTTTTAATTTGTGTGTCCTGTTGTGTACTCTGGATTTAATTGTCTCATAGTCTGAGGAAAATTTTAACATTTAATCAGAATCGAGAGAATTTTTTTCCAATTTCATTATTTTCTTATTCCATTTCCACAGGTTGTTTTGGGCTCGGCTTTACTGTGTGGACTTCTGAACAAGAATACTCTTCATCTGAACGTTTTTTGAGTTTTTGTTTTGGTTGGGGTTTTTGTTTGTTTGTTTTTTCTTGTTGTTGTTTTTTTGCAAACTTATTTATTCTCTTTCTTTACTGGAATAAATGGGAAGAGAGCCAGAAACTAACTGGAGCCAAAGTGAATGAACACAGCATGGTAAAAAATCCAATAATTATTTAACATATGAAATACTAATTGCATACATTTCATGTTTTTGCAGTTTATTTTTATTTGTTATTTATTTGTGTCGTAAAGGTATGTGAACAGTTGTGTGAGAATTACTTGGATAACTAAGATCCCAGACCTACTTAGCCTACTGACACACTCGCCTCACTGAGTAGATTACTCAGGCTGGCTGATACAGGCCAACAGGCATGTACGGAAGGGTTGGATATAGTAGGGAAGAAGAAGACACACGCAAATCACTGATTAAAAAAGACAGAAAAGGTCATAGGTGCGGTGACCGGTCTGTGACCTGTGTTAACCTGTCTGTTCACAGAGTGTCAGTGAGCAGTGCTGGAGTGATGAGGATTCAGATGGGGACAGTGACTGTGAGGAGTTATTTCATGGGGCACAGGTATAGGATTTATTTTCTTGAACAAAATGCAAAACATAACCCAACCCTTAACAAAAATGTATACGTGCGTCACGGCTGTCTGTTCATACGTTCATATAGTTATGGTGTAAATGAAAGCATATGGCTCTTTCCCTACTTGTTAAACATATTCAGGGAAAAAACACCTGTGTACTGGTTGCCATCCCAGATACAAATTATTCTCAGAGCTTTACTCCAAAAGTTGAGAAACCATGCTGATGGTGTAATTTTTCTCAAAGGAATGGTTTTTTTTCTTTTTGAATCTGTTTCTCAGACCATGATTAAGCCTAAAACAAGAAATTACATTATAGGGTTGCAATTTTGTCCAAAACCAGGTTATGTTTGTGTCTGAGAAACTGACCCCATTTGTTACACACACATCCCTCGTATGAAGGCCATTCCCTTTTGTATTTTGTATACTTCACTAACATGCAGAGCTTTATAACAGATAAATATTTAATGCAGGGACATTATGTTGCTGACCTGTATTGCCACCCTCAGTTGGACACAGATGTTGGAGCTGTGAAAGACATCTACTCTGAGAGTGCCGTTTCTGTAAGGTACTGAAAGCATTTATAGTATTATAGTATAGTTTTATTGGTTGCTAATAAAAAACTGTTATCACAGTAACATTATACATCCAACACATTTAAATCATAATTGTTGTTATTTTGAAAACAATGTGTTCAAGTTGGCCCCTTTTTTCAGGGAATATGAGACAATTGATGATGTGGACATTGACTTGCACATCAACATCAGCTTTCTGGATGTGAGAGTCGATTTCACTTGTTTCATTAGATTTTATACATCTAAATGTTTCTGTAAGAAACCTGGTGATAATTGAGAAAATGTTCTCATTGTCTTCAATGAAATTGGTATTGTCTGTGTTATTCAATAGGAGGAAGTAGCCTCAGCATGGAAAGTAAACAGAACAGAACCTGTTGTTTTACGCCTTCGCTTCTCGTTGTCTCAGTACCTGGATGGACCAGGTAAAAGGCACACCTAAATTTAAAATGAACTATTAAAATCTGTTGGAAATATTAATAATAATAAATGAGGCCAAAAAGACACTAGGCTACACTAAACAAGTCCCACAATGACATGTCAGTTTTCCACTGCTGTTTGAACCATTCATCCAGCCTCATTTGTGAATTTGATGTATTTCTAGTAATTCAACCACCCAAGTCTAAGAGAGCACAACTGATCTTGCTCTCTCTGAGTGGGTAAGATGTCCCTTCCTCTCCCCATCACTTAGTGTGATGTTTGTCTATGCACACTGCTAACATAGATTTATTGGGAGTTGATGTCCTCCAAGTTTATTGAGCTGTCCAGTGGTGTTGTACTATCAGATCAAAAATGCTGGCTTGGTAGCAGCATGTAATAGGTTATGACAAACGCAGCAGGTGGAGAATGGCCACAATTAAAATAGGATGAAAGCTTTACCAAATTGTGCCAAAGGATAAAGCTGAACTGAATCATGATGAATTGATTAAACTTAATTCTTTGAACCAATCTTGAGTAAATCAGATTGTGGGCTCAGAGATTTCTAATGTTTCTAATAAATGCGTTAAAAATACATCAAATATACACTACTCTTTATGTCTAGTTTCATTTTTGTAACTAGATATCTTACATCTCTAATGCTGTGTGCATGTTTGCATCTATTTCTTTTAGAGCCAACGGTAGACGTGTTCCAGCCTTCCTGTAAAGATGGCTTTAATCTTGGTGTACAGCTCAAGAGGTAAACATCTCTACTACAATTTGTTTTTCCTCTCAGTTTGTCTTACTAATAAAGTTACAAATAGTAACTCTAATAGTCATACTTTTTTTTTTTACTTTTTTCTTTCTAGAATTCTTTCTGCATTCATATCTAATCAATGGCAGCACCTCAGCAATGAATTTCTAAGGACACAGCAGAAGAAGCGGCATAGCTGGTTCAAGGCTGGAGGAACAATCAAGAAGTTCCGCGCTGGTCTTAGCATCTTTACCCCAATAGCCAAGTACTTTTAGAAAAGCATATTTACTCTCATTTTGGCACAGTATTGTAAAGATTAACGCTATGCCAGTATGGTCTAAAACATGTCTCATTTTAAATGTTTTGCTTGCAGATCTATTAATTGTACACTGACAGTCAAAACAATTACATGCAGCTTTTGACATGCTTGTAGAGATATGCCACAACTGTATCTATAAAGAAAAAAGCATGAAAGATTATTGGATATTTGAACAAAATGCTAGGGACTGGTTTAAAGTAGAACAAATGAAGCTGATGACATTACCAGTAGAAGCAACCCATAATAATCACATTGAAAAGTACTTTGAAAAATAAATGGAGAAGAAATATCCAATCGCAGTAAACAATCTATGGACAGCATTGGGAACATCTGCATTTGTGAATTAATAGGTTCATGGATAAATTATTACATTTAATTTATTTTGATTTGTTTATTAAAATTGACACAAAGACACTGCATTGGATACATTACAATTAAAACCTGAGGATAAAAACACAAAAAGAGAGTCCTAGATTGTTTTTAGGCCATTAATGAAAAAATGCTTTATGAAAGCAAGACTTGACTTCTCATGTTCTTGCATGCAGATAACTGCCTGATACTTTCTTGTATTTTTTATTTTTTTAACCAGTATATGAAGAAATCTCTCACATTTTGTCTGTTTCTGCAGGTGTCCCAATGTTCCTCTAATCCAGGGCCCTGGGGAGAAGGGTAGAGCTTCAGGGCCGGAGCCGAGAGTGACTCGCCTGATGAACCGCTCAGTCTCCTGCACCATGAAGGTGCCCAAAGGAGAGTTACTCACATATGCACCTAATGGACAGGTGGGCTTTTCAGATAATCCTAACTAAATTCAGAAAAACAGTTTGCTGAATAAAAAGTAGAACTATGGCATTTTAGATCGTCTTAATGACTCTAACATTTGATAGGACACACACTGTATTTACTAACCTAATTTATGTTAGTTACAGTGAGGTCCAAAGGTCTGAGACCACCTTGAAAATCTTTGTCAGATGTGTCAAAGAGGTCAGATTTTATTCTTATCCCTTTGAAGCTCATGTTCAGGGGGCTCTTTGATCTACTCACCAGAGGTTTTACAAAGACTTTTGGAGTCCACGACAGCTTGATTCATTAAAGGGAAATGGGACCTTTCTATATACCGAGAAACTAAAAATGCTGTAAAACTTTTTGAAATTGCTTTGTGTCTAATTTGTAAGGGAAAAACACTGAATTAGATAAGGAAAGCATGTAACAGAAGCATTTTGATTTCAAATAATACTCCACTATATACACTGATCAGCATACTGTTAAAACCGCCTGTGTATTATATAGGTTCATTTTGAGTTGCCAAAATAGCTCTGACTCACTGAGGAGTACTGTAAATTGTGAAGTGGGGCCTCACCTTGATTTGATTCAGACACCTTGAAGTCTTTGTCATGTTCCTCAAACCATTCCTAAACAATTTTGCAGTGTGGCAGGGCACATTATTAGTGCTGTGCACCCAAACACTGTAGCACTGCTTGTGCCCAAGAAAGGTCTTTCTTCGTCTGTAATTGTTTCGGTTTTGTGCCATCGGACACAGACCAAACAAGTCCTGCAGCTTAAACATGTCCGACAGTTTAAGCAGTGCAGCCACTCTCTGCAGTGCTGGCGTTAGCCATGTTAGTTAGCTGTGCCATTTCAGATGCAGTGCAGAACGCCGGTACAGTTACTGTACTTTAACATGAAGGGACAATAATTGGTTAAGTCAAGGAACGCATGTCAACGTCAGCCAATCAGAGGCAGAGACTGCATTGTGTACACAAGTGCTCACAGAGAGGAAAAAAAACACAACCAGTCGACTTGTACCTCTTAAGTCGATTTTTCTTTTAATGCCCTAGTGCAATATGATAAGAATGGGGCACAGTAGAAGGCAATACCAAACGCTGTTGCGATGTATATTGCAAAAGATATGGTGCCCATACAAACAGTGGAAAAGCCAGGATTCATTAACATGCTAAAAATTTTAGACCCAAAGTAAGTGTCAGATTGAACTTTAACCCTAAACTTAAAAAAAAAACAAAACTTAAAGTTAAAACTTGTTTTGAACAATGTATTTGTCATCTGTAGTTTGATTTGGAGAATTGATTAATATCCAAAGTGGGATTAATTGTGAAAAAATAGGAGATTTTATTTTTAGGCCAGATCGCCCAGCTCTAGTGGTACGTGTAAAATCCATATGAATGCCAGGAGCCAAGGTTTCCAAGCAAACCTTGGAAACCAGAACACCACCTTGCCTCAAGCATCACTTTTCCATCAGTTTGTGCTACAGTAGCTCCTCTGTGGGTTCAGACAAGACAAGTTAGTCTTTCCTCTCCATGTAGATCAGTAGATCCGTGGGTTCCCATGACTCTGTCGCTAGTTCAACTGTTTGCCCTTCCTTGGACCTCTTTTGGTTGGTTTTACAGCATACCAGTAACATCCCACACCTGCTGTTTTTGAAGATGCTCTGACTCTACAATTTGTTTCACAGTTTTTAGTAGATTTATAAGTTGAGAGGGGAGATCATACAAGTTACCTTTATGGAATGTTGAATGACAGTTATTGAGTGATTGTGGAAAAAGGCACATTTTTGAAAATGCTTTTGTTAAAAAGCTAATTTAAAGGACAGTTTTGCTGTTTGTTTGTTGCAGAATCTTATCCAGCAATAGATCACATAATGTCAAGCTATCATTAAGCAGGGTGTCCCTTGTATAAGTTGGTTAGATCTCTACACTTGGTTGGTTAGGGGATGCTATAGCCGACCTGGACGCACTTTCGAATTTCACACTAGGGTTGAGCCCCTTCACTCCAAGCACAATTTGTCTGTGGTGTAGGGACTCAGGCACTTCACACTCCACAGTTTGATTGGTCTCCAGGAGATCTTGCCAACACGCCCTCATTTGTATTTGTAGCCCCAGTAGATCAGGGGTTAGTCCCCGAAAACCGTTTATCTCGTTGCGGTGTCCCAATACTTTTGTCCCATGGTGGGGAATTGAAATTAAAACAGGCGAATACAGGTTTACCTTTACATTTTCTATAAAAATGTAATTAAACTGAGTTTAAAATGAAACTGGTCTGGGAGCATATTTGGGCTTATATTTAGGGTTTACACTATAAAAATATGCATTTTAGGCATTTAAAAAAAAAAAAAAAAAAAAAAAAGAACAATGATGCGTTTTTTCACTATACACAGGTGCTCTTGGAATGTTCCTGTACTGTATTTCCATATAGTCGCATTTAAGGAGCAAGATGTAGCCATCTTAACTGCATTGTTCCTCCAGAGTGTTGCAGTCCCTGGCTCCAAGTCCACAGTGCAGATCACCACCAAGCAGCTTATTGAGCTCTTCTTCTCTTCACAAGCTCTCCTCCACTGCAAAAGTATACCTACTCTAGAATATGGCTTTCTTGTACAGGTACATTACCATTTTTCCTTTTTATTATATGTATGTGTATGTGCGTGTAAACAGCAAATGCAGTATGTATGTTTCTTTGTCTAGATCATGAAATACTCAGAGCAGAGAATTCCCACTCTGAACGAGTATTGTGTGGTCTGTGATGAGCAACATGTCTTTCAGAATGGCTCCATGCTTAAGGTATCCACTTTTAAGTTAAATGTACAGTTTACATACTGTATTTAAGTGTTATTCCTACATCAATTACTCATATTAATCGGAATAGTAAATCAATCAAACATTCAATTTTCTATATATAACTGTGTAGTTTGGCCATAGACTATACACTGATGTACAGTAGATACGTTGTATTTATGGTCTGCACGGTCTATATTTATATCTGTGTTCTGGAGATGGCGTCATATAATTTTAATATGTTTCTGTGTGTTTGCAGCCAGCAGTGTGCACAAGAGAGTTGTGTGTGTTTTCTTATTACACTTTGGGAGTTATGTCAGGAGCTGTTGAAGATGTGGCAACAGGGGCAGAGGTAACACACATGCAAACATAGAAAAACCCTAGAATATTTTTATTGTTCCTGTCTTGAAGCTGATGCAAGTGACCAGATAAATGCGAGTGACCGTCTGTTGACTTTTGCGCAGGTGGTTGACTTGCTGGTAGCAATGTGCAGAGCTGCCCTGGAGTCATCTCGTAAAAGCATTATCTTTGATCCTTATCCATCTGTGGTTGACCCATTTGACCCCAAAGCTTTGGCCTTTAACCCTAAGGTATAGAATGTCACCTGAAGTCATAATATCATGACAGGTTTACTCAAGATGAACCAAATCGATTTCAGTCTCTTTTTTTTTTTCCCATGTGAAACCCTGTCTGCCCTTTCATTTGCTGTTTACAGAAGAGAAGCTATGATAGACTCCAAAAAGCACTGGACAGCATTATGTCAATACGAGAAATAACACAAGTAAGTAATGCTGAATACAGTCCTGTCAACATCATATATATTTATCATTGTCTTCTGTTCTGAAACAATAACTGATATTATATTGGCAATATCTCCAAAGGGCTCATATGTAGAGATTAAGAAGCAGATGGACAAATTAGATCCACTTGCACATCCTCTTTTACAGTGGTGAGTAAACCATTGAACAGTGGCTTCTGTAAGCATGATTGTCTTTTTGCCAGTGGTAGTATATTTCTTTGAGCTCATGAAGTTACTTGCAGAGTGAACAGGTGTTTACGAGTAAAATGTGCCATCCTTGATTTGTTCAGAAGGGATTTTACATTGATCTTTTGTCAAGAGTTTTGATACTGGAGACTTTTTTTGTTTGTTTTTAGCAGCATTTATACATTGAACGGAGAGACTATAAAAGTTATCTCAATGCCATGTTGAATGAGTTATTGAACAATTGTTAAATAAGCACAAAAAAAAAACATGCCAAAGAGCCAATTTAAAGGTCAGTTTTTGCTTTTTATTTGTTGCAGGATCATATCCAGCAATAGATCACATATTGTCAAGCTGTCGATAAGCAAGGTGAGCACATTTCTTACAGCACAACATTGCCTAACTTTAGTTTTTCTCCTAACTGTAACATGAACAAAAAAATTTTATTTCTTCTGTTGGGTTTTTTTTTTTTTTTTACAGCAACTCAAGTTTATGCACACTACCCACCAGTTCTTGTTGCTCAGTAGTCCTCCTGCCAAAGAGGCTCGATTCCGCACAGCTAGGAAACTGTATGGCAGCGCATTTGCCTTTCAGTGAGTGTGTTCATTCAAAAAATAAAAATGCATATCACGTTCAGTATCATGATTTGAATTAACATTAGTTTTGTGCTTTTCTTTCTTTTTCTGTCCATTGCTTTTCTGTACCAGTGGTTCCCACATAGAAAACTGGCACTCTATTCTACGAAATGGACTAGTAAACGCATCCTACACAAAGCTGCAGGTACAGTACATCCTACTTTTGACACTGATTAAGTGGGTGTACTAAGTCATCGCATGATGACCCCTTAAATTCTACAAACTGTGTGTATTGGTGAATGTGCATTCCTGTTCTCTCTAACACAAGCTGCATGGGGCAGCCTATGGGAAGGGCATCTACCTCAGCCCCATCTCCAGTATCTCTTTTGGATACTCAGGTAGGAAAGACTTTGCCCATGGATACATGTGATGAGTCACATCTGCACTGTGTACTTAAATGGATAGTTTGGCCAAAAATGCTACTGTGGAGACAATAAATAAAAGGTAATGGAGACAAATAATGACTAAGAGAGTGAAAATGCTTCAGATTGAAAGTGATGACTATAATCAATTATGTGAATTATGTTCACTAAAGCTGTTTTCCCAACCCTGGTCCCAGAGGCCCCCTGCACTGTATATTATCACACCTGATCCATTTAATCAGGTGCCCTTACTGAATTGTTATGGGTTTTAAAGCAAATAACCTTAAGATGTGCAGGGATGTGGGCAAGAGTGCAGGAAACACTGTAATAGGGTGTGCTCTCGTTTTTAACTAAAACAAATTCTCAGGAGGCATAAAAATTGTCCCCTATAAAACAAATTGGAGTGTGTTTTTAAAGTTAAGACTGAGCCTGTTTCAGCTGTGGTGAAATCTGAGATTTATTTTGCATGGGCTTTACTGTACAGAGTGAGGTTTGCAACCGCTAACGTTTCTGTGTTTTCATGGCAACATCTTTACAGCCACAGCAGTCAATCAACAATTTGAGCCCTTAAATGCCTGCAACACTCTAGAAAACGAGCCAAAGAAGGCCATATCCTCATGCTATACCTCTTGATCTTGAGTTGATGGCATTTTTGGTTGAACTGTGTATATACAAATAATAATGTGCTGCATGGTTTATAGCAGGTATTTCATTTTGGATTGTGCATTGTATATGTACAGAGCATTCCTGGGCAGCTCTAAGTCTGGGTGTGATTGTTTTTGTTTAGGGATGGGGAAAGGACAGCACCACATGCCCACAAAAGAGGAGCTAGTACAGCACCATAACAGAGTCAACAGCATCTCACAGGTATGATTATTTGTGCAGATGTTATACCACCATGCAGTATTTTTCTTGTTATAACCTGTAATTACACTTATTGATTGAGTTCTTAGTGCCTAGCTGCAGCCGAGTTCACCCACAGTTGATAATGAACTGATGAACATGTTATTTTACAACTATACCCCTTACATTTCATTTATTTTCACTTTTGTGCAGAGTCGCCCAGTGCCATCGAGGTTTCTCCAGAGTCGGAATCTAAACTGTGTGGCTCTTTGTGAGGGTAAGAACGAGAAAGCAAGGGCTACCATTTTGTCTTTGAACCAAACTAGAATTTTATATTTACCTGTTTGATATTTATTTATACAGTAATAACATCCAAAGACCTCCAAAAACATGGGAACATATGGGTGTGCCCAGTGCCTGACCATGTCTGCACACGGTTCTTTTTTGTGTAAGTCACATTTTAATATTCTCTATAAACAAATGAACTAATTGTTTACACATTCATAAGTTCTAATCATACTGACTGCCATGTCTGATATACAGGTATGAGGATGGTCAGGTGGGAGATGCCAACATTAACACGCAGGAGCCCCGAATTCAGAGGGAGATTTTGCGGGTGATTGGGACGCAGGCAAGCTGAACACAATGCTCTTAACACTGTGATGGATTCAAATCTGAGGAAACTGAGAAGAAAGTGAGAAACTGACACCATGATTTCTTGTCATTTTGATGTCATATTGGCCAAATTACAAAGTGATTATGACAGGGACCAATTTTGAGAGTTTTTTCATGCTTCTTATGTTCTCCATTTCATTTAAATCCTCTGTTTCTGTACAAATCCATGGTGCAGTGTTTACAGCCACTGGGGGGCTCTCTTTCCATGTTTGTGTGAATAAGACCAATGGTTTATTTACTTCATTCATTGTTCTGTTAACCTTTGCTACCTTCTCAAGATGTCAGTTGATGAAAAGGGTGTCATATAAGATGTCCGCGCAAAATTGGTGCTAACGTTTGTATTTTTGGAAGAGGCCTGCTAGGAGCAAGAAATATTCTGTAGAAGTTAACCATAAAATCTTATAAACCCTGTCAAAGAACATATGAGGCTAATCATATAAACTGCAAGAAGGAAGATACATTGATACAGTATATTTATAAAAATGTCAAATATGCTGTATAAATATTCTCAGTATATTTGGTTAACTCTGCTCTCTAGTAATTAAATCTCACCAGAATGGTGGGGGTCTTTATCATCATCTTACTTTAATTTCATTACCACAATTTATTTAAAACGTTTTTCCATTTGTTTGCCAGTTTAGACTAAAACTGATTTAAGGTGATTTAAGCAACATTCCTGAAAGCCTGGTGTTTTGGAGATGGTCTGGTTTTCTTAATGATGATGAAAGAAGGACTTGAAAGCAGAGTAGGGGTCTCCTCTGCTGTTTACAGTAATCACTGAAACCTGCTGCACACGTCATAATAGACCAGAAGCTGAAAATTATGCAATATGTGTAGCATCAAACACCTACCACTTAAAACCTTAATCCAGACTGTGCAGTAAAGAGACATGCAGTGTTTGTGTCGTCTTAACATTCTCTGTATGGATATGAAAATACAGTAAATGTGATTAATAATTATGTGCTTCACCTTTGAGGTGAGGTTATGTTTGTTAGTTATGGCCCACATTTGTATGGAAACATTTTTCAATAAAATAACAGCATGTTACTGAAAATTGCACTGTGTGATTTTACTCGAACCCGTGTGTTGTCCCAAGGGGTTTTGTCCTTCTTCATTACTGATGTGCATTGGGTTCAGTTTCGTTTCTCCTGAGGGAGAAACATCATTTTTAACAGTCCATTTCCCCCCCATATGAGCCCTACATCTGCGTTAACAGAACCCTTTCTGCTTAGTTCTTCACACTTAACACTTCACAGTTCTCTTCAGTTTACATTTACTCTTGCTGTAGGAACCATCCGTTTTGATCTATGTAGAATGTATTTTACTTTTCATCAATTGTTTGCTTCGAAGTTCTCCATTTGGTTTTTCCTGTTTGATGAGCTGTGAATGACCAAACCAAACGAGTTCTGTCTACAACCATTAAATCTGGATGTAAAAATATTATATTAATATTTCATGGACCAACATCTCAGAGGAATGTTTCCAGCACCTTGTTGAATCTAAGTCATGAAAAATTAAGGCAAAAATTGCCCAGATT
>JBBPDC010000129.1:10824463-10836853 GCA_037974485.1 Hemigrammopetersius urotaenia | reverse complement strand
AATGCCATAATTCTAAGATTTTTCTTAGAATTACGTCACTAGGAGCAACTTTTAGGCTTAAGATGCTTTGTGAATACAGGCCCTGGCCTCACTACCTTTCCACGCGGTCTCCTGAACATATAGTATATCCACCTTTCTTCTCTGCATCATGTCCACCAGCTCTCTAGCTTTACATGTCATAGTTCCAACATTCAAAGTCCCTACTCTCAGTTCCACACTCTTGCCTTTCCTCTTTTCTCTCTGCCTATGTACACGCCTTCCTCCTCTCCTCCGGCTAACAACAGTAGCCCAGTTTCCATCAGCACCCTGTCGGGTGCCCGTCCTGACACAAGCCTCTGCATTTATCCGTACTTGGGACCTTCACAAGGAATCACTGGCTGGTGACTTCTTATGGTTGCATTTTCTACCTTTTGGTGTAGCTGTGGACTTTCTAAAGATGTGGCATGGACGGCAAAAACCTCGCCACTGATCAAAACAAGCCATGGATGACCCATATATAATGAGTGTTTTAGGGCATTGAATAACTAATAATTCTATATTTTCCAAACAGTTTTAAATGCACTGACAGTTCAGTTTTAACTATTTTTTCTCCAAATGCCAGACCACTTATAGCATGTATTCTGAGCAGGCAAGAACTTTTACTTGGTATACCTAGAGTATATTTTCTGCAGTGTCTGAGTCTAAAATAGCAGAGAGGGAGATATATTGTGAGTGACACTTAAATTCCACTTGAATCTTAAACAACTATATATAAGGTTCTTGATGTTCTCGTCTGCACTTGACTTTTTGCTTTTCTGATGAGGACGAGAGGGGCATCGCTAAATGTGGTGGTCAGCTTTTCCGCAGCAGAAGCATTGTCATTGGTTTCTCCTTTGCTGTCTTTCCTCATTGCTACTGATGTTTCCGGTATGCCTAGCTTCTCTTTGATCAGTGGGACGTAATATCACATGATGCCTGAGAGGAAGATTTCCGCTCTCCTTGAAGATTATCCAGTCATATAAATGATTTGTTCTAAATTGAACTCATCATCCCAAAAAGCAATTTCAGTTTTCAGTTCACCTTGAAAGTACATGCTCTTTAAAGTGGGTTCATTAAATCCACCGACTGTTGCAAGTGTACAAACGGCAGTCAAACACTCCCTTGCTGTAATCTTTCACCTTCTCCCTTCCCTGAAACTGGATGGTTAAATACTTCTTTAAACTGTGATAAGAAATGTTAGAGATGTTAAACTGGCTCATTTTAATGGCATCCTTGTAAGTTAAGAAATAATAAAAGCCGTATTAGCTTCTTCAGAAGTAAATTATTTGGCATCATGAACAAAACACAGGAAGCATTTCATTAAGAAACCTTGGCATTTATCTGGATTACCATTGAAGTGTTCAGGTAAAGGGACAGGGGTGGGAGACGCTTTGGCGTTATTTGGCACCACCATGTTTGTTGTGGCCTGGGGTTGTAATCTGAGTTCCTGTCATTAATGTTTTTCAGTAATAGCTCGTGTGTATTCAACATGGCTCCCTGATGAGACAAAGCAGCTTGACCAGGGGCACAAGACAACACCCATTATCCACAAAGAGGAAGAACAAAGTCAAAAACCAAAACATGGGTATCACATGCGAAGCTGGGGGCATAAGTCAAAATACAAATCCAGTTGGTAACACGAATCTCTGGAAATCTAGAATACAGATTGCTGTGTACATTGTGAAAGGCAATACTTCACAATGATACTATCTACACTGAGACCATAAACAGCACTACAACAGGAAGTACTTATAAGCTGGGTTGAATGTCCATAGGCCCCCCAGCAATGAGGAGGCTGCGGCTTGGGCTGTCATAGGATCTGTGTTTGCATTGCACATTGTGTTATTTGCCCAATTGAAAGGTAACATTGTGTAGCATATTTGTATTCTGTGGATATGATGTACACATTAGAATAAAGTAAATTCATTGTACTTCTTAACAGTGTGACTGACCTATTTTCTATGTGTGTGTGTGTGTGTGTGTGTGTGTGTGTGTGTCGGATGCTTTCTCTAGTGCACAGGCTGTGGATTTTGTGAAGCAGAACCAGAGAACTGTGTGCCCTTCCACTCTCTGATTGAAATCCTCGCCTCAAGGCTCGAACTGCTACGAGGCCGTACGGCGCCAACAGTGGGAGAGGAGGGGAATATGAGAATAGAACCGGTCTAAGGGATGAAATGCCTGTGCGGCATTCTTTGTATCTCACAATTCCAGGAATAATTCCCAAAATGCAATTTGCATATAAACATTTTGGCCAAACATTTCAGTTGTTTCCCAGTTGAAAATTGTTTACAGTCTGCATTGTACCTTCATGCTTGGCTGCATCTCTTTTTTAATCAGTCACGCATGTTAATCATTTATAGACACGCACAGATTGACAGGAGCTCATCAGCACGGCCCACTTAAAGGGGAACTCAATGAAGCTTCTTTCAGAATTTGATGAGCGAAGTGTTTTGTGGCAGGAATTGAGTGTCTGTCCCTTTAAGAGGTCCCAATGTCTCTCTCCAATCCCCTTCCTGCCCCATGTCCCTCACAGCCACTCACACAATTCTTTAATACATTCTGTTGAACTGTGTCCATCCGCTCATTCCTCTGAGGGGACACTTTGATTTCAACATGAACACACTCAAGACTGGGACCAAGTCAACTTTGTCTGCAAATTCATGACCTGAGACAGACTTTAACCATCCAGTGTGATGGGCATCTGATGTCTATATGCAGGACAGGTAAATATATCTTCTTGAGATAAACTTTACTTTGTACTTTTTGTGAAATGAACTCAGTGCAGCCTGATCTCATTAATACACTGTGAGATGACTTGTGTTGAAAATGTGACACTAATCTGTTATTAATTAAAAGATTGCTCAGTTAGCCTGGCAGAACATGTATCTTTGTCAGCTGTCCTCTGTCATTTTTTCCCTTTTGTTATAACTATCCTCTGAGAGGGACTGAGGTATGCTTCGAAGGCAGCTGGAGTGAAGTTGCCTAAGCCATTTTTGCATACCAACTCCATAGCTTGCATGAAATGTTCTCTAATATCCTTTCATTTCCTTACAGTCACTGAGCACAATCGGAGAAATTAAAGCTGATCCATCCATATATCAAGAACGTTCCAGATGAAAAAGAACGGACAGTGGACTGCCTCTTAAAAGCTCAGAGAGATTGTTGCACTTAAATAGTGTTTGAGGAACTGTTTCCCCTCTCGCATAAGATAAAGGTCTGAGATATGCTCCTGTCCAGTGGAGATTTAAGATATGCCAGTCAAGAGTCTTCCACGTGTGCCACAAATGTTTTTAAAATCCAGCATTCTGCCACAAACTTGACTGGAAGTCCAAACACCTGCTCTGCCAAACCAGGACAAGGAGGGTTCAGAAAAGTCTCAACCACTGGAGAGCCAAGCCCATGCCCAATCCCAGGGTTAGGACCTGGGGTGCTGGAGATGCGTGTTAAGGAGGGAAGTAAAATTCGAAATCTTTTGGGCTTTGCTATGTCCCGTCTCCTGGAGGAAGGACATGTGGTGCCAGTAAGTCAAGTTATGTTCACTGGGATGGGCCGAGCCATCACTAAAACCATCACCTGTGCCGAGATCATGAAGCGAAAAGTCAGAGGGTTGCATCAAGTGTCCAAGCTTCAGTACAGGGCAGTAAAGGAAGTGTGGCAGAGCCAGAATGAGGAAGGGGTTCAGATGACCATGCTTAAAAAGGTCCCGGCCATTTACATTCTCCTCTCCAAAGATCCACTGGACCCAAAGGAGTTAGGATATCAGTGCCCTGCTGAGAACAGCTCCAGCTCAGAGGAAAAGAGACCTGGAGATGCTTCAGAGGTTTCGAGAAAAAGACCTTTGAGTCCCTGCTCTTATGCCACTCTGTCCAGTGCAAAAAGAACTGCACTGGGACAGAAAGCTCAGGCATATGATTACTAAACTGAAATTAACTGTAATAATGTAGATAATATCCAATGTTCATACATATCTATATCTATGTAGAGTTGGTTGTTTACACTGGAATTCTTAAATGTTTGAATTGTACAGTTTACAAACACACAGGCATATAGGAAACTAAAGATTACTAAATCTTTTACTTTCCCTCCCAAAGTTCTTTGTAAAGCAAACTCCCATGTCCACAGACATTTATGTCTATGCCCATGACCTCCAGCGCAGAAGCGTGACGCTGCCCCCTGCTGGCTGTTCAGTGAATTAGTGATTTGAATAATTATCCCGGCTCTGTGTGTGTATGTGCGTACAGTATATATTCTGTCAAACTGTAAATAATTAAGTTGTTAAACGTTTACAGGGCTTCGAGAGGTAGTTGATAAATTGTCATCTTCATACTCCACTAAATAAAAATAAATAAAGTACCCGAGTGACACCATCAAAGCATCTATCTATGTATTTGTTTGTTTGTTTGACTGACACTTGACCATCAAACAGTGCAAACAGTCTGCTTTCAGTTCTTCAAATGTAATATATGTAATATAAATGTGTGTGTGTACATATGCATACTGTCCAAGCAGCTTAAGCGCCTATGCAAATTGTTTCAAGCTAGTTAAATCAACATTTTTAGAATACATTAAAACAAATGCAAACAAACTACATAGCAGAAAAAAATATTAAGATTAAGAACACGGGCTTAGTTACAGATTTCTCCATTATGTGGGTTTATAAAGTTCCATTAGCAAAACATCGAATTTAAAATAATGAAGTAAAAAAGAGCCAACACGGGTATTTGATGGGAGGTACAAGTTACACTGGGCTTCTGCAAGGAAAGGTCTGGAAAAACACTTCGCCATACATAAAACCACTGTATACTGTACATATATATATATTGGGGCATTAACACAAAAGTCGACTAGTCGACTTCAGAGGCACAAGTTGACGCCCCCTGATAGAAGTCAACTAGTTGTGTGTTTGCAATGCAATTTCTGTCTCTGATTGGCTGAAGCTGACTTGTGTTCCTTGGTTTAACTAATTATTATAGTCCCTTCATAAAAAGGGCGGTAACGTTGGTGCGAGAAGACAGACACACATCACGTATGGAAATACTTCACTCTAGATCACACAAACAGCATGGTGACCTGCACAACCTGCAAGTCGGTGTTAAAACTACAATAAAAGTACAAACGATCTGCAGAGCCATATGAAATGGCATCAGCTAGGTAACATGGCCAACACTAGCACTGCAGGGAGTCCTCCAGGTCAGAGGACACAGAGTGGCTTAAGCTGTTCCCACTTTTTGTACACTTAAATTTTCCAGAAAATTCAAGACATTTGCCTTTGTTTTGTTTTGTTTGCCTATTTTCATAGTGTAAACCCTAAATTTGCCCCAATATATGCTACCAAAACACTTAACTTTCATTTTAAACTCAATGTACTTTCATTTTAAACTCAAATGTAAAGATAAACCCATATCTGTACTGTACAGTTTACACTGAACTTCAGCAGTGCTACAATGTAAATACCAAAAAACACAAGAATTGAGACGCTCCAAGGGGGAAATTCTGGCAGCAGCCAATTAGCACCAAGGAAAAATAAATAACATGCTCAGATTGGCTACTTTCAAACCTCCCACCTCTGAGTATAATGAGGGATGCATCAAAGGGTAGTAGCCAATCAGCAGCAAGGAAAAATTAAAATAAATAGTGAGCTCGGATTGGCTACTTTCAAACCTCCCGCCTCTGAATACAGCGGTATTTCACCGTCCCAAGACACACTTTCTTTGAGTGTGTCTACATGAGTTCACTGGAATGTAGTGTCTAGTGCGCACTGAGCACTTTCTTCTGTAGTGCACACTGCTGTGGGTGTTGTCCTAAATCGAACACTAACGTTTTGCACTTGGCAGAAGTGATGGACTAGGATTTGATCGTGATTCTTCAGCCTGCCAAAATATCTACCGGCTTTTGTTTACACAATGAATTTCATAGTGATTTTGTTTCCTTTTGTTTTTGTTTAGTTGCCTGGCATTAATTGCTGGCCGCCATTATTCAACTCCGAAAACTTGCCGGAAGTCCCTCCCCTTTCCGATACGTAGCCAAAATGGCGTCTGTTTAGTGCGAATAGTGTCCATCGTTCCGCACTGCGTTTTCTGACCCTTTTCAGTGCACCATCCGGGTACTTTCAGTGCACTGAATTTTAGCTTAGTTGTCAGTGTGAACACACTACGCACTAAAACATAGTGTTCAAAGTGTGCCAGTGCACGATTTTGGACACACTCTGTGTTTCTCTCCACAGTAACAGAACATTTATAGTTATTCTTATATGGAAATGTAGCTAAAATATATGTTAATATTTATGTTAAATAATATTTTTGTCTAATTTAGCACAAATATACAAACATTTATATATTGTCACGAAAAAAGCTGTGATGTCCGGGTCTTGTCCGCCATGCCCCCTCGTCCTCCTGCAGCGTTTATATTCGGGTGAGGCACAAGTCGACAACCCCCGAGTGTAGTCGACTAGTTGTGTGTTTTTTCCCTCTCTGTGTGTGCAATGCGGTCTCTGCCACTGATTGGCTGACGCTGACACGCGTTCCTTGACTTAACCAAGGGAGGGGGAATCTAAAAACAAAACCACAAGACGAGAGACACAGCAGAGGAGACAAATCACATGTGTAGAGATAGACCAGTGCTGGACTGGCCATTGGGCATACGAGGCATTTGCACGGATGGCCAATGGTAAATTTGGGCCGGCACAGAATCCTGTCAGCCGCACCCGTCCCCCTTCGGAAACAACAGCCTAGTGGGCCGGGCAAGGCTGTAAACTCTAAATTCCAAATAATATATCGCCCACTTTTATCTGTGTGTGGTAAATAGTTAATTATTCATCAACTTTATTATTACCAGCATATTCCATTGTCATCACAGTAGAGATTCTGTTGTTCGCCCACTGTAGTTACATTACATTAGTTACACATAAGTTGATTCACGCCTTTGCAGCTATAACAGCTTCCACTCTTCTTGGAAGGCTTTCCCCCAAGATTTTGTAGTGTTTCTGTGGGAAATTTGTGCCCATTCTGTAGAGCAATTATGAGGTCAGTCACTGGTGTTGGATAAGAAGGCCTGGCTTACAATCTCCTTTCCAGTTCATCCCAAGGGTGTTAGATGGGGCTGAGGTCAGGACCCCGTGGGGGCCAGTCAAGTTCTTCAACACAATCTCATCCAACTCATCTGTTGTTTGTCTGTTGCAAGCTGCACTCTGCTGACTGTTGAATGCTCTATGTTGCTATATGATGCGCCGCAGTCCATGGAGAAACGTTGTTCCATCTCACTCTGCATGTGTACACAGCTGCTGATGACAATAAAGTTACCTTGAAACCTTGATCTTGCATTGTGCACTGTGGCACAGTCATATTGGAATAGAAAAGAGTCTTCTCTAAACTTTGTTTACAGAGGTGTCCAAAATGTTTTGGTATGCTGAAGCATTAAGATTATACCATTCACCGGAAGGAAGGGACTTTGCCCAAACCCTGGAAAAAAAGGGTGCTCGTTTTCATCGTACTGTTATTTTTTTCTACCCGTATTCAGGTCCAGCCTCGTGCACTGTGATTGGCTTATCAGTCTTCGTGCTGAAGCTGCCTGAATACGGGTGTGTTTGAATCAGGACACAGGTCCTGGGCCTGCCGCTTCATTTTAACGATACCGCGCTACCGCTCACATCCGAGCCGCAGAGAGCCGGGTCCCAGCCCACAGCATGTTCCGAGCCGCCCTCCGCCTTTCCCTCTCCGGAGCCCGGAGTCTAACAAGATCCCGACCCCAGTACACAGGTAGTTATAAACGCACTCTTTACCCGGGCTTGCTGAACGGTTAGCTCGCAGTTTAGCCACGGTTAGCCCAGCAGACATGTCTGAAGTTCACAGCTTGCTCGGGAATGTGTGGTTCTCTCTCTGCAGACGTTAAATGCTCTCGTATCATTAAGGGTTCTCCTCTCTTTGTCCTTTTGAAAGAGCATTTTGTTAATCAATGTTTTGGTCCGTACTAGTGTTTTTGACCTTGTCCTTGCAATGACCCGTACTCCAGGCCCTTTGAGCTAGCAAGCTCTTACAGAGCGCCCTTCTCATTTATCAGTTCACGTGTTTCTAACCTGAGCTGGTTTTCAACACTGCTGACACGTCCTGAAATTGAAATTGGTATAATATCCTCTTGCTCCTGGGGCGCTTTCCTTTATTTATACAACTAAATGTGTAAAAGTGATTAGCCTCTTTGCTAACGGACGGACTACGTGCAGGAAGAGGAAGCAGCTATGAAAAACTAAAGCTCCGCAAAAGCTCGCGAGAAACGGAGTTGAGACACGACCTGACTCTAATAATTAGGTTAAGTTAGTCTAGGAGTGGTTATTAAACGGTTACACCTACCTGTGAAAATTAAAATGTCCTTTAAATATTGGAACTATAATGCTATTATGTCTGTCTGCAAGACATCTGTGTGCACACGTTTTGGTGAGATTATTTAAAGCTGCAGATATATCGTGCTCAGATCATATCCAGTGAAGATACAATGTCTGATTAATTATCTGAGAGGAGGAAATTAATGTTGGCTATGAAACAGACGATCGCAGTGGTCACAAGGTGTTTTCTGATACCTTACTTCTGAACCGTCGTTACACAATTCAAAGTAAGGTCCACAGTCCACATTGATTTGGACCAACTAGGGAGTGACCGATTTACTTGGTTAATCACTAAATTACTGTCAGGGTATTCAGAATGTGATTCAAGGTGTTTTGAACATATAAATGTGTTAGTAACTTGCGAGGGTGAGTTACAACACATGTGTCCCCCATAAAAGTTCATCAGGAAGTTCACCATATACATGCTGACTATCCTAGCGAAAACCTGTTATTTTCTTACATGTCTTGACACATGATCTGTGCATATAGATGTGTGCCACTTACTATTTATGGTAGCATGCCATTCTTCACTCCCGGTCGCAGACTCCAACCTGAATTCTAGGTGTGACAGTGCTGCTAAAAAGCATGTGAAGTAATCATATACATTATCAACATTATCATAATTTTTACTGGGCTTGCCCCAAAAAAACTTTCATGGGCTTCAAATATTCATTGATTTTGATTCATTGAGTACTTGAATACTCTCTCAAAATCAGCCTTAAAATGTTTTATACCAATAATTATATGTTATGTGTTTACTACAGGTCAAAATATATTAAGCAAACAGCAGCAGTGTGTCCGCAGAAACCCTGCAGAAAAATATAGCAGAAATACTGCTATTGCTGCTTTTGAAGCTATGATCTGAACCAGTTCAAATCATCACTCAATCTATTTCCACCAGGCTTTATAGTGTTAATTTTATTTTGTTAAGAAAGCACAGATGGAGTACTTTTTTTAAACAATATAAAACCTTATAGCAATAAAAAGGCCATTGCTAATGAAATGTGTTTAAGCTACAAATAACAGGACTATGCCCTGGACTTGCCATGTCATTATCTCAGCCTAAGCTGAGAAGCTGCAATTTCTGCATTGGTCTATATAGATGTACGCCTGCACCATATTGCAGTAGGCACTGTTTAATTTAATTACAGTGTGCTGGAATGCAGAGCCAAAGTATCTCACTGCATATCAGGGTCCCCCTTTATGTAGCATTGCAGTAAAAACACATTTTTCATATTTAAATCACAAATAATTTTCCTACTTTAGATTCTGTATGCATTTGTTCATATTTTACTTTCTGCTGTGACAATGTTTGCTAAGTATATAGGGACAGGCCTGAAACATCATCTATAATTTTCATGTTTTCAAATACATTTTATTTTATGTTTCTATGTTGTTGTTTTGTATTGTTTTTCTAACAGCTCCTTTGGCTGCTCGCTCCTACTCCCATGGCAAACAGGAGACAGATGAAGAGTTTGATGCCCGCTGGGTCACCTACTTCAGCAAACCAGATATTGATGCCTGGGAGCTGAGGAAAGGTAGGTTATAAACCTAGAGTATTGACTCCTATTATCAGGAAATAAAAGTAAACCATTTTATCTTCTTTTTTGCTCTTTACGAACTTAAGTCTAACCTCAGCTAAAGTGAGTCTGCCACTAATCTTCCTTATGTTCAGTGCAGACAATGCTTGTGTCTGCCAGCCCAGCATTTCTTGCATATAATTCAAAACTGGTCTTGAATGTAACAAGTTATTACACCGTATCTACACCTTCTAACAACACCAGAGAACATCTCTTTCTCTGCAGAGCACATGTTATGCTTCTTGTGATAACAGAAAAGAGATAAAGAGGGGTGATTGTCCATTATTTCATCTATAACAGATGCTGTTCCGAAAATATAAAATGCTAAAATGGTTTACCAAATATACTCTGCGTATTTAACTTTATACAATACATATATTTGCACATACCGTGGCGTGCTTTGCAAGATGAATGATGTGCATTTCTTAATTCTGTCTTCAGCCACATCCTGATTATCCTGATCATCCAGTTTTAAAATGACTGCTGGCTGCATTTTCATTGTAGACCTATGAAGTAATCTGTCCAAGAAAAACACAAATAGTAAAAGCACATTCTTCCTTTAATGTCCAAACCTCCTTTAAGGTCCTGTTCAAGCAGATTGTGTTCAAACATTTCAGATATAGTTTTAACCACTGAAATGATAGTCACACTATATCAAATGAATGCAAGAATGAATAGAGTTTTTGTGATTGCTTAGATCAGTAGAACACTTGCTATGTCTTACTGAATTTTTTTCTGTTTTCCTGTAGGTATGAACACGTTAATTGGTTATGACTTGGTACCTGAGCCCAAGATCCTGGACGCAGCCTTGAGAGCTTGCCGGAGGTTAAACGACTTAGCCAGTGCCATCCGTATTCTTGAGGCAGTCAGGGTTAGTGGAAGCTGCTTTATTTTGAGAAATGCATTTGGCAGCACCATCGATTGTGTTCCATTTCTGTATATACCCACCCATTTACTGTAGAATATAAGCTGATAAAATCATTTCAAAAGAGCATGGCAGTTTGGCATTTTTACACATTGTTACATTTTGTGTATGTTTTTTTTTTTTTTTTTAATTTAACGCAGGACAAAGCTGGGTCCCACAAAGAGATTTATCCCTACGTCATCCAGGAGCTTCGGCCCACACTCAATGAGCTAGGAATCCCTACGCCTGAGGAACTTGGCATTGACAAAGCATAGACTTCTGCTTTTGTGGTGAGTCCTAGCACAAACCACTCTGCATGTACCCATCTTATCTCTTAAAATATGGTGTCAGACTAAAGTCCTGGAGGACCACAGCCCTGTAGATCAGTTTTTTTCTAAACCCCAGATTGCAAATCATGAAGCCCTAGAACAGTTTTTGTAATTAGCTGACCTGAATGAGGTTTAAAATGAGGTAGAATGCCAAACTATGCATTGCTGTGGTCCTTTAGACACATTTAAGACACATCTGTCTTAAAGGGAGAAATATGATGATACTTTGTTACAAACCTGTATTTCTTCTGTCTTTCCCTGAAGAGTCTTCCGAGAACCTGTTGCTGTTGTCAGGACGGAGTGGACCTCTGTGCTTGAAGTCTTTGACTTGTGTCATAATATTTGTGTTATATTTAATTGGCCTTTATTATGTTCTTTTGCTTGTAAAATATTGATGGACTTAATAAAGGGAGATATATCTGTACTGTATCTGTTGTCTTTTTTTCACCCAAATGCTTTTATTGTTATTATTGTTCTTATTAACTGGCATGAATCCATGGTCACATCACATGCTTGTACAAGCTAGCATGCACTATATGGACAAAAATATTGGGACACAACTGATTTTCAGGGTTTGGGCTAGCCCCCTTCCAGTAAGAGCAATCATAATGCTTCAACATACTCAGATGTTCTGGACAATGCCATGCTTTTGTGGACACAGTTTGGTTAAGGTCCTTTTCTATTCCAGCATGACTGTACCCCAGTACAAAAAAGCCGGGTCTGTAAAGACATGGCTGGATAAGTCTGGTGTGGGAGAACTTGACTGGGACACACAGAGCCCTGACCTCAATCTCATCCAACTCCTTTGGGATGAACTGAAACGCATCAGTCCTACTCGTCCAACATCAGTGTCTGACCTCATATATACTCTAGAATAAATGGGCAAAAATTCCCACAGAAACACCCCACGAAGAGTGGAATCTGATATAGCTGCAAAGGGGGGCCAACAGGGTTGCCAGATCTGAGCGACAGTTTCCAGCCCAAATCTCCACCTAGCAAAAAACTTGAACGTAAAAGTATAGACGTTAGCCTGATAGAGTATGGCGTTATAAAAAGTTTTATAAAATAAACACAGAAAAATGCAAAAACAAGCTCCCAGAAAAAATAAAACTATTTAGTCAGTCACGTGCAGTTTTTATAGAACGGATCTTACCTCGAAGTTTGTTACTCTTTTCTTGAACTGAA
>JBBPDC010000129.1:10812803-10823047 GCA_037974485.1 Hemigrammopetersius urotaenia | reverse complement strand
AAAACCCGCTAAATATTTTAAAAAGCAGCCCAAATTTTATAGACCTGCCCAATGCCAATTTTCCCAGCCCAGCATAACCAAAAGAAGCCCAATTGGGCGGAAAATACTTTTGCCCATATAGTGTAAAAATGATAATGTTCAGTACACTGTAGTACCACTAGGGGGTGTTACTTGAGTGTTTTTGTAACTAGGCCTGGAGTAATGTCTGGGATAGCTAATGGTCACCTACAACTGAGCAAAATCTGTTTACATTGTATTCAGAACTGAATCAATAGATTTAAACTGAAGATTAGGGAAAACAGGACTGCTTCAAACAATTTATAGTTCCACAATGTGTTGGAAAGTCCAGTGTGACTGAAAATAGTTGGAGCAACAGTGCCAGAGCCACGTAGGTAAAGTAGTGTGCATGTTTAAGCCTACTTGTTGCGGGTGGGGCGGGCTCTATCTGGGGGGTGTCTCTTTGGATGGAGGAAAGTCGAGGGCCGTGGGAGTCCCTCTGAACGGCACTCCGGGAGCAGAGGTGAGCTCGGGCAGGCACAACCCTTTGGCTGCCTCTTTCCTCCCTTCTTTTTTTCTTTTTATAATAAATCTCAACATCCATTTTCCTCCTGCTGCGCTCCTGTCGGTTGGATGCGAAACACGAGTGGAGCACTGAGCGAGCACGGACAGAGAGATAAGGAAAGAGAGAAAGAAAGGGAAAGAGACGTCTAGGAAGAAGGGATGGTGGACAATTCCAGCAGCAAGGCGCAGATGGTGAGTGCGGGTGCGGAGAGTGGGCAAGACCCACGTTTTGGCGCAGTCCGGCTGATACAGGGTGGTTCTGTTGGAAAACAGAATCGCAGACCAAAAAATAAAGAAAAGAGGATTGTTTTTAGTCTAGTCTGTGGGTTTTTCGTTTTTTCGATTCCTCGTGTGGATGTGATTTTACTTTTTTGTTGTTTTTATTTATTTTTTATTCGCTGCCCTACTGCCTCTCCACACGTAACACGTCATGATTTCAGTAGTTTTTGTGTGTCGCCACTTCTCCTATATCCTTTAAATGACCGAAAAACTCCAAAAACGTCGAGAATGGGCTCTCTTGCACGTTTTCGTGCACTTTTTATTTTAGTTTTTTATGTGTATCTCTCCCCTATCTCCTGTAGACTCGGTGGAGTTTAAAGTGTTGATTTTCGGGCAGGGTGCCATTACTTTGGAGCAGGCGTCTTTTAAGCTTGAGACTGTTGTTTTGTAGCGACCAGGGGAGGGAAGTTTTATATTCGTAAAAGTATTTACACTAGTAATGTAGATTTGGCCGAAATAAATAATTGATCTGAGTGTGTAAATCGACACGGCGCTCGGCCGGAAATCCGGTCATCGTTGCCAAAACACCCCCGTTCAGGTCAGAGGACGGCCCTGTGGTTAACGTTAGCTAGCACTCGGGTTGACTCCTAAAAGTTGTTTTTTAATCATCTAATCATATATATAGGCGATATTTTAAAGACAGTACGTTCAACACATTAGTGGAGGCCGAGGGAGAGAAACAGTCGCCTCTCGTGTAAAAGTCCAGTTTTATTTAGGAAGTGCTGATGTGTGGTAGCTAAATTGTAAATGAGTCGGTTGATATGATGCAAAACAAACTACCCTAAATAATGTTTCTCTGATCTGCTCTTCAGCCCATCTTCTCTCAGGACAGCGGTCTGGCAGGAGCCTTTTCTCAGGCAGCCCTTGGAGGATCAGCTGGAGTCAAGCTAGAAGCTGTGATGGAGCAGCTCCAGAGGCAGCAGCAGGCCAAGCTGGAGATGGAGCAGAAAGAGAGGCACCTCAGGGAGGCCCACATACTCTATGCCCAGCAGCTGGCCGCCCAGCAAGCCATCATGGCCTCAGCGAGGGCCCAGGGTGCACCCCTGACCCCCGAGTTCTTCAACAGAAGCTCCCTAGAAAGAGTGCCCAAGGGCCACCTGGGGCCTCCAGCCAGCAGAGTCTCCACACAGAGCAGTGTGGACTCTGCACGGGAAGAGGATGATGAGGACGAGATGGACAGAGGAAGGGGATCTGCAGGAGAAGAGGATGAAGACGATGAGCTGATGGATGCTGAGGAAGGGAGTGAAGATGAGGAAAATGAGGGTTTGGAGTTTTTAAGGAAGCAGAGTCTAGCCCTCCAGCAGGCTGGTGTGGGAGTTTCTTCATACCCTTTCCCCGTCTACGCTGCCTCTCCCTCGGCGGCGAAAAAGCGGGCCCAGTCACCCCCACCCAAAGTGAAAGACGAGCCAGAAGACAGCCCATCTCCCACTGAACAGCACTCGTTCACAACGCCAAATGGCCTGTCTGACTGGAGCTTTGATGAGTCAATCAAGCAGGTTTGTGTTGTGTCCATTTCACTTTTGTTTTTATCAAATTCTCCTGCACATAGAAGCCATTGCACTTTTTCAGAATGGCTTTTCCCACAAGTCAGGCATTTAATAAGGTTACACTGAATATATACTCTGATGTATGTGTATTAATTATTTTATTGGGGTGCATTAATATGAAATGTATACATGTTTTATAAAATGCACATATTAGCTTCAACTATCTGGATTGTCGTTGCAGAAAAATAAATCCTTTGATTAACCCCTCCAATAATACTTAATCAAATATGCAAATTTCTGACGCTTATCACTCTGATTTACTGGTCAAATATAAACATCTATGATGCCAAAATGTTATAAGCAACTGTCCACTGACACCCATATAACTCCTGCATAATTGTGCGTTCCTAGATCTTTTTGTAGTACTCATTTGCAAGTCTGATCTTTGATCTGTTTTGAAAAAGGGGCGACTGAATTTGCAATGTTTTCTGCTGTAGCCTCGTGGCACCAGGCTTAACACCCTTAATGGACCACTGTGGACAAGATCCCCCTAACAGAACTGAAACATCAGCATCATACACAACCTTGTTCACAGTAACGAAAAAGAAAATCAGTATAATAAAATACACTATGCTTCAACTATTTCACCTTTTGTTTGATTTTTTTTTTTCTTTTTTTGATATTTCTTTTCTGTGTTCACACTGCTCATCTTTTACCGTGAACAAGGTTGTGTGCTGATGTCTCAGTTCTGTTAGGGGGATCTTTCGAGAGTCTGGTGTCGACTTCTTCCGTCCTTAAAACCCTCAAAGTGTGGTGTTCTGGCAGTTCGCCCAGCAGACTGGGAATTTCATTCTCTCTTTCATTCATTCTCTCTTTTCTTCCTGCGTTCTCACTTTCCTCTGTTGTTCCTGGCCCGTGATGTTTTCTTGGAACAGACACTTGGCAACATAATGCTGTCTTGGCTTCTGTCCAAAGAGGCACGCCGTCAGGGCTGCCAGACAGAAGGCAGAGGTGTTGTGGACGCGTGCCTCCGCAACAGGAGACCAGACCCATTCGTTACTGTTACTGTTGAAGCTCACTTAAATGTGCTAGTGTTTTAAGTTGTAGTGTTTTTTCAATTCTATTTATGAGGGGGAGAGATGGTGTTTTCTCCAAAGCAATTGTGTGAAATCTACCCTTCTAAATATACTTAATTTAACGTATCTATAAGTATATTTTAAGTTGGGCATTATAGGCTAATAAGAAACATTCAGCATCAGTGTAGACTTTTGACGAAGTTTACTGTAACCTATTTTTTGCGGTCAGCTGCACCTCTGTGCAAATCAGAGAGAATTATTTTTGGTCTGCTATGGCCTCTGAAAGCCTTTTTGTTGTGTGTGTTGTGGATTAGACCCACTTTTCCATTTGAGTAGTTGAAAGAATTGCAAACTTGAGGGATTTGGGAGTGCATTTATGGAAACGGTCTCACAGTTTTCTGAGTGCAGTCATGGCATTCCTTTAATTTTAACAACCATTTTAGAGGTCTTGCTTTTAAACTCCAAGATCTCTTATTACTCATAAACTCGTAATACCAGACGCATTGGTATGAATTTCATTTTAGATGCAATTCCAGGGTTCTATGGTGGTGGGAAGTGAGGCTCCATGTTAATGGGTAGTGCTCTGATGTTTTCGTCACACCCAAGTCACTATATATTTAGAGGCTAATGGTGTGTGGGTGTGGGCAATAAAATTGCCTGTGTACAAACTCGCCAGCTGGGTGTAGGCTGCATTGTAGCTGGAGTCAGTTTGACTAAGGGAGCTTCCACGTCTGTGTTTGGAGAAGCAATCATGAGCTAGCACAGCATAGTCATCCATTTAGACATGTGTCCCATGTCTGGATTTGTTTATACCTTGATACCTAAACATTTTAAGAAAGTGAATGCTACAAACCAGAATGCTAAGATTAGATGAAATGGAAAAACACGTTTATCCAGGTCAAGGTATATATAGGTTTCATTAAGATCACTTATTTGTTCCATGAAAATAATGAAATGGTTCACCCAGTTGTACAAGTGATTGCACACCCTTTTTTTTCCCCCCTTCAGTTTTTCCATCGTTTGATTTTGGCCAAATTAGTTAATTTATGTTGTCTTTTTGGCAGATCGCAGCAAAGCACTGTAGCCATGTTGTGTTATGAGAGGGAGGGAAACCTGCGCTTTTTAGAAGTTTCACCTTCTGACTGGTCTCTGACTTTGGTGGAGGGGAATTTATTGTTTACTGACAATTTCCTTGTCTCTCTCTTTGTTTTGCTTTCTTTTTATCTTCCCCTTCTTTATGTCTGCTCTTTAGTATTTAATGATGCTGTGCTGTGGTAACAGTATCAGATTGCAGTGTGTGTGTAAGGGGGGGGGGGTGGTTGGGAAAGGGAAGGGACTGGTTTGATGGCACTGACTACACAAAAGAGAACAGATGCCACAAATGGCATTTTCAAATGAGGGTGGGGGTTGGCTTTTTGGAGCCTTTCACACTTAAATGGATTCAGTCAATCGGTAAACACAGTCACGCACAGAGACCATGGAAATGTTTACATATAATCTTAGCAAAGAAGGGAATTAATTGGCAGCGTAGAGATAAAAAAAAAAAAAAAACAAGTTGAAGCTTGCTTTGTTTTTGGTCTCCATGGGGAATGACCTACTGGCTTACTGAAGTAATGTGCGTACTGGCTCAAGGAGTAACCTTTTAGTCTTTATTAGATTGGGAGTTTTATTAGCCCAAAGCTGTAGTGTGTCGAGGTATTTTAGGGAAGAATTTAAGAGCTTTTTCACACACAGTCAAAGGGTGCTGTGTGAAATGTGAATTATCCTCAGAGAAGCTGTCTGGTTGCTGTCGCCACAGTTGTAATGTTGACTGATGTTTTCAGAGACTACCTGAACAACTCCAGTGGCATAAGGCCTTTTTTGGTCACACACACTGGTAGCAAGCTTTTTTTCAGTGACTGCTACAATGCCTCTTTTGTGGTCCTCGGCATGCTAATCTAGTATGATTAATGGAGGTTTAATCAGGTTCCAGTGGACACTGGACAACGTGTGTGCTGAATTATGGCCAGCCTGGTTTGAGGTTGTTGCTGTTTTGTTTTTGTTTTTTTTTGATTGTGTGAAATCCAGTTTGAGACCTATTTCTGGATCATTTTACACATTTATACAGGCTGCATTCTTGCACTTGTAATCTTTACCAGGTCGTTTTACATGAACACTTCACATTCCCACTACAATAACCTTGTGTGGTGGGAGAAGGTCTGTGCTTCTACTTTTTTTAGGGGCTGTTGCTGAGATAGTGTTACTAAGAATTGTGTACTGATAGACAAAAGGTCTTTTCAACCCAAGGTGTCAACGAGATGTTTCCATGGTCCCTCATCAATCTCATAAGATCCCATCACCTTTTTTTGCACTGTTAAAGACTGTGTCTGGATGTGGAGGTTCAGCACTCTTTCCTCTGGTTGGAGGACGACCTTGTTTGTCCAACACTGTTGCATTATTTAACCGTCACCTTGGCAACACATCAAGCTTTTACTGGCAGTGCAGCCAGCTGGTAGCAATCAGTTTCTATTAGCCTATATCAGGGTTTACTGTTTCTGTGGGATGATTTGCCACATAAATTATGAATTGGACCTGGCACCTGTGTCATTTCTCTAGGACAAAATGTTGCTGAATAAGCTCTTGGCATGTATTCAGACAGTTTTAATAGGTTCCTCCTATATGGTTTTTTTGCTGGTTTAATTAGGGATGATCACAGTTCCTGTTCCTTTACAGCCTGACTGGCCAATAGGCAAATTGTATTCATTAACCTGAATGAATACATTAAACACACTAGCACTTGCTATGTGACATTTCATTGTTTGGAACGTCAGTACCTAAGCTGAATACTTTATTCAACATGAATAAAGTGCTGTTTGGAAAACCAAGCCGAGTGACTGTTTAGCAGTGAGTCATATCGATTTAAGCTATGATTTGGGACATGTGCAGCTGCTGTGTGTTACCTCATTAAATAACAATTCAGATAAGCCTAAATGGTGCATTGACCAATTGCCAAGTGTGGTAAGCAATTCCGATTCCAATCTTGGCCAGTGCTGATTGTATATTGCTAACAAACTGCTGTGTGGCTTCCCACAGTTTAACATTTTGTGTTTGAGCAGGAAACGGTTATTGTTAATAGATTTATCATATATATTAGTTTTTTTCCCCTCATCATCAGACCCTGGCTGTGCGTGGTGGTCCAGCTTGATGGAGCGGTAGCATTGGCCGATATTGCAAGACAACTCTCCTGGGTCCTATGATGTGATCACTGTTGTCAATGTAAAGCGCAGCCATCTGTGAGATAGATCAGAGCCCAGTTCTCTTAGTCTGTGCAGCTTCTGTCTTTAAGACTGGCACTTCTGGATACTATGCTTTGTTAGGGCAGATATTTTGTTTAAACCTGGCAATGGACAGCAGTTAGTGGCTTCAGATGGTGTAACAGTGTCTCACTGTGTGGTAATTTGAATCAGTCATTGTCTTGCGCTTTTTCAGTTGGGTGATGAAAGTAGCATGAACTGTGTGGTTGGGCAGGTACTTTAAAGCTGGGTTTGGAGGCATTTGATAGTAAAAACCTTTTAAAGGCTTGGAGTCAGTATGTGAGGTACAGGAGGGGTTTGGTGTGTGTCTAGATTGTCCAGCCCCACCCAAAGGAAACATTCCAAGTGGAATTAAGAGTTCCTTCTCTTGAAATGGTGAGAATTCCCACCGGGGGCCTGTGCACGAGCAAAGAATAGAGGGAGTGGCCCGGCTACAGTCGTCCTGTGATTTGTGACCTTTTCTAGTCAATTTCACTGCATGTAACAGAAGTAGTAATAGAGGGGATTGGTAATCGAGCAGAAAGATGGGGAGGGGGGGGGGGGCTGCTTTTTATTTCCCTGTCCATTTCCTTTACCTCTCAGCAAGTCTAGAATGCCTCCCCCCACCCAAACCCTTTACCTTCAATGCCTGTCCTGACCTGCCTGAGGTTGTTTTCTTTTGAAAGGTTTTAGATCCTTTAGCTTCAACAGAAAAAGAAAATAAAGCCAATTTGCTTGCAATTACGGTGTTGCTGTTATTTTGCCTTAATGTGTGTGGGACATGTGTTGTGCTGGAAAAATAATTGTCATTATTTCAGTTAAACGTACAATAACCCCTAAGACGGAAGGCGTTATCACATAACCTATAGTAAAATAGATTCTTGACATCCTGTATGTGTCTGGCTATACATGCGTATCGAAACCAATAGCAGTATATCATTAATGTTAGCTGAAAGTATGTCAGTTGAGTACATGCAATGTAAAACATGTTCTCTTGGCAAAGTATTAGTATAAAGCTTCAAGCATCTATGCGTAGAGCTTGGATTTCAATGATGGTGCTGGGCAGTGATGGACCTGTGTGGCTTACAATGTTCACACCTGTGACTTTCTTTGAAAGACAATCTGGTTTCTAGTGTAGAGCCCAGGCTGTAGTCAGCCAGTGGATATGACCCTTGCCTCAGGCCCTTTTAAAGCTGCTTGGCCCTGGACAAGCAGCTACAGGCTCCTCTGTGGCCCTTTGTCTCTGTAGTGACTATTTATCTCTTTTATGTAGCCATTGTAATTGAGCTATGGGTTTTAATGTGAAATTTTACCATTACAACTTTTAATATGCAAAGTTTTCAAATGCATGGTATATGCTTTGTGGTGTTCTGGATGTTTTAGTTTCAAACATTTTGTGCCTTTGCTTCAATGTTCTGTATTTGTTACATAAGTCTTAATTGACTGTATCGGCCACAGCAACTGCTTTCCCATCGCGTGTGATGGCTTACAGCCAGCTAGGCACGCAGCCGTCTATAAAGAGAAGATCCTTTACAACACCCCCACCCCTCCCAGCCCCTCGGCTCCTCAGCACAGCAAGGAACTGAATAAATTATTCTTTGACTTTCAGCAGGGAACCATAGGACCAATTATTTGATTTGGATTAAACATTACACAGCCCCCTGCAGTGCTTTTAAGTTGATTTCAGTGAAATGGCTCATGGAGCAGCTGCGCCAGAACTCTCATTGCCGTCTGGGCCCAAATTTTCTAATCCCACAAAGAGGAAGATTCCTGCCGTGATTTTCCTCGGTATTAAAGTACTTCGAAAGGGAAAATAACCCAAGCCGTTACACCATATATAATATTTATTATATATATTTTTTTTTACCAATCATAGCACCTGGTGATGGAAGATATCACCTGGTAGGATTTCTTAATTTAAGTAGGTGCTTTTTAAACTAGTAAAAGGGTAAACAGTAATCCGTACATAAATATAATAAATGTGTTCGTTGTAAACATATCTAGAGATGTCTAGATCTTGTTCTTTTATCCAGCTCAAAAGATATCAACAAACTTTGTTGAATAAATCACATGGGGTTATAGTCTGACGTATTGCTTTGCAGCTTTTGGATTTTTTTTTCTTGGTTTATTTTGTTGGTTTATTTAGACTCTCTTTATTCTGAGGTGTTTGAGCGCCTCCCATTTACATGTTCCTGATGCAGAAGTTGGTTTTGTTTTGCATGCTGTATGAACCTTCCAGGCTTTAGCATTGTGTGACCTCCAGACTGCCTGTTCTTCATTTCCTCTAAATGCAAATACTTACCCTGCTTTTCAGCCCACTGTAAAGTTTGCACTGACTGGCAAACAAATCTGTTTGATTTTCAGAGTTAGTTTGTTGAGGAAGAATCCAAAGTATGTGTTGGTTTTTCAGTGGATCTGCTCAGATCTTTGAAAGGTTTGTTTTTATTGTGCTGGGATCTTTCCCACCAGAACATTTTTATTTTCTTCACCCATTGAATTCGTTAGAGTTACATCCTATGCATATTGCTGGGTTTTGCAATGTATACTCTCAACCACAAAGGAACCGTGCATTTACACTTGAAACATAAGGCGTTTGTCCTGTCTTCTAGAGTAATTATTTGGCATGGTCAGTTAGGCTATGCAAGTTTCTATTGAACTGTTATGGGGGAGGGGACTTCATTTCCTCCTGCTAACCCAGATGGTCATCTGGTTCCTCCTTGGCTAATTTGCTCACTCATCAATCAGTCTTCTATAATATGATTAGTAAGGCCAAAGCCTGAGCAGTAAGCCTGATAACAGCTTGCTGAGTTTATAAATGTCTTGACTGTCAGATAGTGGTATACAATCTGTGAATGTGATTGTGTGCAAATGCCATGTTACCTCAAAGAAAGGATTGGTTGTTTCGCAAGCACAGAGGCCAAAACTGTATTTGTAAACAAGTCCGAGGGACTGTTTATAGTGGGTGCAGCAATTTCATGATTTTAATACTCGTGGCTCTTTGAGGTATGATACAATCTGCATGTGTGCTTGCATACAGATGTCATTCTTGCTCTCAGACATGCACACACATCACAGTACCACACAGTGTGTCTGCCCTCCACAGTTGCTCCCCTGCAGAGTGTGCTGTCCTCTGGGTCCAGCTGGTGTGTGTTAGCTTTAAACTCTGAAGATCTCGCTCTCTCCCCAGCTGTGATTCACTTAGCATATTAAAGAGGGGGATGGAGAGAACTCCTGTAAAAGTGCTTTATTACCTTTCTGCCTTATCCTTTCTAACTCTCCTCAGATGAGCTCTGGGGCACAGGCTGGATAGCCTGTTATCAGGCGTATGCACCAAGGGACTATTACACTTTATAAGTGCTTTATGAGACCAGCCAAGAACAGCTGTGATGTAGAGCAATTAAAGACAGTGGTCTCAAACATGCTAATTATCAGAGTGCCTGAAAACTCAGAGCAAAATGCTCTTGTTTTCATTTGTGTGGTTGTGCTGTATCCCCATATAGATATACACACGTGTGTGTGTGTGTGTGTGTGTGTGTGTGTGTGTGTATGTATGTATATATATATACACA
>JBBPDC010000129.1:10767922-10811924 GCA_037974485.1 Hemigrammopetersius urotaenia | reverse complement strand
ATATAGGTATTTTTTTGGGTGGCTTATATGGATAGTCTCCTCTTCCCCTGAACTAATCTTGGTTTCCTCTGGCTCTTTGAAAATGGTGTTGATTTTTAAGAACTGGATGCGTAATGGTGCAAGTGTGCGTTTATAACTCTGAGGCCTCTTCAGGTTTAGTGGTCTCCAAACATTCTGGGATTTGTTTCTCCTACACTTCCTTTCTGTTGTGCCCTCAACTTCCTTTTTGTCATGCTGAGGCTTGTTTTCTGTCACTTACATCTTTGAAGCTAAGTGTCCTTCCCCCCCCCCCTTTCAGAATGGCAATGCAAGTTGGAATGAAGAAAGCGAGGGAGGGAGAGCAAGAGGAGAGGCGTCCAGAGACTTTGCCAAGGTAAAACGCCAAGATCCAAAAGTCGTCATCTTATGCTCTCAAATACTGATGGTTTCAAGGCGATGCTAGAAACACCTGCTGCTCAGATGTTCTCATGATGAAATCTATAAATAAGATCCATTTATAATGAATATTGGGCCTTGATTGTGTTTTTATTTGCAGCTTTATGAATTGGACAGTGACCCTAACCGGAAGGAGTTTTTAGACGACCTTTTCACTTACATGCAGAAAAGAGGTCAGTTAACGGATTTCTTTTTATTGTGTACCACAGTTAGAACATTTCTCTCAGTATTGCAGCTTAAACATTTGAAAAGTGTCTCTTACACAGCTTAATTCAGTTTAGCATGATTTTCATGAGAGTAAGACCCTGTTCATACTTGACATTTCTTGGCGTTTTGGGTGATCTTGGGTGATCTAGTCATAAGAGAGCAAAACGGGGTACAATGCATCTTGGATATACATTATAATTAATTATAGTTATAATCACATATACTGCATTTGAACCCATATGTTGTGTGGACCAGTATGACCACATAACATTTGTAGTGTTAAGTGTCTAAGGATGAACAGGGCCTGAAGTTTTGAAATCTGATCTGACTGGTAAAACTACCCAGAGATCCTGTTTGATTCAGATTTAAAACCACCTTCAATTTCATTTTAATCCTTTTGCATGCATGTGTCTTTTGCCCTTTAGACCATTTTGTCATTTTAAATGAGGAATGCTAAAAATCATTTCGTTTGTATGGTTGAGTGATCTCTCATTGAACTTAATGTTGGCCTCTTCAACAGTTCTTGCACCTTTAAATGCAATCCTGTATACCTGTTCTTCAGAAACTGGACAATATACTGATCCACTGTGAAGATTAGCAGTGGGTGTATAGGTCATAAGTTTCTTTACCCACACTACTGCACAAAGTTGCCCTTGAACATGAAGCCATAATACAAAGCCAGCATATTATCCAGCAAGTAGCCGTTCTGGTGGTTATGTTTTTAGACATATGGCTGTAGAAACAATTATTCTCCAGCTTTATTTGACACCCATGATAATCACAGACTTAAACTTAAGCATAATATGAAGTTGGCTTCTGAGAGTGTGTCGCCCCTTAAGTTAGTTAAGTGGAGTCATATGTCCCGAGTCTGTGATTGTCATATTGTGACACTGAGATGAGTCTGCCAGCGTCATCAGACAGGCTAAGCTTTCAGTGACACAGCTTGACGGGGCTATTAACCTCTACCGTAGGATTTAAACTCAACCAGATGGGGAGCTGTTTGTAGTGCTCTGCCAACCCCCATCCTCTGTTTGTGTGTGTGTGTGTGTGAGTGTGAGAGAGAGAGAGAGCGCGAGAGACAGAATGGGGGTGTCAAGAAGTTAGACTTGATAATGGAGGGTGGACGGCAAAAGTGTGATCATGCCAAATGTCTGTCAGCAGGCTCTACTCCCGGTGATTAATGATTGTTTGTTTGGCTGCTTCAGTGTGAATGACATGATATTCAATGCAGACACTGTTATGTTTCCAACAAGCCTCTTTTCATGAGATTTGTTGTTCCTGAAATCTGTCAGATAGTTCAGTTTTCTTAGGACAGAAAGGCAAGGGTGGTGTATTATCTCACCTATTCCTTTTTTTCATCACTAAAGGTGGTGCCTAGCATGGTGGACATTGTGATTAATATATGAAATATATATTTTTTTAATTGACTTGACTGCAAAGATATTTATTTGTCATAGTCGGCTCAGTTTTCTTTATAAAGTGCATATTGAATCAAATAAATAATACACTTTAAAAAGACAATAAGAGAGACTGAGACAGATGGACAAAAAGAAAGGGGACAGACTCAGAGAGGTGGGGCTTGACAGACAGAGACACAGACTTACAGACATGCACAGGAAGAGAGTGATTGATCAGTGCCAATCGTAGGAGTTCTTACAGGACTGTACGAACAAACTTGTCCATGTAGCTGTCAGCCTCTGTCTTTTTCTCTGCAGTCCATCCTGGAGGACTATAGTCTGTGCAGTGTCATTAGTTTTACTTACTTGTAGAAAATCAGCTTTTTTCCCACTTTGTGCACCATTGACTGTTTCAAGAATTTGAATAGAATGAAACCCTGACTCCTATTGAAGCATGCACACTGCTTTCTCATACGCATGGGCCTCTATGCATTGTCGTACTTGTCAAAGTCTATGAAACCTGATAAGACTAGAAGAGCACAGAGGCAGGGGCTGCAGGCGAGTTGGGTGAGTGATGTTTGGAGAGTGTGTGTGTGTGTGTGTGGGTGGTTGGGGGTGTGTATTTGGGGGGGTGCAGGTGGGGTTGCCACTTGCTTGGGGCCTGGGCTGGATCAGATAGAAGTGGGGGAGAGGTGGATTAAGAGGCCCCCTATCCTTTTGCAGAAGATTAATGAGTCTCTAAAATGTAGGGCCCCACCTTTGATATGAGGAGAATGACAGACAGTGGAAGAGAAGAGACAATGGAGAGGCTGGGGAGCATCAGTGGGGCATAAAAAAGGGGAAAAGAGGAGAAGGGAGGAGGAGAGAATGGTGACTAGAGGAAGTGCAAGGGGTGGTAAAAAAAAAAAAAAAAAAATTCAGGTCAGCCTGAAAATGTTAACATTTACTATGAAAAGTAAAGGAGACTCCAAACACAGAATAAGGAAAGTATGATGAACATCCAAATGATAATTTGCATATTATCAAAGTCCCTGACCAGACAGACTGGTTTGACAGTGCAGTATTTTAGCACACTGAGTATTTCACTGGGAACCTTTGGGGGTTCTTTTAAAGCTAAGGATGTTTCAAAAACCATTTGTGTTCCAAGGTTGTGTTTCACCTGTTTTATTCTCCTAACCAGTGTAGATTGTTTATTTGTGGAGGTTTGGTTTAGACCTTTTTCACTGACTTCCCTGCTGCAAAGAAGGGATAGGAAAGAATAGAATGTTTTGTGCTGAGTTAATGGTAAGTGTGGCATGTCCTGTTTGTGGACGTTTTGTCTTTTGGCTCCCCTGAGGCTTGTTATTCCCTTTACGTGTGTTTATGACATCCTGCTGAATGCACTTCCTCTGTGTTTTTATGTGTTCTGCTGCTCCCCTGCCCAAGCTCTCTACACTTTTATGGCGATTGACCAGAGATTTATATTAGAAAGGAAAGAAGAGCCGCCTCCTCTGCCATGCACACGTCTTATAAGTATCATCAGTGTTGTTTCATTTCTGCTCTGAGATACTCTGAGCCGTCATGTACTTTGTACTAATTCTGTTTCTTCAGGTATGTTTGTATTTGATTACAATGTCTCAGAAAGCCCAACCTACGGTGCTACACAAACACTGCATGAATGTTACTCAGTCACACATACGTTGGATTAACAATCATCTTTATGTGCAATACTTAGTTATTGCTAGTTTGTAAATCTTGGATCTAGTTTTAGCTGTTTTTCATTTTTGTTTGTGGGCCATGTAGCAGTCTGATCGTATTAAAAAATTAGCTTTCGGTTTGAAAGCGGATGTAAATAACTTGAAGAGGAAATGCATAGTGACAGTACTCCTGGCCAAAGCCTGCTTTAAATGTGGGAGTTACTTCTTCTGCCAGATAAAGACTGCAATCTAATTAATGTCTTTGTGTGAGCTAACTCATTCATCTTAAAGCAGTTAATGATTTTTTTTTTTTTTTTTGCAAGTCAAGCAAATAGCTTTGCCTCAGTAATCCTATCTTAACCTCTTGATATTAGCCTACCTGGCACAGGAACTGCTACAAGTGCAGGTTGATTTTACTGAGCAGGTGGCTAGAGAGTGGCAAATGAGAATAGGCTCTGCAGTGTAGAAAGTGTAGATCATTTGAAAAGGAATTGATTTGAAAAGCAATGTATATGATCTACCAGTGCCATATCTGTCAGATTATTTGTTATAATAGTTTGCAAGTGCTTGATTACATTAAGGAAAATTTACAGGATTTAGCTTTTTTTTAATCGTTCTGTAGGTCAAATCGGAGATTATCTTAAATTCGACCATGATTCATGAATGAGAATGGGATTTAGTTGCTGAGGGTACGCATGTTTGAGAATTAATCGTTTGGAGGATTGGCCTGTGTTGTCCCCAGACGCTGACATAGTTGTCAGACTGTGTGTTGGCTGACAGGGTTCTTAAAACAATAATCCAGACTCCTCGTGGTGCCTCCCACCCATGTTGTCTAGGCAAAGAATTGCTGCTATTTATGGATTTTTGGATTAAAGTTTTGAATTTAGATTATTTCGTTTTCTGACCGAACCCATGTGTGCGCGCACGTACAGGATCAGCATTAACATGAATGAAAATGTGACACAGCAAATCATGAGGGATTTTAATGTTCAACCTCTGACTTTTCCTTTTATCTGGTTGTGGGCACTTTGATGTTAAAGCTCTACTCCTTTCACTGCCTTCTGTACTGCAGAGAGTTTTTCAAGGCTGCATCTGTTGACATTCGTTCTAAGGCTCCTGAGCTGTCTCAATGTTGGTCCTATTGGATTGAGTTTTATCCTCAGTGGGGCTGCAGCCATCTGTAGCCAGGAACCCAAGAGAGCACAGCTTCACACTGTCTTGGTGAATAGGATGGCCCTCCTTCTCCCTCACCACTCAACGCAATGCTAGCTAGCTTGGTCATCTGTTAGCTGCCTTGGTAGTCCAGGCTCCCGTCCAAACATGTTACCCTGTCCTATAATGTGTTAAGGGCAGTACAAAAAAAAAGCTGTGCTTCTTGTAATGCGAAAGAAGCACATGTCTGCTTTCAGCTTCCCAGTGTTGGTTGTACTGTGTGATAGGGGGGTTCTAGTGTGTGGAACCAGAGATAACTAAATATGGCAGAAATGGCAGAGGGGAAAAACATAACCTTTAATGGCCATGCCGCTACATGTTGAAAATAATAAAACAACAAATTCACAGTTTGGAGCCTTGAAGAGGTATACTTGGTCTGTAACAATGTTCAGGTATGTGCTATCTGCAGCAGAGTTTTTGTTTATTTTTCTGTTTTATGTAATGTCACTGATGGTTTGTTTGTTTTTGTTGTAGCTCTTTTGCTCCCTTCGTTACCGGAGAGCAAAAATATTATCCCAATATCCGAAAACATTTTCCTTCATCTCTATCACAGTATTTTTAAAGGTTAAACACTGCCTTCAGAATCTCGGTCACGGCTGTTTTCAAACATATAACAATTGCATTATGTTAAATACAATGGCTAATTGCTAAGTGCTACTAATTATACTCTGTTTAACAAAACGTGCAGTTGGTCAGTCATACTATTTTGTATAATAAGATAGCTACTAGCCTGGAAAGCTTGTGTGTTTTCCTTCTAATATGTGTAGCCTATTAGCATATCTTTCTGCCTCCCATGCAGCCTGAGAGAACTGCCCTCTTCAGTAAATATTACCTAACCTGCAGCTACATTTGACTGAAACCTGGAGAGAGGCATGAAGTGCAGCAGGGCCACTTGTACTCTCTAAACTTAGTTTCATAATTTATGCTGTTTTTGTAGCTCATTACACCAGATTACATCCAAAACATTTTAAGGGGTATTTAAAGATTTGAGGGTTTTTTTAAGCTTCATTTTGTAATTTTGTGGATATGGCTGAATGTTGTCATGGACAATAACTAGAACAACATTCTGTAATTCTTATCCCTTTTTAGAACAAACTTGTGTTTTTCTGATCTGTCAGTTGTGTAAGCAGGTTTGTATTTAGTAGTATTTGGTCAAAAAGCTGGCTCTTTCCTCCATATTGAGTGTTTTCTTCCCTCACTGGTTGAATGATGGCAGAAAGATTTTCTGTATATTGTGTTAAATGTCACTCTTAAAGTGTATGCCTGGATTAAGTTGCAGATTAGAGCCTAAATGAATACCAGTTCTCTATATTGCTAGCTGACATCTTTGTTACTGTGATATAGTTAAAAATCAGGGTGCATTTCTGGGGGACAGGCCTACATACAGCTAGTTTCTTATTTTTTTTTTATTAACAAACTTGAGGATGTGTCTGATGTGTACAAGAGATTAATTTATTTCTGTAGAATTTGCAGTGTGTGTGTGTGTGTGTGTCTTTATTTTTCTTTTTTTCTGCTACATTATGCCATATATACCTCTGAATTACAAATGAATGTTATGATTTGTGAATATCTTCACAGTTCTTGAGGCCTAAACTATTCAAAACAGATCAATAGAAGTCTTAGCCACCATATCATGCAGGATGTCTGATCCAGTGTGAGACCATGCATTTCCTGTGCCCCCGTCGTCTTTCCTTTCATTGCAGCCCTACAGTAAGAAAGGCAATCATTGTTTAGGCCCAAGTGTGGTATTTCCTTCATCCAGCAAGCCTAGCAAGGCCCTGCTATTGGTTCATTAGAGAGTAAAGGCCTCTTAATGTGGGCAGCTGTTTCCTCTATATGCAGGGCAGGGGTCAGATCCACTGACCTGTTTTTTACTAGCAGGATGGACGGAACGGGGAAGGGAAAGCAAAAACGCGGGAATAGAGTGAATAAAAATTTAGTTTTTATAGCTGTGGGTTATATTAAACATTAGTTTTTATAGCTGTGGGTTATATTCATTTGAGATACTCAACATGAAAACTGTCCAGTTACCTACAAACAGATACAATATAAAAAAGAACAATACACACATTTGATTCTAAGTTTTTAAATCCAAGAGCGTTCAGAAGTTTGTTCTGTTGCTTTTCTCTTACGGCCAGCTTGTTAGTTGTGACTGATTTGTTTAAGGCTTAACAAGGTCAGGTCTTGCCTGCGCAAACACAGTCTGTCAGGCTGAGGGGGCAGTTCTAATCACAGCACCGCTCTGCCTAATGTCAGGGCTCACTCTTTTATGCCATTAACCTTTCCTTTTTTATCTTAATGCCTTCTCCCTTATATGGCCAAGGCTATGTGATTAGTGGGGTTTATAAAAGCGTTTATAAGAGCTACTTTTAGTCACTTTCAAAGTTGCCGTGATGTACAAAGTACTGAATAGCTTTTCCACCACGTATGAGCTAAATTAGTTTTACAGTTGAGCATGTCACAGGGTCTCTCCCTTGACAGTACTACTTCATGTCTCTTGCTTTTGACCTGTTCCTAAATCCCTAGCACGGTGACCTGGGGTTAACCCGAAGCTTGAGCCCGTTCACTGATCATTTGATGAACGAGTAATGTCATCCCCAGCGTTAAATAACTCGTTTTCAAAGCAAGACCTTGCTCCTGCGTCCCTAGGGAGTGCTGGGCCCTGTCTTGGAAGCCTGCAGTTTTAAATCACTCCATGCTCTTTGGGTAAATGAACACGTCACGCCTGTTGGCGTACCCTTGAGAGGGGCTTCAGAGGCAAATGAAGGCATGTGCTCCTGTTTAATCCCCACAGAAACACAGCTCAGATTCGTCCGCCTGATGAAAGAATAAGGTTAAATATCATGGTTTGATCTTGAGTGGTTCTTTTCTGCTGTCTGCGTGAGATTTATTTCAGAGATGCCTGCAGGCCACATATCATGAGAGTCAGCCACATGCAAGAAAACAGACATTTGTTAAAGTAGTTGTCCTCATGGTGAAATAGTTCAGCTGTTAGTAGTGTTTATCATTTGAAATGTCTACTGACAGCCACTGGCTGAGAGTCTTACAGTGCTTGTTATCATAGGTTCAGGCTCAGCTTGATTATTCTTCAAGTAATATAGTTGCAAGAGATATAATGAAGATTTATTCAACCCATATAGATTTATGTACAGTGGGCAAATGTATTGAACTTTGCAGCGTTCCCTACAATATCTGCACTAATAAAGTTAACTAACTCTCTCTCTCACTCACACTCTCACACACGCGCACACACGCGCACACACACACACACACACACACACACACACACACACACACACACACACACACATTCTTCTTTTACTTCACACCCCTCCTTCTTTCCCCTCACATTATCTGGGCTAACGGAGTGTATGTGGATTTAGCAGACACAATCCCTCCAAATGAGCTTCATTACACGGGCCTATCCACGCGTCCCCCTGCTGCTTGCACTCACGGATTAAAAACTTGCCCCAATCCTTGCCCAGCTGGGAGGGAAGCGGAGCATCAAGTCTCTCATTGAACCTTTTAATTAATGCATTGCAGCTTCTTCTGGCATTACCCCTTCCCTTCTGCCAGCCACTTTCCTACTTAGTAGTGTAGTGCATATGTAATTGCTCCAGCACCTTTTAAAGAGCAGATGTCAGTTTTTAATTTAAGAGGCAGCAGTTATTTCCACATTTAGTGGGACCAAATGTATTTGGAAAAATGAACATAATTGGAAATAAATATAAGGCGTTTCATTTTTCAAAGGTATTTTGTGTCTGCTTTGATTAAACTGTGTCAGGCCTGTAATGTGGCAGTAATAGCTCCTGCATTATTGTTGTTCATTTGTTTCTTGTTTGTTTGCCTTTTTTTACCATTTAGTATTGTCTCATGTAAGTGAAATACATGGCCAAGATTGAGTGATTCAAGATGCCTTAGTAAATGGAAAAAGTGTTTGAATTCATCTCGTTGCTATCATTAAAAAAGCGGGTGTGCCTCGACTTTGCAGAGCGAAGTGGCACATTTCATTAAAAGTAGAAACTGGGACTACTTGGGTTATGGAGCATTCAAGAAATTCAATAAATATATGCAATAACTGCAATATATACTATATGTGCTTTTCAGTCCACCCTAATAATGTTTTTAATACCAAAATTAATACCAATGTTACACCATCATTGTGCATCTCTGTCCTTGACCGGATATCCAAGGATGAAATTGCATTTTTTAACTCAACCCCTTCATTTTGTCCGCAGGTACACCAGTGAATCGTATCCCTATCATGGCAAAGCAGGTCCTGGATCTCTATAAGCTTTATAAACTTGTAACAGAGAAAGGAGGCCTGGTTGAGGTAATCAATAAGAAGATCTGGAGGGAGATCACCAAAGGCCTGAACTTGCCCACCTCCATAACCAGTGCAGCTTTCACCCTCCGCACACAGTAAGGACTGAAAACACATGAACTGTGTAGAATATAGCGTTGCCTTTTTTTAAACACAATTTTAAAATGTCAGCTGCTCTTTCTGTTTTGAAATTTTCATGACATGGACACACACACACACACACTCATGTTTTGGCATTTACATGTGTTGGCTGTAGCTCTCCATGCAGTGGAGTCTACAGTATACTGATCCGTGTCCCTGTGTCCTGTCTGTAGGTATATGAAGTACCTCTACCCATATGAATGTGAGAAGAAAGGGCTCAGTTCTCCTGGTGAGCTGCAGGCCGCCATTGACAGCAACCGCAGAGAGGGCCGTCGTCCTGGTTACAGTAATAGCCTCTACCGGTTCTCCCCCTCCCCCAGTGGGGGCGCCCCACACCTCCTGTCACCTCCCAAAATGCACCTCCCTGCTTCTGGACACAACGGTCTGCAGAGCACACCTACTCCAGCCCCTAAGAAAGGGACAGGTAATGACAGCTGGATTTAAATGCTCGGGATTAAGGCTGAGTGTTATGGAAATTATAATTCACATTTATCTATATATCTATAATTATCTGAAGTGTCAAATCAGCATCTTTCCTGTTTAAATGCTGATTTTGAATAGTTTTAACTATTGTTAAAATATTGAATTATCACAATAATGATTTTGGTCCAGCCATCAGTTATAACTGATGAATAAATGTCAATATAAAAAAAGCCCCACACTCACAACCTTTAAAAATATAAAATGCTAATTATATTGTTTACATTGTATTTCATGTATTTATTATAGGATATAAATATTTCCCAATAATCAGGCCTTCACATTCCTTCAGTCAGACACGCTATTTTTCAGGGACTCCAGTCGGCTGAACTAGTGCTTCTCTCAAAATAGTAAAGACACTAATAAGTTTAGTATGTGTATGAAATGTTGTTCTGTAATAAATTTCACATGTAGTATTCATACATTACTACACACATTACCCTAATTTTTATTAATTTTTAAAAATGTAAACACACTCTCGGATGCATGCTCTGACTGATATTCCGGGACTCTTATTTTAAAGTGTGGTGATGAAAAGGAGAAATCATTTCAAACCTAAAACATTTATTTAAGTTTGCCAAAGTTTACGCAGTAAAATTGCAAAACTGAACACAGATGGGCAGTACCAAGTAAAACAAAATGTATAAATTATAATATTCAAATTTGATCTTTCTGATCTGTAGCTTGTGATGCTTCATTTTTAGAATGGCTAAAAAGAGTTTATTTGAGAGCATTTCAGGTCATTTTAGCTGTCTAATGCATTCTTAACAGGAATGAATGTTATTTGATTAAAATCTGCCATCATAGTTTTTAGGCAGATGTAAGAGATTCAGTAATGGGATAATGAGAGTCAGGCAACACTAGGAATGCATCTGTCAATCACATACCTATTGTCAACAATTTCCTCAGCTTTGGAGGGATAACCTGAGTTCACGGTCATTGTTGCTTTTGTGCCCCTTGACGGTTCCTTAGAATTTTTCCTGCATTTTCCAGAGCTTTCTTCACACGGTAGCTGAAACGTTACTTTGTGGTTGGAAATGGGTGTGCACTTTGACATTCAAACCAAAAACTACAGACAGACTAGCTGCTGTCGTGTTTATTTCTGCTGGTAGATCGGTCCATGTAGAGTAAAAATGTCTCCATAAATTTGCATAAATTTGATCGTAATCTGTTTTTGATTTTAATAGCCCAGTCCTACTGGGAATAGACCTAACTACCTAAACGCTAATGCAAGCTGCTCTTAATAAACGGTTGGTTAATGAGTTGCCTCTGCAGTCAGAAGGTTGTGGGTTCAATTTCAAGGACTGCTAGTGGCACCACTGTGGTGCCCTTGAGGAAGAGATCATCCCCACACACTGTTCCCCGGGCACTGTGTTCCTGGCCTGCCCGCTGCTTCACTTGGTGAATGGCTTAAATACAGAGGAAGAATTTCATCCTGTTCACACTGTGGGCTGTGGTGTGTTCACAAATTACACACTTTTACACCATGTGGGTAAAAAATTGGATGTGCAATAACAGCACATCCACTACAATTTTCAATGGGTGTGTTTCCATTGTTCTCTATTGAACGCAGTCCTTTTCACTCATTACATTTTCAACACAGGCTCTTTGGAACTTAAACCGAAGGTCACGCTCTTCTACCCTTGCTACACGCCTGAACCAGCAGACATGTTTATCAAGTTGAGTTGTTTGTATATGAAATGGGGCCTGTTTTGTACATCATTGAACCACAGTGTTTTTAATGGTTCAAGCGCCACCTGGTGTCCACATACAACAATCTGTAGTGCAGTTTCTAAGATAAATATATAAGAGAAGACTTTCAGTAGCAAATGAGAATTGTTCTGGTTAACAATAACAATTTCTTATTCTTTAAGCTATTTATTATAATTATATTATTTTTAATAGCCACTGCATTTGCTATAAGACTTGAGAAAAGAGGAAATGTATTTTCATGCTAGGCAAAAAATGTGCAGCATTTTTTAAGAAAGCTGAGTTTAAGGGCAGGCTGTAGCAGGCAGGAAATGTGTGTAGGAAATTGAGCAGTTTTCCTGGCCTGCAGGGGCTGATTGGAAGGGGCCAGAGTGTGAAAGCCATTAAAAGGAAGGTCTTCCTGAGGCCCTGCAGCAGGCAATCACCCTAGAGGGCTCAGCTAACACATTATACATATGACTCCAGTTCAGCATGCAGAGAATGGCCTTACTGTGAAGATGAAGTTATTACAGTGTTTTGACATAAATGTTAGAAATGATACAAACGTTAAAGCACATCATCAGGATCATGCAAGAACGAGTTGCCAAAAATTTAAATTACCCTTCATTAAATAAGATGCCTCTTCTTCAAAATCACCATTTTTATTAATGCAAATCACTTTAGTTGCTGATACATGTATAAACATATTGCATTGTAGTGTTGGTACTGCAGAAAATAGAATTTTAACTGTATGCTGACTGTCTGAGCACTAAATTGGATTAAGCATTAAAATATAATTAAAGAAACCGCTAATGTTCATTAGCATTCAATTGTTTGCCAAATTGCAGTATTTCTCATTTTAGTTTTAAATGTTCATTTCATATGCTTTTCTGAGTGTCTCCTCTATATTATTTTTGTGTTAATTGTTTTTATTTTAGTTTTTGAATGATTATTTGTCTCAAAGTAACAATGAAAATTGTGAGATTTGTTGTAGTATGAATTTGAATTTCATCGTCGCCATGTCTGTTCTCTCACCATCTGCTCTCGCAGTTCCTGAAGACGGTCCTGCCTCCATGTTGCCAGGTCGACTCCCTCTGGCTCTTGCTTTGGGTCACCAGCAGCAGCAGCTGGCCCGGGCTGCCACTCTGGAGCAGCTGCGTGAGCGGCTAGAGACCGGCATGGGTGCTGCTGCTCTGGCCACAGGTGCAGCCATGGAGGCACCAGAGAGGAAGATGGCGCGTCTGGCAGAGGAGCAGCAGAGGCTGCTGCAGCAGGCCTTCCAGCAGAACCTGCTTGCCATGGCATCACAAGTGAACCCTGCCAACTTGCGCATCAACAGCGCCAGTGCACGTGGTGAGTCTTGAGACGCCAACCCACAGCTCTCCTGTAGTGCATGTTGAAATGAACGTTTCTCTAATTGTGTGTTCTATCTTTTTTTGCAGAGGAAAAGCAGGATCTGTCTCTCAGCATCTCTTCAAATGGATCAGCCAGTATCACAGTGTCTGTGGAGGTCAATGGGGTTATTTACTCAGGCATGTACCAGAATGTATATAATTCAAAAACTATTTATGCCTCTCATCACTTCAGAAAACCTCCAAGACAGCAAGCTTGAGAGGAAGAACAAAACATCAGTTGAGACCAGTGTATATTAATACTAGTGTAACTGTTCTCAAAATGTCCCACTGTCCAAAGATCCCACTGTAATAAAAGAACTACATAAGATGCATTTGTGAGATCTTTCTATAATAACACCTGTTTATTTTGATTCCTTTTTTTTTTTTTTTTTTACCCCTTCAGGTTCGCTGTATGCTCAGAAGTCCCCTGCAGGCATGCTTAACTCTGCCACAGCTACATCCGTATGCCAGAGCTCCACCCTCAGCCCCAGTGTTGCCTCCTCCTCCTCCACCTCATCCTCCTCTTCCAAAGGCCCTGGCTCAGCGGAGCCTACTGCTGGCTCTCCTTAGCTCCCAGTAGCCTGCCTAACTATGGTCTTCCTCTCCTGGAGAAGCATGTTCTGTCTATGGAGAGTCTTTGGCCATCCAGTGGTCTGTTAAAGCCAAGTCTACCTCCTATTGAGACCCATCTAGCTCACTTCTGCTGAGAGGGGCCTCCACTTACCAAGAGTTTAGTAACTGTTCTACCCTGTTGCAGATGGCATCTCCCTCCTGCCACATGTCTGCTACAAACTCTCTCAGGACTTGGAAGATCATGAGAATGATCTGATCCAAAATCACAACAGATACCTCAACTATGCTGTTATGAGCACATTTCTGTGCTTCACACGTTCAGTAGCTTTTTAATAGCCGTACAATATGCCTTCTTATATGCATAACACATCCATAGAATCACTTACTTACCAAACACCTCTGCTAAACAATCATGGCAAAAATATACTGCCTAAATCCTACAGCGGGTGTTTGAACATTTTCCATTTTTCCATAAGTAGGTATTTTGCAACACTAACAGTGAATTCCAAAGTATCAGGGCCGAGTACTCCTGATTTATGGATAGAGGATTTCCCTTCTACCTTCATTTTGCTAGTTTTTAAATGGACCACAATCCCTTCAAGTGTTATTTGCAGAGTTGTTTTTGGTTAGCAATGGGGTCAAACTTTCTTCACTTTTTACTTTGTATATTTTCTTGATTTGATTGTGGATTTGTTTTTTTTCCCATTATTTTTAGTTTCTAGATATCCAGAAATATTCATTTGATTTTGAAAGAGTTTTCGATATAGATTTTGAAAAGATTTGAGTATTGAATCTGCAGTTTACACAGCTGAAAGCATACATTTTGCTATTCTTTCTGACTTTTTATTCTTTTGACAGATTGGTCCCTACCAGTTCCTACACAAAAGGTTGGTCTCTACCATTTAATCAAAAGCGTGTAGAAGCGCATCAGTAGAGGGGACAAATGGCTTTCCACAAGTCAATTATTTAGATGGCGTTGGACGATCAGTTTTAGGGTCGCTGATCTGGGCCCTTATTAACATGTTATTCCTTTATTATGTGATTGAGGATTGAGGATGTTTTTTTTTTTTCTGATATGTTTATTAATCTAACCAGGATGTAAAAGGCATGATCATGCTAAAATGAAATAAGAGAAATAGTGGGGTATTTGTTCATAAAGGATCTAAAAAATAAATCAATACTTGCTGATCTTGGTCACAAAATGCTAAGGAGAAAAACAGGAGGAGCGCGGACACGTTTTTGTGCATTTCTCCACTTCCTCGATGTCTTTTTACCTTTCTTTCTCATAACTTTAGGCCTCAAATGCCTTTCCATATTGGAAAGCAGGTTTCTCAGGAATTTCAGGTTGATCTCAGTGGTTTTTACCTCAGCACCACAACGCCTCATGTCTCAAATGAACAAGGCTGGATATACCTCAGTGGGAGAAGTGAAATAGCTACCTCAGAATAGCCTTTGTAAAACTTTGTCAACTTTACCTCGGAATTAGCTCCAGACACTAGATTAAGATATTGAGTTTAATGACTTTGAAATGACCTCTTATTAAATTCTGAAATGTTCTCAGGTTTGTAGTGGACAAAATACCTCAAATATGAAGAAATCTAATAACAGAATAACCTTCATACAGTGGTATGAGGTATTAGATGTTTATGACTTCTCATACCTTTTGGAAAATCGGATGTATCAATCATATGTCGGTGAGGTTTGGGTATGTCTTATTTCTATTCAGTCAAGTTTATTTAATACTGAACTTTGCTGCATTTTTAGAAGTTACTGAGTTAAAATAAGATTGTCTCTGAACCTTATTGTCCTAAAAAAACATAAAGCAGTCTCTGGTAAGGAATGTGGTCGGCTGTTGCCTCTCACTGGAACTGTCTCCGCTATCCTTACTTCGACATTTTGTGCTTGAAAAAAAAATTCCTGCAGATCTTTTATCTCTTGTTGTCTTTGTATTGTATTTATCAGATAATTACACAGCTCAAACCCAAAGACCATCTCACTGTATTTCTACTGTGCTCTCTCTGGTGTTCACATGGAGCCTGAAAAAGTAGAATTAAAGTCTGAGTTTATGCAACATGTCCTGCATACCTTGTGTTTTTTCCCCTCTTTTAAGTTCTGCTTTGATTAGCTGCTTGATTTTGTGAAAGGTTTTGATTTTGCCATTTTTGGAGTGCTGTTATACACTATGGACAAAAGTATTGGGACGCCTGGCCATTACACCGGCAGGGACTAATAACATTACATTCAAATAAGTAAACTTTAATATGGATTTGGTCCTATCTATAACAGCCTCCACTCTTCTTGGAATGCTTCCCCCAAAATTCTGTGGGAATTTGTGCCCATTTGTTCTGTAGGGCATTTATAAGGTCAAGCACTGATAAGAAGACTTGGCTTACGATCTCTATTCTAGTTCATCCCAAAGGTTTTGGATGGGGTAAAGGTCATGGCTCTGGTTAAGTTCACCGAACTCATCTAGCCACGTCTTTGTGTAGTTTGTTTAGTGCACTGGAGCTGAGTCATGCTGGAAAAGAAAAAAGGATGTTCCCCAAACGGTTTCCCCAAAGTTGGTGCGATGAAGCATCAAGATTCCCCTTCATTTAAAGCAAGGATCTTAGACCAAACCCGGAAACACGTGTATCCCATTACTTTTGTCCGTGTTATGTATGTAGCATCTTTAGTCTTTACCCTTACAAAGCAAAATAAGTCAAAATTAACCTGGAAGTTACAAAGGGTATTTTATAATACAAAACTGGAATGCAGTTCAACCCATTTAACACCAAGAGGCAGTATCCCCTCAAAAGGGTAAACTGAAAATATGTGGCCATTGATGGAATATAAACTATTGCTGAGTTGATCTCGATTTCTGTGTTTGATGTCTGCTCATGGAGTTCTGAGCGGGGTCAATGAGGACAATATAACTCAGATTTAATGTAAATCTTCAGTTTTGTCCCCAATTTTTGTGCTGCTCAAATCCACCAGATGGCAAGGATTCCCCTAATGACTGCTGCCAGCGCTGGAAGGGTGAGATTTAAAGTGCCACCTCATTATTTTTGAACTGTTGGACCAATCAACATCTTTTCAGGAGAATTCAAACTAGCAATGCTGGTACTAACAGAAGCCTGTGTTGGCTAGAATTGTACTGGGAGGTAGGAAGGGTGGTCCACCAGTTATGTTCATTTGGAATCTTGTCCACTGCTAGCTGTAGCATCATGGGAATCACAATCTTGGGGAGCCATTGGGGAACAGCCAATTTAGTAAATTTGATTTTTCAGCAAATCATTCAGTTGTCCTCTAGTTACACCATATTTGTACACATGCACATTTGACTTTACGCGTGCAAACCAGCATAATTTTTATACCATTGCGCTGTGCGTGCTTACACAGTGATGACATGAGAAGCTGCTAATGGAAGAGACAGCTGTTCTGTATGTGTGGAGCGGGGGCAGGGTTTGTGGGGGCGGGGGGCTGGTTCGAACCATGGAACATGAGGGCTGGTTCAGATTAGAAGGTGGGTAAGAGGGCCGTCATCTATATATGTGCCCATGACATGATCCCGCCCACATTCCACTACTGCAACTAACTTTCGTCTTCCGCCGTCACTCTCACATCAGCACGGGGATTACTGTTCAGCTCACATAAACAAGCTGATTGAACACAACAAGCTTCACCCGGAGCAAGAAGAATGGGTTTCTGCCCCAACACCATACATTCACATCAGTAACAAAAATCAGGATATTTTACACAGACCTGATGCGAGTCCATATCTTAGGTCAATTCACTTGACCAGTGGTTTCATAGAGACAATGGTTACAGATGGAACAGGAACAACTCAAGCCGGATGCCAGCTTGGAAGACACTGGCATCGTCTTCTAGTCATTTCTGTGGTGATGCATGGGCTTATTTTGAGGATGTGGTGAAAGCACTGGACTACAGCAGCGACGGCAAGTGTCTGAATGTCATCATGTCCAGCGAGGGTGACGATTGCTCAGGACACTCGATGTTGATCTTTTGCTGTAAAGGAATGATCGAGGGCATCATCGTCATGCTCTTTACGTGGCTGCTAATTCAGGTTCTCTTCACCAAGCACCTGGAAGGTATGTGTTGGCTTTTCCGCTGTCCTATGTTGAGATACATTGGGATGCTTGATATAGTAGTGTCCAGTTCCATATGTGAAAGGCCATAGTAGAATTTATTATTGTACCTCATGTAACATCCCTGAAGGGATTCATAAATTCCATTCAGAATGTTAAAGAAGACCACCAGTCTGCAGGGTAGTGGTTTCCTAGGACCAGAGGTTTGTCCAGCTTGGGACAGACATTAATAGAAGATTTTGTCTCAAAACAGTCTTTTGCTCTTTCATAGCATAATGACTGAACTGTTAGTGTTGGTCTCCATAACTGTGAATCTTGAAGCATGGCATAATGAACTCTAGGAAACATTTCTCTATTTAAACACATTATTCCTCATCTCTGTTTTGGAATGTTTGGAAATGTTCAGGCTTCTGATGTGAAAAACATTGTCATTCAGCCTAAAATTTCTACTTTGTGGTTCATGTTGTTTAATTCACTTCAAAAATCAGTTTATTCAATTAACATGAAGCAAAGTACATAAAAAAGCTTCATCAGTCATGATCGCTCAAAAACCTCAAATTAGCCACTGCCCTCATGGATCTGTTATATTGCAGACGATTCCACAAAAAAATCGTCCTTTGTTCAGAAATGCATGTAGATCTGTCTGTTGAGGAATACTGCAAAGCAGATGTTCTCTCATTTGGGATTTGCAAATTAGTGTGTTTCTGACTGTGCTGTCTGTTCAGTCCATCTCCAGATTCTGCTGGGAGTGGGCTTGGTGGTCTTCTGTTTGACTCTGATCCTGGGCTGTGTCCTGTGTTTGCGAGACTCCACAGCAAAATATCCTGAAAACAAAGAAGATAGCGCATCCCCACCTCTGCCACCTGCTGCTGATCATGTGACCCTGGCCGTAGTCCCTTCTATCTCCTTAGAGGCCACTTCCATCAAAGTTCAGTACGATGAGCTGGAACAGGATGTGTCGGACTATCCATCGGCCTTTGGAAGCTCCACACCATCGGATGATGATTTTAGTGCCATGTCCTTCACCTCAAGACCTCAACTTACTTCTGAACTCAACAAAGAGTCCAAGTCCTGCTTTCCTTTACGAAGGCTCAGCTCACCAACACTCTCCTCACCACTTTACAGGCCCATGGCCACCGGCCGCTCTTCACTTCATTCCTTTCCAAAGCCTGGACTCCTGGCAAAAACCCAGAAGGTACTTAAGCGCCACTGCACTGCGTCATGGGATACTCGCCCAAACAGCGAGAGCATTAGACTCACTACCCCAAGTCCAGTATCACCTTGTGCTCTCTCGGGCGTCCAAACTGAAGGCCGGCTTTTGCAAAAACCTTTGCTCCCCAACTATGGTTCAAATTTGTGCACTGAAAACCCAGATCCCTGCCTGCATTTTACCCTTACCTTCTCCCCAGCACAGCGGACCATTACCATCGCCTTGCTCAGCCTTACTGGGACACTGCATAGGCTGGAAGGGGTAATGGTTCAGGCCAGCCTGCTTCCACTTTGGTCAGGCCCTTTGGAGGTGTCTGGCCAGCACCGCTGTCTGGTGCTTGAGGTCAGCACTCTGGAAGAGCTCCAGAACTGTACACTCAGACTTGCTGTGTTCACCCAGGAAATATCTGCTGCAAAAGCTTCGCTTCTAGGGACGCTGGAAGTACACTGTGGGACAATAGACTGGATATCAGACAGGCCCATTGCCTGCACTAGACCATTAGGGTGATCTGTGGATAGGATGTAGAGGGATGTGGAACTGTTTCCTGGCTTAGATTGAGCCACAGATCCCCAACTCTAGCCCAGTAGCCCCCCTGTGCTGACTATTTTAGTGTTTTCCTGCTAAAAATACCTGCTCAAAACCAGGAATGCTTGTTAGTTTGTGCAGGGGTGATAGTACTCACTCAATTAAGCTATACTTCAGTACTGTGAAAGTAATCCTCAATATGAAGTCAATATTTTGTGTTGAGTTATAATGAGTTTATATTTCATTTATGTTAGAATATGAGCTCCCAAGCTGGAAGGAAAGACAGAGATTATTGGCCAGCTACTAATCATGCAGTGCAAAAACATTGGCTTAAATCACGCATACCTAAACTAAACAAACTCAATGAAACTTAATGAATGGAACTCTGATACATTTTACTCATTTTACTCATTTACTCATTTTACTCAGTACACCCACATCACCAAATGTTTGCCTCCCATGAGCATAAAATAAGGTTGGTACATCTGGATAAGTCAGGCAGATGTGAATGTGTAATATTGAATGGAGGTGCTGTAAATATATATACATATATGTATATACCATTAATTAAATAGTATTCTCCTTATTTGTTCTTGTTTTTCTTCATCAAAACAGCTAATTCTATGATATACAATGTTTTTTATCACACAGAAAAGAAAAGAATAGATTGCATATAGGAAATTTTGCATGTCAGACTGTTATGCAAGAGAGTTTTATACACACTCTGCCTTTCAATGGAGAGGTTAAGTAAGCCTCGATGTTTGCTTTTAATGTTTTGGATTAAATGATTGTCTTACAGGATTTAAGTTCCACGGGAGATCATCTCATTTTTAATGACATTGTAGTTTAATCCTCCAGACAGCAGTCCAATCCTTTCCCTTTCCAGTGTTGATCCGCTCAGACCTCTGAAGCTGTCACTATGCATTCACTGATATTTCATATGTACATTTGACAGATGATCAAAAATCTCAGGGCTTCTTAAGGTATTACAGGAAAAATAGAAGGAAAAATCAGAAAAGGATGAGTTTCCTTAAAATGTTTGTTGCCAGCAATTCTCCAAGTACGGACCCCGTTTCGTATCCGAATCGAACTGCAAGTCATTACGGACTCAGTCTATACATCATATTAGGAATGCATTTACACAATGCAATTAAGTGTATGTTTCAATAAATGAATAGTTTGGTAAAATATAACATAGTTTAGATTTTTATGGTGAACTTGGCCTGTCATTAACCGAACGTTGTCAGTCGATGCACCTATGACGCAGTGTTAGCATGGTTCAATTCTTAGGCCTCGCATTCAGGTTAGCAAGTCTGCTAAGGCTAACAGTTATTGACGTGCGGTCCTGCGAGCACGAGTGAGTGAAATACGTACATCATTATAAGAGTCAGTGGAGAAGGTGTTATGTCTCGTCGCTACTTCATTTGTTGAGGCATAAAAGTAATCAAGGTTTTTGTTAAATCTTTTCATAAAACTACACTTTACTGTCAAATTTAATAAAAGGGATTTGCTTATTTATTGTCGGCCTGGACATTATATAGAAATTAGACTTTTGAATATAAAGCTTGAAAATGCCTGCTCTGTGCTCAGTGCTGTTGTTGCCTTTTGATATTTAGCATTTTAACCATTGCACTTGAAAACAAGACCCTTGATCCAAATGACATTGGTATTAACATTCATGGAAGTCACGGGTCAGAGCATCTGGCAGTATCCAGCTGTGCTAATCAGATTGTAGTAGTCTGATCCATATAGGCTCACTATTGCTACGTATGGTTCATGAGTGGGCTGGGAAAATATTATGTGAGCATTATGTGAATGTGATAGTCCACCTTTTCAGTAACCAACTGTGTGACTGCAGTTACTGAGAAGTACACCCAGTAGCAGACCAAACTATATGCGGGTGTATATTGGAAAAAGCGCGTTGTTGTAATGTGGTAAAAAACACGCCTAAAAATGTCTGTTTTTGTAGTGTAAACCCTAAATATGACCCCAAATATCCTTCCAGAACTATTTTATTTAATTTTAAGCTTAATGAGAACCAAACTAATAATTGCTCTCGGAAACTGCTGATTTGTTTTTGTGATGTCTGGGCCTCGTCCACCATACCCATCGTCCTTGTGCTGTTGTTTATGTTTGGGCACGGCACCTGAACGGAATGAGCCTCCTCTGCATGAGGCCCTGAATTACAGTACAGTCTATACTGTACACACACATATACACACACACACAAATAAACTGATATTTCCTACCTGAGCATCAGCACAGAGAGCTGTCTTGTTCTTTTGGGTAAGAGTTTTTGCACACAGCTAATGCTAACCGTAAATGCTAACACTTTTTTAAGCAATAGTTTTCTGATTATGATTATTTATTTACCTTTACATTTTCTTCATGGGTAATGCATTAAACTGAGTTCAAAATGAAAAAGTCTTCTCGGAACATATTTGAGGGCATATTTAGGGTTTACACCCGCGAAAAGCCAAAGATCCATAGTAGCACAAGATCTAAGCTGATACAGACAATTGAGGCCTGACACATTCCTTAATCTTTTGATCATTTTTCTCTCATGTTTTTTAGTGACCAGACACTAAACAGATCTGAGTCACTGAGATTTGATTTAATCCTACAAACGGTGGATCATCAGCTAAATATCCACTGGCTGGCTTTTCTCAATATGTAACACTAATGATGTTATTTCCCTCTTCAGAACAAAACAGACAATTCCATTATGGTTTAAAAAAAATAACCTGCAAATATAAACATGCAAACTGACATGAAATGTGTCAACGTTCTGTAAACTCAGAATTGAGTTTTACATTCTACAATAAGGTGAGAGGATGATAAAAAAAAAATAAAAAATCAGTGCCACAGACTTCACTTTTTACTTTTTTAGAATGCGACTTCACTTTTTACCAATGACAAAGTGTTACTTTTTTATTTTAGGTTTCTATATACAAAAAGTGCAAGAAAAAGTGATTTCTTTGTTAGTAAGTTTTATTAGACAAATAAGAATTCATTGTTCGCCATGAGATACTATGAACAAAATACATGGAACCACTTCCAATCTTTAGCATCAAGCCTGTAATAAATCTTAATGTAGTGACAAAAATAGTTTCATAAAACTGACATTTAAAACCACAAAGAACTTCATAAAGTGCATTTAATAACATGTTAAGTTATTAACACAAATTAAAAAACAATCAATCCACACAGGCTACATTATACATTTATTTAGTCGAGCACCACGTCCTCGTCCTCCATCTCTGAGTCACACACCTCCACCTGTCGGGCTTGGAATGTACCATCCACACATGATGGGGGTGCCCTCCTCTGCGATGCCTCCTCTTCCTCATTAACGAAGCCTAGCAAGCAGTATACAGTGGCTGGGGTGGGCTCACTCCTACTTTCTCTCACTCTTAATTTCTGCATCTGTTGCTTAAACTCCGCTGTAAAGCAAGAAACATTAATATTGGAAAAATGGTACTGTATTAAATGCAATAACATACTGTAATTGGAACGGAGTGACACCCAAACACAGATGTGGACACACAATTACACGAAGATCTGTAACAGTGAGGGATTCATGATCAAGGACCAGTGGAAACAGATATGATTTCTTATTGTGATTGGACATCACACATCACCTTTAAGGAGATTTTCACTTCTGTCTTTTAGCTCTTCCGTTTCTGCTGACATCTGCTGAGGAGGGATATAGCAGAGATGTTGCTCTCATTGTACTTAAACCAACTCCCATTATTCAGGGACAGGTGCTAAAATAATCAACTCAAATCCAGCAATCTAAGTGCAGAAGTGATGAAATGACCCTTTAGTATTAGATGTTCCAGATGCTCCTCCGTTGACAGGGAGGAGGGTGCGGTGTCAGCTGTGTTTTATCCAGGGGCTCTGCTCTTCCACACGCACCAAAGCCGCTTATGTGACACTGTATGTTTATCGTGCCACAGCATCAAACATCCAGGACCCAACCACGCCTCACCAGCACATTCTTTGAGATGCAATACATCAGGACTACTCCAATAAATGACTGTGTTTTTGTGCTATATGTCCTTCTCATACAGCCATGGAAAAAAATCAGAAACCACTCTTCCCTTTTTCTTTGTAGTTTGCGCCAGTGTGTGTGTGTGTGTGTGTGTGTGTGTGTGTGTGTGTGTGTGTAAAATGCCCAGGTTGCTATTCTTTTATTAAAGATTGCAGCATGAGTGTGTAAAAAATAAGAAATGCCTCCATATGTGCAGTACGTGCAGTAGTGTTTGTAGAGCAGCTTTTCTATGTGCCGTATTCCAGCAGCTCCTCTCAGTTTCTGATGGGATTGAACAGAAAAACATGCACGCACCATTCACTTAATATCACTATTTTAATTGTAGCAACTATAAATTAATGTAAGTGTTGTGTAGTTTAACATTTCCAAATTATTTATTATTATTACTGATTTTTTGTTGGAATTTTGAATCAAATGTGGTCAGTAGTGTAATTCTTTTACACAGACGCTCTCCCACAAATTATAAAAACCATAACCAGAAAAAAAAAAACATTTTCCATGGCTGAAAGTGTATGATCACTATAAATTCTCCACAAACAAAAAGAAAAGAAGAGCAAATACATGAATACATGAATCATTATCTGTTCATTCAGACAGCAGATGGAAAAATCCTTATCCTCAGCATCATTCTAGCCGTCTCTTACTTGGGTTTCACTGCAGTTGACCTCCTGTGGTCTATTCTCAGAGGCTGGTGGCTCTGGACTGGCTATAGAGCTCCTTCCTGCCCTCTGCTGGACTCCCAGACCCTCCAGCTGCCCCGACCTCTCACTGCTCAGTGTGTCTGCAGAATTCTCATTTGGGAAATGTTTTGAAGAACATTCATTATGTAGTTATTAATATTTGGTGTACTGTAATACAACTGATTTGCTGGTGGTATAATTAAAGTACACTAGGCAGAACTGCCTACTTCGAAAGCTTTAGACTTTGGGGCCCGGGTCACCACCGGGACAGCTCTTCTCTGGAGCACTGGAGACGCCTCACCACCCAGCTGCTCTCTCTCTTTAAACAGACTCTTCAGCTGTGGCACAAATGGACACAGGTAAGGTGTCATGGAGGTGATCTTATTTTTTATTATAAAATGGTGTAACTCATGATGTGGTAGTGGTAATAAAGTGCCATCCATGAGTAACTAGACAGTGATATTTCTCTTTGTATGGTTTTGATTCCTGCACAGAACAAACTGTTTTCGGGCCAGTGGTGTGTAGGAGCATCATTAGTTCCAGAATAAAAGAACTATCAAAAGCTCTAGAGTTCATTCATGATCTACAGTTCCCTCAAAGAAGATGTCCGTAGAGTTTTTGGACAATGTACAGATCAAAAATGATCACTGACCATTTACTTATAGGCTGCACTGTGTATTATTCACTTGCTCTGTGATGAGTCTCCTCTGTTGGTCAGTGTCCACATGGTTAGAGCTGAGTGATTTCTCCTGTCCGGTCACCGTTGCTCTCTGCTCTTTACCCTGGACAAAGACAGAGTAATTGTAAACTATTTAAACCTTAGATACAAAAATAGAAATAATCAGGCTCTGAATATAAGGTTAAGCCAGCACCTGTTGGGAAGGTATAGGGGTGTTTAGTCTCTGTAGAGCCTGATCTCTCTCTTCCTTCAGCAATTCAGCTGTCTTCCTGCTCTCTGTTACCACAATACAAAACCACAGCATAAGCACTCTTTCTGTGTATACTGTGGCCCTTACATTATTTATACATGATGAGAATGGAGCCTGAATGGTTACCCTCTAGTTGGGCTTTCAGGGAGTTGATGGCCTGAGTGTCTTTTTCACTGCACAGTGAGTGGTCAGTCTTCATCTCCTTAAGTGCAGTAAGCTGAGAAGCAAAAAATATGAATAAGCTCTCATGCAGGTCACTTATTTCTTTATGTTTAAAAAGTACTTTATATATATACTTTGACTTGAGGTAAGTTCTTCACTCAAAAATGCTATTGATTAAATACTATTATTAGCACTGTACCTCCCTCTCTAGAGAAGTTATCTTGTTTTGAGCCTCATTTTCCTCAGTGTCTCTCTGACTCATCAGATTCTTCAGAGTAAGATCCCTAGATACCGAAGGATTAATCATACAAAGCATTGACCAAAGCATCAAACAACAAAGTAGAATAGCATAATATGTCCGGGATGACCAAAAAATAGCATATTAAATATCTATCACTAGAAACATTTTTGATTAGTAAACATTTGTAAGAAATGTTCACCTTTCTTTCACTTCCTGATCTCGCTCAGCCAGTTGCTTCTCCAGTCTCTGCATCTCACTGCCCAGCTGGGTCATCTATCATGACAGAGGAGAGCTTTTATATTCAAGATTTCTCTCAACTATACATTCCACACCTCCTATCACTCAGCATTATAGTGCTGGGTAGGTGTGCTTTACCTGATCCCGAGCAGTCTGCAGGCCCTCTAGCTCAGTGTTCCGGCTCTTCAGTGTGTCCCGCACCTTCTGGAGCTCAGCTTTCAGCTGCACCAGCTCGCCATCATCTTCCACCACAGACCCCTGTGCCCACCAGTACAGTACCACAAACTCTTAAAAATGTGGACAGCAATAAACACACTTCCTGACCAGCTGACAGCATCTTTTGGAGTGAAAAGCACAGAACATACAGGGTTTCCCATCAATCTCTGCTGTAGACTTTGACTTCTGCTCCGCTCTAGGTCCAGCTGCTGTCTGCAGGCATCCAGTTCTACTCGCTCCAAAGCACCAGCATCTTTCTGTATGAAAACACAAAGACTGCTCCAGGTTTATATCATGAAATCCACACCCATACCTATAAGACACCAACTGCTGGCATCAATTATCATAATACATTGTGAATAAACTGTGCACTCTTTTGGTCAAAATACAAATTTCTGGCTAGTTTTTAAATGTTATGGTTTACCAAAAAACTGATGTGGTTTTATTTTCTCTATTTCACTACTGCAGGTTTATTGAGAGTTCAGAGTTTTAAAGAGATTCTATGAAAAAAAAACATTATTGTTACAATTACAATTATTGTTTCATGATGCACTGAACTAAGCAGAATAGCTGTGAGGGGAAAGATGAATTCCCCACTATCAGTGTGATATCACTGCTGCAACAAAACCTGGTATCGTACTTTTCATTTTTGCCATAATTTGAAGAAGCCAGGTGCCTTTTACATTGTGTGTAATGATAAACGTACCAAAGAAATTGTCTAAATAGAATAAAATCTCATTACATCAGCTCTCACTGGAATTTAAGAAGATCTTTTGGAATTGATAAAAGATCTTCTTAAAGTTGAAAGTTGTGGAGTAACAGTCAGATCACATACCTTGACTCTGTCCAGCTCTGTCTCAAGGCGTGTTTTCTGTTCAAGCAAGCTCTGGATCTGATCCCTTGTGAAGCACATATTTTTAACATCAGTAAGATTGCATTCTGTCCTACTTCCCACACAACATCCTTCACACAGACACTCACTGACTGTCCTTCAGCTGCGCCTCCATCTTAGTGGCCTTTCCTGATGCCTCTTCTCTCAGCTGAGAACATACATAATCAAACTTCTTAACTTTGAAAAGGAAAGCAAGGGAGCTAACACAGAGTGAATTCATTGATTGTGAAAGTATTGTTGATGGAAAACAGTACTATGTAAGCAGAGTGGTGCAGTGCTTACTGCGTCAACCTCCTGCTGCCGCTGCTTGGTCTCTTCAAGTTCTGCCTGAGTGGACTGAAGTGTCATTGAAACGTCCAGCCATCGCTCATTCCAGTGAGATGCCACATTTTTCAGCTCCTCTTTCTCTTGCATCAACTCCTGCTTCACAAGCTTTAGCTCTTCCTGTTTACACCTACACTCCGCCTCCACGTTCTTCACCTTTTTTTCCAGGCCCTGGCAGTGGCTCTGAAAGTGTTGCTTCTCATGTTCCAAAGACTCCTGTAATTCTCTACATGCATGAAATGGGCAGATTGTTCATTTTATATTGAAAATCCTCTACTTTATTCTACAGAGTAAGTAGCATATATTTGTTCCATACTCAGGTCTGACTCAAACTCACCTGAGCTGATAGCATCTCTCCCTCAGTTTTCTGAGCTCTTCCTCATTTCCCTCATCAAACACATCCATCAGCTCCTCCTTCTCTCCAATCAGCTGCAAGCGCTCAGACTCCAGAGCTGCAATTTGATTGGTGTGGATCAGCCTCTCTGCCTCCAGCTCATGCAGCCGACTGAGTGTCACTTGAAGTCTGTCTGTGGCCGTGGCCAGGTCCGCTGACAGCTTCTCGTTCACCTGGGTGCACACATTCAAAAAATCATACTATGATCACCCCACTGATAAGATACTTATATATCTGAGTGTGTTATATTTTCCCTTTGTAAATCCTTACTCATTATTTTCCACTCCACTGAGAATAGCTTACTGTACACTAAGATAACACACAGTCATCTGGTACATACAGGCACAAACACACATAAGGTAAACCATATCTTCATCACTCTATTTATTTCATCCACTGATATTTATAGACAGTTTGGCTCCTGTTGCCTCTACTTTTCTGGCAGTATCTGGGATATACACTAGAATGCCACTTTACTGTGAGAGCATCAGTGAGGACCTCAAAATGAGTGCATGAAGTGACTGAGCAAGGGAGTGATAAGTGTGTTATAATTCATGTAAATGAGACACTTCACATCTAACAATATGCCACAGTGTGTTTAGAAATCTGTGAGTCCACTCATCTCAAATTACGTTTTTTACACTTTCTTGCACTTTAAGAACAGTTGATGACAAAATGGAGCCTGACCTCTGTGGCTGCACGCAGCTCCTCCTTCATTAGTATGGAATTCTGCTGCTCTCTACTGGCTTGGCTCTTGGCTTGAGTAAGCTCTGAGTGGAGCTCACACACCTGTTCAGTGAAGCCCTCCCTACCCAGCTGGGCTCTCTGCAGCTCCAACTTCAAACCCTGGGTCCTCTGATGCATGTCAGCCTTCTCCTATGTGATAGTACACAGCCATCTTCATTCTCGGTTTTTGATCTACTAGCGGGTAACGTCACTGATTACCTACAGGAGAGGTCTGATTTTATTATCTATCAAATCATTTATCCAAGTAACAACTAAAAAAGTGTACCTGCACCAGTCGGTCTTTATCAGCTAAAGCTCCAGATAATTTTGCCTTCAGATCCTCTAGACTGTCTTCCAGTCTCAAAACCTTAGCGGAGAGCAGGTCTTTTTCCTGGGAAAGGGGACATAGAGAGTAAACAATGTGGAAAAAAACACAAATATGTTTATTCTGAGAATACTAATTTTATTGTCTATATACTGGTCATATTGTCTATACTGTCTACACAAAGCTTTGTATACTCAGGCTGCTATTTACTATTACTGGTCAAACTTTTTGCACATTCTCTCAACTGTCTTACTTATATTTAAATACAATGAGCAGGGAGCTGTCCACACACTACCTTATTTTATACTATTTATATGCACTGTTTTGTTTGTTACAATATGTCTTATGTCTGTTACAATATATGTACACTGTGGAACTTGAGCTTTGGCGTTTCGTATACTTGTATATGGTTGAGCTGACAAAGTTCACTTTGACTTTTATACATTTTACTGTGTGTTATGATATCTCACCAGTTCCAGTTGGCCTAGACGGCTGCGGCCCTCACTGAGCTGATCGTGCAGCTCACTCTGGGCCTGCATGGATGTGCTGAGCCTCTGCTTCAGCTCCTCAGCCTGGTTCAGCGCCTTGCGATGACCCTACAACAAAACACAACGAGGAGGAAATAAACAGCCATTACTACGGACATTATAACAGCTATATAAACATGTACAGTATATTATAAATAATTAGATAAACATAATTCACTTTGGAGGACGTTCTACTGCAGTATGAGTAAATGTAATTAAATGAAATTGACCGTAAATCAGTAACATCATTAAACAGTAAAGGACTCTCAGCAACTGACCTCTTTCGAGGAATAGAGCTGTTTCAAGGCATGATCTGTTTCAGCCTCCAGTGACTTTGCTCTCTCTTCAGCCTCCCTAAGAGCTTCTTTCAGTTTCTTCACCTCTTTCTCGGCCTGTTTCTGTCCCTGTCACCACAATTCAAAAGACACATCACATATGAAACTCCGTTTAAAGGCTTTCATGCACAATTAAATACGCTTCCCTGACACACTTTAGAACGCAACAGAAGACATTTTCGAGACGTTTAGAAGACCTTTTAGAAGAGTGGGATGTGTGCAAATCTGTTGTTACTGACCACTTTTATTTGCCACAACTTACTCAAGGGTTCCTAAGGAGAATCACTCTTGAGAAAATGGCTGACTGACTTATTTCAAAGTGGTTTCTTTGACTGTATCAGTACACAGAGTGGCCAGCAAAAGTATTGGGATTCCATAGCTAATTGTCCAATACCAGCCTATTTTGAATGTACTCTTTTTGGAATATCAACACATTTGTATATATCCACCTTTTTCAGCTTATAATGTTTTGACCTAGACTGCTTTCTGAACGATGCACAATTCAGAGACGCCATTTAGAACAGAGTTCAATTACATATATCAACTTTAAAAACACAGTAACAGCATTTTTAATTGTAAGGGATAGAGACAGGCTTGAAAATATCTTTTTGTTTTTGTAACAAAAAAAAAAACACACAGATGCTATTTGTGGACCTTTTAAATACAATAGTTACAATGAATTTGAAATATAACATCACCATGGGGGAAGTATTTAACATTTATCATTCTTTTCTTTTAACAGCCATTGAGCTTTACCTCTCTGAGGAAGTCATCCTTTGTTACAGGCATGGTCTTGTGGAGCTGTGGATTTGTTTGTAAGACTGCACTTTCATCAGTGTTCATCAGGCTAGATTTCATCTTTACCAATTCCATCTCCAGCTGCATAACCCTTCAGTCACACACACACACAAACACACACACAGTCATTTTATACAGACTAGCTAAAATCAACTACTACTACTACCAAGAAGACACATTAGTATCACTGCACAGAACTCAGGCGTGTGTAGTATGGTTTTTGTTAAATGTGTACTTCTCCTGCAGCTCTGTCTGGCGATGTCTCTCTTCAAAATGGCTTAGCTTTGCTGCCTCTTTCTCCTCCTCAAGAGCACTCAATGTCTTTGCCAGCTGCTGTGGAGGACAAGCCACACAGGAATATGTGGTTAAACACTGCAACATTATTACATATATTGTCATTGTTGGAACAAAATGTCTCTGAAATGGTACCTTTTCACAAGATGGGCACTAAAGTAAAGACATAATGTAGAGACTTTCATACAATGTTTAAATACTACCAGATAAAGACAGTAATGGACTATTGTGAATTAGCTTGAAACAATATCTTAGTCATTAGGGTCTTGGAAAGTGGCTCCAAAGCCTTCCCAATCCCCTTCCCTGACCTTATGTTTGAGATCCAGCAGCTGAGTGGAGCTCTGGCTGTGATGAAGCTGGGTCTCCTTTGCCTTTAGGAGGTCTGTCTGGGAGTCCAGACGTCCCTGAGCCTCCCTGAGCCTCTGGACCAGCTCTGCCCTCCTCATGCCGCTCTCTTCCAGGGCCGCTCGCAGCTCAGCCCCCTGAGAAGAGAGGGATCGTGGAGCACCCTCAGGCGCAAGACGAGAGGCAGACTGCCATCTTCTCATGCCAGCAGATTCACTCTCTTTTATCCCAGACCTGCTGCCAAGAGAGCTGACACACAATGGGACAGTTTGTAAAATAACATTATGGTTGTCTCAAGAACACTCTCAAATAAACAAAAGGTTACTAAACAGACACTGGCGTGGATATTATGCAGGGTTTTTTTTATTTCATAGTCAAAGGTTCTTCACACTGTCATAAGGGAACCAAAAGAGATTATACTATAACATCCCAAGAACCCTTACTGACACATTTATTCTTAATAATCTAGCAAATACTGACAAATGAGCAAACACTACAGCTGATGAAGTTCATGACGAAAGTTCACAAAGTTATGGGGAAACGACTTTACAACAAGAAATTGCTGACCTGGTGCTGATTTTGGCACGGTGACCTGATCCAGACAAACCCGTACAACTCCATGCTGAGGACTTACAGAACAATGGGGCTACATTAGAGAGTTCAGAGACAATGATATACTTCAAAGAAAATCATGTATTCAGTTACAAAGATAACATAATACAAACCACAGGGAACATTAGCAAGTACATGTCATATTTTTGGAACATACACTACATTTCCATACAACAAACCTCATCTAGACTTTGGTCTTATGGTCTAGGAGTCCATTCTTTACTTACCCGAGATTTGAAAAGAGCCTTCTCCCACAAGTCGAACTGCGAGAGAGGGCTTAAAGACCTGAGAGAATTCCGGAGCCTGTGAGGATTCAGGTCACGGTCCCAATCCCAGACCTCCATGTCTGCTGCTGGTGAAAAGATTCTGTCCTCACCGCCCCACTTGGCCATATTCACAAATTATCTGAATGAAGACAAGACATGCTGTGCTGGGTAGTCTGTAAGGAGGCAGCAGTTGGACGGTGTTGTCATAGCAAGAGGAAACTCCTTGTTTGTTTTTTTTCCAGTGCATCATGCCCTGTAATATTTCACGTAACCTAGAGACTTCTAACACTCAGCATGGAAGGTGGCACAATGGTATCAAAAGAATGCCTTATTTCTTTCACAAGCAAGGTGAAGGGCCCGACAGTAGAGAAAAACAGTCAACTTGTCTCCAATGGGCAACATGAAACAGAATATTTACTTACATGATAATGTGTAATCCAGATAGGAACCTCTTTGCTGTTGCCAGACATAAACAAATACTCAAGTCATACAAACAAACAAACACTAATCAAACAAAGAATGTTTTTCCAAAACAGCCATTTAGGATACACAGCAGCAGGTGAATGTTAACCGTTGCTAGTGCTGACTAGAGTTGTTTTGTTCTCCCTCTCTGTCATTCAGAGCTGTCTCTGCACACTCTTTATTATACAAACAGGCTGCTGCAGCTCCAGCCTTGGCGGCAAGTTTCCATGGTGATGGTCATATACAGAACACAGAGTGTGTGTCCAGCCTTCCTTGTCCATGAATAATCGGCTCAACACACTGATAGTGGAAGTGGGCAGGGTTCCACACATACCTGCAAGGCCTGTGCAACCAGTGCCCAAACAATCTTACAAGGGTCTTACATTCAGACACAGAATTTATACACCAGGCTGGAGTTCCATAATAAAGTCCATAAACAGAACATGATCTGAATCAGTCAGGAATAAGGTAATGATGAGAGGCATAAGCTTAAACAATTCACTGACAAATTTAGTGCACTTTCTGTATGAGCTGAAATCCACCAGTTCAACCTAATTGTGTCTACCTTATTCCTTCATTCACTCTTGCACAGCTATGACATTAAAATCTCTGACAGGTGACGTGAAGAACACTGATTATCTATTTACAACAGTCCCAGTCAATGGGTGGGACATACAGTAAACAAACAGTCATCTATTAAAGCTGATGTGTTGGAAGAGGGAAAAATAGGTACGTGTAAGAGTCTAATCTACCTTGACAAGATCTAAATAGTGATGGATAGACAACTGGATTAAAGCATCTCCAAAACAGAGGTCTTGTGAGGTGTTCCTGGTTCCTGGTTAGTACCACAGAAGTGGCCCCAGGAAGGACAACAGGTGAGTCATGGGGAGTCATGGGGACTCTAGTCTGGGCCATCTGCTCCCATTCCACAGGAAAGCTCCTATAGCAGAAACTGACGAAACCACTGACACTAGCAGTGATACAAAGCTATCAGGACACTTGGGGCCTTGTGGCTTTGGGGCTACATACCCACAGACCAGGCAGAATGGCCCTGTCCACCACTTTAGAACTGGACCATGGAGCAATGGAAGAAGGTGATCTGGTCTGATGAACCCAGTTTTCTTTTACATCATGTGGATGACTGGGTGTGTTTGTTTCACCTCTCTAAGGAAGAAGGCAAGCCAGGCAAGTGTGATGCTCTGAACAATGCTCTGCTACAAAACCTTGGGTCATGGCATTCATGTCAATGTTGCTTTGACATGTACCACCTACACATCACTACAGACGAAGTACAACAGTATTCCCTAGATTAGATTAGATTCACTATTTTGTCATTACACATGTACAAGTACAAGGCAACGAAATGCAGTTTAGGTCTAACCAGAAGTGCAATAAGCAGCAACTGCAGGATAAAGGTATAAATTATGAGTGGTGAGAGGTATAAATAAGCAGTGGTCTCTTTCAGCAGAATAATTTGCCATGTCACACCGCAACTATTTTTCCAGGAATAGTTTGAAAACCATCTAAGAGCATCTGTGGCTGATATCCTGGGCAAATTAGTCTGATTTCTAGAGTTCCCACCTCACATTACAAAACGTGCAAGACACCACAGCAAACCTTCAGAGATCTTATTGGGTCCACACCTTGATGGGTCAAAGCAGTTTGTTGGTACAAAGGGGACCTACACAATGTAAGACAGGTGGTTCAAATGTTAGCTGCTGTTAGGTAAATGCTGTGAATGAGTACAATGGTTGTGCTGTTCTTTCTTATGTGCTGTGAAAGAGTGCTGTGGTGTATTCACGTAGATGACGCTTAGAATGTCATCTTAAAGTCAAAGTAAACAATCCATAGGGGTGAAACACTCTGTTGAACTCTGAAACTGGGTGACTGAGTGTTTTCTGGAATTTCTTCAGGCAGTGCTTGTTTGTAAACATCCAAACTGCGCAGGAAGTGTGTTGTGTGAACACGCCCAGTTTGACTACAGTATAGCAGTGCCATGTGCACACTAGTGTGTGTGTGACGCTGCTTTCCTCAGAGCAAAAGCTAGCTTTAATATGTATTATAAAATGCACCTACATGTTGGTGTTGTCGGGTTGCTGTACTGGTCGTTTTGTACTCGTTAGTCTCTCAGAGGGAGCGGCGGTGATAAGCAGTTACTGGAGATGAGTAGAGGACTCGCTTTGTGTTTACGCTTCAGGGACGCGCTTCTGAAACAGTATTCTCGGAAATACTTCCAATCAGAGCAAGAAATAAAGCGGTTCATTGAAGAAAACACGGAGATAGTAAAAAGCCGAAGTTTAACGCCAGAAATCTCTCTTAGACTGTTTACTGCGAAATGCCGTTTTTGGACCGAAAGACCGGAGCTGTGGCCTTTCCCTGAGCCTTTCTGGGCCATTTACTGGCCTGGAGGACAGGCACTCGCCAGGTAACTTCACTCCAGACTCTTTCAAACTTTTCTTTATCCGAAAGTACTTTGCACGTTGATTGGATAGTTCACACGATCGGGTAGAGACTTCTTCTGTTCATTACACTGCACATTCTCTGCTATATTTGCACAGTCATATTTATTGCCGTCTATCTCTGTTCTGTATTTTTGCACACAGTTCTCTGCTGCTAGAATATAGTACCTGTCAAAATAACCGGAATATTTTTTCAGACTAGCTACACGAAATGTTGTCTTGTCCAGTTGTTTTGTTACTCGTGTGTATTTGATTGCTCTCTCCTTGTCCTGTATGCACTTGTGATCTTGTGCTATTTCTGATCTTGTGTTGCACCATGGTTTCACTGTGTACTGTGTGTATATGGTTGACGTCAATAAAACCTGCTTGACTTTGGGCAGCTGTTATCCTATTGGTTAGGGAGTTGCCTCTATGATTGGAAGGCAGTGGGTTCAAGTCCCAGGACTGCCAGTGGCACCACTGAGTCACAATCATTCCCTACACACAGATGCCTGGCTGCCTGCTACTTCACATGGTGAATGGGTTAAAAGTAGTAGTTCACACTCTGTGCTGTGATGTGGTGTGTTCATGTGTGGGCCACTGTACTTTAAAGCCAAGTAGATTTTTTTTGCCATTTCATTCGCGTACACCGTGAAACTAAACTACCATCTCCTAGAACCATTATGCCGCACAAAACAGCATACTTAGGATAGGTCTCATCTAACCAGATGGAGTAGCCTGAAATCAAGAGTCAGATGAAATTGTTTCTAAAAGAATGGGTCAAGTAGAGGAGAAGGTAACTTTCCACTCCTCGCCACAACACTGCTGTTTTATGTATGCCTGACAAAAAAACCCCAAAACATCAGAAATCTGTTAGACAGAAATAAGTTATAGTGCATGTAACCACCTCTGCGTTTTCATGTTTTGCAGGTATCTCCTAAACAGCCCAGAGGTATCGCTGGGTAGAAGAGTGCTTGATCTCGGATGTGGTTGTGGAGCAACAGCAATTGCGGCCAAGCTCAGCGGGGCTGCTCATGTGGTGGCCAATGACATCGATCCAAGTGAGACTATTCTTGAAAGGGTGTTGAACATGTTGCATAGCTTAGATACAGTTCATTCAACTATCAAATGACCTGAAATCTTTGTCGTTGTAGTTGCTGTCATTGCCACCCGGATGAATTGTGAACTGAATGGTTTGGAGCCAGTGCCCTGTGTGACTGAAAACATGATGGGTCAAGAACCAGAGAACTGGGACCTCGTCCTGTTGGGAGATATGTTCTATGATGAGAGTCTAGCAGATAGCTTACATCATTGGCTCGGCACGTGCATCAAGCTCCACGGAACGCAGATCCTTATTGGAGATCCAGGACGTGCTCAGTTTGAGAGCCACAATATCAAAAACCAGTTGCACGAACAGGCTCAGTTTGAGTTACCGGACTCTGCTAGAGAGGAGAACTATGGATTGACTAGTAGTTCAGTGTGGCTTTACAAACCTGACTAATATGTTGGCGCTACTGTATTTTTATACATGATCTGGATTCACCTGTAATTTTATTTGTACCGTAAAAACACAAATGATTAAGAATGTGTTCAATTTAATACAAATGTGTTCAATTTATTACAAAATACTGACTCTATAATTACTGGCACTCAATTGACAACAGCAAAATCTGAATGTTTAGTTCGTAAAGTGCTAGTTATTTTTAGCTGAAAAAAGGTCAGTCAGTGTCACTCCTGAATTTACAACGCATTATTTTGGTATTGCTACTTCTGGTGTATGGGTTTATGTGATTTGGAGAAAAAAAATCATTGATCATTATGTTTTTAATGTAGGATTCAGTTGGTGTACAACACTATCACTAGCTCATCATCGTACTTTAATTAAGAAACAAAATTACATGTCTTCACAAAAATGCACTTCAAGCAGCTTGAGTTATAAAATAAATACACATAGAAATATACAGTGCTTCACAAATCAACACATTTGAAGCTTATCCATGTCATGGAAATCACATTAGTTCTACATGGACTTGATGTTATGATGTTTTACCACAGACAAACAGTTAAGAAGGTTATAGCCAATTGTGCATTACATGTTTAACAGCTTTGAATATTGTTAGGGCGTTTATACAATTCCATGTTCATAAAAGACTTCAAATATGTAGCAGAGGATGACACCTAATTTGTGTACTTGAAACTTGTTTAGCTTTAACTTGTTTATACTTTTACTTAACCTAAGATCCACTGTAGATGGATTTTAGTGTGACATACTGTTTGTAGCTTTAATGAATGAATTACTCAGTACACAGTCCAGGAAACCTGTTGAATCTTATTTGGTCCGATAAGGTTATGAAGCGCCTCCCATGACTGATCTAAAAGAAAAGTTAAAGAAAACAGTTTTAGTGACACATTTCATAATTAGGAATTACTGTTAATATGAAACCAATTTTGGTTCATATATATAGTGTTCTATATATTTAACAAATCTAGCTGCAGATGTTCTAGAAAATGAGGAAAGCTGTTTTACATTGAGAATGTCAATGAATTACTGTAACAAATATTACTTCAGGTTTTTCATGTAATAACCTCCTCATTTTCTTTTTTTTCTTTTTCAGTCTATCTTAAAGCACACCTGTAATAAGTGGACATCCATGAAAATTGAATGTCCTGATATTGGCACAGTTTGACAAAACAGCAGCCACAGCCTTGTCTGTCAAATGACGACATCGTACCATCTGTAATTCCTGTAACAAACAAATGCAGGAATTTTAGATTTTCTACTATAATTAAAGAGGACAGCATGGTCTAACATCATTTTAGAGACATTTCTCAGTGCTGGGTTTATATTGCACTACAAACATAACAGGCCAGATGTTATGAGAAGAACAAAAAACACCACTAATAAACAACAGTTTCCCATGAATTCTGCTGTCCAGCAGATCAAAACCAGCATAGGTCTAAATGTTTGTAGGAACTCCCTCTTGTGCAATCAATTGTGTTGATAGAAAGTTTGTCCCTCTTTGCTGCAATGACGCATTCTACTCTTCTGCGAAGGCCTGAAACACCACTGCAGGAAAATGTCCTACCCTCAGTACCATCTCCATGTTTGACTATTGATATAGTAAACTGCTCTGTAAACTTCATACCGGATGTAACAGGTCCCCTTTTTGTGTTCCAAAAGATTCCATATTTAACTCAACAGTTCACATATTTAGAAATAATGTAAAAAAGACACAGGGATCTGACAAATGAGAGACGAGCCTCGGTACCGTCTCGGCTGGCAGTGATTTTTGCCTTGAATTTCTCCTGTGGGTACCACTTGTGCCCATGAACGCTGACTTTATTTAAAGCAATTAAGTGCCGGATACAGAGCACAAAAAAAAATTCACACACTAATGAGTACACACCTTCAAACTCTGGCTGCCTACTCCAGTTGCAAGACCGACGACACCCTCATCAGTGACCTGTTAGAAACATTTCATTAAAGTACTGAAGTACAGTTAAAGTAACCTGAGCAAATGTTATTGTAATGATAATCCAAAGAGATAATGGAAAATCAACCGTCACTGATGCACTGAGTGCAATTAATCATTAGCATGAGTCATATATTTGACTGCAGCTGAAATACTGCTAACAATTGTGAGGACTTAGTGAATTATATCTTATTACTAGGGCTGGGAAAGTTAACGCGTTATTATCGCGTTAACGCATTATTTAACGCACGTTAACGCAGGTTTTTAAAATCCTTTTCACCGAAGTAATGCGCGCAGGGGCGGACTGGGACTTTCTTTACCAGGTTGGGTTTTTGCATCTCGGCCGCATCTTGGGCCTTTTTGCAGAACGCACAGATCACCCAGTCCACCCCTGAACACCAGCGCTGAGCTATTTAATATGGACAAAAGTAATGGGACGTCTGCCCCCCGCAAAAAACCAGCCGACACGTACAGCGCTCTCATTACTTTTGTCCATATAAGACCCTGACCATTCCACAAAATGCGACTTTAATAACACTGGTTCCGCCCACATGCTTTGCAGCTGCTATATGGGTTGCGCCCCCATGTTCTGGGAACTTAAGCTAGATAAAACGTGAACGCACTGCAGTGGCAAATAGGTTTGGTTTTGTATTTGATTTGATTACATTAATGTTTTTACAGAAATATTTGAACTTCAGCCGTGTGACTGTGTTAAAGAGAACACTGCTGTTAAAAATCCCCTTATTTGTTTACAGTTTTTTTTACAGTGTTATTCCACTTTGTCATTAATAAAGATAAATTTGCACAAAGCAAACATATTTGTCTACTCCTATGTTGATAAGAGTATTAAAAACAGTATATTTAGTACAGACTTAAAGGTGCGATTAAACGCGAGTTAACTATGGCAAACATGAGATTAATCGCGATTAAATATTTTAATCTACTGACAGCCCTACTCATTACACATGAAGTGTGTTACCTCTGTCCCACCGAAGTAGATGCTGTGCAGAAACCTACAGTTGGCCCCTATTTCAATCAAAGCTACATCACTGACTCCAGTGCATTCCATGAGGGAAATGACCTCTAGCCACTTGCAATTCCGTGCCAGAGCTAGAACTCCTGAATCAGTTACAGCCGCACATCCAGTGAGATCAACAACTTGAAGACATGGGCAGTGAGATGCCAAGGCCTCCAAACCTACAGCAAATCTATATTTAGTTTATTATGCACCCCAAACTGAGGAATTAACATAATTATGCAATTTACTAATAGTCAAGAGTTTAAGGTTTATGTACCTTCTGAAGTGATTTGACCACATCTTGTGAGTATTATAGTCCTTAGCTGTGGACAGTGGATTTCTTTAAGTGCAGAATCTGAAATCTTGCAGTTCTGCAGGTCCAACACACGGATTCCTGCATGCAGAACCTGCGAACAGAGGAAAATCTGAAAATTAATTAGGGAGGCACGGATATGGAAACTGCATCAATACTAATACCCAAAATTCAAAATGTACATATCTGCCAATGTAGATGATGATAACAACAACAACAACAACAACGCAAAACAATCATAGCATGTTTCTCAAACCCTCAAATACAAAACCAATACGGAAAAATAAAATGTTGTACTTCTGTGCAGTAATAAATGAATATATACAATGTCAACAATAATAGACAACAATTGCAACAATTACCAATTAACTTTTACCATAATTACAAGTAATTCATAAATAAACAACCAGAAACTGATTGTGAAGACCAAGAAAGAGAGAATACTAAAAAAATCTTAAATGAATTAAGTATTCTTATTAAGTATACTGTTTAGAATAGCATCTGTATAGTGTACTTTTTATACTACACTGTTGTGTTGTATAGCCTTTATTCTGTGCACTTTGCTGCTGTAAAAATGCAAATCACCCAAATGTGGGACTACTAAAAGCTCATCTCGTTTTGCAACCCCAAAACTGGTGAATACCCAAAACTGGTGAACGACATCATGAACAGAAAGCCTGCTACAGTGTGGACAGCAGAGCTGAACAGCTGAAGAGAGGAGCGTGTTTACCTGTCCGATATTGGAGTCAGTGATGGTGCCCTTAGCCGTCATCACTCGGACCAGCCTGTCCTTGGCATTGCATGGCAGTGTTTTAATACAGTCTCTGTATTGCTCAACACAGTGAGATACACTCACCACGCTCCTGGGGAGAGAGTTGGGTTTTGAGTCAGCACGGCATCTTGTATCAGTGAAGTTTTATCATCTACTATTACAAATCCCGAGTTCATAACACTAGCTCACACTTACAGATGCAGGAGGGAGTCCACGGCCGCAACTCGCATCCCAGCCCCAGGCTTTAGTTACTCTATAATAATATACTCTAACTCTTCACTGTGATATTAAAATCTTGTCCGTTGAAGCATACACCTTTCCTGATGTTTATATTTTTCTTCTTCTTTCGGTTGTATGGCGTGGTGCATTACCGCCACCACCTGGACTGGGGTGTGGTGCTTCAGTCTAATCAAAACAAAACAAACAAACCCTAAATTATTTTAATCAATCCTGTATTCCTCAGGAAACTAAATACATAGTTAAAGCAGATTTCACCTGAGCTTCTTTGTAGAATGTCCTGTAAGTTAAACATTATGTTTTCTTTGCATTAAACATTATGTTTTTCATCCTGACAATTAGGGCAGTGTAGAATATGATTTCATTTTGTGTCTCCATACCTTATTTTTGAAAGTACTGTATATCTTCCTCCTACTTACTTCTGTTCATATTTCTGCTTTTTCTCACTTTGTTTTAGATTTTATAGTACTGTCTTCCAGTCTGCCCATCGTCCCATAATGTTTGCCATTTACTCCTAACTATATTTTTAACCATGCTTTTAATGTCTGCTTTACTGTAGTGGACATCTATGTCTATGTCAGAATTTCCAGCTGCTTGCTTAACACGTCTTTCAGCTAACTCATTTCCTACAGCTTTCCCCCATCTCCACCTGGATAGCTGCCACTGGTGTGGTTTTGAGAGCACTACAGCATAACCTTAATGCTTGACTTTGGATCACATCCAACTTACTCAACAATGTTTTGGATGCAGACCCATATACTATGCATCCATAGTCAAGGATTATGCATCCGTAGTCAAGGACATCAACTGACCTGATCAATCCTGTATCCTCATTACATGTACTTTCCTGCACTTATCAATTATTTTTGTACGTGCACTGACCATGTTAACCTGGTCAAACCACATGCCCAGATATTTAAAAGAGTCAAACCTGATCATTTCACTTTAATGTCCTTAGCTATTTTTTTTCCTTGAAAAGTTTTGGTTTTATCAACTGAGATCCGAAAGCCCCATCTAATGAACCATTTATCCAATACATCAACTGCTTGCTGTATCTTATTCACCATTTGTTCTACATTTCTCCCTCTTTTCTATAATGCACCATCATCAGCAAACACCGCTACACCCACAATATTCTCCATTTCCTTATAAATCTCATTTATCATTATGGAGAACAATAAAGGACTGACAATACTCCATTATTGTTCTGCCTGACAGGAATTTCTTAACCCATGTAAACACTCTTCCCTTGATCCCCATTTGTTTTAATTTAATCAAGAGGCCCTCCTTCAACATCATGCCATTCGCTTTTTCAATGTCAAAAAAGCCACAACTGGTTCCTTATTCACTCGAGCTCTTCTTATTGTGTCCTCTAAATACACTATAGGATCCACGGTGCCTCTACCTCTTCTAAAACCACACTAATCATTTTGTATCAATCCTTTAGTCTCAATCGTATATGTAAGCCTGACATTTATTATTCTTTCCATTGTTTTCCTCAGCTGAGATGTAAGTGCTATTGGTCTGTAGTTGCTAGGCTTCATTGGATCTTTCCCACGCTATTTAATAGGGAGAATTATAGATTCTTTCCATGGTCATGGTCCTCTGTCCAGACCTTACTGTACAGACACAACAAGACTTACTTTCCTTTGTCTGTTTCCACCGTCCCCACCCCCCGAGAAGATTTACCTAGCTAGTGCATTACTGAGTTCAGTTACTGTGATTAGTTCATTCAACACCTCTCCTATCACATCTTCATGCTCAAAGTCACGCCTGATACTTTTCAACTGTTTCTGCTCTTGCTTTCATTTCATGTTGACTAAGATTTTCGGTACTGTATACCTTACTTAATGTCTTTGCTATTATCTCTGCTTTGCCAACACTACTAGTGATTATAGTAGTGTTGGCAAAGCAGGATACACAGGATAGCCATAATCTTTTCCATTTCCTTTGTCATGCCCCATAGTTTCTCTACTGGAGTAGTCCTTCCTGTAGAGTCACAGCTATTCTTAGCCTCCCTTATAGTTTTCCTTACTACTGCTTGAGATTTCTCAAATTCAATCAAGTTTTGGATATTGTATGTTCTTTTTAATACCCTTTAAAAGCTCTGTTTCTATCTTTAATAGCTTTTTTACATTTATTTGACCACCATGGTACTATCCTACTTAATTTTTTCAGTTTAGATTTAGGAATGGCTAATCATGCAGAACGGACTATGCCAACACTAACATCTCTATATAAACTTTCAATATCTTTACTGCTATCTATTAGTGACAGCATTTCATCACTAATCTCTAACACCCAACCCCGTGTTTAACTTTATGCTCAATTACAACTTCCCTTCCTACTTGAATTTTAATAGGCAAGTGATCAGTAACTATAGTGTTGTCCTTCAATACCTCGCACTCACACTTTCCTACCTTTTTAATCTTTCAGACTATTTGATGTCACTTTGTTCTCTCCACATCCGCCTCCGTGTACCACGGGGCGCAATTTTTCAAAATAAAAGTTGAAAAAACGAAATACACGTCGACCCTTCAAATGTCTAAACATGTCCTCAAAATCCCCCTGTAAGAAATATCACTGTATGTGCTCTTAAAATAATAATATAGAACATATAGTTTGGGCATCTCTGAGTGTTCCTGATTTGTCATTGAAATGAAAATTATTTTAAAAAGCAGCAACCGACACCTGAACATTATAGTTTCTGATGCTCCAGTGAGAACGATCATTTTATTAAGACTGTAGCCTGCCAAAAAGCATGTAGTCATCAACTAAGCCAGTCCATACGTTTACCAAAGTAAAGACTGGTCTGAATAAAAGTACCTAGAAACAAATAGGGTTTTGTTAGTGTTTCGTTCTTTGCACAGTTTATTTCTTAATTTTCTGTTGAACTGCAAATATATTCGTTATAAATTGCTTTCCCTGATTCTGATCCATATTTTTGCAGGCCTTCTGATGTGACATTAAGATACGTATTATTAAGATACGTACCTGCAGCATCCATTTTATATTCAATTCATCTTTGTCCATTTTGACTCATTGTCATCAGTAAAAGCTTTCAAGATTTCAGAATGTGTTGTTTAGTAGTTTTCCTCCTATTGCTGTTAGCATAGTCATTCAAACAACAATTATTTGTACAATTTGTAAGTAGAAATCTGTTGTGTGTTATACCAGATGATCCATGCAGTGCTAAATTTACTATTCCCTCTTTCTGAAACTCTGCAGTTGTCATCTTCTTATCTTGAAGATGAGATTAACTTGTAAATGTTAAAGTTAAGGCCAAATCCATTTGTGATGCATCATTATTGATTAGACAGGTGGGTCATCTTTCTGCCATCAGCATCATATCCGTAATGTTTGTAATCTACAGATATAACAGCATGTACTGTATTACAATTATGAGATATTTGTGTATTAGATAGCAAACTAGACAGAGGGTGTTTTGTTCATTTGTGTGCCATCCATTATACACTCACCTAAAGGATTAACACTATACTAATACGGTGTTTGACCCCCTTTCACCTTCAGAACTGCCTTAATTCTACGTGGCATTGATTCAACAAGGTGCTGAAAGCATT
>JBBPDC010000129.1:10715815-10744852 GCA_037974485.1 Hemigrammopetersius urotaenia | reverse complement strand
GGGAGGGAGGGGGAGGGGGGGGGGGAGGGGGAGGGGGAGGGGGGGGGGGGGGGGGGGGGGGAGGGGGAGAGGGAGAGGGAGGGGGAGGGGGAGAGGGAGAGAGAGAGAGAGAGAGAGAGAGAGAGAGAGAGAGAGAGAGAGAGAGAGAGAGGGCAAAGGGTAATGTAGGAATGTACAGACAAAGCAGGTCATTATCTATAGATCAGTCTCAGCTCGTTTTGCATCACTTTATACAGGCTACTCAAACTGACCCATCACGTGACTTTAACCTTGAGGCCAAAACAACTTTGAATCATATGTGATGAGATGCCCATGAAAGCATGTGATGAAGGAACAAACAATACTAACAGTCTGTCTTACGTATAGCCTTTCACAATGCTGTCACACTACAGCGTGTCAAAAGAGATAGATAATTAATATAATTAATGCACAATATCCTTTCCTCAGCATATCTTGGACCTCCTCATTACACAGGACAGCTTCATGCTCCATTACAGAGCAGAAAGTCCTGTTTAATTGGGTTTAGAGAAGTGCAGTGTCTCAGACATATAAAACACATGCTGCACAGTAATGCACTCATATTAAACAATATTGTCACAGAGGGTTTAAGGTAGTTTTAAGGGAATGAAAGGGAAGTCAAGGTTATTAGGGCATTTTAATGGGGCTGTAACACAAACCAATATAAATCAAGGAGCAGTCTAGTAACTGCAGTAACAAAATACATGAGCTAAAGAGTGAAATACATCTTCATGTCCCATCATTATCATTATAAAATAACCTATTGGAGTAAGCAGCCTATTACTCCATAAGCAGACTATTATTATATGTTGATATCTTTTGATAATTGAAGCTCAGAACAATATTTTAACAAAATGTCAAAAGAACTTACCTGAAGACAGCAACAGCTGCTAGCCCGGGGAAATGACTAACACTTCACTCAGCTTCATGCCACTGCATAAGTGTGCTGCTGCGGACAATAGGACAGTGTAATGTCAGCACCTCAAGGCTGAATCTGACCTCTGGGAGTCTGACATACCAGACAACTTACAACTCAGCAAAAAGAGAATAATAAGACCACGTATAAAACGTGTTGTCTAGGTTATGACAAACTGACAAAAAAAGAAAAATGAAAATGACAATTAAAGAAATACTTACCCGATGAGCATGTTTCCAGATTACACAGATGAGCAAAAACAGTAAAAAAAAATTGCTACATATGTTGGACATCTCAAACACAGTTAATTGTGCAGGTTTTGCAGGCATGCGCCGCTCTGTGGACACGGAGAGCTCAGCACGGTGTTTGTCACACATGGCTGATGTTTTCAAACCTTCAGAAGAGCATCGAGTCTTTATTTTTATAAGAAGATTCGTTGAATAAGTAAATAAAAAAATAAACAAACACACGAATGAATAAATACATTCAACTTATTTCAAAGTGATGTATAAATTCAATCAAAAAAACTTCAAATACTAAATTGTCTAAATTACAAATGTCTAGCACCTTTAGTGTAAAGTTGTACTCTGTGTGAGCTCAAATTTAAATTCAAATAATAAATACATGTGAAGGTTACAGCTTGCTTTTACTGTGTAAGGTCAAATTCAGATTCAAATTCGAACAAACTCCATTTCTAAGCTGTAAACACATGTGGGCAGTGATTTCCACATTTGTTGCAGGCCTTGAACCTTTAGTTTAATGCTGTACCGTGTGAGCTCAAATTTCAATTCATACAAACTCAAATTCTAAATTGTAAACACATGTGGTGAGTGATTTTTCAAAATGTGTGTAAGGTTTTCATCCTTTGATTTTTAGTTTTACTGTGTGAGTTAAATTCAAAACAGTAAATGTACGTGGAGTGTCTCTGGTGGTCCTGAACAAAAATTTTCTGTGTGAGCTCCAGGCCGGAAGCTGGTGCTGTTCAGCAGATCATGGGACTGTAGGGCTGAGAGGGGCGGTTTCTCTGACTGTAACCCGTGAATGGCAGCTGTCTGTCGGCTGGGCTGCCCGGGCTGTGTCGCAGGATGGCAGGGGAGTCGATCTCACCCGACTGGGAGTTTGATCGTTTTGATGACGGCTCTCAGAGTAAGTTTGTTTCTGTTTTTGTTCCTGAGACCCCCCTGTCTGTGGCTGCCATAGTGACCAAGCGTTAGCAACCAGGCTAGCCGTCTTCGTGTTTACAGTTTACAGTTATTCTGCGTTTGAACAGACAAATAGACAAACGTGTCGAGCTGCCTGCCCGTGTGTCACTTTGTTATGAATATCGGAGTGAAAACACATTCATGGTCATTAAAGTGGGATACAGCCTCTCAAACTGATGAACTGAGCTAATGTTAAATTAGCATCTCGTGACATGGAGAATTGAGAGACTACTGGCTCTGTTATAAACACTGGTGGCTTGTTGGAAAATTATCTTAGAAATTCAGTAATGAACAACCCAGCCTTTAGTGAATTTAGTTTCAATTTAGTTACAGGTAGCTTTTTAGTTTCGCAATCCGTTTACCATGGTCAGTCATGTGACCATCACTGACAGGAACCAGAATCAGAATAGAGTTTATTGCCATTTATGTGCACACATACAATGAATTAGCTTTGTTGGTTTGTGCAAACATACACTATAAAAATACTAGAATAAAATAACAACATCAAATACAAGATTCGGTTGAAAAAGAGACTTATGCAGTGTAGTCTGTTACTGAAAAAATAAAGAATAAATCATTAGAATGGCTACATGAATATGCCAGAAGAGAGAACAATAGGTTGGAATGAATAACTAACTGTGCAATGTTTCCTGAGAATGTTACAAAACACCATATGATTTGTCATTACTATTTAAAATGTGAAAAATTGCAGTTTGTGTACAGAACCTGGAGTACAACGAGGGAATGATGTGATTATACCGTACTGTCATTTCAGAGAATGTGAAAGTGGAGACATTTTAATATTTGTCTACTCTATGATGCTTTTTACTTAAAAATATGCCACTAAATGTGAAGTGCAAATGCACTTGTTGGTTGAACTACTAGCTGTAATAGTTACACTCACTCTTTAACTCAGGAACAGTAGGGTGATAAACAGAAGCTGGATCAGGTGTGCTGAGAACAGCATTAAAATGTGCTGGCCAGAGTCTAGTCCAGCACCAGTTTGGGAACCACTTTTCTGGGGATTTTACAATTGAAAGTGTTTATTTGCAAAGGAAGTGATACGTGTGGAAAGGATCGGGAATTAGTTTATTAGAGGGACAGCTCGAGTTGGACCTTTTGGAGAACGTGTGGTAGTGGCCTGGGTAAAACAGTTGCTTGTGAACTGGATGACCACAAAATAAGTCTCTCTGGGTAAGTGTCTGCCAGATGCCACCCATTAAAGTGTGCAGAGGAGAGACTCTGTGTATGTTGAGAGAAGGATGGAGGAGCAAGGAAGAAGAGAAGAGGAAGGCCTAGTAGGAGGTTTATGGATGTGATGACGTAGGACTTGCAGGCAGTTTGTGTGTGAGAGAGAAAGATACAGAGGATAGAAGGGAATGGAGATGATCAGGAGCAGCTGAAAGTATAAGATTATTATTTGTGTGGAAAGTGTCAGAATGTTTGTGCTAATTGTTTAAACTGTTGAATGATGGAGTTTGGCTCTTTTCATTTTCTAGAAATTCATACTGAAGTGCAACTGAAAAACTATGGCAAGTTCTTGGAAGACTACACATCCCAACTCAAAGCTATTGAGGAGGCCCTGGATGACTCCATTGGAGATGTGTGGGATTTCACTCTGGACCCCATAGCTTTGAAGGTGCTCAGTCATTCTATTACCCAACTACTGTTCCAGGATACTTAGTGTCCTGTTTCTATGTTTGCTGTCAGATACAGACCGTCCTGAGACTTTTTCTTTCATTGCAGCTCCTTCCTTACGAGCAGTCCTCACTTTTGGAATTGATTAAAACAGAAAACAAGGTAGGCCTTATACTTGTGACTGCTCTGAACAAAATTGCATGCGTTCATATCACGTATTAGGAGTTAAAACGTGTGCTGTTTTTCCATGTGTATTTTTGTTCATTTTGTAGGTCCTGAATAAAGTCATCACAGTGTATGCAGCTCTCTGCAGTGAAGTCAAGAAACTGAAATATGAGGTATGTAATGAAGCTAGAGTATTAGACAATTTCTTTTTAGAAGACCTGATATTGCACTGTTGCGTCTGGTAGCCCACTGATATTTGAATTAAAAAAAGAAACAATAATAATGTTCAAAATTAATTTTCTCCCACATTCAGGCTGAGACAAAGTTCTACAATGGTTTGCTGTACTACGGTGAAGGAGGTGATTAACTTTATTTATTTTCTGCTCTCGCTTTCACTTGACATATTGTAGGATTCAGTGGTTGCTTGTAGACAGTACATTACTTTTCATCCAGTAGCAGTGCATTATTTTTCAGTCAGAAACAATGCATTCATTTTACACCCAATAACAATACGTTACTTTTCATTCAACGAAAATGCACTGCCTTTTATTCAATAACAATATACTACTTCCACATCTTAAAGTAATAGATCAATAAATTGCATTTAATTCCCATAACTTGATTTCTGTATTTCCTTAACTGTATTCACTAATGTTAACTTAATAACACTAATGCATTACTGTCTCACTCGTCCATGTATACTTTTACTATTTCCAATTTTTTTTCTTTGTGATTGGCAGTGTCAGACACAAGTGTGGTGGAGGGAGAGAGTCAGGTTCAAATGGGGCGCTTCATCTCCTTTTTGCAGGTGCGTTGTTTTTTGTGCATAATAAAGCTACGCATGCAGTTGGCATGGTTTACCAGACAACCTTCCTTGGACAGGCTCTACTGACCGGTCCCTTCTTCGCTCTTGTTACACAGGAGCTATCTTGCTTTGTGTCCCGTTGCTTCGAGGTTGTGGTTAATGTGGTTCACCAACTGGCTGCGCTGTACAGCAGCAACAAGTGAGAATTATTTTCTGCTGTGGTGTGTTGTAGTCGTATTTGTGGTGTCAGTGCATCATTCTCAGAATGGTGTTTGTTTCATTCTTGTTTTATGTTCCTCATTTTAGAGGTGCCACAAAAATTATTGAGTCAACTGGCGTACATTTTCAGGTAAATGTAATGTTATATGTCTATTAATTCATCTAGTGTTCTCCGTGTGTAATTAATCATGTGTGTACTGATATGTGCGACTTGAGCAGACTGTGTATGAGCACCTTGGGGAACTGCTGGTGGTTCTGATCACTTTGGATGAGATAATGGAGAACCATGCCACTTTAAGAGACCACTGGAAGATGTACAAAAGGTAAGTAGTATGGATGAATATTTGTCACATGCATGAGATTGTGGCACCTTTTTTAAACCACACTTATAATAGTTGGCCCCAACTTCATGGCAGTTTTACCTATATTGTCCTTAAGTAGACTTTTTTAATAAGATGTTTATATTGAAATATTATGTATCGTTCTTGTGAAGGCAAGTATTCGAGGGGGAAAACTTTGTTTTGCCTTTTTTTTTGACAGGTTGCTTAAATCTGTCCATCATAACCCATCCAAATTTGCTATTCAGGAAGAGAAGCTGAAGCCCTTTGAGAAACTTTTGCTGAAGCTGGAGGGCCAGCTGCTGGACAGCATGATCTTTCAGGTTACTGTGACTTTAAAACCATGTTTACCAATAATCTTTAATTATACAGCACTTACATGTTAAAATGTTTTTAAAGGATAGAGTATAAAATGTCAAAAACAGTACATAATTCATAAAACATGTTAATAATAATAATAATAATAATAAAAACTGATGGGTGTCTTGAGTCGATTAAACAAAAATCACAACAAAAGGCCTCCTTGCTTCTCTTTAGGTAGGAATATTTATTGTTGTTGATCTGAACGCTCTTGCAAATGCAAATCTAATAATAACTTCAGTACAGTGGACGGAGACATTAAATGCATTTATCAATTTGTCTTTCTGACAAATTGATTCCCAAAGGTGGTTCCATAATGCCTTGAATGTTAATGTTAATGAGACTGAGTGAGAATGTGGCTATAAGTGAGTTTGTGATCGATGTCTGCCTCAGGACAAAAGTAAGAAATGAATTCCAAACCAGATCATCTTGTAGATGGGGGGCTTCAAGTAGTTTGTTTTCAAATAGGAGTCAAGTGTGTACAAGACACAGAGGCTGACGTTCTTTCATGTGAACTAAAAGGGCACGGGTCCCTCATTAGAGAGTTTAAACAAAGAGGAGTTTATGCCACAAATATGTGAACATTTGCATAGCAGAATTTGCATGCGGTATAAGGGTCACAAGACTCTGCTTCGGATCACATGACTGAAATTCTGTCTTCAAAAGAAGAATTCCTGAACTGTTGTGTAGTTTCTTGTTTCTTAAACCCCCTGAATAAAACCGGATATTGCTAGAAAGTGTTCCATAGCCAGGGGGTACCTAGGAGAGTGATGCATATTATATGTAAGCATGTATTATTAATTCGAAATATATTTGTTTCTGTTCCCTATAGGCTTGTGTAGATCAGAGGTTTAATAATCCAGGGGAGGGTGTGTCAGTCTCTAAAAACAGTGCCTTTGCTGAAGAGTTTGCCCACAACATCCGCACTATCTTTACAAATGTGGAGTCAAAACTGGGTTTGTAGTTCCTTATCGTGATTATTAATTGAACTAATATTAGTCTAATGTTGATGCATGTTGTACATTCTTTTAGTGTATCTTACTTAATTACTTTTTTTGGCCAGTAATCATCTATTTACTTGCTGCATGTCCTGCCAGTTTCTAGTGTAATTCCTGAGTGTCATGCTTCACAGGGGAGCCATCAGAGATTGACCAGAGAGATAAGTATGCAGGAGTCTGTTGCCTCTTTGTCCTGCACTTCCACATTTTCCGAACCGTTGACAAGAAGCTCTATAAGGCTCTTTTGGATGTGTGTAAAAAGGTTTGTTTACCTACCTGCCTTTTAACACTGTCTTCATAAATCACTTGCTTTGGTTATGTTTCTTTTACATATTTGATGTTCAGCTTGCAGAAGTCTGTCTTCTATTATTAATACACAAAAAAACACAAACCTTTTTAACAGAGTATGTAGTTTGTTTTAGAAAATACTGTTGTTTTTCTCTTTCAAGGTCCCTGCAGTGACACTCACTGGCAACATAATCTGGTTTTCAGACACGTTTTTGATTAATAAAGTTCCAGCCGCAGCTAAACTGATGGACAAGAAGAGTCTCCAGTCTATTCGTACCAACAGAGATACATTCTTACAACAAAAGGCACAAACATTAACCAAGTGAGTTTATTTGTACTCTAAGTTTGAACACATACAATTGCTTAATTTCACTTAGTGTTTTGTTGGTGGTTTTTAGTTATAGCTCAAAAAAGAACGGTATAGCTACAAAACAGCCTCTGCACATAAAACATTGGGCTTTTATTTATACATTTTTGTTTTTTTAACTTGGAAAACAATTAACACATAATTTAAACTAAGAGATTACACAGGAGTTGTAATCTGGCTTCGTGTTCTTTATGATAGAAATTTGCAGTCATCATCATTCCTCCAGTGTGGTCATACCTACCACTTACATCTGTCGTCAACTGAACGTTTTCATTAGTCTCGGACACTTCTCTTTTTTCCAGGGACGTGCAGTCTTACTATGTTTTTGTTACTTCGTGGATGATGAAGATGGAAGCTATCTTGTCCAAGGAGCAGAGGGCTGACAAACTCTCAGAAGACCTGAGCAACAGGTGCAATGTCTTTGTGCAGGTAAAGAGGGCCATTCAGAAAGTTTGCCATAAAGCTGTAATGGTCAGGTTGCTGACTTGTGAAAACTGGTCCCACGTTTAATGCTGTTGTGGTAAATGGTAATCCTGTTTTGGAAGCCAACCTGCATATGTTTATTCTGTAACACATCTGGTACACCTTAAGCATTTCAGACATTTTAATGTTGCTCCAGAAATGCCTCACTTACGCCTGCTCCCCAAGTCTTAGTAGCTTTCAGTGGAAAAAAACACATTTACATTGGTTCAGTAATAACAATCTATGATCAGAATTCATATTTATCTCGGTTAAATAGCTGACTCAGATTTAAGCTGTTTTCAAGTAAGAAACAGTTGCGGAATTCTTGAGCACTGATGTACGTCGCTCTGGATAAGAGCGTCAGCTAAATGCCGTAAATGTAAATGTAAATACTTACTCCTACTGTTTCTTTTCTAATTTTAGTTAAAAGAAAATGGTAATTTTAAGAGAAAAGAGCTTTTAATATGATGTGTATCTTTACTACAGGGGATCCTTTATGCCTACAGCATCAGCACCATCATAAAAACCACCATGAACCTGTACATGTCCATGCAGAGACCCATGACCAAGACCTCTGTGAAGGCCCTGTGTCGACTTGTGGAACTGCTGAAGGTGAACTTTTCTGTGAATGATTAGTCTGGACCAAGTCCAGAAAGACATATGACTGAATTGCTTTTCTGTTTGTAATCCTAATTCATTTTAGCAAGTATTTTTAATTATAAAATAGAAAAGATCAGTTAATACTATTACAATATTAAATTTTAATTCTGTAATTTAAAAACTTATATTATATATATTAAAAATTAATTATTCTTATCTTCTCTTATCCTGTGTCTGTGTGTAAAGGCAATAGAGCACACGTTTCACCGGCGGTCTCTAGTGGTGGCAGACTCTGTATCACACATCACTCAGCAGCTGCAGACACAGGCTCTAGCGTCCATTGCTACAGCAAAGGTGAAGGCTGTTCTCATTGGTGTCTGACTTGTTAGTCAGCTTGGAGATGTGATAATGGAGTATGGAAGAAAAAAAAAACTTTATGAAGACCTCTAAAACCTACCATTTAAATCGGTGATATGTTCCTGATCTTTGTATTGGTATTGTAGTGCACCGTATTAACAGATTTGTATTTTGGTGAATTATATGAGGAAGTTGTTAAAAGAAAGTCTGAAAGATCGTAGTTACTGAAGGAAATACATACATTTTCTGATTCAAACGCCAACTTTGTACCCCCAGTTTATTATACTGTTCCATAGCCATTGTATGAGCGTCACACTATCATTGATTTTTCCCAGTATTTCAAAAATATATATCTTTTGCAGAAAAGAGTAATCTCTGACAAGAAGTACAGTGAGCAGAGGCTTGATGTGCTGTCTGCCCTGGTTCTGGCTGAAAACACTCTGAATGGACCGAGCACCAGAGAGAGAAGACTAGTGGTGTCTCTAGCACTCAGTGTGGGCACCCAGATGGTAAGGGGAGAGGATGCTTGTGTGTGGAGTACTTTAGGACCATGGAATTGGTTCACATGAGAGTATTTTAAAGTGAATGTGTGTCAGTTACATACACTAACGTGACCATTTTGTTCTGTAATCTAAGACAAGCTAAGAAGCATGTCACCCTACATGTCATGGTCTCATTCTCTGTGTCTCAGTCATTAAAAACGATCAGACAAACTCCTGCCACATTGTCCTCCTGTGATGACTAGTTTAGAAGCAATCCCTATTAGTGTGAAGTCCAGTACACACTTCTATGCAAAGAAACCCTGTGACACAGTGGAAAGACGAGGCTAAATGTGGAGAAAAGATTGAGTCATTCCTTTAAACTCTGCTGTTTACTGCATACAAAACTTTGTATTTTGTACTTTATATTTTGTATTTTTCTTAACAGAAAACCTTTAAGGATGAGGAGCTTCTGCCTTTACAGCTTGTCCTGAAAAAGCTGGACCTGATCAGTGAATTAAGAGGGAGGTAAGACTCCGGACAGATGTATATACAGCAGTGTTCTTGTCGTTGTTGCTTAGAAAAGCAGACCCTAAACATCAAGGAAATGCTTCTTTTTCTCAGGATCAGAGTACAGTGTGACTGCAGCTTTCTCTACTGGCACCGTGCAATCTTTCCCATTTACTTAGACGATGTGTATGACAATGCTGTGGATGCAGCAAGGATTCATGTGAGTCTACTGACATTCAACAGCTAAGCTATAGGAACTGAAAGTCATCAGTATCACAATAACAACTCCCACTGAAAGTGCTGTTTCCTGTCCTGTCGCCTTTGCTTCTGACTTTCCTGAAACTAAATTTGTTTTTTTTTTAACTGTCCTTGGTGTTCTCCAGTATATGTTCAGTGCTCTCAGAGATTGCGTACCCACTATGTTACACGCCAAACACATGGAGACCTCTGAGCAGCTGCTGGAGTGCTATGACAAAGAGATCATGCAAGTCTTCAATGAGGTACGGATGATCACTCTTGATTTATTTTTTCATTATGTATCTTCACAGTGAAGGTACAAGATGGACTTTATCTTGTCTTGTCTCTTCATTAGCATTTGTTGGATAAGTTGTGTAAGGAGATAGAGAAGGATCTGCGACTCTCTGTGCACACACATCTCAAGCTGGACGACCGAAACCCTTTCAAAGTAGGCATGAAGGACCTGGCTCACTTCTTTTCCCTCAAGCCTATCCGCTTCTTTAATCGCTTCATTGACATCAAAGGTAAGTTGAATCGAGGGCTAACTACTCAAAAGAAAGCTAGAGGTCTGAGATTATCCATCACTAGGTACTGTAAGATAAGACAATAGGTATGAAAAAAGTTTACGAATGCGTTGTCAATATAACGTAACTAATAATGATTGTTCTTCATGCAGCCTATGTAACACACTACCTGGACAAAACATTTTACAACCTGACAACAGTGGCTCTCCATGACTGGGCCACGTACAGTGAGATGAGGAACCTTGCGACACAGCGCTACGGCCTGGTCATGACTGAGGCCCATCTCCCCAGCCAGACCCTAGAACAGGTATTTAATGCTGTGCAAGAAAAATGTGAAAATATTCATGCCATATGTGAAGATTTGTGATTTATGATTCATTCAGTCATATTTATATCTGTTAGGGACTGGATGTGTTGGAAATTATGAGGAACATCCATGTCTTTGTCTCACGTTACCTCTACAATCTGAACAACCAGGTAATTCTCGCTTTTCTAATCATTTGTCTGTGCTGGTTTATTCTGTATTCCACTTAGCAATCCTTGTGTGGAAGTAGCCTTAATTAGTTGCTTTACTCTTGTAGATCTTTATTGAGAGGACCAGCAACAACAAGCACTTGAATACCATCAATATTCGGCACATCGCAAATTCTATACGCACCCATGGAACTGGCATTATGAACACTACTGTATGTGAACTTCTGCTTGAGAATCATTTGTATGTGCTGTGACTGTTAAGTAGCTAATTAAGAGACAACAAAGCTGTCATTCCTGATACCCTCCTGGGGAACAGGCTTAATGCATTGACTCATTCGCATATGATTCTGCTCAGGTAAACTTCACATATCAGTTCCTCCGGAAGAAGTTTTACATCTTCAGCCAGTTTATGTATGATGAACACATCAAGTCCAGGCTTATCAAGGACATCCGGTTCTTCAGAGAAACCAAGGACCAGTCAGATCAGAAGGTGGGAAATTGACCAGCTCTGCTGTTTTTGAAGATCTAGGAAAGTGTTTCTGAAAATGTGTGCGTGATTTGTTGTTTGTTTGTGGTGTTAATTGTTTATAGTACCCATTTGAGAGGGCTGAAAAGTTCAACCGGGGCATCAGGAAACTGGGACTCACTCCAGATGGTCAGAGCTACTTGGACCAGTTCCGACAGCTCATCAGCCAGATTGGTGAGACCTCTTTGGCTCACTGTTCTTACATTTCACAATAAACAGTTGATAAGATTTTACATGCTAGTCTATACTTGGCATCTGTGTCTCTTTTCTTTAGGTAATGCAATGGGGTACGTTCGAATGATTCGCTCAGGGGGCCTGCACTGCTGCAGTAGTGCTATCCGGTATGTGTGAACCCTATACACACACACACACACTTTTTTCCTATAGATTACCTAATTTAACTTTGTTAGTTTTGAATCTAATCTTGAGAAAATACGGTTTTATCCTTTTATCATCTGGTCATGCAGTAAGCTACAAATACTTGTTGGTGTTTCTGACTGAGTATCTGAATAATTAGCAATCAACTGTGTTCCGTTCCTAGAGATGAGTCGCCCGGATGTTAAATATGAAAGAGTGCCAACATTATAAATTAGAACTTGACTATTCAAATTGTTTGGGCCAACTTTGTTATTAATATCTATTCATTAAATGTCTGAACACATTAACACAATGAACACTGACCAATCAAGGCATGTAGCTATCAAACTTTGAGGAGTGCTGATTTACTATCAGTTCAGAATTGTAAATAAGAGAGTAGCTTGATGCTTGATTAACACTCCTAGTCAGAGAAAAACAGTCCACTCTGTACGTGTTAAATGTATAAGCAGATCCCATATTTGCATTACTAATCAAGAGTTCGATAAATACAACCTTTAGCAAATATTTCTTTGTGGTTTTAGGTTTGTTCCTGATCTCGAGGACATTGTAAACTTTGAGGAGCTGGTGAAGGAGGAGGGCCTCTCTGAGGAAACACAGAAAGCAGCCAGGTATTGAAACATGGCTTCTCTTGCTCCAGCTCATTATGTACATTATGTATGTTATGAACAATGAAGGAAACATTTATTTCTTTTCAGCCTCCTGGACTCTGTCCTCAGTGACCTGACCAGTAACTCTGCAGAGGGGACAGAGTATTTTAAAATGCTTGTGGGTGTGTTTGCCCCGGAATTTCGCAGCATGAAGAATATGCACTTAAGGAACTTCTACATGATCGTTCCTCCTTTAGTAAGCAGAAATCTTTGTTTATTTCTGCTGATTGTCAAATGTTTTCTATTACACTTTCTCTTGCCAAAGAATTTCTTGTTATTCTCCACTTTGGTTTTCTTATATATTTCAGTTGTAATGTTCCCATGTCTCATCATCTCTTCTACCCTCCTAATTCCAGACCGTGAATTTTGTAGAGCATTCCATCAGCTGCAAGGAGAAACTGAACAAAAAGAACAAAAACGGTGCAGCCTTCACAGACGATGGATTTGCCATGGGTAGGGATCAGATGGGACTGTGACATCTCATTTATTTCAGCTCTTATTTTTGAGCTTGTGTTTGTTTTCTAATAAATATTTCTTTTCTCTGTTAAGGGGTGGCCTACATTTTGAAGCTGCTGGACCAGTATCAGGAGTTTGACTCACTGCACTGGTTCCAGGCAGTCCGAGAGAAATACATGAAGGAGATGAACGCGGTGGTGAAGGAACAGAACGTTCAGGCCACTAGCCAAGATGAGAAGCTCATGCAGACCATGAACTTAACTCAGAAGAGACTGGATGTTTGCTTACAGGTACACTGTGAGCCTTTAAAGCTTCATGTTAGAATGTATCATCTTAAAACAGGCTTTAAAGTTGGATGAGGGGATAGTTTTTGAGTGATCTCATGGCACTTCTGATACATACTGTGTTCCTTTTGTCTCCTGGCAGGAGTTCGAGCTGCTTTACTTTTCCTTGAGCAGTGCACGGATCTTCTTCAGGGCTGATAAGACTGCAGCAGAGGAAACCCAAGAAAAAAAGGACAGGGGTGGGTGAATTGCCAATTGATGGATACATAGGACTTCTTATAAGTGCTTAAATGGCTCTCTGAACATGCTTGTAAAAGAAAAATAGTAATTGCATATCTGTTCTGTTACTAAATACAATACACCTTTTTAAGTGTCTCCCAAAAATACATTAACTTTCTTATTTCTCTGTTTCTGACTGTTTGAAGGCTGCTGACTGATATGGACACCTAGCAAGTCCAAACAAGCACAAGCATATATATTAAGAAATATAAACCTTCATTAATTAACCCAGATTTCTGATTTAACTAACCACATCCTGGCTATGGAGGCTTGTGTCTGTTGTAAAACAGCAGACTGTGTTGCAGCACAGCTAACCGTGTGTGTATCTCTGTTCGTTTTAGAGAATATTAATATATGGAAAAAAAATTCATGCACAGTTTCTGGTGTCTTTCTGAATGTTAATACATGAAATGAATGATTTTCTTCAATTATTGATTTCATCTTTCAGAGGACGTTTCTAAAGTGGATTCTGCGTCCTCAGAGGCTGCGGTCTCCACTGAATCCAGTGCCAAATGAAAGGAACAGCTCTCGCTGGAGGTCTTGGGAGATATTAAAAACGAAATAAAAACTCATCCAGGAACAGTAGATATTACCATATGTTGGATGGTAACAGTCTTGTATTGTATGGGAGTCGCTAATAAGGTACAATGTGAACGTAAAGGTACATTAACTCTTTGTGAACCTAATTTGACCGGAACTGACTGTCATTGATCTTAGACCTACTTTCAGAAAGTAAGGGTTCTACCACCATGCATTATTGTTTGTCTCTGCAATATTGTTTTCTCCTGATTTTGCCCATTTCAGAACTATTACACTTGCAGTGTTTGCAAGGTTGGCAGCTGTGGTTGGTTGGTGATTGGTATCTCTTTTGTGTATAAAAGAATATTTTAATATGGTATTAACCCTTGAAGTTGCAAAAAGCAGTGTGGCATTTCTGGTGACCTTTTAATCTTCATTCTTAATCAGATGATTTTCATGTATTAATCTAAGTAGAAGTGTATTTTCCTGGCCCTTCAAACTGAAGTTTCTCAAGAACGGGCTTAACATTTATATAACTAGTTGTTGAACCAGTTTCTGCAGGATTGGCTAGTTTTTCACAAAGCAGCGTCTTACTCCTGTTGCAAAGTCTGCATAATTCTGTAGTACAAAGTGAATGGTCTGTATAAAATCCTAACATGGTGTAAAACGCTAAAATCATCACAAGTGGATGGTTGATATGTAGCAAACTAACATTTGTAATAGAGCCTGAGATTCATGCTGCCTAAATGCTCTAAAACTGCAGTTGTTGGCATGAGTGGTTTTTCTTTCAGATCAGCATGTATGAATTATGAATGTGTCTGTGGAAACAGTGAATGAAAGTGGCAACATCTCATTGCACAAGCCTTAATATGCAGTAGTGGGACAGTGATGCACACGATGGGTGCTTAATGGAGGAAAGTGTCGTTTCAGAAACATTCCAGCTGAATGTTGATTCTTCATTCTCCCTGTGCCCTGTTCACCTTTTGTAAAATCGGTTGTGTACAATGAACTTTGAGTAATGCCATAATGAGCTTATTAAAAAAATATTTCTTATAACTGACAGTCTCTGGATTTTTTAAAAACTCTGCTACAGTTTAATGTAACAGGTTTAATGTAACAGAAGTCCATGTCACTGAAAAGAATTTTGGGTGACTACTGTTACTTTTCAGCTTCACCAGCTCCAGCTTACAGCTAAGGAAGTAAATTTCAGAGACCTTGATAGATGAACTACAAAGTATCAAGCTTTGCAATTCAGCTTGGATGTTTTGATTTACATGGTCTGTTCTGATCTTCAGTTAAACCTATATGCACCGCAGAACCTATTTATCTGTTTAATCTGTTTAATGCAGCTCTGGTGCAGATGTTTGAAGTTGGGAAGATGTTTCTTGTCCGTCTGGGTCCAGCTCCGATTTGCTGCCACCTCCGTCTTCCAGACCCCTCCCACAGAGAGACAAAACACTGGTTCAGGAAAGCCATTCTGCTTTATTACAAAGAAAAGAAAGAAGCTTTAAACGTGATCAGAAAATACAAGACTGGTCAGGCTTTTGTTAGCAGTGTACCGGTTTTCTTTTTCCTATGAACTGCTTCTATTCGAACAGCTGCAACTGAAATGTGTACACCCTTGTTGTTTTGGGGTATGCTTGTCCTTGGTTCAAGAAAGTCGGGCCTTCCTTTTTTGTTTACTTATCTTGGTCTTAAGTGCACAGGGTAACAAACGTGAATCCCTGTCTGGCAGCTCAACATTATTAACACTATTGTTTTTTTTTTGTTTTGATTTTTTTTATTGTTTCTAACACATAATGCCACCACTACTCACCTCCTAAAAATGAGGCTGAGCAGAGAATAGTTACTTTTTTTTCCAAAATAGACGTCATGTATATATATATAGATACAGTTATCTATATATATATATTATATACACATTCGTACATACATATCTTTATTCATGTGATGTCCAAAAAATTAAAAAAATGTACACGTTTATTACAAAATCGTAACAAAGACTGAAAAGTGTTTTTTTTCCTGGAACAATGTAGCTCAGTAATCTCACAACCCCCTGGCTGAGGATGGTCCACAAGCTGTTTCCACAATGGTCACTAAAACAGTCTGATTTTGTAATTATTGGAGTTAGGCAGAGAAAACCTGACCGGATATAGGAGGGTTAAGATGACGGATCGAAGGAATGTTCTGGAGAAGAACAAAGGACAAGGAAGAGAATCCATGATGTTAACAACAGGACGTGTACCCTTCCGGACAAAAACAGGAGAAGAGGTTTTGTTTATCCCCCACATAAAAATGCACAAAACAATTTTTGTGTTCTTTTATTACTAAATAGTGCAACAATGAACATTGCATTTTTCTTCCGCCCTTTTGTATTCACATGTATTGGATTTATTTTTGTGTCCCGTTTACTAGCACAGTACGTTTCGGAAAACGAAACGTAGCCTTTTTGTGTTTTTGTTTTTACTGCTGTGTGTTTGTTGTACTGCAAGTCAGTTCTCCTGCCAGAGACCAAATGGGCTTTTGATCAGAGGCGTAAACAAAACACAGACCCGTGCTCAAAATGAAAAGAGAGAAAAGCAAGAGGGCATTTAAAAACAGTGAAAGTGTGTTTGAGTGTTTTGGGCAGCACATAATTTGTAAGGCAGGGACCCTCCCCCTCAATTCCTAAGGTGGAGACCCCCCACCCCCCTCCCACAGTCTTTGTCCAGACAGGTGAGGAATAAAACCAGGTTGTGGATGGGCACGCCGGCTGGCTGGCCCTGAGGTCTGCTCCTGGAGCTCACAGACGCTAAGCGACTCGGTTTTAGAAGGCCTGCTGGGCCGGGTTGTAGTTGAAGGTGGTTGGCACGTGAGGCCGCTCCTCAAGCTTGTCATATTCAAGATGAAACTCCTTAAAAGTGGAGAAGAAAAGGGGTACTTAGTAACATTTTATAATTATTACAGGCCTTTTTAAACAAGAAAATAGGTAGCTGCATATTCCTAATCCCTGTACCACTATAGAAAAAAAAAAATCTAACAACTACATTTTATAGACTTTTTCCACACAGTAGATTCTTCACCCTTAAGCATGCAGACAGGCGATAAACCACAAAAATAAAGGGAAGCAATGTGAAAACCCATAATTTTACCTTAGCTACCTTCCTCCAGTTAAGACAATCAAAGAAGTAGTATGTCCCCCTCTCATAGGTGTTGGTCTTCAGAGTGGGTTCCATGCCTGGTGCTCTTGTTATCCATACCCTCTCTTCTTTATGGTATCTCCAGTCTCGGTTAAAGCTACAACACAAGTGCAACAATGCATATGTTAAATGGAATAATGCATACAACTACATTCTGCTTTAATTGTAACTTCTTTTCCATGTATAAAAAGAGGTTAAAATGCTGCATACAGTTCCACAGCAGCTAGAAGCTGTAAGAGGTCTCCTCCATTCATGTAGTAGAGGTAGAACAGCAGGTCTTCTCCATAACGTGCCAGTTTTATTGCAGCCAGCTGTAAATAAATCATGTTTTAGTCTATACGCAAGTGTGAATGTTCAACAAGGTAACTAGGCAAATCGTAATATTCTCTTGATCTAAATGTGTATATTACCAACATGAACCATACATTTCATGGAGAAGGACATTATACAAAGGTGATCGATGAGTGATATGATGTCATTTTACATCAGTGCCACATACCTTGTCCCTTATATGAATGTTGGTTAAGTACTCAGAAGGAACATGAAAGTCTGGGGGGGATAAAAAAGGGTTCAACTAGTTACCAAAAGTACTAAACCAAAAAGATCCTAAGATTTTACATCTAATAAATAAAACAGATACTCACCAATATCCTGTGGTCGACATGGTGCAGAGGCCCAAGGAGATGCAAACTTAGGATACAGATTCCTGTAGGAAAGGAGCCAAGCATAAAGCTGTCAGCCAGCAGTAAGAAGACATAGACCTCCCAGCAAAAAACAATTAAGAGAGAACTACGTGTCATGAGCAGAGGGAAGGAGCCAACAGAAAGAAAAAACAAGCCTGTTGTCTGCAAAAAAATTGAGAATTCTCATACTCAGGAGAATTGAGGTTGAGTCCCAGTGTAGTCAGGTCGCTTCCTAATGCCAGGTGAACCATGCCAGGATCTGTTTCAGCTGCCCGGATAAATGCCAGGAGCCCAATCATTCCAAACTGGTCTGTCACCATTCCTGAGGGAATGTTTGTCACTTTGCCTGTGGGAAGTGTGTGGATATATCAGAACTATGTTCCAGAACATGATCATTTCAGAAATCAACTCTGCTATTTAACTTTTAGGCTACAGTTTTCCTACTTATTTGTTTAGATTCTTCAATCCATCAATAATCATCATCTTCTACTTCCAGCTTCTCCTGATTAGGGGTCGCCACAGCAGATCAACCATCTCCATGTCCTTCTATTCTCTGCATCTTCGTCTCTCACACCAACTGCCTGCATGTCGTCCCTCAAAACATCCATAAACCACCTACTAGGCCTTCATTTTCTCCTCTTCCCTGCAGCTCCATCATCAGCATCTTTCTCTCAACATCCTCAGTCTCTATTCAGCAAATGGCCAAACAAACCGAATCTCACCTCTTTGACTTTTTCTCCAAAAGGTCCGTCTGAAGCTGTCCCTAAACTCATTCCTTGCTGGTACCTGCCAGTCATAAATAATTCCTGCCGCTCTTCTCCACCCATTTCACCCTGCCTGCTCTCTTTTTCACCTCTCTTTAACACTTCCCGTTACTCTGGACTGTTAATCCAAAGTTTTTGAACTGCTCCACCTTCACCAGCTCTGCTCCCTTCATCCTCACCATTGCACTACAATAATTTAGTTGTTCTTGAATATTCAATGTTTATATGAATCTGATTACATTAGATTCATTATTGTTTATAACTGTTAATGTACTCGATGAACAGTGTAATGAAAGATTTTAGTATGACTGAGAAGGCCGATGCTCTGTGTGTTCGAAAGAATTTTGTTCAAAAATGAGAAACATTTATTTTGGCAACAAAAATATCAAGGGAAATCACAGAATCAAACTATTTTAATGGCATTAAACTAGCGACCAGCAGCGAGTCTAACTAGCTTCAAAATGCGGTTTCATTTTTTTAAAATTCCTAACCAACAAGCTTGTTCGTTTCTTTACCTTGTCCATCAACCGGCTGGTCCGTTTTTATCCTTTTCAGACAGGGAATCATGTTCCAGAATCATTTCAGTAAACACTTCCCCACACATCACAAAGATTTTTAGTTATGAGACTTCATCCATCAAAGGTGAACCCTGGACAAACTCGTTTTCAGACTTTTTTTTTTATAATTGCCAAAGCTGGGTAAGTTTGTCCAAACAGCGAAAGGACACTTGTTGGATGTGACACAGAATCGAGCAGCGAATCCAAGCAGCTTGTAGAATGAAATGGAAATGCAACACAACTGCACAGACTTGACAAATGTGTGAACTGGCAAAGAATATGCGTTTTTGTTTATTGGGTCTCCTTTTAGCGTCTAAGCACTTTATAGGTTTCTAGAGAAATTTACCATCAGGCAAGACCTGGATCCCCTTCTTCTGCTGGTTGTTGTTCTGTGCTGATGTCTTATCACCTGGGAACTTGGGGCCATCTGCACTGGAGCTGCTCTTGGCTGATGAGTTCAAGTTCTAAGTAATAACACAACAAACCAATTAGCAACTGAAACAATACTTAAAATACATACAAATTTGAATTATGCCTCCAAACAAGCATACGCTGCTAGCAGTTTTATAAACATTGAAAAACAATCGGATTTAAGTGACACTGACTGATTTGCTTTCGTCCGTGCTCAACGTTGGGTCCTTGTAGTTAGGGCCCGGCAGTGCAGGAAAATCCTCATTGTGAATCGAGAAGTCTTGAGACTGTTCAGTCGATGGCTTTGTGACCATTCCAACTGTAAGAACGCATTTATAGACACACTTATATAACATGTTTGTTAATAATTTGAAAATTCATGTTAAATACAGCTGTTGGATGGAAGTCAAGAATACACCGATCAGCCATAACATGACCACCAAGAGGCTAGCAGCAGATCCTTTATGTTCTGTACACTGTGAGGTGCGACCTCCTTGAATCAAACTAGTTTTTCAATGACATGCCACAGATGCTTGATTGAACTGTGATCTGAGGAACATAGGAGGCCTTTAACTCAGGATGTTCCACAAACCATTCCAGATCAATTTTCGCAGTTTGGAAGGGTGTATTATCCTGCTAAAAGAGGCTACTTCCTTTAGGGAATACATCTGGAATAAAGGGGTACATTTGGTCTGCAACATTTTCCAGAAAGGTGGTCATGTTTAAAGTAACCTCCAAATGAACACCAGGCTCCAAGGTGTTCCAGAGACACATTACTCAGAGCATCTTGCCTTCATCCCATAGTGCATCCTGGTGCGACCTCTTCCCCCGACACCCCTGGATGTCCACATGATGTAACAGAAAATGTGATTCATCAGTCCAGGCCACTTTTTCATATTGTTCCTTGGTCGATAAAATTAGATATGTGCTACAGTAGTTCTTTTGTGGGACTGAAACTGGACAGGTTAGTCTTTGCTCCCCACGCACATCAATGAACATCGAGCATGTATTGACACGGTCGCCAATTCACCCATTGTCCTTTCTTGGAGCGTTTTTGTTAAGTACTTACTACTGCACACTGGAGCATCCCACAAGACCTGCTGTTTGGAGAGACTCCAACCCAGATGTCTAGCCACCATTTGGCATCTTGTCAAAGTTGCTCAGATCCTTACACTCGTCCTTACACACATCCTTGCAATACAGAACTGACTGTTCACTTGCTACCTAATACATCCCAATCCTTGACAGGTGCCAAAGCAACAATATATCCAATGTTATTCACTTCACCAGTCAGTGATTTCAATCTTATGGCTGATCGGTGCATATTAATTCTTGCCTTTTCTCTGAGGACAACTTGTCTGTCAGTTTTCTATTACTGCGGAGTAAAATGATCCCTCACCATAGGGAGCCCTTCCAGCCAGGGGATTATGCAATGGTGTTGGGTTGCCATTTCCTTCCCTCCGACTTCTGTCTGCTAACGCCGGGAAGTCAGAAAGATCCAGTCCTGTAACGTTTTCACTCCCATCTGTAACCCAGACCACAGTTTTTTCCACAAATCAGTAAAATCAAATGTAATCCATAGTTTTACAATGCAATAGGGACCTGTAACCTTATTCTGACCGAATGAGAACAATGACGACTTATAATGAATAACCAAAAATGATTGTTGTCTTGATATCAAAACTGCTCTCTCATTAGCTTACCTGTCCCATTGAAGATGTTGTTCGATAAAGAGTTCATACCAAACCCCTGACTTCTCCCCATTCCAAAACCCGACATACTGAAGAAATGGAGACAGATGTTTATTACTACACAGTATGGCCAATTTCAATTATTTAAGAAAATCTACACATACAGGTACATTATCCTTTGTTGACAGTTAATGGAATTTTGTGGGAGTGCTGTGAATTGATTAATTCTATGATTAATAAGTTACTACAGACACAAATACACACCAGACTTAGCTCAGTAAAACAAATTTTACACTGGATTGCACCTCGCATTGTATTTCAACTGTTCTGTCTCACCTGACATAAACTAAAGCTTTACCTGTTGATGGTGAACGGCTGGCGTGCTGGCTGCTGCTTTGGCATGCAGATGATGCTGGGAGAGCTGCGGTTGGGGCTGCCGAGGCCTGAACTGCCCATACTGTTGGTCCTGCCACTCATGCTCATGCCCTGGCCCACCTGCGAGTGATTCATCATGTTCCTGGAGTTCATGGGCAAAATCCCCCTGCGAGGCAGAAAGCATGATATTTTATCATTATAAGAGTCACTTATACAGTGCAGTGTCAGAAAACAAGCACATAAAACATCTGTAAACATGGTCCTAAAGAAAGGGATACTACAAGCCTACCTGTTCGGCGAAGGTGGGGTATGGAGAGACATTGTTGGGACGCCTGTCGTTGGGGTGCTATGGCTCGGTAACGGAGTACCTTGTGTTAAACTTCGGTTTAACTGAGGGTTGTTGTTGTTCATGCCCCTTATTGAGAAGCCTAGTGCACCTAGTGAAAACATGACAGTATATACAAAAATAACTGCTAGAGTCACTTTTTTTGGGTGTCACAAATCACAAGCCAAATTGGACACATGCACTTACTTTGCGGACCATACAAACTTGCACCAAGCTGCGACAATTGATTTGACGTTGATGGTGAGGGAGATGCCAGCATCTGCAAAACGATGCAAAAAATATTTGTTTCATTTTTATTCTGCACCCCAGGGAGCACTTGTCATCTGAAAAGCTTTATACATTAATGTCAAATTAACATTTGCTCTTACATCCTTCTCTGTTCGATGAGGGAACATAGAAGGCTGGCCATAGTACATGCTCTCATCTGGGTAGTCACTTTCGACCCCCTCAAACTTCTTTCTCGTAGCACCGAACATACCGTTCGTCACCTGTAAATACAGTTTAGAAGGTTACAAGGCAACAAAAAAATCTACTTTTTTGATATTAGATTTCATGTTAGACTCCTACAGATTATGAAGGTTACAGAATTTTATTATGATGCCTTTACGGAATTATGATGCCAGTCTCAACATGTTAGATGCACAGATAAAGCCCTGTGTTTGCTTTTTAATCTAAAATATCTTCATGCATTATAGATCAGTCCAAGACCAAGTCACCTTACAGCAGCTTAAATAAAAGTGTCAATATTAAGACTAGCTCTGGGCTAGTACAAGACCACAATTATTACTTTTTGAATGAAATCTGAGTACATTGTATGAAATCAAAACAGCCAAGGGATACAGAAACGGTCATCACACAAAGCACAGCTCACGTTTACACTTGGACACTGGGAAGTAAAGAGCATCAGATGCTAAGAGGGATACCTAGCTTTTCGTCCCCTTTCTGTTGTTTACATACACACTTGCTGCTCTAATAGACTGACAGTTGGCACTGTCAAATCTCTAATATCTATTAGAAGCTTCACAGTGAACGATAAGACTGTTAAAGTTGTAAAACTGACTAAATTTTTGACAATAACAAGCACGGAGGGTGCCTACTTGGTAATGACATCCTTCTTACACGGATTGCCATTGAGAATTTAGTTAACTTGGTACAGTCGACCCTCTTAGCTGTGGTTTGCGTTTCCATTACGCTGGAGTTTAGCAAAATCGATAAAATTATATTTTTAAAATAATTTCAGCACCTTAGCTGGTTACGGTGTTTGGTAGGGGCTAGCTAACGTCAGCAAATTAAACGGAGAACGACTGTTGGCTATGGAGCAAAGCCGCTAGACTGCTAAAGCTAAACGGTGATAGCTTACGAGAGCTAAAGTTGCTAAGAAAAAGACCTGAACGAAGGATATGGACTAAATAAAGATTTGTCCACAACACACAGGTTAACTAATAAATAAGCTTAAACCACGGGTCTGGTTTCAGTCAGCTGCGGGGGGTCATTTTCTTTGAATTATTTACTAGACGGAGCACTAGCCTTTAGCAAGCAGCAGAGCTAACAAAGTAGGTTGTGGAGGCAGCGCCGTGTAGGCCAGCGCTCCCCCCGCCCCGCCTGGCTCCAGCCCGCCCCTCTCCGAGCACCGAGCCCGGTAGCAGGCTGCAGCTAACGCGGCTAGCCCAGACAAAACACAGCCCTGCGATTCCGGCCAGACCTATCGCTTCGTCTGTCCAAACTCAACCCACACTAGAGCTCAAAAATAACCCACAGCTACCACTCCGTTTTCCTGTCGTCCTGGCGCCGCACCGCGCAGCGAAGCGTTTTGTGTTGGTAGATAAATGTAGAGAAGCACTAACCGCATTAATTTCGCCTCTTCTCCTAGACCAAAAATGGCTGTGTATCCTGCAGCCGAGGATCCTGGGTGAGCAGCCTTTACCCCCTGACCCTGCACCGGCCTTCAGAGCAGAAGACACTCTTCAACATCATCATGGGCCTGAAAGAGCTTCACATTTCACTTCTGAGATTATGAACATAAGTATGTCCTGTAATATACAGAAGCATACAGTTTCACCCACTTTGACAGTTTGTTATGTAGACCAGCTCTTTAAGCAAGAAGCCCTGTCTGACCAACAAAAAAATAGACCAACAATAAGACCATTGAGTACTGTCCAGCTTTTAGTGTATTTTATTGGGGGCCAAGATATCTATTGTATAAATCACTTTGGCAAGTTCCTATTTTTTTTAAAGGACCTTGTGTCTCATCACTTATAACACACTCATGAGAAACAATGTTTCATATCATCATGGCCCTGAAAGAGCATCACATTTCATTCCTGTGCTTGTGAACATTAGTGTGTCCTCTACTACATGGAAGCAGACCATTTCTTCCACTTTGACACTTTGTTCTCTAGACTAGCTCTCTGATCCAGAGGGCCTGTCTTATCAGATGACAATGAAACCATTTAGTACTGCCCAGCTTTTATTCAAGTATTTTCTTTGTAAACTAAGTGATTATTTTACAGAAACAGGTTTTACATAAACATCATTGTTGTGTTGTGTTTGCTAATATTGATTAAAAGCATCACATTTGCATAAATGCTTAATATGCTTGGATCAGTTCAAGGTCATTTGTTTCTTTTTTTCCCCTCAGGGTCCAGTTATGATGCACTCATGTTTATGTACCAAAAACAGTTATAATTCATCTTTTCTATACTTTTCTGTCTTTTACCCCCTTACATTTAAATAGGATGATTGATTGCTGTACCTTTAAGACTGAAATACAATGATCATAAAAACAATGATTGGTGAAGTGAGTAATGCTATGTATCTCCTGGCACCTGTAAAGGGTTTGTATATGTTAGCTTGCATGTCAGTCTGTTCTTTAAGTTGAGGTGTTATAAACAGAAAAAAAAGGGCTGAGGAACTTTGGCAGGGGCCAAATTGTGATGGCGTGGATACTTGCCTCTGAACCATAAGGTCACAGGTTCAAATCCTACCTTAAGCACACCCCCACTGGTTTCTTGAGCAAAACCCTTAACCCCTTAATCTAAGGCCCTTGCCCCAGGAAGACTGTCCCCTGTAGTTAGGGAATGGAAGTCACCTTGGATAAAAGTGTCTGCTTAAATGTTTTAAATTATGACTACACCACTGGATCAGATCATCCTCAAAACAGGCAGTGTAACAGGGCAGTACCTAGCAGCTTGGGGACCCTAAGCGGTCTGGGGGGATGTGTTGCTAATGGGATTCTGAGCAGGGGCCACCCTCAAGGTCAGGGCCCTACGCGGATGTGTACTTGGCGTATGCCTAATAACGGCCCTGAGTGTTCTACACAAGGATGTTCTGTGAAACCTCTGGTCCTGGCATTCATATGTATGTAACTTTGATATTCAACACACTTTTCAGCATAGTCTTGTTCTCTAAAGACAACAGCCTTTTTCAGCAGGATAATACACTCTACACTCTGCAAAATAGTTCAGAAATGATTTGAGGAAGTTCAAAATGTTGGTCTCTAAATTTCTCAGTACAATCAAGTATCTGTGGAATGTGCTGAACAAGCTACTTCAATCCATGGAGGCCCCATCTCACAATGTGCAGGACTCAGAAGTTTCTACTGCTAACGTCTTGGTGCCAGATACCACAGCACATCTTCAGAGATCTTGTGGAGTCCATGCCTCCACAAGCCAAAGATGATCAGTGTATGTAAATGGACTTAGATCGGCTGCCCTGTATTGTGTCTTTTTATCATTTCAGTGTGATTGCTCTTGGCTCAATATACAGATATACAAACATGTTAAAAAGACACAGATATAACAGTTCATTCAAAACTGCGATTGTCTGCAGCTTATTTTCCAGTCTGGACAGGGAAGTGAACAAAAAATGAACTTTTCATTCAAATTTGTCCAAAATTTGACATTTGATCTGAGTTGACATTTTGCTACAGCCAACTGTGTGATGGCCAGTGCATACTTCTTTCAGTATGTACGGACCTGACGCCAAGCAGCATGGTCAGAAACTCTTGTCAGAAGCTCCTCACTTTGTCACATGACTGCCAGATGCCCAAATGGCTGCCAGCTACATAGTGATGAGAACAAGTTTGATAATGCTACCTTTCCTTCAGTTCAAGGGCACCTCTATACTTTAACTGCCATCAGGTCATATTTAGGCCCAGGTTATCAAAAACTCATATCAAAATAATCATTTTGTAATGATAAGACTGAGATAAATTAATTGGGTTTGCATGTTTGAATACTCTCCTCATATGTCTCTACTCCACTGCCAATATTAGTCACTTCATTCTATCAGTGATTAAAAACAGACTGCAGTTAATGCACATGCAAAACCTTATTTATATGGACGATAATTGCGTGCAGACAATTACTGAGAAAATATTTGTGGAAAGAACTAAAAGTAACATTTGGCCTCAACAAAGTGGTTAAAGTATTTATTTTATTATCTTATCATGTGAGAGGCGCTTTCATTATTATTTGGCCGTAATGTGTTGTTGTGTCCTCTCAGTGTAACTGATCAGAAATGCTCTGAGATGTTGAGGTGGACCAGAAACTCTATTGGCTGTTCTCTCATTTGGACAGACTGATAACTGTGTGTGACTGAGCTGCTCCACTTAAACAGCTTGTGTTGGCTTGTAGGTCAGAGGCCGAATAAATGCACATATAGGACAGACTCAGGCCCCCCCAAGCCCACATTCCTTAATCACAAGACACTTGCTGCTTATCACTGCCACTGGCCAGCTCCGCCTTCCATTGCCTGGGAAGTCATACAACATGAATGAGGGAGGGCAAGCTGGATATCATCTTTGGCACTCTCGGGCGACAGTAAGGCAGAGGTTTCAGCAGAGTGCAGCAGTGCAAAACCTCATTCCTGCAGGAAAAAGGATGACCTGAGTGGACCTTCATTAGGGTTTCTCTTCAGCTATTTAGTAAGTAGCAATGTTTATAACTTTATAAATTATAATTACTCTGCTTCATTAAGGTTTACTGTAAGGATTTAAACTAAGGATGATAAACGATGATTTAATTCAAATATCTGTAAATGAGCCCTCCTACTTCCATATTTGCTCCTCTCAATGTAGGTTGTACGATGGGAAATGTTGTTCGTGGAGCTGTGGCCTTCATTCCATCAGACCGATGTCAGCGATACTTGGTGGGGGACCTTGCGGAGATGCCCCTAGACTGTACTCTTGATCTCAGCAGTCATCAGCTGCGCCGCTTTCCCATTAGAGCATGTGCCTTCAGTGAACTTGTTAAACTTTATCTGAGTGATAACCACCTGAGCGGTTTGCCACCTGAGCTCCACAGCCTGCAAAAGCTTCAGCTTTTGGCTCTGGACTTTAACTGCTTTGAGGAACTGCCTTCAGTTGTTTGCAGCCTTCGGCAGCTCAACATCCTCTACCTCGGGAATAATCGACTTTACAGACTGCCTAAGGAGCTTGCTAAGCTGACTGAGCTGAAAACACTATGGCTAGAAACCAACTGCTTCATGAACTTCCCATGTGTTGTATGTAAGCTTCCCAACCTCAAGACTCTTCATCTGGGCTGCAATCAGTTTCGTAGCTTGCCTGGCGAGCTGGTGAGGTTAAGTGAGCTGAGAAGCATCTGGTTAGCAGGAAACTTGCTGAATGACTTTCCGCAGGTGCTTCTAGAGATGCATTATTTGGAAGTGATTGATGTAGACAGGAATCGCATACGGCATTTTCCTACACTTACTCACTTAAGGGGGTTGAAGTTGGTCATCTATGACCATAACCCTTGTGTTAATGCACCTTCTGTTGGGGAGGGGGTGCGACGGGTGGGTCGTTGGGCTGATAGTACTGAGGATGAAGATCATGAAACTGAGGTAAAGCCAGCCGAGGTCTCCACAGAGGTGAGAGGACAACTCCTAGAGAGCGAATAATATGAATAGTACTTAGTGGACTGTTTGCCATTCCGTTAGTCATGCTGTACCTCACAAAATGGTAATGAGAACAAACTCTCAAACTCTCACACTCAAATATGTTATCCATTTGGTATTATACAACAGACCTCCCAATATGTTCACTGTTCACAGTATCACAATGTGTAAATATCAGTAAAAGTTTAAGGATTTTATTATTTTTTCTACATTCCTCACACTGTGCGGCACTACATTTAGTTATATAGGAATAATTGTGCTATGTAACGAAACTATCAGTAAATAAAGTATCATCATATTTCTCTGCTCTATCAACTAATGCAATAATAGTACACTGTAATAATAATGAAAAAAAATCATCTGCATAATAAAAAATGTTTTCAGGACAACGGCAACATAGTAGTCAGTAAAGACTTTACATTGCCTTGATGTCTGCTGAAGCTGGAGCTATATTTTTTACTGAGATTCTCTTGAACAAGATAATGTATCGCCATGATGGATTGTTAAATTCCAACAATGTACCTCACCTCCTCAATAATGCATGTTTCATGTGACAGATTTGGGTCCCCATGTAAGACCTTTAATAGATTTTTATCATTACTCTTGCTACACTAGACTCTCGCTGCAGACTGTTTTCTGCAGAGTTAAACATTAAACACTCACTGGCATCCTCGAACGCTGTTTGAAAATACACTTATAAGAACACGTGAAGTTCCCAGGCAGTGTTCCAAGAGTAATATTGCTTGCATCTACCTTTGTGATTAATTTTGTTTCATATGCGATGTTTCAAATCTTATACAAACGTTGTGAGGTCTCTCTCTCTCACTCATTCACTCCAACACACACTGTGTGTTTGTGTGTCAGTGTGTTCGTGAGGTCTCTCTCTCTGACACACACACACACACACACACACACACACACACACACACACACACATTGACCCCAACACATAAACAAACACACACACACACGCACACACATTCACTCCAACACATAAACACACACACACGAACACACACATTCACTCCAACACAAACACACACACACACATTCACTCCAACACACACACACACACACAAACACACACACA
>JBBPDC010000129.1:10677498-10715715 GCA_037974485.1 Hemigrammopetersius urotaenia | reverse complement strand
CACACACACACACACACACACACACACACACACACACACACACACACACACACACACACACACACACACACAATTGTAATGAGTGTTATTGAGTTATAACATTTTCAGTTTTGACCTTTGAAGGTACCCTTTACAAATCTTTTCTTTTCCAGACTCTGTAGAGTCACTGGGTATTTGAATTTATTGTTTTGTTTTTTTTTTCCCATGTAAACATCCAAACAGCATCCAGCATTCTGCCCACATCTGTGCTAATGCATCTTTGTATAGGGAGAATTACTACCAAACTAGTGGTAAAGCATTTATTGTGAACTGGTATATATTCATGTTTTACACATGCCTAGTAAGTGTATTTTCGACTGTACATTCATTTTTAACAGATTAAAATGTTTCCACATCAGCTATGCTTTTATGGTTTCGGTGTACTTTATTACACATCTGCTCACAAACATACAATGAAAGAAGAATTAAAAACATGTCTGCACTTAAAAAAATCAATAATACATTTTGAAAAAAACTCCCACAGTCACCCATGGGCAAAACCTTTGATGGCAGTATACAGCTTAATCTGAAAGCCTAACATTAGTCTTTTGTGTAAACAATGTCTTTATTAAGGTTTCAACATTACAAAATGGTAGACAAAATAATAATAACAACAATAAAAATAGCAACAAAAAGAACATTCTTCCCTGTTTTTCACTTATTCATCAGTCTCTGTGATCATGATCTGTGCTTTCAGACAAGTCCATCAGTGGTCCATCAATGGTCCCCAAATGCATTTGAATGTTTCTTGTTCAGCCTTCATAACATAAGTATTTTTTTCCAGAGGAAGACTTGACAGCATTTATTTTGTCCATTGAATAACTGTTGGTCCATTTGTTTTCTTGCATAGGAGTGCTACTGTTCTTTTCGCATTTAACAAACTTTGGTCCATCAGTGCTTGTTGTATCTATTGGAATAGGTATATAGATGTTTCTCCCCACTGTAGTCTTCACACCCTCCCAGTGTAATATTTCTGCACTCATTTCACCTTGGCGCAAGAATACTGACCTTTTGATGCTACTTTTCCTTTTGCTTGATAAATACAAAAGTTGTATATTAGCACATTTCTACACAAAACATTCCTGATATAAGCAAAAATGCCACCAAACAAAGCCAATAGATAAATAAAATAAAATTGTTAGACCTTTTATTATGAAGGACTTATTACTGGTATGATACATGCATGCTTTTTTTTTCTTTTCCCAAATGCACAAGTATATTTTTGACTCTGTACATTGATTTTTAACTGAATAAGATCTTTTGACTCTACATTTATCATTTACAGCATTTATCAGACGCTTTTATCCAAAGCGACTTCCATTCCCTACCTACAGGGGACAGTCTCTCCCTGGAGCTACTTGGGGTTAAGGGTCTTGCTCAGGGACCCAGTGGTGGTGTGCTGAAGGTCCAGAGGCAAGTATCCTACCCACTGAGCTACCTCCACCCCTAATTTATTACAGCCAGACTCTGATTTATTTATTTATTTGATCTACATTCAACATTCATAAATTTTGGGATAAAACCTTCCCAAATAAGCAAAAAAGCAGCTAACCAAAAGCGAAATAAATAAATAAATAAAGAAAGAAAGAAATAAAAAAAGAAAGAAAGCAAGAAAGAAATAGCTGTAATTTAAAGTATGCATTTGGTCATTGGTCTTTTGATGCTATTTATCTTCTTGTTTGACTATATTCATACATTTTGGAATAAAATCTTCCCAAAAAGCCGGAAAACAAAAGAAAAAAATCCTCAGACTTTTATTCTGAAGTGTGTTTCTCAGCCCTGGTCTCTGCCTCCTCTGAGCAGGCCGAGGTTCATTTTGTGCTTCGCGGCTCCATTACCCCGCTCTGGTCTCAGAGGGATGGGAAAGAAAACCCGTACAGGGACGGGCCGCAGAACCATCCTACAGCTCTCTCCGCCAGGACCTCGCAGTGGAACAGGAGCAGGACGAGAAGAACTAGGTTCTGGGTCGGAAGGTAAAGAAAAATGCACATTTATTTTCAGTTTCACATTTCTGGTTGAGAGGCCTCGAAAATCTACTGAAACCTCGGCCTCGCCCAGACCAGACTCACACTCACACCTAACAGTGTCAGCTCTAAACGGCCAAACAGGACAATAAAACAGAAAGCACCTCTCTCTAAAGTCATTGTTTAATTCAGTACTAACTAATAAGCTCAAAAATACACATAGAACAAAGCTACATTAGTATAAAACGGCTATGCTAACCTAAATGGCCGTGCCGCTGGCTAATATGACTGGTTTTGTTTGGTAGTAGTACTGAAAAATATTTATGGGGAGGCTTTCATAACTGTCCTTTTACAGGGACATAGGACTGTTTACGTACTGTTATCTTAGTTTGCGGAGTGACTTTTGTAAATATTATCAGAGAGATAAGAGTTAACATTAATATTTTTTGCCCGTCAAAAACTGTTTTTTGTTTTGGCATTGACCAGACAAAGCACACCACTACTGAGACAAGGGCTACCCACTTTACTATTTTATCTGTTCATGTAGTACATACTGACGGCATTTTGGCCGCGTTAGGTCGCTCTTAATGTTCTAGTTATTGATGACAATTGGTAAAATTCTTTGTTTATTTCGTCCCAATTGTAGAGGAACAGGAGGGTAACACTGACGGCCACCGAGAAGTAAACATCGAAATGAGGACACCAGCTGTGAAGGCAACACGTGAGTGAAACAGCTTAAAGATACACCATGTGGACAAAAGTTTTCCAGGGTTTCTCCCATGCCCATTACTTTCAAGGAAGAGCTTAGTCTTATTGTTTAAAGTGACTGAACTGAACTAACTTCTCATAATTTAATAGTTTGTCATAATGAAGTGACGTTCATTGTTTTGCAGAGGGTTTATCTCTGCTGGGTGCCTATGAGGACAGCGAGGAGGAAGATGCTTCAGAAACCAGTTCCACCTCTAAGTCAAAGCACAACCGCTCTGCAGACATTGACAGCACTCTAGCCAGTTTTATGGCTGTGAGTATGCTTTGTTTACGTTTTTCAGTCGTTGACCTGTGGCTTGTGTGAAACTGTTTTTTTATTTTTTATTTATCAACATATTTTGCAATACAGGAAATCGATGCTATCACCACACAACCAGCCCAGACTGATGAGTCTGAGCCGAGTGTTCCTCCACCAACACCTCCACGTCCGGAACCCAAGACGGAACAGACTCACGTTCAGAATGGATCTACACAAGAATTTCAGTATAATACACAGTACTCTCTGGCAGGAGGTATGCCGTTTCTGTTAAAGGCATCTGTCATTACTCAGTGTTTACTTGCTGGCTAGAGGTTATTGTTAAAGTGGGTTATGTACTGCCATACTAAGGGTGGTGCTCTTTTAGGCAGTACAATGTGTTTATGGAATAAAATTGCAAAAATCCCATCTATATAGGTAGCATAGTTTGCACAGTTTATTATGAAGTATATACGTATATGTGCCAGTAATTTTGTATAATGATCACGCACAGTAACGATATTGTTGGCACTTTAAAATACTGTCACTAGGATTAATTTAAATGCATATGTTTTGTCAGATTTTTGTAGGCACGTGGGTCAGTGCAATTTATAAGCTGCCGCTACGCTTATAAAACCCCCTGCTGCTTGGATGTTAATATTTCTAGCAAGCTCTGGTACAGCATGGCAGAAGTAGTGCAGGACACTTTTTCACACTTCAAAAAAGGTCCCATGCCCCAGTCTGAGGATTAGCTCTCAAGAAACATAGAATCTATACTGAGATTTCTTATTCTGTGAGAATCACTCAGCATTAGACATCCTGTGGTAGTTTTACTCCACCTTCCCCACTTAAAAACCTAATTCTGTCCAAATAATGATTTAGGAAGGGATGAATAGTAGTTCCAGAATAACCTGCTACTTTTTTGTTCTAGCTGGGCTTGAGATGGGTGACTGGCAGGAGGTGTGGGATGAGAATACAGGCTGCTACTACTATTGGAACACCCAGACTAACGAGGTCGCCTGGGAGCTCCCCCACTATCTGGCAGACCAGATGCAGAGTCTTCAGCAGTACACAGACAGGTGAGTTTGTCAGCTTCAAGCGCTTTCCTCTTATTTTTTTAAAATACGAAGATATTTCCGGAACTCAGTCTATAAAATGTATAGTGATTTTACTTTGATAATTCTTTACCTGGCTTAGAAATGTTCTCAAATAGCTAATGTACTGATTATTGAAAACCTGATCCTGTTTGATTTTTATAAGATTTGCACTGGGTAAGAATGTCCCAGACACTCTTTGCTTAAGCTTAAGCTGAAAATTTATGTTCTGCAGCTCGTCTGTCAATGGCAGTGGGGTGGCACAACATACAGAGGAATATCCTGAACAGCATTCTTTGTCTGCCACGGCATTAAAGAGAGAACCAAAAAAGAAGGCATGTCTTAAACTTTACTTTGGTTCCAAATGTATATTTTATCTCCATTGTATTAATTTTTTTTTAGTTTAATAATTTATTTTATGAATAATTCCCAGTTCTGTGCTGTTATGCAGGAAGTGATTGAGAGTGTGGTGGCTTTAACCAGTGATGAGGAGGAGAGGAAAGGAGTGGCTGCCTCTCTCCTCGCACCCCTCATACCAGCTGAAGTGAAAGAGGCAGAGGAGAAATGGAGGAAGAAGGTTCTGGAGGACAAAACCGAGAATGCTCAGGAGATTGAGCCGGAGGTTCCTCAGTCTTCAGGTTCCCCTGCTGTTTGTGATGTAGAAAGCCCCTCTCACTGTAACCAGCCCAGTAGGAATCAATCCATAGAAAACTCTGCTGGAGAGGAGGAGACAGAAGAGGATACCATGGAGTTGGAGCTTGCCTTGGAGAGGAAAAAGGTGGCAGACTCGTGTGTTGTAATTTGTCTAGCATTAAATGTGCATAATTTTAGTTAGTTCAACAAAGTATGATTTATAAATTGACTAGTCAAGATTAATATGGTGAGGCAAAGCAACATTTAATCTCGTCATTGCAGGCTGAGCTTCGCGCCTTGGAAGAAGGTGATGTCAGTGCTGGTGGATCAAGCCCCTGTTCTGAAGCAAGTCAGGATGGCTCTCGGGGGCTCGCCTTGAAGAAGACTAAGTGGAAAACGGCTTTCCTTCGTGCCCAGAGCCCTGACTCAAACAGCAGAGGCTCTGATAAAGCAGGATGGGACACACCAGAACAATCAGATACAGGTAAGAAGGGGTGTAACAATAGAATTTTACAATTTGGTTTGATAAACAAAACCAAGTTCACTATATGACAATTACATTTTAAGCCAAATGTGAATGAGGTTGAAATATTAGATTAGCTGTCAATTTGTTGATAGTCTACTAAAGTCAGTTGAGCTGGGTGCAGGAGGAATGGGTAACATTTTTGCAAAATGTTACAATTCACAATAGAATGCCCATTCTGCATGATGCAATGTCGCATTTTAATTACCGGTATACATTTTATTTATAACCGCCTTTCACAACTCTCAAGGTCACTTTACCGAAGCATGTATAAACAAATTTACCAAAGAGATTTAAATACATATACATACTACAGGATATTCACATACATGTGGATGATGAGTGTCATGTCCATTTATGTTTCCGCACCACTCATCACCAGTTTAAATAGAAGTGCAACTTCTATTATGTCCTTAACCTAATATTTATTTGTGTATTTCATAAGTGGTGTTACTTGCGTTGTGTGAAATGTACCATTTTCCAATTGTGCCTCTTTGCCATCATTATCTGTTGATACTGTAGTGGAAGGTTTATGGGCTGGGCAATCAAGAGCAGCTGCTGTGCTGTAACTGTAGTTTATACCAGTAGGTCTTTCTTTTCTTTTCTTTTCTTTCTTTCTTTCTTTTTTGAATGACTGTTAAAAATGTCAATTAAGTTTTTGACCATGTTTCACAAAAGGAGTCGTTCCATGCATGGAAGGCTCCAGTCTAGCTTTACCAGTTTAGCAAGTATGACTACAGTTTACAGTTTAAACAATCATTTTGCATGGCTACAGAATGCAGAATGTGTTTGAAGCCAGGCTACATATCAGGGCAATTAAAACTGATTTTGAATTTATTTTAAGCGCTGTTAAATGCCGCTGAGAAGCAAGAGGACAAAGAAAAAGCTGAGAAGGACAAGTCTCTACCCAAGGTCCCAGATGAGGAGACAGCAGACCTCAAAGTAATGTATAAAATCTTAGATTTTCAAATTATAATACAGGGAAATATAGTACATTATATTAATCACATTATGCTCTGTTCAGTTTCAGATAGGCGAGCTTGCAAATACATTAACCAGCAAAATGGAGTTCTTGGGAATCAACAAAAAGGTCATCTCTAACTTTCAGCTGCTTTTGCTACAAACCGAGGTAAGAGTAAGTCTTAGTATTGTTTTAGATTTTTTTTTATAGCAAGCATAGTGATGGGCCTGATCCGATATATCGGTATTGTGTCTGATATAGCCATAAATCAATCATCGAATATCGATCGGACTGGCCCGATCTATATATCCATTCATTTGGAGATACTTTAGTTTGGAAATGCCGAAAAGCAAGACGGCTACTTGCAATGTGTGGGAAGCCAGCGTGCCGAGGGTTGGAAGTACGATCGTGTTGTTCAATACAAAAAATTTAATCAAGCACCTGCAGAGATTTCGCAATAAAGAGTACCAGGAGTTTATGCTAGCAAACAGGGAAAAAGATGCCAGGCAGCAGACGCTCGTTCCAAAAACACATCAAACTTACAGCAGACAACACAAAAGCGAAAGGAATATCAGTGAATACTCTTGGCTCTCCTTCAAGATCTCTCACAACACGACGAGGCTAAAGTTGGGCATCTCATAACTCGGCCGGTCCACCTTAAATACAGAAGTGGACAGCCTGTGTCACGTCTCCGAATTCACGTTATTTAAAATGTATTTGTTTTGCACTTTTTTGCACAGTTGTTGCTGCTAAAATAAACACAATACTTAAACTATTTAGATGATTCAGCCAAGGTTGTTGTGTTTTTGATTACCCAATTTTACAGCTTTTGCTATTACTTTTTTGTTAAGTGTGTCTCAAATTCCTTTGGAATGCCTTTAAATTCAGTGTAGTTGGGTATTCTTTGCTCTTCTAATAAGTGCTTAGTAGTTTGTTTATTCTGTGATGTGACCTTACTTACTTTCAGCACAATTTTACCAAAAATAATGCTAATATTGAAGTAAAGAGATGCATTATGTCGAGAATTGTGTTTCGGGATCCGAACTGGATAAATGTGGATCGGCCCATCACTAAGCAAGCGCGCTGCAGCTATGTGGGGTTTATATTTTGTTACCTTAATTTCAAGGAGTTGATATTGCCTTTAATGTTTTTGTGCTCATAATTCATTTTCAGGATGTTTTTACAGGTTTCTAGAATTGTTGGGGCTGCATATAACATGGACTTTTCAATTGTCTTTTTGTTTTTTTATTTTTTCTTTAGACGCGGATCGCAGACTGGCGAGAGGGTGCTCTGAGTGGAAATTATCTTCGTCGCAGGTTGCAGGAAGCCGCTGAGCACATAAAACATTACGAACTTAACGCCACTCCCAAGGGCTGGTCCTGCCACTGGGACAGGTACGCGCTCCTTACCTTTCACATCTTTATCACGCCACCCCCTCCTTAAAAAACTTTTACTCCCATCCCACTCATGTGACGATTGACTACATTGTCTCTGCTACATGACAAATTCCTGACTGGTTCATGTAGTATTGGGAATATCACCAAACGAGGAGAAAGGCACACAGTTATGGTATAAGGGAGCGTCTGTAAAGAGCCAGCCTGTCAGCAACAGAGCCCCAGAGAGATGAGCCCATTCGCCCCCAAAATCAGACAGAAGGGTTCATTAGCTCTTAGGAAGGTGCTTGCGCGTGCAAGAGCTTTGAACTTTACAGGACTGGCCCAAAATGATGGGAGAATGAGTGACACAGAGTGACTACATGGAAGCAGCGTGTCACGCAAGCATCAGTTAAAGCGAAGACGGTGCCTTGTCCTTGGAGCCTGAAGGTCAGACCAATCTACTTTGTTTACTGTTTTCTTTTCCATGCACCATTTGATGATTGTATAAATACTGTTTCTTTTACCCGCTGCTGAAGATGTCTTAAAGGCATCTTGGGTGGGTTTTTTGTGTGAGTATTGCTGTGACTGTTGTTGAATACACCTTTCAGGATTTGCCTTAACAATTTTTTGTTTGTTTTTGAGAATAAGGTGGGTTCTGCAGCAGTGTACCCCTTCCAATCTGGCTACTCTTCTGGGCTTAAAACAAAGTCCAACTCAACCTTCCCCCAATGGGGAACTAGAGACCCCCTGCTTCCTTTAAGTCTCCATGGGTCTCATGTTCTTAAATTCAGTTTAGAGACCAGTTGGTAAGACCTTGTTGTGTGTTTGTTTCTCCACCTCTAGAGATCATAGGCGGTACTTCTATGTGAATGATCGGACCAATGCCTCCCAGTGGGAATTTCCAGTAGTGGTGGAAGAAGAAGAAGAAGAAGAAGAAGAAGAAGAAGAAGAGGATGCCAAGCCTCCTCAACCCGCTACAACTGTCCAGGGAAGTCATCTGCCTTCTGAGGTGCCTAGTGGTTTAGTAGGTAGGTATTTGTTAATGAACTAGTTCTCAAGAAAACAAGCCATACTCCTGCACCTTGTATATGACTTGGTATTTTAATGAAAACTGGTGCATGCTAGATATGATGTATGCAGTATTTTAAATGAACTGTAGACATTAATGGTCACATGTTTGTTTCAGCAGGAACATCATTTGCAGAAACCCAGGCTTACTGGTCTGTTCAACCTCCACTTCCTCCAGAAGCTCCACCTCCTCCTGTAGAACAACCACCTCCACCTCCACCACCACCGGAATCGCCTCCCCCACCCCCTCCTCCGCCCCTCAGTGATGATGGGGAGATTGAGGAAGTTGAGATGGAAGATGAGGATTCTGAGCCACCAGCTCCTGGAACAGAAGAATTTAGGGTGTGTATGTTGTTCTAATGAAATGGGGCTTTTGGGGCTTGTGTTCTAGTGTACGTTTGAGTAAAACATGTGGTATTTCCAGGCCAGTGAAGCGGCTGTGGCCCAGGGAATTCCCGCTAAAGCTCAGAAGCGGAAAGCTCCAGGATCAGCACAGCCAAACAAGGCCATCACTATTGGGAGTAGTCCCATACTTTATACCCAGCCTGCTGCCAGTTCAGGTGAGACAGAAGATGTACACTAATGCTCCTCAACCGGCAAAGCATAATTTTGCATATTTCGTAATTTTATAATTTCTTCTTTATCTATTGCCATGAATGATGAGCAGTAATAATGTTATGTTCACAGTTCCTGTGAATGCCTATTGGGGAATGCCTGCAGCAGTTGTACAACCTCTGCCACCAGAGAATTTAGTTCCACCAGTGCCAGTCCCACCGTCCCAACCTCCACCTCCAGCACCTCAACCGCCAACTGACCAAACATCTGTGAAAATGCCTGTGGATAAAACTAAGAAGCTAAAAAAAGATAAGGTTGGTTTCTGAGTTTGCCTGTTTTGTTTCCTGAGATATTTTGAGGAAGGCGAATAATTCTTGTAAAATGGCCTCAAGTGTAAATATTTCTGATTAAAGTGAGTGGAAACATATTAAGACATACTTTTTTAAATGGGACTTCCAAATACCCCTTTTGTATGTTTACATACATAATGTGGCTAAAAATGTGAACACAAGTATAACCGAATGTTTAAAAACATAAAAGCACCGTCACATTCAGATTATTTGCATGTAACTGATGCTTAGTAGTAGTAGTCATTTGCAAACCTATGTAAGTATTTACTTACATAAAACTATTAATAATAAGACTTAATTTTATTGGTTGTATTTAAGGCTTTTGAGCAATGGCCATCAACCTTCCTTCCTAGAGATCAGCTTCCCTAGCCGTGTTCCAGCCAACATCTGACATTTCTTCAGAGTAATCCATCTGATGCTGTCAGCCACTTCAGTTAGTTAATTTTAACAGGTGTGAAAGAACTTGCAGATGCCATAAAAGTAGACCTTCTTAGCCAGTGTTGGTGACCACTGCTTGAGAACATTGCAGCTGTGCTGTTCTTTTACAGCAAGTGATGCATTTTTTGTTTGTTTTATTTGTTCTATTGACAAACTATTTCATAAAGAAGAAACCACATCTCTAGTGTATATAGCAATTTCTTGGGACTGTTTTCAGTAAAGCTAGTGCGTAAACTATACCCCAAATAAATCTAGAACAAGATATGAATGCTCCTGTGTAATTGTAGCTGGCATTTTTATAAAAGATGTGGCCACTGCTTGGGAGAAACTTTATGCAAGACATAATTATGGTGAAGCTGAAGAAGCTTCCTAAAATTCTCAGGGATCACAAACGGAAGAGCCATAGTGAAGACCTTTCTGTCAGTGTGATTGGTTTTGCAACTAGGGAATTGCAACTAATCATTGGACAGGTTTGTTACAAGATTTTACAAAGCGGTCTCAGACTTATGATAATGAAGGGGGGAAAGAAACGATCAGAAACTGAGTTGACTTGAGCACAGCACAAACAAACATCCAAGTCCTGGTGTCCTGTAATCGTAACACTTGCTTTACTAACTCTGTAGTCAGGAAATTGCTACAGAAAAGCTTGCCAAAACAAATAATGCTTTACATATAAATTCTTTTCTTAGACGAAAAAGAGCAAGACAAAGATGCCATCTTTGGTGAAAAAATGGCAGAGCATTCAAAGAGAGTTAGATGAAGAGGAGAAGTCGAGTTCTAGTGATGAAGATAGAGATCAACTGAACAACAGGCGTATTGAAGAGTGGAAACAGCAACAACTCGCCACGTAAGTTCATTTAAGATCTTTCACCTTTTTTTCCATTCTTATTTTTTAATGTTCTGACTGTCATTAATTTCTTACATTTGCAGAGGCAAGGCAGGAAAGAATGCCAACTTTGAGGCCCTGCCTGATGACTGGAGGGAGAGGCTCCTGAAGAAGAGGAAGATGATGCAGAGTTCATAACATACACATGGTCAATTCAAACGCTTCCATTTGGAGTGGACTGTCTTGGACTGTATCTGTCTGCTTTCATCTTGGTCCTATCGGATGAACTAGAGCAAACTGAATGTTTATTTGCTTTTGTAAAGTGGCCCCAAGTGTAAATAGTATTTTTAAAATTTCATATTGTTTACTTACAAATATCTAAAGTATTCATTTTCAAAACTGCCTTTTTTTTTTTTTTTTTAATTTCAGCAGTTTGACTTTGGGACCCATGGTAAATATGAACTGTGCCCCGTTTTATGATGTTACATTTGAGATTCTTGAGGCTTCTTGAGAATTTGATGACTGTGGGGTCAATTAAGGGATTTTCCAAACATTGACGGTGAAGCCTAGGAGACGCAACCCTGATACCCTACACTGTTGAAGAGCAGTACACTGTTTTGGGGGAACATTTTAAGAACCACTGTGCAACAGTTTTTTTTTTTTTCTGTCACCATTTTCCTCCTGGAATGTTTGTGATGAAGCTATACAAAGAACGAAAATAATGTATGATTATCAGTTAATTTAGGCTCTGGAAGAGAACTATAGCCTGAGCTTGTTTTGTGGTTTATTAGATTGAATGACCATGCTGGCTGCTAGCATTCCATTCTAAATAATGCTTTCTAACAATGTACCATGTTCTTCAGTGAATCTGCATGGAACCAAGCCACATCTGTGAACGTGCCAGTTGCTTCAGTTTTCATCAACACTTTAAACTATTCTGTTTTACTGCAGTGTCACTTGTACATCTCTCATTGGAGTGTTTTGTGTAGTTGTGTACTTGACAAGGGATGGGGTCCAGTGAAATTTTCTATGTTGTAAAAACTGAATAAATTTTTTTCCATCTGTACAGTTTAGAAGTTTTTTAGTGGTTTTAGAAAAATATGGTTGGTGGCTGGCTGATCTAAAATCAGATGAGGTTGCGGTTTAACTCCTCAAATGAGGTTTTTTAATGGTACGTGTTTGAGCAATACCGTTTTTGAACCTATGAGATGTACCTACTACCTAAAGATTTATGGGACTCACCTTAATTATAGAACTTGGATGATAGCGTACTTCCAGTGAACACCATGCTTTCAACTTTGGGGACACAGTTTGGCCTGCCCTAGTCCACAAACCAAGCTCCATAAAGACATTGTTGGATGAGTTCGGTGTTGAACTTCTCGGGATATGCAGAGCCCTGACCTCAGCACCTTCGGGATGAACTGGAACGTAGCCAGCGAGCCAGGCCTTCTCCCCACAGGAACTCCATATTATCGTCGATATGTTTCAATACAAGATCCCTGTTGATGTAATACTTTTGTTCACACGCATTTGTTGTATGTTTAGTCGTGTGATCAGTTCAAATAATGTAAGTAGAAGCCTCAGATCAAGAGTAGTAATATTACAATATGCACATTACAAACACGCCAGATCAATACGGTCTTCAGAGAAATCAGTATCAATGAATGTTGGAAATGTACGCTTTGTATCACTTCCAATAGATTGTCTGATCAGGCACACTTACCGTTTTTACCACTCCTTGCATGATGTACTGATTTCACCTTGGTTAAGCTGAGTACAGCCCCTCTGGCTCTGTTTACATCTGCTCCGCGGAATGTACGCTTGGTCTCCATAGTAACGACGGCACAATGACGTGGGTTGCTTAGCAGCTCCGAGAAGGTTTTTATAAAAAAAAAAAGGTGGCGTTAACCTGTTTGTTAGCTAGTGAGTCTAACATAAGTTTACTGAAGTCAACAGCTGAAAATTTGTCCGTGAATTAAGGTGGTATTGCTTTTTTGTTGTATTTCGTGGTGAGCAGAATGCATTGGACAGGTCTTTAAAAGTTAGAGATGTTTAAGGTTAAACATTCGTCCTAATGTAAAGTACATGGTGAAATCTAGCTGGCTAACATTTACGCAGCTCACCGAGTGGGAAGAACGGATCCATCCAGATTTCCAGTGAGTTTGACCCTTGGAAACTGCCAAATGAAATGCAGGCAAGTGAAATTTTCGTCCACGTTCCGTTTATACATTTAAAATACGAAAAACTTTATCTGTCTCAAGTAAATGCTTTCAGTGGCAAGCGATATATCCGGATGCATTGTAACAGTGGATGTCAAACTGTCTTTATAGGTGCAATTAAGTCTGAATGTATGTTTTAACACAAGCTCTATACTTAAAATAGGAAAAACATCAACTATCCATTAACTCTTTTTGCCTGCTATCGCAATAAAAGTGGAGATTGCCTTTAATGGGCCAGATTGTGACCTAGTGGTTAGGAAGTTGCCCCCTGCAATAAGATGGGTATGGATTCGAATCCCATAACTGCTAGTGGCACCACTGAGGTACCCTTGAGCAAGGTATCATCCCCACACAATGCTGTGTCCATGGCTTCACTTGGTGAATAGGTTAAATGCAGAGAAACAATTTCAGAATGTTCACACTGTACTGTGTTCGTGCCACTTTACTTAATGTTCCCTTAGATGAAAGTGGTTGTACCATATAATGCTGCTCAAAGTTATTCACTTAACTGTCTTATTATAGGACTTAAAATTGATTTTCTGATTTCTTGCTGTTATTAAAAGACCCTGAATGATCCATATGAGAGATTCATTCTGCAGCACTTGAGGCATTATGGACTTTTTACAGGTAAGTGTTTGTTCCTTTTGTAACAAGCCTCAGAATTCTTGTGTCAATGCGTAGAAGTATGCTACAGTGCCTGTGTGAAGCATGCCATTTGTGGCTGTAAGTAGTGTGCCCTTATGCTGATGTACCTGAATGCCTTTTGTATTGAGTGGAAGTCTTTGCTGAAAATGATATGTTCAGTGCAGTGTTAACATTTTGCAGTTTGCATAGTGTTTTGTATTCAGAGTACTTGCTTGAATATTTATTTTGCTTTCTAGGCCAGAGTCCATCATCTCTTCAGACACAAGTCTCATCTACTAGGACATGGAAGGGTACCCATGACTCATTGGTTAGGGAAACCACCCATTCACCTGCCGACATTAAAGACTTGGAGGAGGATACAGAACCACATCAGGGACGATGTAAGTTTTGTTGCTCTTCTTTATCTCCAGTAAAGTGAACACATTTCTGATGACTCATTTGTCTACTCAGATTACAAGCAATTATTTTAGCAGGTATAGCACATCGTTAAAAGAAAAATGGGGGGCAGCTGGTGGCCTGGTGGTTAGGGAGTTGCCCCTGTGATCAGAAGGTTGTAGGTTTGAATCCCAGGGCTGCCAGTGGCACCCTGCAATCAGAAAGGTATGGGTTCGAATATCAGGACTGCCAGTGGTACCACTGAGGCATCCTTGAGTAAGGTACAGAACCCACACACTGCTCCCCAGGTGCTGCATTGCTGGCACTCGGGTGAATGGGTTAAATTCAGAGAACAATTTTGTTCACACTTTGTGCTGTGATGTGGTGTGTTCATGTGTGACAAATGTATACTTACCATTACAAGTACCATTTAATATCCATTGTAATGCAGGTCAATTGTTTAATCTTTCTAGATAAGACTTTGTTGAATATGTTAACTGTCGTTTAAAATCTGTCAATTCCCAAACATCTCTGTCTCCCTATTTCTCACAGTTTAAAATCTTCTGCTTAATTATACATTGAACTTCTTTGTTAACAGCTGCTGTAATTTAACTGTTAGGTGAGGCCTACACCACATTCAAGATGCCTAACAAATTCCCAGTCGGAATTTACGGCCTTTATAAAAAATTCAGATACTTACAACAGGCCACTGTTTAAAAGAAGATGATCCTGTTGAGTGAATGTCGACCGCTTCTCCATTACACAGTTAATTCACTAGTCACTTTTCTTCTCAGATTTCTACTCTTGCTGCCAAAGTCTGTGTTCCAGTGTGAACTGTGTGGTGTGGGGTACTTGATTGTTTTCTTTGTATTTTGCATCTTTCTAGTCTTGTTCGATGGGGCAAAATATCTCAGGACCAGGCAGCTTCTGATTGATTTTGAAGATGGACGGCCTGTCCCTCGCCTCAGGGAACCACAAGACCTCTTTACTATCCCCTCTACCTCCAGTCCCTTTCAGGGTGTTCGCTGGCCTGTTGAGTGTGCAGTCATCTGTGACAAGATTTATCACATAGGTATCTTTTTGTCGCTGGTACATTAAGGTCTTCTTCCCTAAAGGGACACTGCAGCCTGATTTCATAACTTTTATAGCTTGATTTCACTGTACTGAACAAGTTAAAATGAATTATGTTCCCTAATTGTCTGTCTGTGTGTTGTAATAGACTGGGATCCTCCTGAACCAGAGCCATTCTACCAACAGACAGGCCATGAGCGCACCCCCATGCCAGTTGGAGATGAAAAAGGAAACATTGTCTACTGTATAGACTCATGTAAGTGTCACACAGGGAGAATGTTTTTGTTTTTCAAGCTGCTTTGTTATTTATTTTTCATAGTAGCCTAGAGGGCTTCTATTTTTTTTAATATTTACTTATTACTTTATAAATGACACTGAGACCACCATTTGTTTTTTGTTTTTCTGTAAAGCAGCAAAGACCTCATATTTCACCCGTTCACGTGTTGGTGGTAGCAGAGAGCCAACAAAAAATGTCACGTCCTGTGCCAAGAGCCAAGATACATCTACTTTGTCCTTCGAGTCCCGATTTGAGAGTGGTAATCTTCAAAAGGCAGTGCAAGTGTGAGTAAGCCACCTTAAACGCTTTGTATTTATCACTTTGTATTGCCTCAGTTTTTGATTGACACATCAAAGCAAAACCCAAAAAGCCTAGACATAAGTTATAAGCCTTGACATAAGTTATAGTGTTTACTGTCCTGCATGGCCTCTAGTCGTCCTCCTGTATATCTCATGTGTTAGACATTTAGCATTGTAAAATCAGCTTTAGTGATTTTACAAAAAATCTGTGGCAATATAATGGGGTGTGTGTGTAGAATGTCAGTAAAATGGATAGCGTATAAAATGCTTAGCGAATAAAATGGATAGCGTATAAAATATATACGTCACAGTATCATCTTCTACTATCTTCTACTATCTACATGGTACATGGACTATAAATATGTAACCAAAGTGCAACTGATCATAGCCGGCTACAAAGTAGTAATTTACTACACCTGCAAACTAAACAATGTCTGTGAATGGGACATCTAACAAGGGGTATACATGCTTTAATGTCAGTTAGGAAAGATTCTCACTCCAAGGACACAATGGCACACTATAAACTGTGAATATATTTTACAGTAACTTTCTCTCAAACCCATGACACACAGAATGGGCCAGAGTACAATGATGTTCAGCACAGCATTTTATACAGATAATTGTACATAAAGGACAACATCCCCTAGTTTTATGCGGATCAGGAGTCGCGGATTCAGTCACACACAGATTGTTTTTGAGAACCGAACTCATATTTTTACGCGGAAATCCCCACAATAACGTGGAAACTGCGGTAGTATACGGGGAATACAGGTTTACCATTACATTTTCTTTAAGAGTAATGCATTAAAGTGAGTTTAAAATATTTGGGCTTTACACTATAAAAATAGGCATTTTTAGGCCTTTTTTTTTTTTTTTTACCAAAACACAACACGGTTTAACTATACGTCGGTGCTCTTGGAACGCAACCCCCACGAAAAGTGTTAATGTTTGAGCTTTGTGTATACAGTGTAAAGAGTAATGTGTCTCTTTTAGTGGTCTTCACGACTACGAGCTGACTTTGCGCAATGACATGTACACCACAAAGCACACACAGTGGTTCTACTTTCGTGTGAGGAACATGAAGGTAGGAGTCACCTATCGCTTTACTATCGTCAACCTGATGAAATCCAGCAGCCTGTATGAAACAGGCATGCGGCTACTGCTTTACTCGGAGCTTGCTGCCTGGAGGAAAGGAGAAGGTTGGCGCCGTGCGGGCAGCAACATTCGGTGAGTTCAGTGGCTGTTGAGTGATTTGCACTCAGTCTAGTGTAAGTATACATTCCTAATCTACGTTGTGTCTTTATGAAAGGTACTATCGCAATAACAGTGAAAAGGATGGCAAGACACTATACTCCCTTACCTGGACACTTCAGTTTCTTTATGAAAATGATACGTGTTACTTGGCCCACTGCTACCCTTATACCTACTCGGATCTCCAGAGCTACCTGCGCGGAGTAATTTCCAACCCGACCCTGGCAGCTTTTTGCAAAGTGCGAGTACTGTGCCGCAGCCTGGCGGGAAATGCAGTGTATGCACTGACTATCACAGCACCCTGCACCACGGGGCAGGAGCGGAGGAACAAGCGAGCAGTGGTAGTGACAGCACGGGTCCATCCAGGTGAGACTAATGGGTCATGGATGATGCAAGGCTTCCTGGATTTTCTACTGAGTGACTCACCTGATGCACGCCTACTGAGGGAAACCTTTATCTTTAAGGTGAGAGAATGGCTTTGTGAAATGCTTCTGCTGGGTAGTTTTCTCTTCAGATAAAAAAAATGAATGATGTGATGATGTGCTTGTATACCATTAAAGAATAGCACAGTTTTTCGATTCAGTGTACTCTTTGCAGGTAGTTCCTATGCTGAACCCTGATGGGGTTGTGGTTGGAAATTACCGCTGCTCTTTGGCTGGGTGTGACCTGAACCGCAACTATCGTACTCCACTGCGGGACACCTTTCCCTGTGTATGGCACACACGCAACATGGTGAAGCGGTAGGTAGACTACTTCATACACTTATTGAGCAAACCAATGAATCAACATATTTTGATAGAAATAAGGTCTACTAATTTACCTTCAACTCCTTAGGCTGCTTGCTGAGAGAGAGGTAGTCCTTTACTGTGACTTTCATGGCCACAGCAGGAAAAACAATGTGTTCATGTATGGTTGCAATGATAAAGATGGTTCACTACATCTTCAAGAGCAGATCTTTCCTCTAATGATGAGCAAGAATGCCAGGGACAAGGTAAGCTGTGACCGTGCTTTCTCAGCTGTAAACATTAGACGTAACTAATACCACCACAAAAACTTGGAAGCTTGGCTGGTTGATTCCACCACATGATTCATCATGTCCTGAAATGTGGTGTTAACACAGCACTCTTGTTTGGTCTAGTTTTCTTTCAGGAGCTGTAAATTCAAAATGCAGAAAAGCAAAGAAGGCACTAGCCGTATTGTGATGTGGAGGTTGGGCATCAGAAACAGCTATACCATGGAGTCAACCTTTGGAGGCTCCACTTTAGGTAAAGGCCTAGGAATACCCTGTGCATACAGCAACAAAAAATCCCAAAGCATTATAAGCCCTTGAGTATGTAAACACTTCAAAAAAATGCCTTGTCTTTAAGTGTGTCCATAGCATAAGCCCTGCACCTATGCCCACCCATGTCACTCTATTGGATGCACCCAGATACTAGGTATTGACCATTGCCAATGATTTCCATAAAAGATGACAAATGAGAGATGCTCATATTAAACCGAGGGGCCGAAAACTATTTGAACTGTTTAGATTTTTTTATATGTTGTATTGTACTATTGTACTATGTTGTACTTTTTTATTACTGGTTTAAATAAAAAATCAAGCCAAATAATCAGTTTGAATAGAATCGTTATATATTTTTAAATCATTTAGTCTACCGGCATATGCCCTTGTTTTTCTGTTTGAGTGAAATAGACATGAGCTTATGTACAGAAATGTTTTTTTCCTTTCAGAAGTGTTTTGCAGAAAAACATTATCAGGCCCTTTATTTTCAGGACTAGAGAAACAACAAATGAAATCATGCCATAGGAAGTTAAATAACCAAGTCTTTTCTCTTTTAAAGGGGATAGGAAAGGGACTCATTTCTCCGTGGGGGACCTGAAGTCTATGGGCTACCACTTTTGTGACACCTTACTTGACTTCTGTGACCCAGATCAGACTAAGGTTCTCTGCTTTCCACTTTTATGTCTCTGTTGTGAGAGACAGCACAAAACTGAAATGTAGTTTAAATCATTTGTCTCTTGTTTTGTTCACCAGACTGAACACTGCCTAACAGAGTTGGGGGCTTTGCTGAGACAGAAGATTAGACAGAAGCTGGGTAGGGATGTAGACTCATTGGAGGGTCTTTCTGATGTAGATTTTGAGTCAAGGTAAAAATCAACACCTTTTATTAAATAATACAAGCAAACACTACACATACATAAATGCATACATACATACATACTATGTTATTGTATTGGGGCAGCTGGTGGCCTAGTGGTTTGGGAGCTGCCGCTGCGACCAGAGGGTCATGGGTTCAAATCCCAGGACTGCTAGTGCCACCACTGCATGTTTCTGTAGTTTTTCAAATGAACTGTATCAGTAAGATCATTAATTTTACTCACTTTTGCTGCCTTATTATAGCACAAGTGGATCAAACAGTACAGAGTCCGATGACCTGCCGGTTCATCTTCTAAACATCACAGACCAGGTGCTGTATTTGAGTCATTGATAAAGAATTATAATAATTATTATATTTTCACATGTGTGTTTATTTCTTCCTTTGCTTGCACTGGTGTATTAAAGTTAGTGTTATTTTGTTAAGAATGTTAAAAAGAAGCATTTGAGGAGCAAAAAAGAAAGGAACAGACGACGTCAGCAGCGAGCTCAGAAAGCAGCATCCAAGATGCTTCACAGAAACATCAAGAACACAGTAAGCTTCAGACAGGCAATGTCTATAGTGCCTGTAGCACACTCTCTCCCTTTTGTGTCAGTCCTGAGAATCTCCCTTCTTGGCAGGATGCTTTACCATCCAATGAAGATCTGGTTAAAGTGAGGATTCAAGAGAAAACAGAGACTCCAGGGAAAGACATATGTGACAAGAGCCAAAAGGTAATCAAATTATATGCTAGGTTGTCTACATGAAAACATGTTAAAATTGAAACACCCATACAGTAAATCCTTCTGTATTAGACACAAATAATGGTGAGAGTAAATCAGTCTGGAAGGTCCTGGATCCCTCATCCTACCACACGGATTGGTCTTCTTGGTCATGCAACATTTTGGGAGCCCAAGCCAAATAAGGTACACTCTTAGCATGAAGGGTTCTACATACTGTCATACAAGGTTCTAACAACAGAACCCTTTTTGGTACCATTTAAAACCGTTTTGAGAAGTTTCTTGACAGAACCAGTTATACATATTTACCTTTATTTATACATTACAAAATCATTTTCAAAGGAATTGTACTAAGTGGTCTTATAGTGTGTGCCCTATTAGATGTTTTATGTGTGTAGAATAATTTATAATAATAATGCATGTTGTGTGTCATTTAGTATCCATATTTTGAGGCTATTAGTGCAGCTTGTCAGCGCAATGGAGGGTTGACAGACTCCAGCCCACAGTCTGTCACAGGTAAATGTCAATGTCATGTGTCTATCAAACACTTCTTAACCTATGACCCAAGATAACAAAATATAAAACTCTTTCCTAAAGACTAAGTTTTGAAAATATTTTATATTGTCTTTTGGTGAGCATGGCTTAGATTAACTTTCCTGCCTTAACAGATGCAACTGGAAGGCCGTGTTTTAATGTCTCGCGTCACTCCCAGAGCAGAATAAAGCGTCAACCACTGACACTTACTGCAGTCAGACACAGCTTCTCACCTGTTCCAGTCCAGCAGTACTCTTTGCTCCTCAACTCAGATGTCAGAGCACATGCTGGAATAAGAGGTGCATTCATTATTTTTGCACTATATTTTTGTGTTCCATCGAAGTTGGTTTCCAGTAAATCTCCTGTCGCTGGGGATTCAAACTTTGAGATTCAAATGGTCATATACATTTTTTTGTTGAAACAGGAAGGTGCTCTGTGTCAAACATCTCACTGCATCGGTAAGTACTCCTTTCAAATTACATGCTCACATTTTTCATGGTGCTTTCTGGAACATGTTCTGTATTCTCGGTCATCATTACAGTAGTTTTTATCATCATCTCTTCTTACCAGTCTGCTTTGATCTGCTCCATCCCTGTCACACTTTGCAGAACTGGAGTAACGGACCACAGACAGTGCAGACCTGTTCCAGAGTTCCTTCCTGCTAGAGGCCTGGAGCCCTGCACCTCAGCTCACTTCTACCCAGCTTGCACTGACAACCAGCAGAAGCTCTCATATGGAACAACCAGCGTTTCATACAATTACTTCATGCCTGAGCTACTGGACACCACGGGCACCCTGAGGACTGATCGTAAAAGAAATGGAAAAGGTGAAGATGAGTCATGTTCACACTTAAGCTGCACTACAAATGAGCTCTGTAGATTGATAACTTGGCCGAAGATATCTAAATTTTATTTAAGAGATTATTAAAGAGATTATTATTTTATTTAAGGACATTAATAGTTCACTCCTTGTTAATGCAGCCCATCACAAAGTTTATTGTTGTGGAAGTGAAGATTAAGATGTGCAAAAACTGCATTCCTGTTGAAACTTTGTCTACACAAACACCATGGAACTATATTGCTGTAGGTGTGTTATACCATGTAAATAACAAATCCAGTTGTATGCAACAAACTCATAATTGCAGCTCAGATAACTATTAAACAAAATACAAGCATCTTTTATAATCAGTAACCAAGACCCATTTTCCAGTCTTTTCAGCGCCTCCAACATGTGTGGCAGTACCGGATACTGAGAAGTCCAGTGAAGCAGAGCAAGAGGACGGCTCCTTTTTTCCTGATCTGAGAAGTGTTAACCCGCGCGGCAGAAGGTTTTTTTGAGTTTTCTTTCACATCACTGTATGCATTAAGGAACCCAGAGAAGAAGTGCTGATCTAGGATCTGTCCTATTAACAATGACTTTACTGACAGGAACAGTTCCTAGATCAACCCTTTTCTCTTGAGAAGCCTCATGAATACAGGAACTTAATATTTCACTTTCATAGCTTTCGCTACAGCATACTGTTCTGATCCACAGTCGTGACAGGCCCTCATTGGACCAGGCTGGTCTAGGAGGTCTGAGGCTGGGGAAGCTGCCTGGACCGAGCGCAGGGCCGTGGGTCTCTAACGGAGATGCTGCTGCACCGGACAGCCTTAACAGTAAAGGCAAGTAACAATACGTATGTTTAAAACCTTTTCATTTTTATCTCAGGACCAGCGCTGATGTAGTTGTTACAGTGAAGAGACTTTTTTTCTGTATCCCAGTGCTGGGCCTGGCTCAGCAGTGACAGATCCCTGACCTCTCCTTTTTTTTCTCAGAGAGAGCCAGTGCTTCACAAAAGCAGCAGAAACAATCAAATGAAAAGCACAAAGCTGAAATCGTTTAAGATGGAATTCTCAGGATCATCACCACTTCAGGGAACAACATGGAAAACCAGACTAAGAAAGAGCATCCTGGAGTTTGTGTATTTCCTTTCTGTCTATAATACAGAAATTGTTCTGTCATATTCACTGAAGCTGAATGTGTGTGTATGTGATGTTTATGCTGTGGAATGATGTATAAAACCTGTATGTTTATGTCTAACCACAGACAAGTTCCATAATTTGCTTCTTTTTTAAGCATTTATAAGATTCTGAAGCCACAAGGAAACACATCTGTTTACTTCTCATAGGCAGCAAGCACATCGCTTGGTCTGATGACTTTAAGTGTGTGTATGTGTGTGTTAAATGTCAGATGCATTTTTGAAGAAATGGTAAATGCTTGATGCTAAGTTTTCAGCCCATTTTGTTACTGCTTGTATGCTCTCCAAAAAAACCATATTCACCCTTAAAATAATGTGAAATAATCCACAAACATTTGCTCTTTTTAAAGAGAATGTTTAAAAAAAATCCTCACACATACTACAAAAATATTTATTGATAATGAAACAAAACTAATTGAGTGAAAAAGGCAGAATATTTTTAAAATATTTTACACAAACAATGACCACTTAATGGTCCTTCCAATGTCAAAGTGTGCAGTTCTTTAAAGGCAGAGCTGGTCGTCATGTTCCGAGTTCCTGAATTCCATTGAACTGGCGAAGGTGGAAGCGGCTTTCAGTGTGTCTGACCATTGCGCGAAGGGCAACAAAACCAGAGAGAGCCTGCAAAATAACACATACAAACTAGGTAACATCAAAGAGTACAGTGGGGCTTCCAGAGAGCTTCTGGTGATGGTGCTCATGAATGTGCTGCTCATACCTCTGCTGAAATGAACGAGGCAAGAATAATATGAACTCCTCTCTCCAAAGGCAGGATGAGGATAGCTTCATTGAAGAGCAGGAAGAGAGTCAAGGGGAACTGTAGGAGGAGGCTCAGGAGCCAGAAGCCAGCCAGTTCAGGGACCTGCAACAATGCATTGTGCATATTTAAATAAGTTCATAACTTCATCACATTTGGATATACTTTAAGTATTTACCTTCTCTTGCAGGTTCCCTGCATAACCGAGGTAAAGTCTGATGGCTTCGATGAGGGTCATTAAAATTAGGATGGTGATCAAGATGAATTTGTAGTAATCTGGGAGGGAGGGGTACTAAAATCGAGAATAAAAGGCGACCGTCCAGGTTAGCCAGGAGCACAAGATAGCTATAAAAACATTGATAATTATTATAATGATGAAAATAACTATAATAATTAGCTGGAATGGGAAACAGAGCTACTAACTTTGAGCTGCAGCATCACTACTTCACTGATCCACCACAAAGGAAAGAACCACAGGTTGAAAAAGAGGGACATCTGAAGAGGCAGGTTTGAAACCACTTCTCTGTCTACGGAATGGAAGAGCAGTCAGAGTCCACTGTTAATTTTTCACCGATAGGCTCATGGTGAAGTTTAAATGAGGAGACTGAATTAGCTAAGCTGGTTTAACCACTTGAAGCACTTAATCTGTAATGCAAACATCACCTGAAGTAAGCTCTAGCTAGACAGGTATTCAAATTAGTCTTCTGCTCCAGACACAGGCAGCGTTACTGTACTGAGCGGTTAGCTGAGTTACTAAGCTAGCCGAGTTTAGATGTGACGCTCGGGCCGAAACCAGGGCTGTAAACTCACTCTGGTTAAGAAATGTAACATGATCCTCAGTCGAAAGTTGGGAATGGGTCTGATCCACAAAAACAGTTCTCGAAAAATCCCCCAAACGTCTCCTTATGGGATCGGGAAGGTCCATAACCCAGGCATCCCCTGTCTGGCTAACGCTAACAACAGAACAGTCGCTAGCAACAGCTGTAGGCGTGTTCAGACTGAGATGTTCTCTGCTACTGTTCATCAGGCTGGTAAAAAATATTGGGACGCCTGGCCTGGATTTTAATGACATTGCATTCAGTTACATAGACTTTAATATGGAGTTGGTCTCTCCTTTACAGCTATACCAGCTTCCACTCTTCTTGGAAGATTTTAGAATGTTTCTGTGGAATGTTTTGTGCCCATTCATTTCGGCACTATGTGTTGGACCAGAAGGCCTGGCTCGCGAATCCAGTTCACCCCAAAGGTGTTGGGGTTGGTTGAGGTCAGGGCTCTGTGGGGGCTGGTCAGGTTCTTCCATACCCAAATCATCCAGCCATGTCTTTATGGCACTTGCTTTGTGCACTGATGCACAGTAATGCTGGAATAGAAAAGGTCTTTCCCCAAACCATGGCTACAAAGTTGGAAGCATGGCGTTGTCCAAAATGTTTTGGTATGCTGAACCATTAAGGTCACCTTTCACTTCACTGGAAGTAAGGGGCCTAGCCCAAACTCTGAAAAACAGGAGTGTGCCAATACCTTTGTCCATGTAATATACAAGGACATTTTAAAACAATTGCATACATCTAACTGTTACTGTGTATTTGGTGTTTAGTAGTGCTGTATGAAATAAAAACGTTAAATACTTTACACATGTATTTTGTAGAAGAAGAATTTCTTCATAACTAACATATAACTTTATTGTAGACTTTAAGTTGTTCAGCCATGTTAGGGACACACTAGCACACAGTCAACTTCACTTCTCTGGGAAAGTGACGCAATTTCGATGGTGGTTTTAAGTGTTTGTTTGGGTGACGCCAGCGTCTTGAATTTTGGCAGTCTTTCAGAAGTTACAGGATCGTTTCCAAGGACACTGAAGTTTCAGGACGATCCACTGTGTCATAGAAGCGGAGGCAGGCTTTATACTGTAGGAGCTTTTCAGCCAGGTGGCTTTGTCTCACTTCTTTACCCAGTTCAGCACTCAGATCTGTGTACCTGCATAAGAGAAAGGCAAATTGCAATACGAACACAATTCACAGTTCATAATTACAAGACATTTGTTAATACAGTATACAGGCAGCAACATTAGCACAGTGCACGGAGGATAATAAAGTGTTGCATGCGTACCTAAACCTTTAGTAAGAAGCAAAAATTACACTTGAGTATGCTTTTTTTTATCCCCATGTCAGACTGTAGATATATGTATTTGCTTTTAAACATCTCTAAGGTAGGTGAGTCATCTGTTATTGCAATAACTCAGTAAGCTTAGTGTGGGTTACATTTGCTCAGTTAGCTATACTAATTTTGTATAATTTTTCGAGTATCTTTGTGAGAGAAGGATTCTGTTTTAAAACTCTTTCCTTACTGTTGAATGCCTTGTTATGTTGGTGACGGAGTCTGTCCTGCTTTGTAGTATACACAGAAAACACGTCCCTCACACTAATAAATGCATACTTCAGAGCAGCTAGCAGTCTCTACCATAATTGAAGTTTTGCTCCTATAGGACGCACAGAGAAGACACAAAAACCTTTTTTGTTAGTAGTAAAGTTTTTTGTTTGTTAGTTTATGGCAAGAATGTGTATTTATTACCCCAGCTGTTCACTGAAGAGGTGGATTTGAAGAGAGCAAAAAATAAAGTGAGGGGGTGAGAACCCACAACCGCTTAGTCTTCAACATAGTAGTTTATCAACTTAACAAGCCACTCTTGGTCTGATAAACATGGTACACGTGTTCCAACTATCATTTTAATCTATCAACGTGAATCATTTTGTTTATCAGACCAAGAGTGCAGAAAGACTAGAGTCTAATAAATCTCTTTCCTCTTTTAATGAAATGTTCTAATAATTTAAACTTTTTTGTCTACTACAGTATGAGTTAAGCCTATTCTACCCTCCTCTAAAATCTGCTGCACATCCCTTTGCTTTATACAAAGTTATACAAAGTTTTCAGCCCTAATTTACCAAACATTATGGTTAGAGGGACCAGTTGGTTCTGAAGTGTGCATGTTGAGAAGATCTCCGGGAGCAGATTTGGGCACCCCTGATATCTCACCATTTGTGGAGAATGTTATGTTATGTAGCAGTATGTTATACAACATAGAAAATCAATTAATTATAGCCCACCTGCAAGATAATCTCCAAACACCAGCTGTATTTATGGCCAGTAGCATTGCCAATATGAAGAAAAAACTCTCCATATTGCCATTATTGAGCGTATTGGGATAGAAGTTTCCTGGAAGCAGATGTGATCAAAGTGTTTGTCATTAGCACTCGCTTGATATCTGGTCTTGATCTCTGGAATGCTAAAAAAAGACGCTGCCTTACCGCCAGACACAAGATAGAAGAACTGAATCAGAAAAGCTCCCAGAAAGCATCCTCCTCCATAGAAGAGAGTCAGGAAGTGTAAAGAAATGCCTCGGAGGTTGCTAGGAGTCAGACAGAAAGAGATGAGGGAGCCTGAGTAAAGAGATAAGGGGGGAAATAGTGATTGTGCATCTCAAGGATATCAGTAATGTGGTGTAGCTATGATGCTGTCAACTAGATGGAGGACAACAAATGAAGCAGACACACCATGATAGTTAAGCTGTGGATCCTTTAGGGAACTTCATAGAGATCTTATGTTTTTTGTCTTAGACAGTATCGAGAATGAATGCTTACATGCCGGTGTGACAAAGGCCTCTGCTATACCCAGTAAGATATACTGAGGTGCGAGTTGAAAACAGGACATGGACGACACCTGTAGGACTGTCCCTGACAGTGTCTGCTCCATCTGATGGTGGTCCTTTCGGTGGATCTCAGCAATCCCTGCAACTAGTGCAGACAGAGCTGCGCAGGCATGCCCCATTACTGTAAGAGAAGGTGGGATCTGTTATGTTTAGGAGGTGTAGGTGGAGTAAGAGCTGTCACATTATTTGTAAGTGCATACCTATTAATTTGCCTGGTGAAGGAGGTGTTTTCTTTAAAGACTGATAGCAGGTGCTTACAAGTTCCACTAGAGGTGCTAAAATTAGCAGTGGCAGGATGCTGATTACATTCATAGCTGCTATAGGCAGGAGGAAACCACCGAAGTTCAGGTTTGAATGCATGGTCTGGAGATAGTATCCTGATGGAATCTGTAAAGACACAGATTATGTTATAATAAGAGTGACATCCTCAATCAGACATGAAAAAATGATATTGAATCTCATGAATAAATGTCTTCTGGATATTAATTGTAGGTAGTTTTCTTCTGCTACTATAACAGCACAATAGTTTTTGTAAAGCCACAGCATCTTTTCAGGCTTCTATGTACAGTGGAGGCTCCATGTGACCATGTCAATGCCCAGCTGGCTGGTTTATGCATTGTAACAGGGTCTGCTTGTGTCTTCAAAACCCCATTGCCGTGGATAGGGAATTGTATAACTAGCACAACAGTGATAGTTCAGCTGCACTATATATACTGTGCAGTTCAAAAGGCAGGAACCTCCTAAATATGTCTAGGACACTTAATGCTAGACTGATTTCATCATTAACATTATTAGAGCAGTTCCAGAAATGTGTTACCAAATACTTCCATCTAAAATCCAACGAAAACAAGATATTGAGATGATTGCTGTATTTTCTGGGAATTAATTTACACTGAGCAGATGATGTTAATGTGCAACAGAGCTTTTGTTTTCCTTGCCTACTCACCTGAGTAATACAAGCTCGGTAGAGCACCTGCAGTCCAAACAGTGGAAAAAGCTGCACCAGGATCTTAACGTTTTCCACACTGGTCTCACTGTAGCGTCCACCATTGTTTTCCTTGGCACGGTCAAGCCAGTTAGGCACATCTCCACTCAAATGACGGTAGCGGAGGCAGCACATTTTTAGGGAGTTTATGAACACACCCAGTGTGGTCAGCAATGAACTGCCTGTGTGTTGTCAAACACACGAAAAGTTCACATAAAAGGCTCACAATCAGGTAATCAAACAGTACCTAAGTGTTGGGCATAATTTGCGGTAGCTGCAAAACTGGGAGCCAGTCTCAAAAAGAGCAGTCCAGCAGTACATAGCTCTGAGATGCCAACACCTGTGTGCATGTGGTGTGTGACATATTCCACTGGCACTCTCTAGACAGTATGTCTGAAAAACTGCTCTTTCACAACACACCTGCAGTGTGCCTGCTGCATTGTACTTTGGACAATAAGGAAAACAACGATGCTGTTGTCATCGCTGAAACCAGCCCAGCTAATCGTATAGTTTGGCAATGTTAGCATGATTACAAAAGTTCTAGAATCAGACATTTTATTTTAAATTATTTCTGGGTCAGCTTTTGGTCAATGGTTTGTTTTTGGATACATTTTTGTTACCTTTCTTTGGACGGAAGATGAGATTGTTGCGAGACATATGTATCGCAACGAGGGCCAGCAGGACAGAGGTAAAGGGGATGAGAAAGCCTAAGTTTTTGCCCACAGACTGTTGAATATAAGAGATCCCCAAGAAGACGACTGTAGAATTGAGATTGGTCAGCCAGTAGAGCCTGTAGGTGTAGAATGCCGTCTTCAGAACATATTCCAGAAATGACAAAGGCTGAGAATGTTCATGATTACAATTAGAGCATAATTAGTTATTCGTATTTGTAAAGGGATTTCTTACCAGTTGAAAAAGGACAGTATCTGGTGTTGGTCATAGCCCTGAAGGTGATAGGCTCCAAATGGGCAGAGGATAGCACGGATGCCCCCAATACCGAGGGCAGCAGCAAGCAGCCCTGTGTAGAAGAGGATATGTTGCTCTCGTGGCTCGAGTTGATGAATAATATTGTGCGTGTCAATGTAGAAATCCTCAAAGGGAAATGCAACAACAGGGAGCATGGCAGTGCCTGTGGAAAGGGCATCAGGAGATTAATGCATGATTCTGCAGGCTTATTGTTCTTAAAGGTATTCGTCTTTAGGAGATATAATTGTTAGGGGAAATTTGTGAGTAGATTTTACTGAGACAAACCAAGGTACTTATTCTGTACGTAAAGGTGCTTGTTTGGTCGTTGTTGACATGTAGGATTTGTTCATAAGACTTGGGAAACAATGCAGGTGCTTACTAGTCTTTGCGTATAAGATAAGTGCACATGTTACTTATAGGGTTTCTAGCGGTTACATAGAAGATATACTGCTGTCAGTAAAGCTTAGATTTACTTTTGTGAGTGAAAATGAGACATTATCTTCCTCTAAAAGGAAATATGATAATGATGTGGAAATTCTGGGCCAGTATTTTTAGGACTACATTTGCCAATGCCAAAATATAACACCGTTAAACAACATGTGCATTTCTGAAGGTTAAAAATGGAGCAAAATGAGTGAAATGCAAATATTTAGCACATTTTATCACAATAACCCACTGTTTCCTTTTTTTCTGGAGTACCATATAAACAATCAGCTATTGTGCAGATGTTGATTATTATAAAAGTGCTAATGCTTTAATGATATAGGCTTTATACCCATCTAGAATTGAGATACTGGAGTCCACATGAGCTCAATGGAGGACTGGCATGACAAACAGTCAGATTGAACAAACAAAATGACCTTGTAACCTTTGCTTGTTATGGCAACATTGTCAATCCTTGTGGACATTGTCAGATCTTTAAAAAAATCACACAAACAAACCCAATAAATATTTTTCAAGGCGTATTTGCTTATTAAAATAAGTTACATTCTGTGTGCTTAATACCATCAACTCACCAATAAAATGAAGTAGGGTGCAAAGATAGAGAGCCTTGGTCCTTCCCAAGCATGTCTCTGCAAACCAGCCCACAAGAACAGGTGTGAGTGTACTGGCTCCAACAAAACACAGGTTCACTGTGGCTGCCTGGTAATTGTGATATCCCAGCTTGATGGTGCAAAAGAGGATCATATTGCATACAATCCCAAAGAAGGTGAACCTCTCGAATAACTCCACAAAGAGAATACAGATAATCACCTGCAGCTTCTTTCTGGTCTTTTGAGGCTTATATGGGGTAACCATCCCACTTGGGCGACGAGTGGTGGAGATGCTTTGTAGCAAGTGGCGATTGTGGAAGCCAGGAGCATCCAGGGCCACCATGCTGCTTCTTCAGATCCTTTGGAAATGCAGTGTGAGGACCAGAGTATGCCTTCTATCCAGGCCGGTAAACAACAGAGTAATTCCACACACACCTGTGAGGCCTTATATATGTGATCTGCACGTGCAGAAGCTCACACTGATCTTCTGTGAGTTCTGAGTAATGTTTGTCCAACTATTCCCTCACTAGAGTATGAACTGGTCTTTACTGGTTAGTGGGGCGGCTCATTAGGGCTGCAGACATGACGCCACCATGATGGCATGAGTTTTTATAATGAAAGTGATTTCGGAAATGAGTGAGAAATTTTTGTAAGGAGTTTCATGATGGTCCTAGGTTATTATTTGTTCTGTTAATACTAATGTCCCCACTAAAAAGAAGCTGTCCAAGTCCTTACAAGCTGTCCAAGTCACAGGTGACTTTTTAAAAACGTTTTTTAGCCAACTTAGGTAATTAATTCTGAAAATATCCCAAGTGCTTGTATTGATCTAGAAGTAACCAGTTGAAAGCACTTGCACTGTGATGATATCCAGCTGTATACAGTTTTCATTATTACAAATTGCCTTTAAAAACATTTAAAATGCATCAAACACTTGATCAACACTTCACAAGTATACAACAAAATGGTGTCTGTGCTGACCGAGCAAATTAAATCTCATGCAATCTTTAATGATTAGAGATGCCTACAGCCTGTCACATCATGGTGTGAAAGCTGGTGCTCTCTGTCAGGGTCAGGTGTGGGGACACACTACTGTAATTAGACAGAGTATATGAAGTGAATTCACAGTCATCCAAATTGGGTCACTTTTGAAACAAGAATTGTATGGTTTTTTTTACCTGCATGTACAGCAATATTCCCACCTAAGTAAAAATACTTTTATTATTATCGTATTGGTTGGCAAGTCAGGGGTTGTGAGTGACACCTTGCCCACCATGTGATTAGGCCCTTTTACAGATTTTGCCGTTGTTGGTTACCCCCCTGCCGTAACTTGCAGTCTGTATAAATAACTGTACAGTTGTTAGATATACAGGCTTGCATGTGTTAATTATTAATGAATTTAACTCCTCTTATTTTGAAAAGAATGAAAGAAAAAAGATCTGTCATTTCTTTAAGGAAAGTGGCCTTTTGAAGTTGAGATTCTTTGTGCTTGTTGGCCTGTTTCCATTTGGCGTCACACACTCACTGTTCTGGATGGCTGCGGTGTGCTGGACTTGAATATTTCTGCCTGAGCTCACCAATTATGAGCAGAGAATGGGCCACACTGGTGGTGCTGACTGGGCGTGAATGGAGCTCTAAGCCAGCGGAGCTGCGTTGAAAAGAGAAAGGAAACCAGTAAGACTGAAAGAATACCAGCTCTGTGTGGTACATCAGTGAATGAGCCTGCAGTTTGGTCACCATGGATCCCATCCTGTGTTTCATCCTGGACCTGAAGGATGAAATCATGTGAAGGATAGATCCAGAATATCGTCTCTTTTTGTTTCACTTCTAGATTCACATGCAATGGGAATGACTTCATATGCGTTAATACTCATAATAAAGATACACAATGCCGCCAGTATCTATGATGCCATCTTTGCCAGCTTTAACATTTGCTTAGACAATTACAGAGTATTTTTTTTCCATTATCCCTGATGTGCAATTCTAGTAGTTTTCCCCTTGGAGGCACTGTTTGAGTTGGCTTGGGCAAGGCATGGACACTGCCAGGATACCTGCATTTCCGAAATGGCAATGCTTCGGTGCTGGTATGGAAGCAGTATTGTATTAAACAATGTTCAGTGCATTATTTTGCCTCAATTCAGCTTAGTCAGAAATTCATAGCAAAATGTATGCTCCCTGTGTGCTTGTGTAACAGTAACTATTACAAACGACTAGGTTGCCAAGTTTTCATTATACTATTAGACAAAACCAAACAATCCTGTTGACTCTATACACGCGTTCTTAGCTTTTATACTTTAAAAAGTTATTTAAAGTTAATAATATGCCCCTTTCCCCCAGGGAAGTGAATATAGTGAAAAAGTAAAATCTTTCTTAAGGTCCACAATTGTACCATAAAAAAACATGTTATTCCTTTGAGGGTACATTTCACTGGGAAGCCAGGGACAGCACATTTTTGTGTTTTCCTTGCTATTTAATAACTAATATAGTTAGTAAGGTGTGGCATGTAATAATAATGTTTTTCATTAATTCTGTTCATTTCTTCTGTGCTACTTTATTCTACGGCCCTGTAGTAGAGTAACAATGTTAAACCAGCAACTTGTATGGTAAAAATACAGTAAAGATAAATCCTGTTACTGCAGTGGTGTTCAGTTGGAAAGTACTGTGCATGTTTGATACAGTATTTAAGTAAAAAGCCCTTTTTGATTCAAGCCAGATGTGGCTGTGTTGTTTCAGTGAAGTAAATGGGCTTCTCAGTACTATCAGCAACAGCTGATCAGCTATATTTACATGTTTGTATACAGAAGAGTACAGAAACAACTCATAGACCTTTTTAGATAAGGTAACACAACAAGCCTGCACAGATCATGTGTTTTGATACTTTCTCTAATGCCTGGCTTGGCATGAATTTATCCACATGCCCACATGGACTTGCCAAAACGGTCACACTTCAAATGTAGCACTAAGAGTGGATGTGACCTGGGTGCACCATTTTATCTGTAAATTGTACTGCAAGTTTATTAAAGTAAACTGGCAGTACAGTATACAGTAGGCCAGTGGTCCCCAACCCCCTGGCTGTGCAGAAAAAAAAACGTGGATGTTACCCGTGTTCTGTTGTCGGCTTGTTGTTATGAAAATTCTGTTAATAAAGCTGCAAGTACACACTGGATTTACGTTTATTATTATATTTTAAAGATACCTCATTATTATATTTTTAAAATATCCCCATTTTTATACGTGTCATTTATTTGTATAATATCCGTATATTTATCTGCCACTCCTTAAAGGCCGGGCCGTGAACATAGTTTCTGATATTAAACCGGTCCGTGACGAAATAAAGGTTGGGGACCACTGCAGTAGGCCTTAAAATTTAATACGTGTTATGAGAATTCTTGATGCATCAGATTAATTAATGAAATTCGCGTGAAGAAGGAAATCTTTATCCATCAAGTTAATTGTATCTGTGTAAGTGTACAGTAAAAGTAATGTTGGTGTCATATAACCTCATGACTCTGTACATTGTGTAAAATATTAATGATGAATGGACCATGATTACTTGCAACAAAATGTAATTATATTAACTTCCATTAATGCTTAAGAACACTATTTTCTTCTGAAGAAGAATCTCCTCATTTTGGAAACTATTAGCTGCTTGAAATAAAATAAATCCCAAAGCATCAGATAATTATTTCTACACTGCAAATGTTAGTTGTAGTAAATGCAGTAAATTGCAGAATTGCTATTCAGGATTGCCCTCCCTTTAACTGTGTAACCGTGTTGTTTATATAAGACACTCTTCCATGTTTCCGGATTTTGCCCTATGGCTCTACATTTGGAGGGGCTTTAATTGAAACCTTAAATGTATGAGTATACTACACATAGAGCTTAGGTCCAAAAACAGTTTGTTGTTGTAATGTGCCAGTGCTTCTGTTTAGAATGCCATGTCACCGCTAATGAACATGAAAGCTAACAGGTGTGCTTTTCATGCTCCAACCATTACTGATCTGCAAAATAGTGCAGCATGAAAGAGCATAGTGTTCGCTATCTTGAGCTCTTTTCTGAGCTTTGGGTCTAGACAACTTTAATCACATCACCGTAGACGTGTCTATAGAAACACCGGGCCTTGGTGCTCCATGAGTCACACAACACAGCTTTAAAAGACATTAAAAAGACATGGGAATTCTAAAGCATTCACTTTCATCTTTGCTCTTGAGTGGTTTCCTTGGTTGTAAATAGGCTTGGCGATAGAGACTCGCCTAAAACACTCTTGACAGACAGTGCAAGCATAAAGAGAGCCCTCCAGTGCCATCCATTGGGCCACTTGCATCTTGTTGTGCGGCCATACATAGTGGGACAGAGATTGCTTCCCTGAGGTGGGATAGCAGTGAAAGACTTGAGGGTGCTAATTAGCAAGGTGGCTTTTGATTTGCGGTGCAAAAACGGCCAGTGCAGATGTATAGGGCAAAGGGATTAGGCTGCTCCCAATGTGATGTACGCCCAAGTCCCTTTCTCTGCTGCTGGAAACTCGGGCATTGAGGTACAGCAGCCTCGGGATGTTAAGCTGCTGGGGTGCCAAAGGGGCTGTTGTGTGGTGTGACAATGGTGCTCCCTCCGCCCAGACAGAGGATGTGATAGGAGAGCTAATGTAGCCTCTCAGCCCGGCCTGTGGCTGCAACAATACGCTACATGAAGTACACTTGGTATGAAGGCCTACTTCCTAACTAATAAACAGTCAACATAATAACTCATTCTTTTGCTAACATCAGTCACGCTCACTCCTGAAGCCCTCAGGATCTGGATATGGGCCCAGACTTAAGGTCCCTGTTGTCATAACTACATCATTAACATATGAAGTAGGCGGTTGTGACAGAATACTCCATTTTAGTTAATGAATACTAAGTTTTACGTTTATCTACTCAATATAAACCTAGGGTCAAAGGGTTGATGGTTTGTATCTATTGTGGGAATTGCTTTGTCTGCCTATTTCTCTTTACACTCTGCTCTTCTCCATGCCTGAATGGATGCTGATTTAGTCTCATTATTATAAAATGTCAGAAGTGAGCTCTCAAACTTTGTTAAACTTGCTCACGATTTGGGCTCGGCCCTGGCTTGTGACTCCTCAGAAAATATCTGCACGTTTTCGTCTGAGAAGGTTAGCCGGAGCATGTGCTGTGCCGATTGTGAGGAGGAATGCCATTGAATTTGGACCTTTTTTGTGCGCAAGCCTCTTTTGTGCGGGAGCTGAAGAAATCCATTGTGCAGCTGGACACCCTGAGAAAGAGCGCGCCCGGAGCCGTTGTCTGCAGATGCTTCTGCTCGGCCTCCGCGCCCTCAATGGGGTGAATAGCGTCGGAAAAGGCCATACCAAGGCAAGACAATACCCCTGGGCGGCTTTGAAGATTAAGAAATTAGGGATGGCGAGGTGGGGGCATAGTTAGAAATACTGTGTCATTGTTTTGCTCATCTGCATATGTGAGCGTTTTTTTAGGTGTGGATTGGAATGGTGTGGTGAGCTTTTCTTGTTTTCATTTGTAAACCGAGAGAAATATCTCGACTTCGAACTCTCCTGTCACTCGGGAGCACTGTTTCAACCTAGCTTTTATTTTTCTTTATTTTTATACGTTGTGTGGGTTGCTTGGGGCTTATATGTGCGTTTGTGAGTATAGCATGTGCTTCCCTCATGGCTTAAGCCTTGCAGAGCCCTTGACATAGCTCCACTGAAGGGAAGTGTGCTTTTAAATGGAAGCAAAACTTTGTTGTTAGCACTCAGAATGTTTGCTAAAAATGCTTGAAAACGCTTTCCTGTCTTATGTTCAAATTGAAGAATGGCACTAACTGGCATTTACCTCTGTGCTCTCCTGTTGCTAGGAAACCTCTCTGCGTTGGTTCAGTTCCTTTCCCCTTTCTGGGTCCCTTTTTCACCACATTTTTGTCTAATTGAAGACAGCTTACATATGAGATGAAAACAATTAGGGCTTTCAATGCGTTGTTTGCGGTTTGTCAGGGCCGTACTACTCTCTGGCTCGCCAGTCTTGTTGCTCGGTAAGACCAAAGTCAACATCTCATTCGAATCCCTGAGAGCGTTTTAAAAGTAGCCTTGTTAAAAAGCACACATCAGATCAGACTGGAGCTTTAAGTGTTACCTTTTCATTGACCAACACTACCCATTGACTCACTAATGTTGTGGGTCGCTGTCTTATTTTGTAACCTTTCAGCACTGATGGAGAGTGAGGACATGTTGCTGTCCAGGCACATTGCCACTTTGAAAAGGCCTCATCCAGTTAGTGCTGTGTCGCAGCTACTGAAAAGTGGCCAATCAATATGTGCTAATTAAACAACAGTGCCTTTGGCGGATTCTGTGGATGTTAGAGATATCTGCTCTGACATCACCTTTTTGGCCTAATTAGAACGGATTTACCCACTGGACACTATGTTTGCATGTGCTGTAAGAAAACTGGCATAAAACAGCTTTGTGTATACAGGTACTAATGTAAACAGGACCTACTGGTATACCTGAATGGATATTTGATACCTAGAATACTGAGTACGAGATGTTTCCTTTTTTATGTTAAATATGCTAATATATATATCTCTGGGCCACGCCCCTCTCCTACTCTTGTGCACCTGCGTATAGTGAGAAACCGTGTTGTTGTGTTGTGGTAAAAAAAAAAGCCTAAAAATGCCTATTGTTTTTAGTGTAAACCCTAAATATGCCCCCAAATATGCTCCCAAAACACTTACATTTCATTTGAACTCAGTTTAATACATTACCCTTGATGAAAATCATCTGTACTGTACAGTTTACACTGAACTGCAGTACTAGAATGTAAATACCGATATCACCACTGTACAGACTGCACTGTAATTCATACACAGGCATTTTCTTTGGTATGCGCTGTCGTTTTCTTTTGTATAAGCGGGGTAAATAAGTAGTAAATTATAAGTAATAAATTAATGTAATTTTTAAACTAGCATCTGTACTCACAAAAGCATATATCAGCCCTAAGCAACGTATAAAAATAAAGAAATAGGGTTTTTAGAAGAATGAAACAAAAACACAAAAACAGGAGGGCAGCAGACAATAACTGGAAATTTAGCTGATTTTATATTTGGATTACTATTTTTGTAATTAGTAAATTTTTCATAAGAAATTAGAACTAACTATTCCAACGAAGAAAGGATATTTGCAGTTTTTGCGTTTTTGTGGGGGTTTCTGCGTACAACTCTCAGTTCGTTTCTCAGAAAATGATACTGATTCCACGACTCCTTGTCCGCGTATACATAGTGTGTGTGTGGAGAGAGAAAGAGAAAGAGAATGTGAGCTCTAAACCAGAGGTAGGGAAAGTAGAAAGAAAGAAGAAGTAGAAATGTGCAACATGTCATTTAGTATATTTTACTACATTAGAACATTCAAAAACTGGAATGCCTTTTAAATAACTGACATGTTTAGCACCTTTATGAATCTGTGCAGTTCTGCGGGGAAAAATGTTATCCAGCCAAATGCTATTTTGTCACCAGCAAGATGCATCCTGCTGCTCTGCACACCATCAATAATAACTGATAATTGAATTCAGTCCTGTCAAATTAATATGTTGCTCTAGACAAACCCACATACACATGCACACACACAGATTCGTCTAATGTAACTGAGTACAATTTTCATTCATTTCTACATATTTCTACATATTATTAATTATCATTATTTACTGAGTCAGTATGTTATAATTTCAGCAAAACATTAACATTAACCCTTTCTTGGTCATTTACTGTAGTTTAATAAACAACTGAATAAACAACTGACTCCTCATAAAATGTTTTTGTCTGTAAAAGTGTGTTATGGTCTTTGGTATAATTACTTCAGATGTGTTTCATGTGTGATCATTTAGTAGTAAATGTGAGTGATTCAATTGTGTGTTCCTTCCAAGTATCTTTCTATAACCACATGTATTTATTCTTGGCAGCTGTTGTTTGGTAAGGAAAGCTGTACAGTAAGAACATAACTCTACTATCTTTTTTGGAAAATCTCACAAGCTTTTCCAGCCTAGCAGGAGTGGCTGTGAGAGAACACTGCTGTTAGTAGAAGCTGGATAAGTGAGTCATTTTCTTCATGCAGAAATGATGTACACATTAGAATAAAGGGTCAAGCATCAATCACTGACTGATTTAATGATATGCAGTATAAACTGGAGATCTTTCAGTGGGTGATTTTTTTGTGCTATTTTGTGTTTTGGTGTCAGAGTGGCATCCTTCCTCTTCCTAGTGAGTTGGTAAAATCTGAGGATTTGTAAGTGTGTGAGCCAGAGCATTTAGTGTGTGTGTGTGTGTGTGTGTGTGTGTGTGTGTGTGTGTGTGTGTGTGTGTGTGTGTGTGTGCGCGTGTGTGTGT
>JBBPDC010000129.1:10658481-10669351 GCA_037974485.1 Hemigrammopetersius urotaenia | reverse complement strand
ACACACACACACACACATATATATATATATATATATATATATATATATATATATGGACAAAAGTATTGGGACTTTAGTGGCATTGCATTCAAAGACATAGACTCTAATATGTTATTACAGACTTTTATATGCCATTTATACAGTTAAATAGCTACAGAGGTTTTGATATTTGCACCACCTTCAGTAGGTTTGAGAATTGAGAGCACAATTAAACAAGTGTGTAACTCTTATTGAAAGTCTTGGGGCCATGTTGTCCAGTTACATCTCAGTGTCAGTTAATCTTAGAATGGTGACTGTTCTTTAATGAGAAAATGATTTGATTCTCCGCTCTCCTGTGTAAGTAGACCTAACGACTCATGAACGTTTCAGAGGTGGGGGAGAGAGAAGGCTAATGATCGATAAACTGACAGCCATTAGTCCTGGAGAGCAGTAATGGAGCTGCTGCAGAAGAACAGCTTTGAGATAAGGCCCTCAGACTGCAGTCTCTCGTGCTTCTGTTTAAAAAACACTTTGTGCTGAGGATCAGAAGTTAAAGGGTTGTTTTTTTCTTTTCCTTTATTTGAAACTTCTCTTAAAGAAAAATCTCTTTCTCTCTCATTCACTCACTTGCATATATCATACATACAAAACAATGCTTGCTCTCTGGGCGTAAGAAACAGTTTTAGTGGGCCCCCTGGAAACTCACAGTCTAACAAGTGAAGTGCAGACGCTGCATAAATTAAAGATAATCCTTGGTAAATTATGCAAATGTATTCGCATGGCCTCCAGATGAGAAACATTGAAGAATATTACTAAAGTTCTGAGATCCTCTTTTTGGGTAGAATTGGACATTTGTGTCATCAAAGTCTCTGCACAGTCTTATTAATTAATAACACTTCACAATGTACATGTAATATAAACAGACAGTAATATTATTAATACTACATTTAATATTACATTTGTCTGGCTCTTATTGCTCAGTTATGAAGAAGTCATTATACAAAGGCTCATTTCCTGTCATCTTTTGATCCAGGATTACACTTTTTTTTTCTTGACTCGTTGCTTACTGCTCGGACAGTCTGACCTCTCTGTCCCAAAAGAGTTTTGCTTTTTAGTACATTTTAGCTGAATTTCCTCAACCAACATCAAAGCTGAGGTGTGTCTGGCCTTTGAGAATGACTCACCTTTAATGCAATGTGTTAATCTTATCCTGCTCAAACAAATACAGGGAGAACAAATGAGAACGGGAGTGGGGCGATGGCCTAAAGGGACTGAGAAATGTTTTCAGCGTTTCTTTGTGACATGAATTACCTGCGAACACAGCGGCAGTGAACAGGTGTTAGATGCCTTTGTCACATTTTGAGTCAAAAAGAAAAAAAAAGGCCTCTGTTAATCAGTACCATATGCAACAATAAGAAAAGCAACACAGTTTTTGTAAAATACATCAGCTTTGAAGTAAATGCATTTGCATTTACTATAATATCAAATATACATTGCATTTAAATCTGTGCCCTGAGCACATATTCAACACATATTTGTGTGAAAGCAAAGATGCAGAACTGTGCACTTTTAAATGTGCTTTGTTATGTTTATTGTACATCTATCTGCTGTCTTACTAGACAATAATGTGCCATTTATGATGGACCACCTATGTATGACCTTCTGTAAACTGAAGGACTTGCAAATTTGCAGTCTGATAGTCTGATAGATGTGTGTCAGTTTGTCTGTGTGTGTGTGTATATCTGTTTGTCTGTGTGTGCGTGTGTGTATCTGTTTGTCTGTGTGTGCGTGTGAACGTCTGTGCGTGTGTGTGTGTGTGTGTGTGTGTGTGTGTGCGCGCGTGTGCGTGTGTGTATCTGTTGTCTGTGTGTGCGTGTGAACGTCTGTGCGTGTGTGTGTGTGTGTTGTGGGCGGCGCCCCCTCGCGGCTCCTCAGCCGCGCACGTCTCCGCGTGTCTCGAGCTGAGCTTCATTCAGCACGATGGCGCTTGTAGAAGTGTGACAGCACCAGCAGTTCCTCTCACTGATGTGATTCTTTTATATTAGTCGTTTGTGGACTTTTTCTGCTGTTTCACCACCACTCATTTTTTTCATGAAAAAATATGGACGCTTTCGACAGTAAACGCGCACTTTCTCTGGCGCTCCTGGTCATATGTCAAATAGGTATGTATGTGGAATTTTTCTCTTCGTGTGGTTTGCCAGCTTTGAGAATTTTGACTTGCTACTTTTAAAATATATTGTAGTATTGTAACGTTGAAGTTAGTTACACTTATTCATTCTTGCACTTATACATGCCACAGAGAGGAACGAGTGAAGTTCAGGCACAGCTGTTCAGTTTCTCTTTGGGATGTGTACCTCCTAGAGTTGCTTTTTTGATTGACAAGATGATAATGTATGAGCATATATGTTTGTTTTTGACATTCGAAATATTAAAGAAGGAAATTAATTAAGGAATACATTAAAAATACTTTTCTTTGAACTGTGGGCAGCATATGAGCCCATTACACTGTGTTTTCACTAACATTCATGTATAGTGTGCTGTGAATGGGGCAGGTTATGATCCTACACCCTGAATCTCTCCTCTACCTCTTGAGCTTTTAATGTGAGGACAGACGTGGAAGTGCCACTGCCCTGCTTTGGGCATAGAAGTCATATTTCAGAAGTGGAAGCCAATCCTGTTCCCCAAACACTGTGGAGCCACACATGAAAGAGGTTGAGCAAAAACAGATCTACACCTGAGATCAGATTTAAACAATATGAAAAAACAGACTGATTCAGCAGGCAATTTGAGAGTAATTTGCATGGGGCAGCCCTGTGCTGTACATGTTTGTGAATCAGAATCTTGTTTTCTCAAAAGAGTTGTAGTGCTATTGTTGATGTGATTTGAAAGAGCCTGTGTCTCTTTAAAAATGAACAAATGGGATGCTTTTAGATCTACAGGGCTCTTTGGGATCTCTCTCTGGGACAGCAAGTCAGTCTGTATTTCCAAAAAAGCTCAACTGTAGACCTCTATTCTTTACGCTGTATCTGTTTTTCATTCCTATTCACTGTGGTGCCCTTGTCAATGCTTTCACTTAATATGTGGCACATTGAATGAGGCTCAATCTTTTGGAACCTGTAAGGCTTTGCGGAAGAAGAATGTCTGCTGAATATAATGTCGATCTTTCCACCATCTGTTTTCCCAAGTGCTGTTCTATACAAGTTCTTTTCCCCCTTGTGCTTTTCGGGCACTGTCCCGTTTTTCGGCTGTAAAAGTCCCTGTGTTGTTTTTTGAGGCCTGAGCGTGTGACAGATGGTGGCTGTATACAGCAGGACTGCCCATCAAAAGTGGGTTTGGGTTCCATAGGCCCCTCCCCTCTCACATGCCGTGTGTGTGTTCACCTATGAAGGGTGTGCTGAACCACATGCTCCAATTATTTGCGTGGACTGTTCTTGGACAGTTTCAGCCGTATGTCTGTTCTTTGTGCATTACTGAAAATGTCCACTCTTTGTCATACACTTACTGTGATCTTGAAGATAAGAAGAAAGTTTTTCTTGCTGGTTCACCTTCAGCGAGTCTCTTTCTCTCCCTTTCTCTCCCTTTCTCTCTCCCTTTCTCGCTCTCTTTCTCTTTCTACTTCTTGGGGTGCTTGCACACCCACCCATCCCAGTCTGCTGCTGGTGAAAAAGGGGAGCAGATTTCCCCTTAGTGGCAGCAGGGGCATTTGATGACCAGATTAGTTGGTATTAGTCTCAAGCGTATTCACTCAGGCATGCAGACGGGACGCACTGAGCCTCTGATTCTTGTCTCTCTCCTCCATGGGACAGTGAGTGGGGCTGTTGCTTAATGGACCCAGGGGGGCTCCAGGGGAGAGCCAAATCCCTATTGCTGGACAGCCCAGAGCCCTGGGCCTAGTCCCCCCAGTGAATTATGCTGTCAGCTGCTCGATTTGTTTTGTGCTTTGGCTGGCAAGAGGCGACCGGTGCTCGCGGGCACACTGAGACACAGGGAGCTGGGCTGGGAGGGGGAGACTCATTGTATATGGCATGTGAGTGTGACACTCAGACGGGCCCCTGATTTGTCCCAGTAGTGATGGCACAGGACGCAGTTGCTGAAGGGAGGGTCAAGCACTTTTGTGTGTGTGTGTGTGTGTGTTTGTGTGTATGTCTGTGTTTGTGTGTGTATGATCTGAACCCATCATGAAAGTGTCAACAGCTCTAGATCCTTGCTGGCTGCCCCGCCTAGCACCTTCTTTTTCCGAGAATCAGGCCATCAGGACTTGAAGCATCCTTCTTTAAGCCTGTCGGTGAAAGGCTTTCAAATGGGCACTCAACACTCTTCAGCATTCACTTCCCACACCGCAAGGCTCTAGCTCAGCCTTGACCAACTTTCTCGTCAATTATGTCCTTTTTCTCTTCTCTTCTGTTCACTGGTTTCTCATTTCCTCATCTCTTTCTTTCTGCTCTTCTTGCTTATCATTTATTCTTTCTCTCTCATCCATTTCTCACTTCTCTTTTCTTCTATCTTTTCTCCTCCACTTTCCTCTGTTCTTTTCTTTTGTGTGCATATTCACAGGGGATACAGTGGATATGTTATGTTTATTTGAAAGTGGAACTCTTATTTAGGAGGATCATGTCTTGGAGTATGCAGTTGTCATATTGTTATTGTACTCAATCATCTCATTTTTTCTTCTTTGTTTTTTTCACCTTCATGTTGTGTGATTTTGATCATTTCTCATTTGCTGAGTCCCCTCCCACTGCATACTGTTCTCATTTATCTTCCCCCTCCCTGTGGCTGTGTACCATCAGCTGTCCTTTTTTTTTTACTCTCTTTCACTCATGGACTCTGCATCTTTATCATCATGTGTGTGGGTGACAGGCTCTGCTGGTGCCCTGGTGCTGCTTTGCCAGCAGGGTCAGTGGCCCTGACTAGCCACTTAATTAATGACGGTGGAGCAGGCCTCTCTCAAAGGCCTGCTCCCATCAGCAATTTGAGGGAACAACAGGAGGCCTGTTAAGAAGCTGGTAAAGAAGCGCTGAGTTCTCCTCCTGTTCTTTAGAGGTCTCTAAGGTGTGTGGTCTGAAAGTGTCTTAGATATTGATGGTTCTCAAACGAGAAAAGAATACAAATTAAAGCAAGTGGAAGTGGAAGAGAAAGAAAGTGTGTTTGCGTCTGTAAACACTTATTTTCTGTCAGTGAAGGAATCGCAACCGTCACTGTCATAGCCTTGCATCCCTGAAATTGCGGCTTTACAAAACTTTCTATTAATCCATTTGTGCACACAAGGTCAAGGGGAAAGAAATATCACCCTTGACACTGTGTGGTATATCATAGTTCTGCAGCAGCATATTGTATGCTGCTCTCAGCAAATGTTTTCTTCTATTAAAAAGCAACAGCTTACCTGGAGCAATTAAGTCCTTCCAGTTGAGTCAGTCTGGTGTCCGGATTGTTGCTTGTTTGTTTACCTCCTAAATAGGGGCCTTCGTTTTGAAATGCTTGTCATTATCTCCAGTGTCTGTCTGGTTTTATGACTACTTAAAATAGCAATACACCCACCAGTGCTCATTTGGTTGGCCGTCCTGTTTTGCTTGCCCTGAGTGCTTTTGACACTGGAGTGGATGTGTCCGTGTATTAGGAGACTCAACAAAGCTCTTCTCTTGTTGGAACAGCATTGCCATATATCTGTGCCTAATGGAGGCAGCTGACTGAGCTGCAGGTGGTACTCAGTCATCTGTTCATCTCTGTCTGCATAAGTCTCAGTCTGTCCAGGGCAGAGCCTGGACGAAAAGCTTTTTTTCACTGGACAATGATAAGTTGTGATTAATGGTGATTAGACTGCTTAACCATTAGCTGTTCAGCACAGTCACTATTGTTGGTATTTTAGGTTGTACTCTGATAAGAAGAAGCAGAGTTAAATTGTGTGTCAAAGCTTGTGATAAGGGTCATTTCAAGTATAAAAGGTTATTACCAATACGGATACAGATTTTAAAATACAATTTTACATGTCACCATTAATATAATTAAAAACATCTCTGCTCAGACTTTTGTAACTTATTTAATTCAAATAAATGGTAGAAACTAAATAAATGAGCGGGTTCTGTTAGATGAGACCATAAGTATTCATAAATGATTACATAAAACATGCAGCTACAAAGCAACTTGGATTGGCAAGGCTTTATTGGCAAGACACTGATAAATCAGAGGGCTTTATTATCAGCCAATGAATGCCTAGGTGGGGCTGTGCTTTTTAAAATATCGTGTTACTGTGCCACCGTTTTTGGGAGCAAAAGAGCATTGTGAGTAAAAAGTCAGTCTCGGATGAGCAGCCAGCTTGGGCTAACAAACTCCTCCATTTAGGAGATGGTGCGATAGTGTGGCTCACTGAGTTGGCACAGCAGCCCGACTCCAAACTATGCAGGGTCAGTCAAGGACAAACCTGCCCAGAGTGGTTAACAATCCTCCAGTTACTCACTCTTCCCCATCTGAGAATCTGTGCCCTTTTCAATTAGGATACCACTCCAAATAGCTACTCGCCTGGGTACTCAAGGCCATCAAAGAAATAATGGGAGATCTTCAGAGTCTTTTAATGAGGCTGATTCTCGTTAATCCAGTTCACCCTGTCTGCGCCGTATGGCCCAGGGAAAACCACTGTTGCTTAGAGCAGGTGAAAAGCAATCAGCAATTAAGCCTACTAGCCGAGCCCCTGCCGTTGTCATTTTCTTTCTTCCTTTATTGTTTTGAATATTTACTACGTTAAGCCTGTAGAAGCACTGCAATGAATGAAAGACATGAGGAAAAAAAAAAGTGGTGGAGAGGTGGACAGCTTTGTTGAGTACCTCTCACATTCTTCAGAACTCTGTGCTTCTCATTGGCAGCCAATTTACTAGGATTTAGCACATCAAGTAATTGCCTGATCAGGCGTTCAAACAGCGTTCTGTCAGGCTAATTAAAGTTGATTATCATGGCTCTTGGTTGAGGTTGGAGGGATTCTCAAATGTTTTCAGCTCAATTTTGGCAGCAAATGTTCTTGGGAACACACCAGTGTTATATTAAAAACTGGTTTTCATAAATATTGCCCAATTTACTCCTTTGGTGGGTTAAATGGTTGCTACATAGTGACCAAAATTGTACTGTGCAATACATGAACTTCACACCTGCAAGTTACTTTATCCTGTGGTTAATTCTAGATCTGCATGAATAGATAACTTACTGATGAATTATTAGTTTTATTTTATTGTAGTCTGTTATATTGCCTGATCCTTTACTATTATAAAACATATTTTTTCTTGTGAGTGTGGGTCTAATATACATACATGATGTAGGTTCAGAGTGCACACTTTAGAATCTGCATTATTATACTTATTCTCCTGACATTGTTACATGTCCAAGATGTACATAGCCACAGATTTGCATTGCTATATTTCGATGCCCCTAATGGATGATGACATTACTCTCTGAGGTGGGAAGATAAACCTCAGGGAGAGGGAGAAATGGAGAAGAATAATTTTTCTTTGATTACTCAAAAGCTTTGTCACCACAGAAGTACACAGCCCTTCTAAACATGAGCTGTTGGCGAAAGACACCGGCATGATTAAGCTCGTGAAAATTTAATTTAAGAAGTTCCTGTTTCATGGAGCAGGAGGGGAGTGAACTGCTGCTTTGCTGTAATGCAGCAATTCATTGTAGATTGTTTCCAACCTTTAACATCGATAGCTTCTTTCTTTATTTGGACATGTAACTGGTATTTCTTAATGGATTCAGTTTTATTGTTGTGGTTTAATGCATTCAGAATGCTTAGAAACAGGTGCTTAAAATGACTGGCCCATGCTAGATATGATTATCAGTCAATAGCTCTTCAAGAAGGGCCACGAGTGTTCTCTCTTTTTCCCAGTGAAATGAAATCAGATTATCGCAAAGAAATCCAGGCAGTTTAAAAGAGAGAACCTTGTATAATGTTCTAAACCCTCCGTTACCCATCAGTTATACATTGCTTAATCGTTCTCACAGTTCTGCTGTGCTTCTTGCAAGGTGTTTGTGGGCTCTAGATTAGATTAGTCTCTGTCTCGCCCAGCTCATGCTAAATCAGAGACACAAGCTCGCAGGTTAAAAAATGAATCCTTTATTCATGTGTAAATCTGCTTAAAATGTTTTGTCACCGACATAGAACAGTGCATTGTGGGAGGTAACATAGCCCCCTTTCTTCATTTTAACAGTGTTTTAAATATTCCTGTGCAGCCCTCTTTAGCTATAAATGATGTTTTGTATTAGATTGCAGACTTCTATCTGTAACTCTGTGGTCTCATACATATATATCTAGTACCTACCTTACTAAAGTCATCACTAACACTAATACTAAAGTCATCTGCAAGTTATTTTTATATCAGCATCTCTATGCGTATGACAACCATTCCATGCCACACAAGCGCCTCGTTCTGCTTTATGGGGGGCTGATTAGTGACCACCTGAATCAAATCTTATTTAATGAGGAAAATTATAAAAACACTCTAATCAACACTCTGCTCTTGGAATGTGACCAGATGGATCATAAAACACTACTAGAAGTACATCAAAGGTAATGATTGCCATTTATTTAAGTGCGAACACAAGATTAGCTTTCTTTCGATTATTCAGTTTCTGTAAACACTGCATTATTTCTCTTATTCGGATATCATTTCCTTGACAATTATGGTTTAAAGAACAATATTTTTATTTGGAAATCAGGAGAAATATTGTATATATATTGTAACAAATATGGTAAATATTCTTACACAAATAATAAAACCTATAAAAGATCAAACCTGAGAGATTTTCTCTCTTATTCTCTCACAGTTTTTTAATAAGATGACCATCAGCTCTTAAGACCCATAAGATCCATGATTATAACCCAGTATGAGTCTACATTGTTGCAGTTTTAAGGCTCTAAAACTAATTATTCAAGAGTGAATGGCCTTCTGAAGTTGGCTGAAGCTAGATCTTCATCAGTTATTGTGAAAAATGTATGCGCCTGCTAAAACATGGTCGTGTTCTGTATTGTTCCTTTTACTGGGCATTTGTGAGTCTCTGCCATTTATATCTAGGCCAAGACTTTATCTGTGGCATCTATCTGTGCTAATTTGGGGAAATTACTCAGATTATTTATCTTGTACAAATTGGCTTATCAAATCCCTTACAAATTACATTGTAGAACCTCTTTTGGTAAAAACTAATCCAGCTCGAATTCTAATACCGGCTAAGTAAAACTAATCCAGGACTTTAGTAACATCTTTAGAATTGTGAGGACCTCAGATTTCCCAAAAGCTGATTCTGTTCATGCTGAGACTGGAGCCGATCTCCCTGAAGTCTTCTATTACCTCGATATGGATACCCTTTAACCTTATTACAAGGAGCATGTCAGGCACACACTGACAACACAGACTCTTAGAGTCAGTGAAAGATGAGGGGCGGTTGAGTAGATTGTGCCAGGTGTCTGTCTAGATGTGGCTAAGACTACATGCCTTTAGTATCGAGTCATTTCATTATTTTTACAGCATTTGTCCATTTTGAGGATGTTATATTGCTGTACCTTTACATAAGAACAGCTTCGTAGCAAGTGATCACACTCTTCACCTTTCGCTTCTACCATTAAGTTATATGTTGTTTGAGGCAAAATTTGCATAATTGTTTGTGATCCAGTCACACTGTTTGCTAAGAGGGGGCTGCTCAAAATTAAAGGGTATTTTAAAGCCGTCAACATTTGAATCTTTTATGTAGGTATTACAGGTTCAGGACACACACCCTCGTCCAGATGTTTGGGACTTTGAGTTGAAATTGAATGTAGAATTTCACACTACTTTAAATATGCATGTTTTTTGAACTTTGGATAATGTCAGAGAGAGTAAAAAAAGTATAAAAAGTTGTCACAAAACCAGCAACTCAAAGGGAGTGAGAAATGCAACTGCACTGCGGAAAAATGTGTTTCCTTTGATCGATGTTTACTCATCCATACCAGAGATGTTTAACATAGTTTGTAGGGCTTACCTTAGCAAGGCAAAGACAAACCAGAGCACTTGAGTCCATACTGAAGTGACACTTTACTGATGTAAAATGCTGGCTCTTTCAGGAGTGATAATTACAGTTTTTTATAGAATATTTTGAATCCCCTAATGAAATTATTATCAAATGAATAAACATTTTTTGGTACTGTGTAAACAGCAGAGTACATTTTCTGTATGCTTTGACCATGAGACTGAATATCCTTGGACATTAGTAGATAGAGGGCAGCTGTTTTGAGAATCCTCTTGAGGAAATTAAGAATTTTCAGCCCACCAAATGTGAGTGAGTGAAAGAGTAAATGACTGAGTGAGTGTGTTTGTGTGTGAAGGAATTAACAAGTGGTGAGCCTTAGAAAATGTTGAGTAAGAAAAGTCCAGTCCTCCAAACAGCCATCTTCAACCTCAAGGGTTCAGATGGCCCTAAGCCAGCTCTGTTAGGATGAGTTGACTTTTCTTTTTAGATTTTGGCTTTTATTTTAGGTGATCATGATGCATTATAAGATGCTATCACATTTAGCATAGACTGCTTACTGCTAAACGTTATGCAAATTAGGCAAACAACAGCTGGTAGCCTACTGGTTAGGGAGATCAGAAAGTTGTGGGTTCGATTCCCAAGACTGCTAAGGACCTCTGAGGTACCGTGAGCAAGGTACCGTCCCCACACTTCTCCCAGGTGCTGTGTTCCTGGCTGCCCGCTGCTTCACTTGGTGAATGGATTACATGCAGAAGTATTTCGTGCTGTTCACACTGTGTGCTGTGGTGTGTTCACGTATGACAATTTCACTTAACATGCCTAATTTAATTTCCATCCATCCATCCATTGTCTCCCGCTTATCCGGAATCGGGTCGCGGGGGCAACAGCCTAAGCAGGGAAACCCAGA
>JBBPDC010000129.1:10641428-10652213 GCA_037974485.1 Hemigrammopetersius urotaenia | reverse complement strand
TGTGTGTGTGTGTGTGTGTGTGTGTGTGTGTGTGTGTGTGTGTGTGTGTGTGTGTGTGTGTGTGTGTGTGTCCATGGTGGGTAGGGGTGTGAGGGTGCGTGTTTGCCAAAGTCTCTCAGGGTCTTCGTAATCCTCTTATCTTCCTGCAGTCTGCAGATTTTACAGATGCTAAATTCACTCAGACTTTAAAGACTTGAACCTCTTGTCCATACAGTCTTCTATTGAATCATGATAGCAGGAATATGCTCTATATTGTACTGCAGAAAAATTGCTTAGTTTTGTTATAGACAGCTCAGAATTGTACCGACATGTGTGATTAGCCATATAACAATGTATGCAATAAATGAAAGGCTGAACCAATTGAGATGGATGGTTTGAAACCTTACACGTCTCACTCCACAAAAGACAGTAAACAAAAAGCCATGGTCTCCTACAGGCCGGACGCAGCAGGTCTTTCATTCACACTCTGTTACCACGAGCAGGAAATTAAGCCATCAGCAGGGCCATTGGTACGAAGCATGTCTGTTGATTGAGTGAAAGCGAGTATGGGTCCTCTCAGACTGAAGTAATCAGGCAGGTGGTGTGAGCTTACCTGTAGTCTAGCTGCGGGTCTTCCCACTCCCACAGGGTGTTTAAGCTGTTTAAATGGAGAAAACCATGAAAAAATACAGTCTGTGGGACTCAACAAAAGCTGTGCAAATTTTAAGGCTAGCCCGATTAATTCGAATATTTAAGTATTTGTTTGTTGTGCTGGTATTTCTTTCTATACTGAAAGTTTGGACAGTCAATTTTTGTCCCCTGTAGAATTTGACAGCATTTTTCTTTATATTTTTTCAGAGTTACCAGCGTATATGTCATTGTTAACATAAAAATGTCATGAAACCTACACAAATTCTGAAAACTCAAAGAACATAGTTAGTCTTTTACTCAAAGAACATAATAGTTAGTAAAACAAAGGTTATACACAAGAAACTTTAACTAAAGGCTAAACACAACACTCTCTTCCCTATAGTTTCACAACAAAGGTTTAGATCAATTATTTATTTAGATATAACAACTATATAAAATAAAGAAATATACATGCTAAATTAATAGAATAGAATTTGGCACTGCCAAAATTGTGCCAAGTGTTGTGTGTGTGCTGCTACATGTGAAGAAGTTCAAGAGCCTGCTGTTTTAGAATACAAAGGCTAAAACCAATATTTATTTAAGAGTGTATAGAACAGGACAACTCAATGCTCCAACACAAAAAGGAATCTTAGTATTTTTTAAAGAACTTGATTGCATAAGGCGGATGTTGAAGATTGATTCAACATTGAATGTGTCTAGATGTGTTTGAGCAGGCACACAGGTGCACAGACAATCCAGTAGGGCCTGGGGCCTGTTGTTTGTCACACAAAGCTAACAGTAAGACAAGCCACAAGCATAATCCTCTGTTGATACTGGATATGTTGGTAGGTACCTTTGGCTCACCTTTTCACTGTAATGTATCTTCCCCTGTCCATCTAGGGCTAGTACAAAAGAAGTCTTTCATGTCAAGGCCATTGTCTCTTACATTGTTTTCCTTCACCCAAAGGAGAGGGGTCCTCTCTGGGGACTGCTCTTTTATGTAGGAAAAGAGGACATTAGCATAGTCTGGTGTGGGAGATACTTGCTGATGAGACAAGGGGTTTAAAGGTGATGTGAAGTGTTATTCGAACTGTTCGTTTTGCCTCACACAATGAAGCTACAGTAGAAAATGGTAGGACAGTTAAGACTTGGTAACTCAAAAGGTGGTGACACAGTGGGTAATAGCCCGCTGGGGAATATGTTGATTTGATCAGGATTGCTTAGACTGTGAGTAGGCTCTGCCTGATATAACATTTATCTGATATAGTCAAATTTCACAGATGTATTGGTCCCTGCAGAAATTTTGCTGATAACGTACCAGTAATGCATAAAGAACATAATGCCATTTTGAAGCATCAACCAGACATACAATCTGCCCCAAAGGGAACTTTTGTCACTTATTTCATGCTGTTCACCTGAGTAAGGTTATGTTATGAAAGTGACCATTCTGTCATATGTGAACACACCACAGCCCACAGTGTGAACAGCACGAAATTCAACCTCTGCATTTAACCCATTCACCAAGTGAAGCAGGGGGCAGCCAGGAACACAGCACCGGGGAGCAGCGTGGGGGGACAGTACCTCAGAGGTGCCTAGCAGTCTTGGGAATTGAACCCACGACTTCCTGATTGCAGGGCGAACACCCTAACCACTAGGCTACCAGCTACCCTAAAATTTATGTTGTGTTCATTTATATGTGTTTTTGAATTTATATGATATGGCTTCCTCTGATTTCACTAATATGTTATTATTGGAACTAAAATTGACACACTTAGACAACTGACAGCTATGGGTCAAAGACCTGGCCCATATAGCAGCAGCAAACGCTAATCATGTGGAAATTAGAGCATCACAAGGAAGGCTGTTTGCATTTATTTTCTCCATTCCCTGCCTGTGTCCCTTCTCAGTTTAAGCACTTACTCAGAGCTTGGATCAGAATATTTAAATATCATCTTGATTTCCTGTAGGAATTGAGATCTGGAAGAAATGATAAAGAAATGTAGCACTTTGTTTAAGGTTTATTAATGCAGTTCTTTTAGAAGCAGGTTTATCTTATAGTCGCTGATGGCCAAAGAGAGGAAGAGGAAGTTCTGGCCTTTTTCTTAAAGGTCCCAAGGCATGAAAAATTCACTTTTTTAACATTAATACGAGTTCCCCTAGCCTGCCTATGGTCATGCAGTGGCTAGAAATTGTGATGGGTGTAAAGAGTGCTTTGATCATCCTGCTCCGCCGTTGAGAGAAAAGGTTACCTCCCCTTTCTCTTTGCCCCCTTTGCTGCCCCCCCCCCAAAAAAAAAAATTTTGCCTGTAGAGACATGATGGCTTGCAAGCCTACTATGGCCACAAACTGGCCCCTCCTCCACCTTGCCCTGCCTCTCTCCTCCTCAGTGTCATTTAAAGCTACATGCACAGAAATGGCACATCCTTGGGAAGTCTCATTGTGGGACTGGCTCAAAGTGGCTGTCATTCTGCACCAAGGCTGAATTTCAGAAAGAGATTTCGCATACAACATTAGGGGACCACTAAGACCTGTATAAAAACATACAAAAACATGGGACCTTTAAGAGGACTTTTTACCAAAGGTGAAATGATGGATCCATAGAATGATGGATAGGATGGTGTTGTGTTAGGGAACTTTTAACCTCTGGCTCTGAAGCAGTGGGAGGTGACCCTTTGAAAATGTGTAATGGTTTCCTACAGACAGGCATGAATTAAACCACCAGGCAGAGCACTAAAGAGAGAAAGGGTGAAAGGTCCTGAGGGAAATACTGTTCAAATGGAATGCGTTCAATATGGATACTCTCAAATGCACACAGATGGACTATAGATGGACTATGATCTTTAACAAGTCCATATCTGTAGTGAGTGAACACTTCTTATGGTATAGTTATATAGTCACCATTTTACTGTTATCTTAGTTTTAGTGGAGTGCCCAGTAGTGTGACACCATATATAAAAATGATTTTCTATTAAACCTGGGAATCACCAACAGAATATTTTAGAATAGTTTGAATTGCAAAATGAAGTTGAAATATTCTAGACTGAATCTTCATAAAGACAAACCTAGAGCTGAAGGTTAATATTGTAGTTTGAACATTATTGTCTTTTGGTGCATGTTATCGCCAATTTATGACTAATACTGTCAATGTTCACTAGGCAAAGCATTTATGAATTTAAAATGATCAAGAAATGCTGAATTCTGTCATAGCGGAATACTAAATACTGCTAAAGAAGATGATACCCATTAGAGGACATTAATATTTGATTTGATGCAAAAGCTGTTCAGTATTCACACAAAAACCAGCATCTCTGCCTGCTAACAAGGCCATGTTGTGCGGCGGAAGGTCATTATGGACTATTTCATCACTTGTATTGGGTAAAAGCATCTTTCTGGGGGAGAGTCATTCCTGGTGTCTGAGTTCATCATATAAAACCATGACTTTCTCTTGCTTTCTATAACATTGCCTTCAGCATCAATATTACTTTCACACAACAGTGATTGTGCACAACATTAAGACAAATTACACGATTAACTGTGGTAATAGCTGAAATTAAAAGATATCTCTTCTGTTTTTTTTCAGTGGAAGTGTCACAAGCTTATGGATTCAGATCTCAAAAGAAGCTCGCAGAAAACATAGACTGGTCATATGCGGGTAAGTGATACTGAGGTGTGATGATATCTGGAATTTGAGTGTTTCTTTACGAGTACAAGAAGTCAGTATGGGGAGACTTGCACCTACACTGACTGCTGTCACGCAGCGGCAGGCAGAGCTCACTTCTTGTTGGTGCATGCGCCACATAACACAACTGATTAGACACATCCTTATCCTTTAAATGGTGCAATTTCATCTGTCCTAACTTGTCATGGCCAGCCTGCTTTTGTATGAGTGCCTTTTTGAATTTGTGCTTATGTGGACCATGTCGTTGCTTTTTGTTTTGTTTAGCTGGTTGTCCCTAATCTCTGCCTGTAACAGTAAGCGGGAACGGGAGGAACGTAGCACTTTGAGATTAGGTGTTTCATCTTCATCTTAGGCAAAATCAGAACAGAATTTCTCAAACACTAATACAGACAATGACCTTAGTCTAATTTACTATGGTTTCTAATGACAGTTACTATATTTGTACTTAATCATCGAGCATTGGCCTCAGGTCACAAAGCATTATAATTATCGAAAAAAGAGCTTCTTAATGCCCCATGAACACAACTCTCTGGGATTCTGCTAAGAACCTGTAGTGTACAACATAAGCCACTGATGCATTCACTTTGTCCATGCATAGGTTTGATCTCTTTTTCAAAATAACACATCCTCAGTTGCTCTAAAGCTTCTTCTCTTGAAATGCCATCTCACAAGCATCTACTTAATGTCTCTGGCTGAGCTACCAATGACTTCAGGATCTAAGCATGCCGTTTCCTTTTACCTCTGCCAAAAGGTCAATGTTTTCAGCATTAAATAATATCTGTGTCACAATTTCTTCCTCTTTCTGATCTCCTCTCATTTTAGCACCATGGAGAATTCCCCCCTTTTCTCAATCGGCTCTGCTTTATAAAGTAGGCCAGATTGTAAAAACTGCTCTGTTTTTCTTTCTGATTTTTTGACTGCTGAACTAAATTGACTGTTTATGTGTCTTACTATCAGGGATGAGAGGTCAGTACAGAATAGTATGACATAGTGTTGCAATATTTTGGCTTAAACAAGTTACGTAAGTTACAAGTGTAAAATATTTTAATGTGTATTTTGTTTGGGGTGGGGGGTCCTTGGTGGTGGACCACAGAATCTGCCTGCCTAGTTTCATAGATTTGATCGGAGTGGTGTTGTCACGGCTGGAGGGGCTACCTCGGGGCACGACCCAATACTCAGACCAGGGATTCTTGCTGACTAAACTTTATTTACAACGAGAAGAGACACAGAAACAAAATCCAGGCACGAGGGCCGTCAGAACAGGAACTAGATACCAGGATACAGGCTAAGGACAAACACACGAAAATGAACTGTGATTGGTTGTTTGACATGTTGGTCAAACGGCCTTATGGGCGGGCCTTGGCCAAAGAAAGCTGCTATGAATTCCAGACCTTCAGCCGTCAGTCTAGTGACTAGTGAGGATTAACACAAACAGGACTTAAATACAAACAGAAATCAGTGGGCAAAACACAAAACAGGTGACAACCAAAAACCATGTGACACAAGAACAGAACAGGGAATCAAAATAAAAGTCCCAAAAACATGAACAGAAACAGAACCAAAAACAGAAAAGCAGACCAGACCAGACCGTAACAGGTGTGAAGCTACAAATACACTGAATTTAACTCATTAAGGCCTTTCCAATTAGCTGAGTAGTTGAACCAGGTGCGTTTAATAAGCCAAAATGTTTACAGTCTACAGTGCTGTGGCATACCACCAGTCTAACACATTGTTCTATTAAATACCACATTTATCGAATGGCTATCCAGTCAATAGACTAGTAAGACCAAAATAAACAAAAGCAATAATAATTCAAACGAAATAAAATGTTTTGGCTTGAGGAATTTATTGCACCTTCCTCTGGATTTCTGTGTATTAATAATATATGTTTGTTTGTCAGGTAGTGTGTATCAAGTGTTGGGCGGCTGGGGTCTTTACAGTTAATCATAGAAGAGTGTCTCACTTAAATTCATACCTGCATATGCTCTGTAAATGTTCCCTCTGCTGTCAATCAAAACAGTAACTCACATGTTGTTAGCTTAGCTTCTGTGAGCAGGGTGTCCGCGGGGTTTTAAAAAGTATCAAAAATTGATAAATCTAAATATCCATTAAAAGTGTTAAATAGGGTTTTAGCGGTATTTTTAAAAAAAAAGATAGGTATTGCTTTCTGACTATTAGGTTTCCTATTTTGAGTGAAATTCTATCTGCTAACGTTTGCGTTAGTTCGTTTAAACGTAGGCTTTAGTGTATCTGGGCACATAATCAAATATCCTCGTCTCAATCCTGAAGTCTCATATGGATTAAAGTTTTCCGTCACTATGACGGATTTCCGTCAATGTAGGGCGCTAAAGCTCAATTTTGAGATTGATGCAGATGCTTGCAGGGGTGAACAAGCTTCAGCAGACCAAGTTCTGGTAAGGCTGTCTTTTTCCTCGGTTAAATTACTATTTATTTATTTTTCCTAAAAAAAATAATAAACATTATGGTTTCGGCAGGTTTCGCGTAAATACTGATGGCTGCGGAGTAGCTACAAGCTGTTTCCCGACAGATTTTTTTTAATTTAATGCATGAGTCTCAACTATGTACGCTATGTTTGATGCTGACGTCATATTCAGTGGTCGTTCAACAACCGGGTAGTCAACTTGCTTATGTCCAGACAACCATCAGCGTCAGAAAGTTTTCTGACCGCTGGGTGAAAGACCCTGCGTTTAAGGACTGGCTCAAGCCTGTAATAGGGAATAACCGGCTTATTGTTCGGTATGTAAAAAAGACATAGATGTCAACTGGATGGGGGCTATCCACTAAACATAAAAATGGAATGCGCGGCCGGCGAGAGCAGTTAACTCCATTCTCAACTTTCTGTGCTGCTGCGCCAGTTTGTTGGAACTATGTCTTGGTTGCACATTTAATGTAGTTTTATTTTACTCACGAAGTAAAATAAATGTGCAATATGTGGTTCAACATCAGTGAGTCTGTAAATCTATTCTGTTGTACAGTGTTATGTCAAAATCTGCGTAAACATTACAAAGGTCGTTGATTAACACTTGCAACTCTGTGTCGTCAAAGGTAGTAAAATGGTATTAAAAGGTATTAAATTTAACTTGAGGATTGCTGTATATACCCTGTGTGAGGCTCTTCCACCCCCCCCCTCTGATTCTCTGACTCCCTCTCCTCCATTCTCTCTCTCTCTCTCTCTCTCTCTCTATCATTCTTTCTCTCTCATTCTCTGAATCCCTCTTCTCCACTCTCTCTCTCTCTCTCTCTCCTCTCCTCTCTCTTATTCTCTCTCTCTCTCTCTTTGGCCTCTCATCTTTTCCGCGTCACAACAAATAAGGTCTGGGTGACACGCAGTTGGCACGACAAAGAGGACATTATTGTGCCCAGTATGCAGACAAGCGTCCGGGCAGATGGGACATTGTTCAGCAGCACTGGCCCGAATGCCAGCTCCTCCTCCCCTCTAACTGACCCGCTTCTGTGTCTTATTGCATAACTTCAAGATCGCCCGTAAACTCTTCTGATTCAATCAGTTCCCCGAGGCTAATTTTAACTAACTCAGCTGGCAGCTGCTGGTCTGTCTGTAATGGAGTGAAAGTGGCAGGAAAAAGGCTAGAGCCTTGTTAGAACACAACACTGAAAGCCATATGCAGCTGGGGGTGAATGGCATGTTGTGCTCAAACCAACTTACTGCCTGATAGACCATCATTCCTCATATGGTTATGTGCTCTCAGCCTGAAAAGTTGGGAGGGGTTAGTGACAGAGAGAAAGAGAGCTTTTAAGGACTGGTCAGCCTCTGTTAGCTCCCATCCTCAGTCTTTGGACATTTGACTCTGAGTGGAACCATAGTGTGATATACACAAAATGCACTGACACTGAGATTATGTTGTGTGTTCCTGAATAGAATTTGAAAATGTTGTTAAATGCTTCGTATGATGTTTTCATGCACTATCACTGGGTTGCATTTTATTTAAAAAGCTTAAAACATCTCTGATAAAGTTCCAGCATCCATCAGTGTGTTAAATGTAATAAACATTTTATGAATTAAAAGCATTTAGTGGTTCTTTGTGGTATCTCCTTTAATGTCTTAGGCAAAGCTGTTGCCTTCCTGCCTAATGGTTGATGGAGGTATGTGCGTTTAGAGCTGGTGTCTCTGTCACTTGGTGAATGTGTGTGATAGGACATTTGGGAGAGGGTGGACAGTGTGTGTGAGTGGAGAAAGCTCTCTTTTATCAGTGTTGGCTCTCCAACACACATATCAAATTCTCTCCCTAATTTAAAATACCCCTTTCAGAGAGTACTTTCATGTGATTCCAGCTTCAAAAACAGGATGACTGCCTTTAGAAAGCAGGTAGCTCATTATAGTCTATAAAGGTTTGTTTATGGCTTAAATAAGCTTTAGCTCTTACTCTACTATTTCCTTTTTATCCTTTCCAGCATCCTGCACTCCTGTTTACATGTTTGCATTCACAGTCCTTAGGGAGAGGAGGAGAGAAAACTACAGAATGCACCAAATACAGTCTTACTGTGTGTGGAGCCTTATAAAAATACTGTACATTTTTATCTCATTCCTCTGCTTAGTATGTACTAAAACAGATAACATGGCTAATAGAAACTAAAGAAGAGGGTTTAACTGGCCTTTGCTCCAGCAAATTTTCAGCTGGCAGTAGTTCAGCCTGTCAGGCCTGTAATTAGCTGAGCAGTAGTGAACCACAACAGTGCTTTCAGCACACACTTCTGTCACATACTGTGTGTCCCCAGACAGTGTGAAAAAATGTTTACACATACCATATGTGTGAAATCATTTTTTTATTTGCTAAGTTTAATGTCCTGAAAAAAAGCAGAAAATATACCATGACCGGTGCAGAGGCTGAACGTTCTCCTCAATAGGTTAAATTCAGCAAGACAGCAAAAGTTTTTACTGTTTTCTGTGGAGGATGATTACTTGTTTTTGCTCTGAAAATAATCAAAACGTATAAACACACACACACACACACACACACACACACACACACACACACACACACAATGCAAACAATCTGGGGAAACAGCAGAAGGGTAGTGTTTCTCAAATGTAAGAATTCCTTAGTATTTAGTAATACCTCTGTCACAGAAGACGGGGTTAACCCGCTGCCGTGATTTACCTCTTGGGAAACAGACGCAAGGCAGGCAGGCATCCATGGTAGTGCTCTCTTTATTAAACATAAATGAAACAGAACTCAAATAAGGCATGTGAGGCGATGGACTGATAACTGTGGTCCTCACGAACTGAACCTAAATACACACAGGACACAGAAAACCAATCACCAAACTTAATCACTGAAACTAAACACAAGACCCCTAGAACTGAGAAACATGAGAAACATGGACTAAATATTAAAAAAAAGCCCCAAACCAAAACAGTGGCCCCTACTGGCCACTAGCCGAGCCGTGACAACCTCTTTTTCTTTAATGCCAGTGTGCACTTGTCCTGGCATGAACTCCACAAGTTTGTGCAAAAACTTCTGATCAGTCATCTGAACACAACTTTCAGTAAAAGACTATATCTGACCTTTATCTATAAAGGCATGGTTAATGTCACAAATCTATGTAAATGTGAATAGTGGCCTAAAAAAAAGTACAGTGCCAGAGTGCTGTCATGCATAAAATGCCCATTGCCTACACAAGCACATACTCACACACACACACAGCTTATGCATATACAAACATCCACTGTATGTTCTACAATTCACTGATATATTTTTAACAATCTCTTATGTAATATGTTATGTGCAGGCCTGAATGAGTTGAACATAGTATTCACTGCACTGCTCTGCTCTACTCTGCTCTGCTCTACTTTACTGTTTATCAGCTATTGACATGCTAATGGCTATGACCCAGAACTAAGGATGACCTCATTCAGCTTTGTCTTGGTGTTGAAGACACGTCCCTTGAGAAAACCCAGACTAATTATCTATTTTAACCCATATTACTCTGTGTCTAATAATATACCTGAGTGAGTGTGAGGGTGTGTTTTTGTATCTTGCTGTCTCATGGGAACTTGGGTTTGGTGTGAAATAATGTTTTTTTCTTTTAGATTCAATATGCATTGTACAACTAACAATGTGTTTTCTCCTTTAGGGACTCTAAACCAAAACAACTGGGCCAAGAAATACCCATCATGCAACAATGCCAAACAGTCACCAATAAACATTGAGGAGAGTCTGGTGCAGGTGAAAGTTCAATTCCAGAAGCTGAGGTTAGAGGGCTGGGAGAAGGTAACCAATGAGTCGACAACAATGAAGAATGATGGCAAGACAGGTGTGCTGCTACTCAGTATCTGAACATGAAGTGTGATGTTATGAATTAGAATGTAAAGATTAGAATGTACACTCACCTAAAGAATTATTAGGAACACCTGTTCAATTTCTCATTAATGCAATTATGTAATCAACCAATCACATGGCAGTTGCCTCAATGCATTTAGGGGTGTGGTCCTGGTCAAGACAATCTCCTGAACTCCA
>JBBPDC010000129.1:10617350-10640640 GCA_037974485.1 Hemigrammopetersius urotaenia | reverse complement strand
AGCACCTTGTTGAATCAATGCCACGTAGAATTAAGGCAGTTCTGAAGGCGAAAGGGGGTCAAACACCGTATTAGTATAGTGTTCCTAATAATCCTTTAGGTGAGTGTATAATATAATGTAGAAAACCTTGCAATACATTTGCAGTACAGTTCAAATTATGTGCAGTAAAGGTGCTGTAGTTAAAAGCATCATGAGGCTCTACAGTATGACCCAGTATTTTTCACGCCTAGAACCTGGAACAAGATGTGTTTAACAGTAGCAGTAAAGTACAGTCTGTTGCTCTCTCCAGTGGCAATAGATGTGGATGGTGATTTCTACATAAGTGGAGGGGGGTTGAGGTCCCGGTTTAAGGTGGGCCGAATCACCTTTCACTGGGGTCGTTGCAATGCGTCTTCTGATGGCTCTGAGCATGGCCTTAATGGAGTCAAATTCCCTCTGGAGGTAAGAGCTTCTTCTCTTCACACCCTGTTCAAACCTCCTATATGCTATATGTACCATTTACATTTTATTGTTGGAGGATACTACATTGTCCTATCTAAATTCTAATAAATCTGTAAAAAGACTTAATATTGCTTTACTAATATAGGCCAACTGATATATCGGTTGAGCTCTAGTGTGTAACACAATTTACTTGTACAGAGTTTTAATTGTACACATCAGTCAGTTTTCACACTCATATACACAGCTTAGCTTGTTTTCTGTGCTGTTCCGAGGCCATCAAGGAACTTTTTTTTCATTTATGAAAGCCACAAAGACTTGTAATACATAAAGATAGCAATTTGTGAACTGCAAGAAGCTGTGTATGTGTATAATGATGAGTACATGTGTTAAATGTGCATGCAGATGCAGATATATTGTTATGAAGCCCATCAGAGCTCTATTGATGCAGCGTTGAGAGATGGAGGAAAAATTACTGCTCTTGCTGTGTTGATTGAGGTGGGTGTCGATGATGTCTGTGTGTGTGTGTGTGTGTGTGTGTGTGTGTGTGTGTGTGTGTGTGTATGTGTTTGTATAAGCCTGTGACTGTGTAAATGCCTCAGGAAGCCTACTGTCACTGTCATATCAACATTTTTGAACCTCTAAAAGTATTGAAATTCCTGTAAAATATTGAAATTCCTGTCATTTTCCTTGTTTTTTAAAAAAGTTAAATGTCATCTTTTTGGCCTTTGTGCTGTAAAGAACCTGTAAGCAAGGAAATACTTAAGGCTCATCTATAGCAATTTTTTTCTAAATAGCAGCATGTTCTCCTCATCACAGGTTCTCCTGAAGGTTGAACTTCAGTGAGTGGGCATGGAGAGGAATTATCATTACACTTGCACATATATATTTTTTCCTCACATGGGAAAATAACATGCAGGTGTCCGTGGGCAGTAGACTATTTCTGTGTGTTTGGTAGACCCAGAGTGCATTCTGTGTATTCATGTATTAGGATGAGTTTGTGGCCTGTGTGAACATGTTATCTCTTTGGAGGAACCCAACAGTTTAGAATACACATGGTGTCTCTCGGGGTATGGAGTAAGCTTGTGTGTACATGTGTAGATTGCCTGAAGAGTGCACATGCTGATGAGTGTTGGGTTTGTATTCCTACCTATTTCTAAACAGTATTCTGTGTCATGCACATAATGTATTTTGGAAAGATGGGAGTTGGTATGGGAATAGTATGTAAATCCCTTTAAGCGAATACTTTAATAAGAGATTGGTGGGAAATTATGTGTTTTGAATCTTTCTTATTCAAACCTTGACTTTTAGAACTTGACATTCAGTTCCGGTCAGAAATATTAAAATCCCTCAGACAATGCTAATTTCTCTTAGGGTTCGCTAAAGTATAGTTCATACCTCCAATCGTAGGTGGCCAGCACTATGTCCACCTGTGAACAGCGTAAATCCAACCTGGAAATTCATTATAATCGGGTCACTTAAACCACCTGTGGAGGTGGATTGCGATACGTATAACCACATAACATTTGTCATTTGAATGCTAAAGCATCTTGATGCACCTTTGACAGAATAGAATATTTCCAATGTCACTGCACAGTTTTAAAAGTTCATAACAATTTCGAGACGGTTTGGAAATGTCCTACCAACTGAGATACTTAATGCAAGAATAATGGAACATTTCTGTCTCAAAAACAATGCAGTATTAGAGTGACGTAGTAAATATGCACAGGTCTCCTACTCCAGCAGAAGTTTATGTAAGAAATCTGATCACATGGAGACACATTCAAAATGGCAGATGTGAATGCCGATGCATTTTGGTCATTCCTTTTGGTCAGATCACTCAAGATGCACATTAATGCTAGGTATGAACAGGGCTTAAGACTTCCAGAAGTCCTAGAGTGACAAGTCATATTATGTGCCAAACATTGAAGATCTGGTTAATCTGACAAGTCAGGACTTGTTCAGCACAATCCAGCTGTTCAAGTTTAAGAGCTCATTTATCTATATCTACATTCCACAAAGAATAAAATAATTACATGTACCTTATGCACATACATTTAGTTCAGTAGGCTTGGTGTAATTACCCTCAACATTTAAGGCATTAGGCCTTCTTAAAGCCTAGAAGGCCCTGAGGGTTCCCCTCTGTCCTTATTGCTTTTAATGATTAGGATAATTACACAAAGCACTCTGAACTAATGCTAAAGGGAAGATTAAAGTACTACAGAATTTAAATTGTTGTTGACATTATATATTGTGTCATTACATGACAGTTGTCTCTCTGAATACTTTACAGTGTAAGTTTGTAATTCTGGAATAATTCTATTGGTCGGTTTGTCATGAAATATTCATATGATGTCAAAGGCAGATGATTTCGGCAAGCTGTATAGAGTACATAGGGTTCTGAAATAGCAACAGCAAAGTTTTTTTAATGAAAGTTTCAATCTTTCCTTTATGTAACTTTAAAAATAAAAGTTATGAGACTTTGACAGAGATGATGTCAGTATATCACTGTAATACAAAGGTCTTCTGTCACTTTTTAAAATGTAGAGATGTCTTATCTTTCACAGACGAGTGTTGAAGAAAATGAAAACTATGCAGCCATCATAGATGCGGTCAACAGTGTCAGCAGACATGGTATGAACATTTTAAATCAGCACATTTTAAAAAACGGCACTTACTGGAGTCTCAAACTGCCATTTAGGAGTTGACATTGTCATTTGCTTTCACATTGTTACATAGAGGGTTAGTTTCTCTCTGGACTGTATTCACCCTTAGATTATCCCAGTCTTCAGAGTCTTTCATGTCTATTATTTTTTTCTGGGGGGCGGGGCATCATTTAACTGCCATATCATATATCCTTACGATCAACTCTCTGCTACTCATCAAACAATACTCCACCATGAATTATGCACTTATGAAAAATGACACTAAGCTTTTATGTGCCCTCTTTTCTTCAGGGAAGACTGGCAGTGTGTCTCCATTTACCCTGCAAGGCCTTTTGCCCAACTCCACTGAGAAGTACTTCATCTATAATGGCTCTCTCACCTCACCTCCTTGCTCTGAGACGGTTGAGTGGATTGTCTTTAAGAACACTGCAGCTATCTCTGAGGCACAGGTGAGCAGGAGAGTCTTACTGTGTTACACACACCCTACAGATGTTGAGATATTAATGGTGTTAATGTTGGATAAATCAATTTATATATGATGCATTAGGAAATGCTTGTGAAACAAAATCTAATAGACTAAGCTGTTAGCATTTTACATGACTGTCAGTTTTCTTTTGTTTCCACCCCCAATATATAATAATAAAGATTATCATGTTGTCATTCTAGGACATTTGGTACTGAGATATTGATCAAATGATTTCCCTTATGTTTAACATGAAAATGATCATAAACAAATATAAATGATTCATGTGGGCACAGTAATTACTGACTTTCATCATCACTTTTTTCAAAAGTGATGAATTGCCACCTATACACTGATGCATCCTGATTCTATGCTACATGTTATCGCATACATATTCTCTAAAAACAAGCTAGAACAATTACCTTTACCATTGTGGTCAAGTCGGAACATGCCAGATCAACAGAGAGACAACAATATGGGTGTGACTGTAGGCTTGTGAGTATGTGTTTTGTTGGTTAGCATTTCAAGGTTCAGCCTTATGAAACTTGTTATTTTGCTCTGATGACAGCTTGACAGGTTTGAAGTTAGCCATGGTAAGAGATACTTTGATAATGCTTTGTGCACACGCGCACTAATTTGGAAATAAACAATAAAAGCCATATAATTTGATTTAGTTGAACGTTTTTTCTTTGCCAAAGCAGTTAACTAATACTACTATACTGAACTATATTAATACATTAATATTTATGATTTATTCCCTTTTTTTTTTCAAATGTCTACCTTTGTGACAACTGTTTCACTGGCTTTCAGACAACACAGTTCCTGAATTGTTTCAATGCTTTTGTTTGACATTTGTAAAGTGACATTAGCGTGTCTAAGATTCAAAAGTAGGCTGTAATTAAGCCGGAATGGGAGAGAGCAAGGGTAAAGTTGCCCACATCAAAAGAACGTCAATGTTTTAAGACTTTTTCTGCTGTGTGTCATTTAGACCTCAGGCCATTTCCCTTAAGTAAGTTCCAAGTAGGTCGAGGGTGTTGTTAAACGAGATGAGTGCTGAATGCCCGAAAGCTTTAGGAAAAAGAAATACAAACACAGGTGTTTTGGCTCATTCAAACCTAAACATCACATAATGACACAAACTTTGTCTCAAACACATTAGCTCTAGAGTGGGCTGGAAGTTTGAGTATAATGAAGAACATCGTTGATGTTTGTTACTGTTTGAAAAAGTCAGTTTCTAAGCAGGTCCAGTCAAGCAGGGCCTACAGATACAATCAGTACTGTGTTCTGGTTTTCATTAAATACTACAGAAGAGAAGCACAACCTTATTTTTTCTTTCTTCATTTCTGAACTTTTGTCCATATGTCCATATGCATTCTCAAATAATGAATAAATAAAAAACGGTTTCTGCAGCAACAGTATTACAGGCGAATTGTGGCACAAGCTGTAGAAAGTTGAAAATGAAGCAGTTTAGCCAAAAAATCAAATTTAGACAGTTTTCCTCCGTCTTCCCAACGGTAGCTGACCAGCTGAGACATGTTTGGTGTGACATAGTGGACAATACGACAGCCCTCCAAGCAGGAGACTGGGGTTCCATTCCCAGATCATTACGATCCTTGGGCAATGCTACATTCGATTATATCTGTAACACGATTTGATTTGAAATCACTTTGGAAAAGAGCCTCTTCCAAATGCATTACTGTAAATGTCTAAATGTGTGTCTTTTACACTGAAGCTATTAGGATAATGTAGCTATGAATCAGCAAAGATTATATGCACTGTGCAAAGTGTGGACCTGAATCAGCACACACTCACCCAAGTGTTAAGTTATACCAACACATGGATGTGGTGTCTGATATTGTATGACATACTGTTATCTGTAAAAGTGGATAAAAGTGCAAACCATCTTGAAAACTGAATTTTATTTGCACTGTTAAATCTATGCATTGCTCTTATAATAACAGTACCAGTGTGTCATATAGTAGTGTTGGAACCCTCATAAACTAATCTGTTTGAGATTACTTAATATAACTTAATAATTAATATTTATGTGGTTTGAGGCAAACCTGTAGTTGTTTACTTGATGCTACATGGTGGGTATAACCTTTGATTACTTGTTAGCTTCTTAACTTCAGTGCAAAACTATAGAGGGAAACATTAGACACTAAAGAAACTTCATTAATTTTTTTCAGATTAGTTGGCAGATCCACTGTATTTCATCACTGAACTTCTGAAAAATCCATATGTCCTACTTGTGATGCAAAAATATGTGTTAAAGTGCCAGTTTTGGATTTGGCTACAAAAGTTCTCTATGAAAAGCCTCAACACAATCCCCTATAAAGCCAGCCTGTTTTTTTTCTATAGATTAGCCTAAATGTCTAACACTATGATAATTATATTTTAACAGAATTTCCAATGTATTTCAGATGTTTTCTGTAAACAGATAATCACATGTTTTCTGTTGTGTTGGTGCAGTTGGAGACGTTCTGTGAGGTGATGACTATGCAACAGGCTGGCTATGTGATGCTGATGGATTATCTCCAGAATAACTACAGAGAACAGCAGTCTCAGTTTATGGGCCAAGTCTTCTCTTCATATACTGGCACAGAAGAGCTCCTCACACCCGGTGTGTATTATAGTACACATTAACACCTGCAAACCTATATTCTGTAAACACTTCACATTGGGCTCTTCATTTTGAACGTTGCAATCTGTTGATCGTGTAGAATTAATACATTTAACACTTCCCAATTAAACAAGACATACGCCTTCTATGTTCCTGGCAAATCTGTCCTTAAGGCTTTCAGTTTTTCTGTGAACAGAATGAACTATCTGACCTATTTACTGGCAGTTTTTTATCATGACCTGCTTGCATTTCTTTTTCATGTTGATTGAATGAGTGTTTTACAGAATGCTGTATTCGTCCTGTTTTCATTTTCACATTTCACAACAATTTCCAGGAACTAATAACATTGTTATTGCTAGTAAATACATTTAGATGGAAAACCCTACAGTGTAATAGAGAATACAGATGCTAGGACTGCAGTACAGTCTATTGGAGTAGTGTCCTATTAACCTCATTGTATGAATTTGTGTTGTTTGGACTGTACTGGTGTTTATAATGTGGACTGGTTTGCCCTCGGTGTTTCCACACCAGAGAGAGGGTAAAGCCAGGAGTGTCATGGCAGTGTCCTATTTTAGATACCCCTGCTGCAGGCTTCAGTGAAGCGTGGGAGGCTCTTCCCATGTCAAAATAACCGAACCTGTACTTAAACACTGAATATGATGAATGTAGAACATTTGGTGGCTTTTCTACCAAACAAGTGATTTCGGGAAAGAAAGGTTTTCATTGAGATCCAAAAAAAAAACCAAAAATATTTTAACAGAATGTAATTAGACTGGTTGCTTCTTAATGCGAACACTTGAGCTAACAGGATATAAACTGGCAGGATATATATATATGTATGGCCTAGTTTCAGCACTGCAGTTTTAAAGATCTTATTATTGATTACTTACAGTGTGGAAATGTCTGTTTGTAAGTTTGAGAAATCCTAAACAGGATCTTTAGGAGTTCTCACAGCAGTTGTGAACTATTTGAACAATAGTGTCAGATAATAGAATGAAGTTCATCATGTTGTAGTTATCATGTGTCTCACAGCTGGTATAATGGTTAACTTTCAAGCTGATTTACTGGGCAGCCACATTCTGCCCTCTGGTGTTGAAAGTGGATATCATCTCTTCTAATGAACCCGGTTGTGTTTATTAGATGTTCTCTTGCATTTCTTATGTATGACAAGGCAGTGATGAATAAACCAGTTATCAGAGTTGAATACGCTCCACAGTTTACTGCATTTGTTAACAGCTTTAAAAAGTGACTGAACAATTCAGCATTTTTGTTAGAGCAAGAGGTGGATCACTCTAATCTGCCTTAATCTGGTCCTATCAGTGTGTCTGAGCGCTGTTTATTTTGGAGGTTCTTAGACTCAGACATTGAGCACAGATGGTGAAGAACGCCCCCCCACCCCCCATGATAAGGTCATCCTGTGCTAGGACCAACAATGAGTGAAGGAGGGAAATGAATGAAAAACATATCTGTTTGTGCCAATGTGCTGAAAATGCATATGCGTATGGGAAAATAATGTATTAATCATTATACTTTTGGTGGATTTTATTACAAGACAGCTTTTAACCCATGTTGTTCTTGGTGAAAATCCTCTAAAAGCATGGCAGCTAAATCAAAACTCCATATAATATGCCTGTTACTATGTAAATATGATTGTTAAAGTGTGTCTCTGGCCTTTTGCAGTCTGTAGCTCAGAGCCGGAGAACGTGCAAGCATATCCGCACAATTACACAAGTCTCCTGGTGATTTGGGAGAGGCCCCGGGCTGTATATGACGCCAACATAGAGAAATACTCTGTCACCTACAAGCAGACACAAGAGGATGACCCTCCCACTCTTGAATACCTCACTGATGGAGATCAGGATGTGGTAAATAAACTTCGCACAAACTAATACAGTGTCTGAAAAATAAGATACTGTGATTATTACTTGACAAGGCTACTCTGTAACTCCTCTACTCTTTGCACAGTTGTTGTTTCTTTGGTTAAAATAAACACTTTGCTAGTTTAAAGAAATAATTAAAGCTGAGTAGTTTTTACTAGTTTTGCACAGTGGTTTAATACATATAATTAATTTTATATATTTCTATCACTTACATGATGAAAACTGCATGAATGCAACTCTTAGATCTGCGTTGATCTTGTGTTTTATTTGCCCTTTTAGGGAGCCATCATCCAGGATCTGGCAGCTAACACCAGCTACATGGTGCAGGTGGTGGCTGTGTGCACTAATGGTCTTAATGGCCGCATGAGTGAGCAGCTGATTGTGGACATGCCCGTGAATGACCCTGGTAAGACCACTCGCGCTCGCCGCCCTCGTCTCCGTGGAAACTGAGTTACCTTACTCTTAGGTCTGTTACTTAAAAATCTAGGAAAAACTACAATATGCAGAAACTTCATACTCTAGGTTGATCCTTTGCAAACCAGTTCCCTGTGTAGATAGTGGTGTGTTGTTTGGAAAGACCAGCACTAGTTAGCATGTTTAAATATCATCCACTTCACTGACACAGCTACACTGTTGTGTGTTATTTTAGTACTGGCAAACTTGTTCGATTAATATTAACTGCACCATTGATTACATGAGTATCATGTCCAGTGTGACTTTAGTGTTTCAGTTGAATAGAGCAGTAAGAAGTTCTGTATAAAATTTACAGAAATCAGCACCTTTTGCACAAATTCTTTAGTAGCTGTTCAAATGCACAGTAAATCACCAACGTTGAGCCACCAAATGTGTGCCAGGTTTTAAAAAGCGTAGTTTCTCTAATCAATGGCTCTCAACTGATTTTTTTCAGTCCTCTGTTGGTCTTCTGCCAAATCAGTTTTCCTTTTGATGAAAGTTCTTTGACATCTTTGCCCCCTTTTCTCTCTTTTATCTCGTACATCAGCTTTTGTTCCTCCTCTCTCTGTGCATTCTGATTGCTCTTCTTTTTGTACTGAGAAAGTAAATATTTAATGTACACAGTGTACTGTGTGCTTTTTGCCACATTGTAATGTTTTTAATCCATTTTTATGTGCTTTTCAGTGCTTTCTATGCAGATTTTTACTTCTGAGGAAGTTAATGTTTTCTCATTTGTTATATTCATCCCTTTTTACAGAGACATATTTCTCACAGGAGTATATTAGCTGTACATTTGTTATCTGAAATGTCGGGAATCTGTATCACTGCTATTTATAATAAACTCACCTGTCTTACTTAAATAATTTTTCGCATCATATTTCAGTGTTTATGGATGTGTGTGCTTCCGTGTCCTATGCCATACACCCTTGGCATTTTGTAGTTTTGTCTGTGAAATACACCATTGCTGTTGCACCTACAAAACATTCGTAGATCGCTGTCTTTTAGAGTTACATCTATATTCTGTGTGCCCTGTATGCATATCATAATGACCTAAAGACCTGCTTCACAAATGATTCTGGTGCTGGCATCATGACTATGCTGGAGTCATTTCTCCATTTTGTGTCATTCAGTTGCTCCCACTCAACAGGTAAGATTCAGTAAGAGTCTAGTCTCTCTGCTTGTGTGTGGGGAGCTGCTCTGGTGCATGAGAGTGTCCAACATCCCCTGTGCTGTTCTTTCTATAGTCATTATCAACCTATCATCTGACCTGGACCCACTGTTTGTTTTGCTGTGTGACCTGAAACTTGCTGGTGTGGAGTTCTCCCCCCTCCTATAATTCAAAAGAGTCTCTTACCTACTGTTTGAACCAACAGCAACTAGTCTACAAAATAAAACTACTAAATAAATACTGACATATAGTTTTTTTGCTTTATGTCTTCAGCATTACCTTCGTTTACACTCTGATGAAATTTGGGGTAGAGCATGTAACCTTTAATTTAGATTTTTGGTCATAAACACAGGTCGGTTTTGTTTGTCCTTCACATGTATCTATGTTTATCGGTGTATGTGTACCTTCCCTTTCTCTTTATCTGGCACTAGTGTGTCTCTCTATACAATTAAGATCATATCTAGCCTTAAACACTTTGCTGTGAGTTGTAGTTACATGCATTCAGTTAATGAGGTTTAGTTATCTCTTTGCATTTTTATTTGATTGAGGAATCAATATATTCTTTTAATTGTTTTATCGTAATTTTGCTTTTCTTTCAGAAACAGACCCTGATCCTGATCCCTTTGAATTCGAAGAGGAGGTAACTATGAAAATACATAATATCACTTAATGTTAGTTTACATTATAAATAACCAGTTCAGATAGAACTCTTTTTAGCACCTTACCCATTTTTTCTGTTTCTCTCCCAGGAGGAAATTCAAATGAATCCCTTTTTGGTCAGATCTGACTTAAATAAGGCACCCTATCCAGTCCAAACCACTACGGCCCGGCCCAGACTTACTACAACAGACCCTCCAGGGCCTGCAGTCTTTGTTGTAACAACAACCACTACTACTTCAGTACACATCCCAGTGAAAAACACTCCTCACTCATCATATATGACCACTAGTGCTACCTTAATGACAGCTTCCCTTGCTCCTGAGTCAGCTTACAGTGGAAGCACAGCACCAACTGATTTACACCCTTCTGAGTCACCTTACAGTGGCAGCACAGGACCAAGCTTGGCCTCAGAGAGTGACGACAGCACTTACAGTTTTACAGACCCTATAGTACAAACTGTCACCTCTGTTGTGGAGTCTGCTTCAACTTTAGCTGCAACTGAAGGGGAGGTCACTGGCTCAGAAGGCTATGGGGACAGCATGGTTACTGTTACTGCAGTTACCTCCCTCTCTGAAAGCCCTGCAGCATCAAGCTCCTCCCTCATCCCCCCGGAGGTCCCACTGCAGCCTACATCTCCCAGCGTGCCTTTCCTAACCACCACTGCCTTCAGTGCTGTCCTCTTGCAGACCACTCAGCCAGTGTCCAAGGGTGAGAGCTCCCCCTCTGCACCATCTGTATCTGACACCCTGCATGCCAGTCCTGTGTCGCCTCCCTCCTCTAGCGCTTTGTTGTATGAGTCTGCGTCCATCCCTGACTGGGATGTCCCATACACTCCTGTAACCCCAGTGACATCTGAGGGGCTGCAGATTGTCACATCCTTCCCTTCCTACCTTACCCAGTCCTCCTCCAGCTCTGTGTCTCATTGGGCTGTAGAATCAGTATCTAGTGGTGGTTGTGGTGATGATGATGGTGATGATGGTGACATGTTGTCTGGGTCAACCTCTAGTGCGCCCCTCTGTAGCAATTCTGGTACCGTCCCTTTACACGCCTTACCTGATTTGATTGACTCTGTGCTTTTAGAGTGGTCTGAATCCACTCACTTCTCTAAGCCTCTTAGCACTTTCCTGTCTCTACAGCCTTCACTTGCTTTTTCTAGCAGCTACTCTGTGGTGATGGACACTCCAGACTTCAGCTCATCCCTTTCATTCACTGGAAATCCTGGCCTTCCGGAGGAGTCTTCTGCAGTAACTCTTAGTCAGAATGGTGATGGCCCTTGCACTCATTTCCTCAGTTCCCTCTCTCTGCATGCCTCTCCTGTCTCCTCAAAGACTTTTTCTACCTGGCAAGGTTTTTCAGGTGATCTGTCTAACCAAGTAGACCTCAATTCATTTCTGTCTTCCACCAGCATTGGGGCTTCCCCAGTGTGCAGTGCAGCAGACTGGAAACTGTGCACTGGGCCTTCTCTGTTTTCCACTGAGCCTCCTAGTGACTTACACTTCTCTATTACAGCCACCAGTGGTGCCATCATACACAGTAAAAGTGTTTCTACTCCCTTGGAACCACCCAATCTGTGGCCTACTTCCAGTCCAGAGACCTCTTCCTCTTTGCCCACCTACTCTGCTGAAGGACCCGTTGATAGCAGTGCCTCAGGCTGGGTGGTGGACCAGGACTGGGGCCAGAGCTCAGCTTCTGGAGAATGGACTTCTGCTCCCTCCATATCAATTGCAGCCCCAACTGAGGCCCTGCCTGAGGAACTGGAAGAAGAGCACTCGTCATCCTTCTTCTTTGAGAATGAGAGTGTGAAGGAGAGTGAGGCTACTACAAGCAGCATTGCTGTCCACCCTAGCCCACCCTGGGCTCTTGGAGGTATGGAGGAAGAGAGTGGCTCGGGTGAGGGCCTCACAGATAATGAGACGTCTTCAGATTTCAGTATCCCAGAGCATGCAGACAGAGACTCAGAGGAAGAACCGGTGGAAGGTAAAGCTTCACCCTGCCGCCGTCAACTCTGTTCCTCAAGAGGTTCCATTGAAGCCTGTTGGATTAGAATCAGCCTCTGTCCTTGCTTTAGAAAGAACTTAACATCTTCTTGACAAAAGGATGACTAATATGGCCTGTGTTACTCTTCAAACTGAAATTCCCTAATAGCTGGCATTCTGTATAGCATAGCAACTACTGATATGATCTGTCTCAATTTTTTAAATGTAACAGATTAGCCAAAACCTAACTAGCCATCTCAACCTAACAATCCCACAGCCATCATCACACTGCTTGCGTTAATTCTTGACCCTTTGTGTTGTGTATTGTCTTTTGTGTTTTTCTTCTGCAATATCAGCATGCATGCCCTTGTAGATGCTGGTGTTAAAAAACCCTGAAAGGCTTGGCTACCAATTGCATTTAGGAGTCAAATAGTAATCAGCTGAAATTTTGTGGACTCCAGTTTGTTCATTTAAATGAAACTATATAACTTTATATGTCATCTTACACCAGCTGCTTTATATATGTACCAGTCATGCTGTGGTTTGTCCAATAGAGGGGAGCAGAGGTCCAACACTGGCACATTAATAAGTGACAGCTGGTGCCATTGTGTTTGAGTTGTACTGACAGAACCATGTCATTCTTAGGTTAACTCCTAATCTGTCAAAAGTCTGTCTGCTGTGAATCATGACCTGTCAACTAGCCAGCCACATAATGCAGGATTTTTGCTAATTCTATTCTAATGAAATAGATTAAATAATAATATAATCTCAGGATGTTTTGTGGATGACAGGCTCATTGCAGGTGATTATTCTGAATATAATATTATGAGAAACAAGTTAAAGTGTTAGGTCATTGCCCTGGATTAAAAAAAACAAAGAAATCTGAGCTCTTAGCAATAGTTCTGTGTATAGTCATGTCTGAATGGGAAGATCGTTCTTGCTCCATATAGCTGCATGTTTATTTTTGTATAGTCATCATTGCCATTACTTGCATAAAAGGATCTATAACTTTCCTCCCATCTGTTTATATACTACATTGCTCTGAGAAACAATTTTACATCAAGCAGCTTGATTATTTTGCTTAAGGTAAGAGGTAAGTCGGATTTCTTGGGTTATTCTTCTCATTTACCTAATCACGTTTCACTGGTTTGCAAATGACAATTCAGTAGTATGAACAAGTAAAAATTACTCTGCCTATAAATGATTTAACAGTATTACATGTTTTATTTGAATGAATAACTGTTGTTTGGGCTTTTTGTCTCATTGTGGGTTCTGTGTATGAGGTATGAAAAAGAAATGTGGGTTAATTAATTTCATTTAGCATATTTTCTTCCATGAATGAGAAGGTTTCTATAATGTGTCCCCCAGGACTGCATATACCACTTTTCTTATGTAAGCCTTTGTCTTGCTTTTTTGGTTGTAGATGCCAGCAACAGTAGTCACGAGTCTCGCGTGGGTCTTGTAGGCAGTGTGGAGCGTCAGAGGAAAGCTATAATTCCTCTGGCTGTGGTCTCTACCCTCACTTTCCTCTGTCTTGTCATACTAATTGGTATTCTTATCTACTGGAGGTGAGTTCCATATACTGTTCTATAAACTATATACTCTCTAAATACTCTCTAAACACACTGTGGACTGTGTGTGAAAAAATGAACATATCCCTGGCCATATAACACTGACACACTGTGACATAACAATACATTTAATGCTAGTATTGATGAAAATGCCTTCCTGGTGTAACAAGTATATTCAGTGTATAATTATATTCAGCACACAGTATGGCTTGTTTTATGTACTACGACAACAAAAGTAATTTCCCTAGAGACTGCTGTTGATGATCCACATTATATTGTTATTAATCCATAATAAGATTCATGTGTAAGGGAGGGTTTTGAAAGGGGTGGGTTGGGAGATTCTGTTTACAGAAGCGGGTGATTTAATCTCCTTGACCTTTCCTTAGTCTCAGCCCACACCATTCATAAGGACAGGTCACTTTATATGAATGATTGTGTCAGTGACTTTCATCTAGAAGTGTGTTTGTACATTTTTGAGGAGAAAATGGCTTGGTTTTGTAAGAAAACCAGAGAAAAGCATAATATCTTATTTCAGCCCCAATTCATAATGATTTCAGACTGTGTAGACAAATCACGAATGGTCCAAAAATATTTGCTATAAAGTGTATTAGATCAACATGTTGAAAATATTTTTCCTTTTTGTAAGAATACTGGTTTTGGTTTTTTTGTGGTTACTGAGGTTAAGGTTAAGGCTTAGAAAGTATTTTTTTTCTCATTGGCAGTTACATATAATATATGTGGGATATGCATGTGAAGCAACATCCTGACATGGTATGTAAATTATGGAATGTGTGTTTGACTAACCCCTCAGGAGAGTACCTCTGTATATTTGTTTTCCACATGGCATAGGTAGACAATTTTTTTTCATAAGACCCTGTGCAGTTTAAGCAAGGTGCTGGTGTTTTAACCCAACGGAACTGCAAAGAGCACATTGAAGAGTCTTTTTTCCACTGATGTTTGTTCAACTGTGAAATAAGCAACTTTTGCAATCCCATCAAGTACATGGCTCTGCTGTGTAAACAGTTCAAGCGCATGAGGCTGTACATTTCTCATCCTGCCAGGGCTCTCGTCTCGTCGGCGTGTCCCTCATGCTTGACTTATGTTATTACACTGCGCGGATTGGGCCAGATTAAGTTGCTAATCTGGAAGCTGGTGATTAAGTCTCTGAGATGCTGATCTGTTGTTTGTGGCCCCGTGCTGGAGCGCAAGGAGCACCAGAGCCAGCGCTGAAGAAAGGGCCTGCACATGATTATGTCTGACAAGGCCAGAGTGGTGTTGGCGTCTTGTCAGAACAGCGGTGGGTGGTAGAATTGCGGTAATATGCGGCATGTTCTGCTGCATGTTCCTTCGTACTTACATGGTGCTCATTTGGGTTGTGCACAGCTGCGCACTTGAGGCGAGCCAAGGGGACATCTTCAAATGTTAGTGATTAATCTGTGGAGACATCATTGTAAAGTGTTGTTGCCGCTAATCCCTTCCAAGAAAGTGGTTTTACGCACAAACGCGAGTTCAGGTTAATCAGAATCTCTTTGGGGCGATCCTGTTAAGGACTGGTTGTGGATTAGATTGAACATCTTTTTCTCTGTTTTAAAGCTTAGACTTCATTCTCAAACATAAGGAGATGTGTTTTTTTTGCTTTGTGTCATTTTTTTACGTTTGAAAATAACAAAAAACCAAAAAATGGCCTCTTGATGGAAAAGCTTTTTCAGATTATTGCAGTAGAAAAACATGACTATAGAGTCTTAGCTCAGACCAACACTCAAAAGGTTGAGGTTTATTTTTATTTTATCTGTTAAAATGTGTCATTAAACAGCTCAGCTTGCTGTTGCTGCTTTTGGTTGTTGATCACTTTGATAACAGAAGCAGCAAAAGTTTTTCCTTTCATTCCTAAATGAAAAATATTGGTGCACCTTAATGCAGCCAGTAAATGTAAGCATCAAAATATGCTTGACTCTGTAATCACACATAATACACACCAAAATATACATTTTTTTTCTGATCTTCACACCACATGTTGTAGTAGCCTAGTGGGTAAAACACTTGCCTGTAAACCTGATGAACACAAAGTTGCAGGTTCAAACCCCCACTTTCTACTTTCTACCGTTGTGTCCTTGAGCAAGACACTTAACCCTCGGCTGTTCCAGGTGGACTATCCCTGTAATTACTGATTTTAAGTCACTTTGCATAAGAGCATCAGCCACATGCCCTTTATTGTCTTTATTATCTGTGGAAGTGTATTATGGCACAAACAAAGGAAATTTTCAAGGACCGCAGAAAAAGCTTTGTTGACAAATTCAAAAGTAGGAAATTTAAGACAATTGTTACCCTCCCCAGGCGTGATCGCCCAACGAGGTCACTCCAGGAGCAAGGAGTGTAGTAGTTCACAATATCACAAAAGAACACAGGTTTACTTCTAAGCAATTAAAGGCGTTTCTCTCACTGGCAAATATTAATATTCAGGAGTCCACTATCAGAAAAATACTGAACAACAATGTTGTGCATGGAAGGTTTATGAGGAGAAACTTAGTGCTCTTTAAAAAGACCATTACTGCCCATCTATTGCTGCTGCCAGAAGGCTGTTGGGAAAATGATTTGTGGATAGATTAGACCGAAATAGAACTTTCTGGTCTAAAGGAAAGCAATATGTTTGGAGAAAGGAGAACAGCATAAGAATCATGGTGGTGGTAGTATCATGGTTTGGATCTGTTTTCTGTATCTGGGACAGGACTACATGTTATTATTGATGGATTATAAGTCATAAGTCACTTATAAATTATAGGTCATATTTGTCACATGTGCCAGTCATGCATTCTTCCAGAGTAATAGCAGGCAACAAAATTTTTTTCATTACATTTTATAGTGTTTTGTAGTGCAATCCCGGCACAGTGATTTCGGTGGTAACGTTTATATTCATGTAGTGTCAAGGGTTTATTTCAAAACATCATTTTTTGAAAAAACTTGTTGGCCTGGCTGAGATGGTCTTTTGTTATACTTATAACTTTTTGTTTGTTTGTTGTACATGTAGATAACAGGGTTGCCACTCTCAGTGTGAAACACAGGCACCAGTGAGACTAATATGAAAATAATAGTAGTATTACATAGTAGTATAACAACCATATAATGAAAAATATACAGCATGCAAAACTTGACAAAGAATCATCAAAAGTTGCAATGAAACAGACCTTTCATAAAAATGTGTTACCTAGTGTAATCAAAGAACCTAAATGTTTTATTTTTGTAAATAATTATCAACTGTAATACTGGTCATTTTTAATTTGTGTTAAATGCCTATATTTCATCAACGTTTTGGGTTTAACTGTCCCAGCAGCACGCAGCTTGAAAACTGATCTGTGGTGTTACTAGTGTTTCATTGGAGTGTCTTTTTTCCCCACAGAAAGTGTTTTCAGACTGCTCATTTCTACATAGAGGACAGCACTTCCCCTAGAGTCATATCCACCTCCCCTGCTCACTTGTTGAGTCGCACAGGTAAGTCTCATCTCACTGACATGTTCTTTTTCCTAAAGGTGGAACTGCTTTCAGCCATTCAGTTAGTGACTTTTACCGCAAATATAATTTCTTCCACAGAAGAACACATATTAAGCCACAAAGGTTTTAGAGCTTGTATATAACCAATACATGCAGATTTTGTAGCTTTGTTTTACCACTTTGGTTTGCGTTCTGTTTGGAAATGCTGTTAGAAAAGACTGGATGTATCAAAAATCCTTGATAATTATTACATTTATTAGCTGTTTTCTCTCCATCCTTGTAGATGAGCATGATCCTCTCACAGTGAAGCAGTTTGTCAAACACGTTGCAGAACTTCACAACAACTCCTTCTCCAGAGAGTTTGAGGTGCGTTCTCTGTAACTCCTCTGTTCTTTCACACGGAGAACATCGCTCAATCTGTTTCTGGTCTATAGCATCCGCACATGAGCAGGTTTAATGGTTTTTGAAAAGTTGGAAGGGCAAATGCAGATGTTTCTGCTACCTTTAACTTTTCTTAGGCATCCTCTTTCCAACCTCACAAGATCAGTGTTTTAAACACTGAAACAGATTTTTCTTTTTTAATTTCACTCAAGCAGTATAGACTGCTAAATACGCTTTGCTCCTCTAGTTAGTTCATGCCCACTTGCCCTCTCCTTATTCAGTGATGTGTGAGCAGAAGCTGTCAATACCATGTTCAAAAGAATAATTAAATCACTTACATGTACTCACTTGCTTTTGACTCTCATGCCAGTATTCCACTCAGATGCACACAGTAATACACAAGTACACGATTACAGCTTAATTAGCATCAATCAGTGTCAAATTGGAACCACCCCCACTCCTGGGTTTCATTTATTTGCTCTTGATTAGATAAATAACAAAGAATGAGATATGCTTCCGTATGAAAAAAATATGTGTTCCATAGGCATCCTTACACATGAGTTTTAACAGTGCTCTCAATTATCTTTGGTATTGCTCAGAACTTTAGTCATTGTACTTATGTTCTCATGAGGCATCTAGAGGAACATTGTCATTATGCAGGATTATGTTGTCTGTATGTGTGTTTTTGGCATTTGTACTCTGCTCTTTTCCACTGTTACCTTGGTGACATGTCTGGTTGCCATATTTTGTGTAATATGCATGATTTGTAGGCAGCACACAGAGCACACACATCAGAGTGCTTGAGCTCTGCACATCAAAGCAGCATGTCTTCAACCCATATATCATTCTGAATGTCCTTAATATAGTGATTGACGACAATAAAAAAACTAATATTAAACAAGCCCCAAGAGGTAGTTAATGTAGCTGGTCCTCCATTGTATATTTTGTGGATATTAAGGACATTGGAAAGAATCCCAAACTAGTCCAGGCTACTTTGCAAGTCCTTTGCTTATGCCAGCTCAGACCCACACAGTGCATGATGCATATTATGAAAGTGTTCTGCCAGTAGTTTTTTACTGTGGCCTCTTGTTTCTCCCTTTTTATGTTTTTTTTTTTTTAATTTGTCATGTGTTTGTGCACCGTCACGTAATTTCATTGCTGTGCTTTCTGCATTCTCACTCCCCTAATTAGATATTGAAAGAGTATTTTGAGGTAAGCCACTTCTCCCATTTGATTTCTTTGACCTGAATGTATTTGATATACGTAGCATGCATCATTTGTACCACACTTCCACCAGAGTGTATGTACCTGTTTTGAGGGTGACAGTAGCTGTGTTCTTGAACTATTACAGCACTTAAATCTGCAATGGATACAGTGTGTGTGTGTGTGTGTGTGTGTGTGTGTGTGTGTGTGTGTGTGTGTGTGTGTGTGTGTTCCAGGAGGTTCAGACATGCACTGTGGACCTTGGAACTACAACTGATACCTCCAATCACCCAGACAACAAGAGCAAGAACCGATATATCAACATTTTGGCATGTATGTAACACTGTGGTGCCGAAAAGTTTGTGAACCCTTTAGAATGTTCTATATTTATACAGAAATGTGACCTAAAAGATCATCAGATTTTTAACAAAGGTTCTAAAAGTAGATCTGGGAAACCCTGTTAACCCAGTTAGTTACTATCAGTATCTGGTGCAGCAATAACTGCAACTCTATGTTTCCAGTAACTCTTGATCAGTCCTCAACGATATACTGGTTCATCTGGTGCACTGTTAAAAATTCGTCCTAAAGTTTCGTAATGATCATATCAATATGCCATGAGTGAAAGCAGAACATGCTTCAGACAACAATATCATAAACAGCACAAATGCTTAGCACTTAGTACTTAGCCCTGTGTTGCTAGTGACAGAAGATCCACAGTGAGGGTTGCAGGAATGCTGCATGCTACAATAGCTCATCATTAGAGGTGAGGTCCTTGCAGGGTCTGTGAAACACAGTTCTCACTGGAATTAGAATTTTCATAAGACTCTGCATGACCATTAAAGCAAACAGCAAATACAAGCAACAGTTGTATTAATGGTTTATTTATGCAAAGACCCATTTTCTAATGACAAAGCATAGAGGGCTTTGGTTTGTCTTTAAATAACAGTTTTGCATCTTCATCCTCAGTTTGGATTTTAAGGATAATAATGAAATATGACTTAAACACTTCATACACAAATTATTTTTTTTTTTCAAGTTAATGTTTAGTTTTTGTAAACAGTTTTAAAAGATGCAGTTATTTAAATGGGCACACTCACCAATTTTTGCTAATCACCATCGTTGCAGTGCTCTCCTGTTGGCGCACTCATGAACGTTAATGTTACCCACTGTGAAAGAGGTCTTTAGTTGCTTAAAAGTTGTGCTGGGTTCCTTTGTGAAATGTCTTGTGAAGATCAGAGGTTCACATACTTTTGGATCATTTTCCTCAACAAATAAAGTATTTTGTCTCATTTGTGTAATATGGTTGTTCTTACTTATTTTTAGATCTGAAGATCTGAGCTGAAAATCTGATTGTATTTTAGGTCACATTTATGCAGACATACAGACATTGTTCTGTAAGGGTGTGCAGACTTTCAAGCACCACTCTAAATATTATATTTATTATTTTTTCCTTTTTGTTCTAATTTTGCTTGCTAGTCTAATTTGTGCTTACTTCCGTTCAGATGACCACAGCCGTGTCCGACTCTCAGCCATATCGGACAAAGGCGGAAAGAATGAAGGGGATTACATCAATGCCAACTATGTAGATGTGAGTATGGCTTCCTGTTCAGAGGTGCTACAGAATTTCCTTCAGGCAAATTGGGAAATTAAAAGAACATTATTTTTTATCAGCAGAACACAAGCTTAGATGGATACTACATTGATCAGTAAGCTTCTGCTAAGTCGAAGTTAACTATGAATGTTTCCGTTAATGGTGGGGTGGGCTGATGGAGTTCTTAGTTCAGGTTAGGTCCCAACACTGAGCGGAATTCTGTTATTTTGTGACCAGCAGGGGAAAAAATGACCTCAAAATGTTAACCTTACAACAACTTTACAGTTTACTTTAGGAACCAGTTCAATTGATCAAATTATATTTATGAAATGTCATATTTCAACACAGTTTAATTAAGTTGTAAAATATAGACAACAAAGAAAATGTCCAGTTTTTCTGTTTGTGTGTTTAAAAATAGAACTGAAGAATGTTGGTTTGGTCAGTGCATGACGCATACATGCATAATACTTTCCTGTTTTCAGTAATATATTTACACTTAACTCCTTTTTTGTATTCTCTCTCTTCCCCCTCTCCCTCTGTTTCCCCCATTTTCTTTTTATCTTTGGCCCACACAGGGCTTTAATAAGCAACGAGCCTACATAGCAGCTCAGGGCCCTCTGAAGTCGAGCACTCCAGACTTCTGGAGAATGGTGTGGGAGCAGAATGTGGGAGTGATCGTCATGATCACAAACCTGGTGGAGAAAGGAAGAGTGAGCCATCTTGCACTGTCTCTAAGCATTCCTACACACACTGAACATGTCAATATGTTCACTATACATAATCTGTTATAGAGGCCGCAGAAAGATGTGCTTCCTGTTCTAGACGTTATTTTAAAAAAAACAAATTAATAAGAGATTCATTCTGGGTTGTAAATCAATTTTTCCCTTTTGGTAATGCTTAGTTGTCTTCGTTGCAGAGAAAATGTGACCAATATTGGCCTGTGGAGACCCAGGAAGAGTATGGCTGTTTTCTAGTGACTGTTAAGAGCACTGAGGTTATGGCGTACTGCACCAGGAGAACCTTCACTATTAGAAACACACATGTAAAGAAGGTATGATAATCATTTTCTCATGTCATGATTTCTGAGATCCTATACTATAGGTAACACTGTCAGTCTCTTTGACCTTATGAACATTTAAAATTGAAATGACCTTGTGAACAAAAAATTGAAGGTCATGTCTTTACCTGTCCTTTTCCATTTCCATCCTCTCAGGGCTCTCAGAAGGGTCGTGCTAATGAGCGAACGGTACTGCAGTTCCACTACACACAGTGGCCAGACATGGGCGTGCCTGAGTATGTACTGCCGGTGCTCTCGTTCATCCGCAGGTCTTCCAGAGCCAGGGCAGAAGACATGGGGCCTGTAGTGGTACACTGCAGGTAGGCCTGCTGTGAGGGTCTTACGGAGACGTGGGAACAGACACTCGGCTAAATGCACCTCATGTAGCCGTTTAACCCATAGAATTCATAGGCGTTTTGCTCACCAGTTAAATGTAAAATATGTTAATACTGTTAAATGTATTTGTCCTTCATTGATCATGTATATTATAATTCAATATGAATTATTCAGCAGCTACTATGAAACTGATGCAAGTTATGAGCCTGAGTAGGGTTTAAACTGTATCCACTTATTCTTTTGAGCATAGAAACAAACCATTTTTTACTGTTTTACGTCATTTTAAGTTGTGCAACAGATGTTTACCATACGCATACTGGGTGTGTTTTTGTGTGTGTGTGTGTGCCTGTGTGAAGTGCTGGTGTGGGGCGTACAGGTACCTACATTGTATTGGACAGTATGATGAAGCAGATAGAACTGCAGGGTTTAGTGAATATCATGGGCTTCCTCAAGCACATCCGCACACAGAGGAACTATCTCGTGCAGACTGAGGTAAATGTAGTGTGAGAATACCAACACACTGATACCTGTTATTGTTACTGATTCTTGATTCCTGTTAATATTGTTCACTGACTATAGATAAACTGCCATGTTCTAAATTGCTTGTTGAAAATCAAATACTATTCTGAAACAGTAATAATGTCTGCATATTTACCTAAACCATACATTTTTCTCACCTGCTCTTCTGCAGGAACAATACATCTTTACCCATGATGCACTAGTGGAGGCCATACTGAGTAAGGACACAGAGGTGCCAACAAGCCATATCCATAGTTATGTTAATGACTTGTTGACCACTGGTCCTTCATGCAGGACGCGCCTGGAAAAACAGTTCAAGGTATGAAGAAATCATTGTGCAAATACCGTCAGAATAGGCCGTGTTTCTGATTGCTACGCCTTCGTTCTTTATCCTTGAACTTTGACTGCAGTGATGTTTATGCTTCATGCTTCTGCAGCTCGTGAGCCAGTCCAGTTTCAAGAAGTGTGATTTCTCTGCTGCTTTGAAAGAGTGCAATAGAGAGAAGAACAGGAGCTCCTCTTTAATACCTGGTGGGTTCACAGAACGTCAGCTTTATATCTTCCTAGATGGACTTGGCTGTATGCGTGTTGTGCACAATGGGTACTGGTGCACAGCCACTTAGAAATAACATCTCAAACATGTACAAAGTAAGCTCTTTCATATAGTCACTGTCTATAAGTGTCTATAAGTGTCTCTGGTCAATTTACATGACTTGTTGATCTCTAAGTAAAAGTAAGTTCACATTATTTACAGGAAGACACACTTCTGCACATTCTAATGCACACTGTTTGCTGGATATGTATGAAAGAAACTAAATG
>JBBPDC010000129.1:10605345-10616594 GCA_037974485.1 Hemigrammopetersius urotaenia | reverse complement strand
AACTTTTGCACATTCAAATACAAAATATTATATATATATATATATATATATATATATATATATATATGTATATGAAAGGAAATGGGTGTGCATAAGAATGTTTTTTAATGTTAAAATGCTGTAGAAATTGTGCAATAAATATATTTAAATGTGTTCTCTGTATAGAATGTGTACTTATTTTTACTTAATAAATCAACAAAATATGTGATCAAACATTTGCATATGGCCATATGTTTCCATGCATAAAAGAAAGGTCTAGTATCTGTCATTTGATAACCAACTTCTGATGGTCTGTTTTAGAGGAGAGGTCCAGAGTGTGCTTGTCAACATCGGCAGAGGAGATCTCAGACTACATCAACGCTTCTTATGTCATGGTAATATATATTTGTGGAGCAGGTGGTAGCCTGGCGTTTAGGGAGTTGCCCCTGCGATCACAAGGGCATGGGTTTGAATCCAAGGACTGCCAGTGGCACCACTGAGGTACCCTTGAGTAAGGTACCGTCCCCCCACACTGCTCCCCAGGTGCTGTGTCCCTGGATGCCCGCTGCTTCACTTGGTGAATGGGTTAAATGCAGCAAAATAATGTAATTGTTCTGTGCTGTATTCATGTGTGGCTATAAAGGACCAGTTTACTTTAAAACCTTTACGCAGTTTCTGTCATTTATGCATTTTCTTTCCAGATTATCACTTGCATATCCACTCCATCTTGTTGCAGGGTTATCGGCAGAGCAATGAGTATATCATTACCCAGAATCCCCTGCCCAGTACAGTGAAAGATTTCTGGAGGATGATTTGGGACCACAATGCTCCGGTCATTTTATCCCTGCCTGACGCGAGTAGCCTGGTAGGCAGGCTGTTCCTGCTTCAGGAGTTTATTGATCCTTCATGTCAGATTTCATTTTCTGTTATTTGTTCATAAAACATTTGTGTATTACTTACATTTACATGCTTGACGTTACTTGTTCTTACAGTAGGCTTTGTATGACTGTAAATAAGTCAACATTTCCACTTTTGTTGTTAGCTGTGCCTCTGGTGTTGACTGATATCTCCCACTCAGTTCTCTCTCCCCTGTGCTCTCAGACAGAGGACACTGAGCCAATGATCTTCTGGCCCAAAAGAGAGCAGCCAATCAGCTGTATGATGTTCACCGTCTCCTTTAGTGGGGAGGAGCACGTGTGTCTGTCTAATGAGGAGATGCTGATTGTACAGAATTATATCTTAGAAGCGACTCAGGTAAGAACTTACATAATGAACCATTAGCCTTCTCATACAAAGGTCTAATATAGTTATATCCATTATAATATACAAGTATGTAATTATTTTATATTTTCATCATACACAGCACCTTTTTAAATAAAGGAATCAACCAACAGTAATGCTCTAAAACCAAGTAGAATTAAATATGTTTACACTGATTTACAATGAAATTTAAGGGGGAAAAAATCCCTTCTCCTGGAACTTAATCTGAGAATGGCAGTATAGTGTATGTCCCAAAGTATTTGCCCCCTTTCATTAGTTGATTTAGGTACATTAAGGCACACTCATTGCTAACAGTCATGTAAAGCTGCATTAAATTGCAAGATTTAGAGCACCAATGAATACCTTTGGGAGGAGCTGAAGTGGTGTTTATCATCCAGAACTCTTCAGCCAACATCAGTAGTTGACCTCAGTACTGTTGTTGTGGAGGGTGGTTTGGGTCGTGGGTAATATCGCAGCAGACAGGAGTTTGATTCCCCAACAGGACAAACTCGCTGCACTACTGCACAACATCAATAAGAGCCCCAGAGCAAGACTCCTAATGTTACAATTGCCTAAATCATTTGTGCATTCAAATTGCAAGTAATTCTGGAGAAGGGCATCTCCCAAATACATAAATGTATGCATTCTATTGCATTCAGTTTTACTCTTTGCAATCTGTCTATTGTCACATTAGGATGCCTGGTATTCATCCAGGTTTGAATATAAGCCTGAATGGAGCCTCTGCCTCACATTGCTTTTTACATATGTATGCGGAGACATTTTCCAACAGTGAGGGTTGAATTAGAGAAGCACATTGCTGTTAAAAAGACTGAGAGCAAAGCCTGGTAAACACTGAGCAGACCCCAGCCAGGCACATCTGTTCTCTTTCACAAATCTAACACGTCTCCATCTGTATCTGCAATTAGTGTATCATATATCCCACACATTCACGCTTATCAGTACTGTCCAATGCACACACGTGCAAATTCACACGAACACACAAACAGGTTTTTAAATCATTTGACTCAAATGCTCTTTTGTGAGGTTCCTTTTATATTCCATGGTGTTATGATCTAATTTTTTCTCGCCCTGTGTTTTGAGGACGACTATGTTCTGGAAGTGAGGCATTACCGAGCCCCTCGCTGGCCGAACCCAGACAGCCCCATCAGCAACACATTTGAGCTGATCAACCTCATCCGAGGGGAGCGGGGTTCTAAAGAGGGGCCTGTTGTCGTACATGACGAGTAAGTTAATGTTATTGTCTTTGTAATGTCTACAGATTGTTTAACCGAACACAAAGATTGACTGAACACCTGCAAATCTGTTATAGACTCAGTATACACACGAACATACACATCTATAAAAGTCTGTATTCATGCACCAGACTTTTTTCTTAGTTATGTACCAGGTAAAAAAGCACATTAAGGTAATTATAGTTGATTGCTGTGTTGTTTGACAATTATGGTCTACGTAATGGCATAGTACTTGACCAAAAAAATTTTGTCTGAATGGATCTGTTTTTCTTTTAATTTGTGTGTTTTGTCCATTTTAATTGGCTATGTGACCTTTATTTAAACTCCACTAATTTTCAGAACATGAAAAAATATAATCAATTCAAATATTAATCATTAACAGTTTAGTGCCTTATTTTTTCCACTTACACTATGACCAAAAAGAAGTATTAAGTCTATCAGAACAGACAGCAATTGTACATTCATGTCAGTACTGAAATACAATAACTTCTGCTCTAGCCCATCCCTAGAGATACAAAAGCATTGTTACTCTGTGTGTGTGTGTGTGTGCGCAGCTTTGGCAGTGTGACGGCCGGGACATTCTGTGCCCTGTACACTCTGCTTCAGCAACTGGAGACTGATAAATCCGTGGACGTTTACTCGGTGGCCAAGATGACCAACCTCATGAGGCCGGGAGTCTTCACAGACATTGTACACATTCCTTTTTATTCCATTAGCTAAAAGAACAATTCTGATTCTCATTGTGATTATTGCGAGATGGTGATGTGATATGTTGATGAAAAGCAAATGAAAAAAATGCATCTTGATTTCTCTTTTTTAGGAGCAGTACCAATTCCTCTACAGAGCCATCTTGAGTCTGGTTGGGACCCAAGAAGATGAGAAGGCTCTCCAATCCCCCGACAACAACGGCACGGTCCCGGGAGGCCCTGCAAGTGCCGCGGAGAGTCTGGAATCCCTGGTGTAACCATAGCAACGAGCATACACAGCTCACATGAACGCTCCTCTCTCCCTGCTGCTCTGCTCTGCTTTTTATTCATTTGTTCACCTCCTTCAAACGACAGCCCGCATTGCTGGACATGGTGCGATCCTGGAACTCAGAATGTGTGCCTTTGTACATTTATCTTCTTCAACCACTTTGATACAGTCCAATGTAGACTAATATAGTCTATGTCTCCGCCACTTTGTACTAACCTCTTACTAATTTCTTTTCATAGAATTTCATATTTATTGGCTTTGTGTCTCATTTAAAGGGAACAAAATCACTTTTTAATATTTTATTAGACCATATTTTGTAGAAACTGAAAGCCACATTGTTTTCCACATGGATGTAAATACAAAAAAAATATGTGGCATTTTTTCAGTCACAGTTTTCAGACAAGGTTATGAAATAATATTCTAATTTGTAAATAATATTATAGCAACCAAGACAATGGACCAAAATTCTATTTATAAGATTAGATTTTTATATTTTACTACTGTAGTGCTTTACACTGTATGTATGAATGCACTCTAATAATCTAGTCAAAGTGTTCTGATATGTCCCAATGTTTTGTACTGTCTTGGATTTAACATAAATCGTGATACTGATACTTTTTAGCTGTATATAGGAAATGTTTCTGCTATGTGTAGAATTAAACACAACTCAAATAAAACCAAATACGCAGGAGTCATTTGTTTTGCACTACAACCGTCTCATTTTATTAATTTATTGTCTCCATTTTACATTTTTTCACGCTAATGTACAGTTGAGCCACAAGCTGGCATCTTTGTGAAGGTGTACTGTAGTGTATTGTATGTCTGCACAGAAATCTGAACCTTAAAAGATTTTCTTTTTACATTCAGTTTAAAAAAATAAAATGCCATAAAAAACTTTGATCTTAGAGAAATGAAAGGCATAATTGAATGTTACGTCAACTGAAGTCATGCGAATATTTACAACATAACCTGTGCAAAGGTTAACCAGCACTAAAAATGTGTTAAAGAAGTTGTACTGTAAAGAATCAGTTGAAATATTTTAAATTCTCCTAAGAAATGGATGGGCACCTAAGGTTTTTTTTTTTTTTTTTAATCAGTAATACTTCTGTTTCATAAGCCCTCCAACTTTCTTGCCCACTTGCCCTCATTACAGTCTCATCTTGAGGATATGCCAAGTCACTTGGCGTGGGTCAGTTTTTAAATTCTACACGTGCCACGCTTCACTTCTATTAATACTACCAATGAGGTCAAGTTACAAATCATGGTTCAATCAATGCCATATGACAGAAAAATTAAAGTGAAAAGGGTTGTTTTTTCCCCCAATTAACTCTTACAAAGCTCTTCATCACCTCAGCCCTGGCTTGACCCAATACTTTACTATGCCGTTCAAATTATAATGATCACTGCAAGACACTTCTTAAGAGGCCCTGCGGTCCTTCTAAGCCATTCATCAGACTATACTTAAAGAAATAAGGAAGGGGCAGCTTTAAGAAAACAATTACAGCATTAAGACGAAGGCTTCTGCTTTGATGACCAAGACTGCAACTATATGGAGTTATGGCATAATCTGTTTCAAGAACCGTTCTATAATTATTTCTATGTTCTAATCCAGTCTAAGACGCAAAAGGTTATGCGCATTTGCAGGGGAATATAGGTCAAATGGCCAGACACCGTCTTGACCACAGAGTGTATCGTTACCCTAATTTGCATTTTTGACTTTTAATAATTACAAACCCAATTATACTGAGCTTGGTGGCCTACTTAAGGATGACTCGCCAAGTGGTTCACACAAGGGAAAACAAAACTGCTAGAACATGGGTGCGCATTTATACATATATATATATTTTACATACACACACACGCACGTCTGTGTATGTATAATAAAAACATTTTTTATTATTATTTAATTCAAGCAACACGGACCAATTTTATTATTACTTACTTCATAAAGAAAAGGGCAGTTTAGCAAAACCCTGAATTATAATTGCTGCACAGGGGCAATTCTTTGAATAACAATTACTTACTACAACACAGACTTTTAAAATAGTGCTTATTCAAGTTGTTTATGTTTTTGAGATGTCAAGAGTGGACAGTTGGAATAAAAACTTTGACTGTAAATAAGTTAAGATGAACAAATTAGGGAAAATCAACAGCAAATATTTTCAAGAGAACTGATTACTGAGGCCCAACTTTGCTAGTCGTCCTCCACTACTCTTGCACTGGACGGCTTTCTGAATACTGCCTAATTAACAGGCCTTTTTGTGCTGGAGCAGAGAAAATGCTAAAATGTGCCAAGCTCAAGGACCACTAGCAGTCAGCAAGTACAGACTAGTGTCCTGCACTAAGGAACACGGACTAGAAACAGACGTCCAATCTTTAAAAGCCAATCTTGTTGAGTTTGTGGGTTGTTGTCGTGATGATCAAATGCATGGGCTTGCCATTACTATTTCTGAACACAACAGGCTCTACCGAATGAAAACGCAATGCGTAACACAGCTCTGTAGCTGAAACATATTGAGCATTTCACTGGGTTTGTAAAAAATCTGGCCACAGATTTGATGGCCTGTTCGGTGCAGTAAGCAAATGTTTTTAATGGTATGTCCATACCAAAAATGTGTTTTTTCCTTTCATTAAACTGTACCTCTCTACACAGCAGATGTGTGTGGTGGGTTTAAGTTTAAGATAAGTCTAAGTCAGTGTTTTCCATTAACAAACTCCATTATTTCACAATCCTGAGTAGACAAACAAACAAACAAACAAACACTATTGCATCTTATTTTGAAGGTGCAGTATGGTGGACTCAAATCATCTACAGTGTCTGCAAACTGAAATCTTATTTCTGCAAAAACTGAGTTATGTGACCCTATTTTCCATTGGCATGCTGCATTAAATGTGATACCCAATAAAGTGCTTCAGTGTAGGGGGTGACCCCTACTTAACATTTTTGTCTGAAAACAATATAGATGAATGTCATTAAACGCAAAGTTTTAACAATGTATTAACAATTTCTACTAATATATATGTTTTAACAATTTCTATTGTTTCACAAATTTGGGACCAACTGGAACCAACATGAGATCATTCAATAAAACAATTGTGCTGTCGCTCTACTTTGCAGCGTTAGTGTGACTTAATCCCTTCCGAGCTGCCAAACCATGTTTTTAAGTAGCGTGTCACATAAAGGTAAGAAAATAGATATTTGCATAACACTTACAGTTAAATACATTTCCTCATACTTTCATACGCGACATGTTTTCACTTCAAATAAAGCATGTACTTGGCTGTCCGGTGTCAGGTGACTTCTTTCATCGCTTTGATTATTGCAGGCCTGAGTCAACTGTATGGAACAGATTACTCTGACACAGAGCTTTTGGTGAGGAACTGAAGGCCTTCCTCCTGAAGTCTCTTCAGAACTGGACCATAGATACTCTTTGTTGTTGGAACCACAAGTCCTTTAGTGTCGATCTCACCTGTGAAGATCAGGCACCACCTTACATTTACATTCCATTCCAACTAATGTATGTTCCAACAATGGCTGTTAGATCAAAACCTGTCTTTATTTATTTCCAGTTTGAAAGTGCCTTTTAAATTATGTAAACATTTGAATGGACGGTCGTTATTTAAAATAAATAAAGTCTTGTCATTCCTATAAGGTTACTATTTTGAATATTTTTGGTTTTGAAATAACAGCAGTGTATAAGGTTCTATGAAAAAAGTAAAAATTAATAAAATTCTAGTTTGTAATATAGTTTTAGTTTGTAGCAGTAAAATACACTGCTTGTGAACACTTACCGGTCAGCAGCATACGAGCCGCAATAGCTGCAGGGTAACCAACTGTTTTGGCCATGGCCGAGAAACCACTAGGCTCCCCATAGACCACCAAGCTTATGTGTTTAGTCTCGAGCTCTCCCGTTGGGTGCCTGAGGCCAATATCGTTCCTCAAAATGATCATGTCTCTCTCACCTTTGTCTGTCGGAACAGAAAATCCAAACAAGTTTTCCTCCTAGAGAAACAATGTGTTTAACTGAGACTGACAGACATTTTATCTTTACCAAAAAAGAGCTTGGCCTCCAGGTGTTTAGCGAGTGATCCTAAGATAGTGCCAGTGTGTGGCACAGGCTCCTCATTCAGCATTCCAAACCTGTTTAAACAATACAAATGCCAACCATCTCTGTCTGTATTACAATACCTACAATAAACATTTTAAACAGAACAGGACTGTCTTGCCAGTCATGTTTGGTATTGTCCGGTTTCATCACTTACCATCTGAGCGTCTGCATCCTGAACTCATCTCTCCCTATTTGGTTGAACACAGCTCCCTCAAAGGAGTCAGTGCTAATAGAAGAAGGCAAGCCAAGCTGCTTACACAGGAGCTCTTTCTATGGGCAAGAGGGGGGCGAACATTATTAAAATCCCAAAAACATCTGAAAATAACACAATCTAATAAACGGTTGTGGCTAATCAATGTAGAGCAGGGGTGTTAATCTCCAGTCCTGGAGGGCCAGTGTCCAGCCCAGTTTGATGGTTCTCCTCCTCAAACACATTCACTAAACCTGGCAATTAACTGGCGAGGACTGGAGTTCGACACCCCTGATGTAGAGTGTATAGACAAGATACTAAATGGTGAATGGGGAGTGGACTTTGAGAGTTTTACAGCTTGTACATACTAAATAAATCTCTTTTACACTTATTTGATTTTTTTCTGATATCCTGAAGTTTAGATGGCTGATTTGGTCTGGTTCATAATCACAAAGGTATTTGATGGAGCTCCATTATACCAAAGAATGTAGTTTCCCACTGATAAGGGGATTTCTATTCCCTTTAGCTGACACTTTGTGGACAATTCTATTCTACTGGCAGTGCTTTTATATGGAGATCATGCAAGTTGTTTGTGCAACCGGACACTGGTGACATACACTGGAAAGTGAAAGTGACAATCTGGTCATACGTGAACACACCCCAGCACACAGTGTGAGCAGCATGAAATACTTCCTCTGCGTTTAACCCATTCACCAAGTGAAGCAGGGGGCAGCTATGAACACAGCGCCCGGGGAGCAGTGTGTGGGGACGGTACCTTGCTCAGGGTACCTCAGAGGTGCCTAGCTTGGGAATCGAACCCGGACTTTCTGATCACAGGCGAATGCCTTAAGCACTAGGCTACCAACTGCCCCAGCGTTATAACCTTAAAGTAGCTGAAATAAAAGAGGTTTCAAGAAACCTTTAGACATGTGTTTTCCAAAGCATGACAGATGACGGGTGAATAAATACACACTTGAAGGCTTCACATCACCTCCTTTGACACAAGTCTGCTCATGATTCCAAGGTATCCAATCATTAAGCTTGCAAGAACTAGTTTTGAACCTCTGAACCACTCACAATAAAAGAAAATGGTGATATATATTGTAATAAATTGTTACACTGAGACAGAACCAAGAAATTCTTTATATTAAAATGTCCTAAAATGTTAAGTTAATAGAAAAGTGTAGTACCCAAGAAACAGGGTTGGCTGTGTGCTCCAACATTGGGCAGGGCTCTGTGTTTATCAGTCCAAGTTTTACAAAGCTGCTCATTGCACTGGAGAAGCCCTGCAGGAATAAGCACAAATAAACTCAGTAGTGCACTTTTGTTTTTGAATCAAAACAGGCTGTTGTCATAAAAATATAATTCCTGCTGCTACTATTGTGGTTATTCTTTTCTTCTTGCAGATATTACATCAGAGTCATCTTAATAATCAAGTCATATGACCTAGTCCTGTTTTGCATCAAGTTGTAAAATCAAAAGTCCTGAAAAGTGGCCCTTGTCTGGGAGATCTGTCAAAAAACCGCTGTTGTTTGAGGTACCTTGAAGCGCAGAGTCCCTCTGATTAATGTGTGTGCGGATTCTATGCCATAGATGTCAGAGTATTTGGTGCTATCACGGTTAGGAAAGCTCTCCAGATTAAAACCAGGCAGGAAATTCATTGGAACAGTGGATTCCAGCAGCGATCCACCAGGAGGAATATTAATCACCTAAGAAAGAGACCAAATACACACTTACAGAAGTTCTAGCTGTTCACTTCACGTTCCTAGTAAATATATCCTAGTTAAACGGCTAAAATAATAAAGAGTATAACACAAGTAATATAAAGTGTAATGTCATACTGGTTATGCAGATTACGTATACAGTGTTATTTGCAATCTTTTATGAATGCATTACATGGTTGTCTTTGAGGTAGACAGCAGGACTGATTGTATTAAGCAGCACTCCATATGGACTCCAGCTGAATTTGTAACGTAGTGGGTTTTCAGAACACTCTGGTGCAGGAAGACCGCCACAGAAGGAGCTGTATGACTCCACCTGTGTGTGCAAGTTTGCACAGAAACACACTGAATCAGTATCAGTGAGTAGCAAACACAAAAAGGCTAAAAGGCTCAGTTTCCTCCAGGCTATCAAGAATGAGTGAAAATGAACATGCAAGATAAAGTGTCAATATGTTGAGCCAAGTCATATGTCTGCCACGCATGCTAATGATTCTACCAATGGTGATAGCTCACACCATCACACATATCCATAAACACACATGATGAGTGAACACAAACACACAATACCTACAGTGCAACCGTCTGCCTTGGCCTGGTCGATGCACTCCATGGCCAACATGTGATCAATGCCAGGGTCCAGGCCCATCTCATTGACTATAGTGATGCCAGCCTCTTCAGCCCTGGCAATATATCCAGTCATGATAAAGCAATGTGAATCAGTCAATGAGGAAGGAAACAGGAACACACAGAGAACAGTCAAGTTACTTAAGAAACAACATAATAAGATCACTTCAAAATACTAACCTGCTCTGAAGTTCCTTCATGGTTGGACTCAGGTAGCTTGCTGTTACCATGTTCACCTTCTTCTTGATGCAATGCTTTGCCACCAGAGGATGATAACTGTATGGCAGCATGCTAAGACAAAATGTTTACACTTAAATTTACATCTTGTAATTATAACTTTGTGGTTGTAATTATAGTGTAATAACTAGAGGTCGACCAATGTATCGCTTTTGCCGATTAATCGGCACCGATAGTTGATTCCCAGAACTATCGGTTATCGGCAAAATCCACGCCGATAGTTTTTCCGGGTTGCGTCAGAGCTGAAGCGGCTGAGCACGGTCCGTTGTCCTTATACAGTGCAAGAGCTAACATATCTATGGCAAGAGCTGCCTCTATAGGTGAAAATCGCTGAAAAGCACGTGCTTTTGTTTTGACACGTGATACTGTTCGTTGCAAGGAGAGCGCAAGCTGCCTGGACGCACACAGTTCCAAAGAAAGGGGGTTTTAATCACAAAGCTCAAAAAACACAGTTCAAAGTAAATCCAGGTGGCAATGAAAACGCAAACAGTGATAGACAAACAGTTTGAAATTGTTCCTGGAGGCTCGTGCTCCCAGCCTCTTCCACGGAGATCTCCCTCTCACGTCATTAACGAGCGCGCGGCTTCCAAGTCCACGCCTCCTCACGCTTTGCACGCCACAGCCAGCTCTCTTCCTTCCTAGAGCGAGCGAGTGGCCGTCGACCTCGTGCCTCTTCTCCCGGCACAAACACAATCCAAGCATACAGTTCCGGAGAGGGCTGTCACTACCCGATTTCTTGTTCTTCGGTGTTTAACGGCGGCTTGCATCCGTAAGCATTGCACTATCGCCACCTTCTGGTTGACCCTCCCTTGATAATTCTCCGTTCTATTTCCAGATCACTGCCTACACAGTTTATAGTCTACACATCAAACCAGTATTAACTAAGAAACTACAAATAATT
>JBBPDC010000129.1:10591298-10605245 GCA_037974485.1 Hemigrammopetersius urotaenia | reverse complement strand
ATCGGTTAATTAATCGGTTATCAGCAAGTACGGACCAACCTAGCTATCGGTATCGGTAAAATTCAATATCGGTCGACGTCTAGTAATAACTGAAGATAGAAGAAGAAATTATTATTTAAAAATATTAAAATGTCATTCATGTCTTTCTTACTTTTACTTGTAAGAACAATTATAAACTGTTACTTCTAATGGGTTTCACAATATATAATTGTTAAAATAGTGGCTATTTCAAGCACAGTCACTAAGTTTAAGTTTGTTCACGTTTTATTTAAGGCTTGATTTGATTTAGTTTTCCCTCTATTACGTCTTCACGTTTTGAGCTAATCAAGCCTTTTGTACGATTAGATTAATAATCGGATTAATAATTCATCAATGTGTTCTATACTAAAAGGCATATCACAGACACAACCTGTAGCTATATGATTACAATCTAATAGCAATGAGGTATTTGGCCAGAACATGCAGCCCTACTGTGAGAGATGCAGATTTGGAATATGTAAACCTTTGTGCTTATGATAAGAATGGGTTCCACACCTGACGACAAGGTCATGGTCTTTCACCAGATTTTCCAGATGGCCCTCTTGGCTGGTCACATCAAGCATCACAGGTATGGTGTTGGGGTATTTGTCAGCCAGCTCTTGAGCTTGGTTCAGAAGCACTGATGCTAAAACCACCACAGTAAAAATTTATAAATTAAAAATGTATATTATTTATATTATTAAAAAATACATAAAAAGAAAACCAAACAAACTGGTGTTAACCCTCTGAAACCATGAGAGCACATGTGTGGCTCCACATGAAGTCATTGTAGTTGTTAATAAGTAATAATTGTTAAGACAAATAACTGAATAACTAGTTATCCCTTTAAAGGGTAAAACAAGCCTAGTAGGATTTTTGTGGTTGATAGCACTTACCCACTGTGACCTGAGTGTCAGCATCCCTGGTGAGATACTCAATGACTGGCCCAGACACATATCCAGAGCCCAACAACAACACACGCTTCATCCCGCTTTTCTTCAGAATCTGCTCAGTCTCCCTGAGAGCCAGATGGTACAGCCATTACTACGGTCATATGCATGCATATATATGTGTGTGTGTGTGTGTGTGTGTGTGTGTGTGTATGATATCTATATCTATATCTCTATCTATCTATATTTATATTTATAGTTGAAGCAAAAAATACGGATTGAAAGACAAAGAAAAATCAAAGACCACATCTTGCAAAGGGAAAAAAATTAATTTGACAGTTCCACAGTAACAACTGGATAAAACTGAATATACTATTATCTTTACTAAGAGCAATTTCATAATTACAAATAAATTTTTTTTCACAAACTTAACAATGATGTTTGCAAAAATCAGTACAGTGTTATTAAGAACAGTATAATAGATTTCTGTAAAATTGTTAAAATCCTTTACTCTGTTTAGTTATTAACCTTCTTGGGAACAGACTTGACTGTGGCTGTCAAGCTTTCACCAGTTTGTTCTCAAAAAGGGGAACCGTTCAACTAAACACTGTGACAGGAATGATTTACAGAAAAGTTTTTGATTGATGCTGCACACCCAGCTAAAGGACAGAGTCATAAAGTCAGAGATGACATAAGATCTGTGAAGATGCAGAAAAATTGTCTTTTGTTTAGCCATCAGTACTTTATCAACAGCTTTAATATAATCCCACAGTGTTGCTACAGTCTGCTAAATCAGCAGTTTAGCCCAGCTGACCCTTGGGAGTCGCTGTCAGCCAACCACTAATGTTTAGCCTAATTGGAACGGACACTGCTCATGTGCGCAAATGCAAACAAGAAGCTTTTGGCCACTCCTTCAAGGTCTGGAGGCAGGTTTAATTTTGTTGTCTTAATTATTTAAACAGACGACTTTAAATAAAATGCTATTCAGCAACTCGAACATCAAAATTTACTCTATGGTCTTTTTGATTAAATGGAATGTAATGCCCATGTAAAGCTCAAATACAGCAAGCACAAACACAGGGAACAAATACCAGACCAAGAACTGCAGCCAATCACATGATTGGACTGATTTCTCATTCCCTGGATGAGAAAGCATATCTACTGCATAAATTCTAATGGAAGAATGAAAATTGTATCTGAAGAAGCCCTGCCAAAAAGCATTAGCACAAAGCTTTTTTTTGCAGGCAAGTTGAAAATATGGCCTTGTGGGAAGAAGCTGTATTGAACAGAAGAGCCTCTTTATAGTAAGCAGTGAGATAAAATCAGTATAATGACTTGTCAGTCACTGAAAGAAATAATTTATCAATTACTTGATGAAATCTTAATTAGCTGACATGTGAGATGTGAGAATCGTGTCGGCTCATTTTTGATCTTGGCTGTCATTGTTTTACTACAGAAATAAACAAATATATGCCAGGCTGCATGCCAAAAATCAATCTTGGTGACAGAAAGAGTAGGAGGCAGTCATGGCGGCTGTGGTGTGAGGGAATGAGATAGTCTACCCACGAGACAACGCTCTGAGCAGGAGTGTTCTAGCCATGCAAGGTGTTAAGGCAGTGAGGACGACACAGAAACCACACGATGACCATACTGTGCCTGAACAGAACAGACATGGCAGGACGTTAGTGTGGACGCTACTGTGAAAAAATTAAAAGGCTCCTAGAGGACAGGGGGCACTGTTGCATAGGCCTCTTGCTGCACCAAATAAATCTAATCCACTAATGTACACTGTTTATAAATCTTAATACTGATCAGTTTATCATTTAGGCTTTCATTACATTATAATAACAGAAGTAAAACTGCTAACTCAAATCTCCACGGATAGTAATGTTTGTTAATCACTAGGCCACATTAGATAAGCAAAAGCTTACAAGTAAACAAAAGACTTGAGTATTTATTTAGTTTTGCATAAACAAGACTTATCATTTGAACACAAAGCCCACCACTGTCTGAGCTCTGAGCTGAACGACTTGAATAGGAACACACAAAAGAGCAAAATGAATGGGAATGAGCATATATGACAGCTATGCAATAACTGCCATTTCTGTGAGTTTTACCTGTGCACCAGGTCTTTGGAGATGTCATCATGGATCCAACATCCACAAATTGTATTGTATTGTTTCAAAACAATTTCACAAGCAATTTCATGTCTTAAGGACATGAAAACATGATTCATCTCTTCAACTAGTAAACAGACATCCACACAATTTTAAATAACACATTTTGTCATATAAATCACAAGTTAAAAGTACACCAAATAAGTTCCTTACCTCCTCACTCTTAGCTCCCCAATGTACTCAAACTTAGGAGTCAACTTGCCATTGGATGCTATTACAGCCTTGTGAGAGAAACGTGCATTTAATATTAAATAATATAAACGTTTTAACCATCTTGATCTAAAGATGGTCACAAAACATTTTAAGATTTAACCAAAATCTGCTTACAAATTAACATTCTTAAACTACTTAGATACATAACGTAGAGGGAATATTTAGATATGGTGTAGTTAAGGGTTAACCCATGGGATTATTCAATATGTCTATACTGACAATCTTCAGCTGGGATCAACAGTAATAGCAAACACATAAGACACAGTCTCAGCACTGTTTTGTCTCCACTATTTGTAAGACAGAAATAAAAATAGACCACGTATAATGAAAGTCTTTATGATCATTAGGACACATTTGCTACACTTACGTCTTTAACTTGTGGTGAGAAGTTCTCAGCATCCAGTGGTCTGTTTGCATCTGAGGGCAGCTTGGAATAAAAGATCAAAGCAACCGAACATGAAGAGCAAAGCAAGAGGTAGTAGTAGTAGCAGCAATTCAGCACTATTAAGCGCAGGGCATGTGGTAAGTTCAGCACTGTTCATTCACAAACCACATTACTAAACTAAATGCGATAAAGTGAAGTGGTGATTTTAATTCTTACCCAGAAACTCTAGATCTTACCATTTCCCACATATAGGGGAACAAACGGTCACCAAAATATTCTGTAGCCTCAATAGGAAGTTGGGCAGGCAGGTTATCAATAGAGCACATGAGGATGCCATTTCCTTCCACGCTAGGAAAACAAAGATCAATAAATTACACCATTTCCTATGCGGTCATATTCGACACAGCGGCACAGTTGTTCAGCTAACGTATATGGAGCATACGTGACAGTATACTGTATACTACACATCAGCAATGTCTCCAGTTGTCTCCCTATTTTAACCACCCACTAGCTAGGATTCCCTCAATCAGATGGTACTAGCAATGAAAGGGTGGGTGAAGGCTGACATACAGTCTTTAAGAATACTACATTTGTGTAGCTCTTGCCTTAGACAGTTCATCCAGTTTAACCATCAACAGGTCTTTATATTATAAGGCATTTCTTTACACTTTATTAGGATTCCAAGACTACTAAATCAGAACTGAATAACAAACAGAAAATCTCAAACACACACACACACACACACACACACACACACACACACTGGACTGAACTGCTTCCTTTCTCCCAATCACACGGTATGGACATACTAAACTTCTCCGCATAAACAAATTATTACATGCTGTACATCTAATCCTGTTGCTGCTATTGATGCACAATCATTTGTCATCTACCTCAATCTGTGCATACAGTATTCATTCACACTAGTACTGTTAATGCTCCTGTTGACTGTTCTGTAAGTTGTCTCGAACTGTAGATTATAGTACTGTTGTGCTTTTTGCACTCTCTCTTTAGTCTTGTCCTTCCCACTCCTGATTTCACTGGGAAAAGACATTAAAATGCATACCTGTCATGGTCAATGTGCTGGTTGGCATCATACATACAAAAAGGCTTATCAATGGTGGTACACTCTGTCACGAACTCAATGGAGCCCCCTGTGTCTGCAGAAATGTCACAGATAGCCAAGAACCTGAAGAGTTGCAGAGTTTAAAGTGAATTCTACTTCATGGAGGGTTACGTAAGGCATATAGTCAAAATGCTCACATATTGAGGACTAAACATTGTAGAAGGTAAGATACCTGAAGCCAAGGAATTCTCAATAAGAGCACACACAAGAGCTGAAAGAGCAATGCTAACATAGATATTAACTACTGAAGGCCACCTCTACTTATACTAAAGTAAAATGATTCTGTGGTAGGCAGGCAGAGTATTCAAAGCATATTTTGGATCATAAAATAAATTAGAAAGACATCCGTTGAGGTTTAGAACACATAATGCCACCTAATAATTCACTGTAACTCAGGAGAACAGTTATCAAGGTAAAATGAGCTCACTTGTGTGGCAGCACAGGCCATCCCTCAGTGGCAGAAACTAAAGACTTTGAAGGTTTCATTAGTTTTTGTGCATCTAGTCTGCGCAGCAGCCTTGGAGTGTGTGGGCCCCAGTAGATGCCATTTATCAGACAAGTTGTGTAAGGTGCTACCTTTAAACATAAAGAGAAATAACATGCCTTTAGTTTCTCTTCATCTGAAAGGATGCAGCTCACATTTTATGGTATAAAACAAAACAAAACAAAACACACAACTGCATTCATTCTGGGTCATTCTAACTTGTTGATGAGCTCTGTTCAGCTCCAGTATGTTAAGAGTGTCTGTAAGTTGGTCTGTAAATTCAGAGTCTGGGTTTCAAAAGTAAAAGTATGACAAAGCAGACAGTTCTCTGAAACCAGGCCATTTTCAGCTTTCTTAATCATCGCTTGCAAGAGAATAAAACAGGGAGGGAGTACTCTAGCAACAAGTGGCTGAATGTTCAGTATAGACACAGATTAAATAAACGCATATGAGGAATAAGGAATGTTACTGTGGCTCTGAGAAGTCCCTACACTTGAAATTAGACACAGAACAGTCAAGATCTGCTGTGGTTGTGATTGCCTTTTTAGAAAAGAAACAGTCTTACAGGCTAAACAAAATGTCCAAAGAGCACAGAAACATTTACACTGACATATATGTACTTCGTTTCAGTGTTTACAGTCATTATAAAGTTTGTGTCTAGCCAAAACATGTTTGATGACTGTACTCACACTGGATCTGAAGTGTGACGTGTAGCATTCAGGATGGTGCTCATACTCAAAAGGATCATATATACCATCACTCTTTCGAACTAGATGGTGGTGTCTGCTGATCACTGTGCCATACACTTTGGTGAGGTCTGCAATTAGATTAGCAGTAAGTCATGTACCAGACAAACACCAACATAAAATATCTGGAAAGCATATAATATAATTGTCATATAATAACAAATACAAATGTGCAACAGGACTATAGACTGGATATACCCACACGTCACTCATACAGTAGACAAAAAAAAAAAAAAGAACAAACACTACAAGCTCAAATTACAGGGAGTACAAATGAAGGACGGCAGTACCTCCTGACTCAGAGACTTCTTTCAATTCATGTGGCTCCACATATTCGCATGGAAGCTCATTGAAAATGTCTTGTGCACCCTACAGAATTCAATAAACAAACAGAAGATTAATACTTACCAGCGCTGGGCAAGTTCATTTCAAAATGTAATTAAACTACTGATTACTCCCTTTAAAAGTAATAAAATGACTAATGTGATTACCTTATTTCAAAAGTAATTAGTTACATTACTAGTTAGATTACTCTAAAGAAACTTGTAAGTCAGCTCAAACACGCTTTATTAGTAAGTGTTACAAACCTACGACAACTCGACAACAAATAACGTTCTTGCCTTTAACCGAGACAAATTTAAAGTAATGACTATATTTTCGGCTACTGAACGCGTACTTCTCTCTTTCCATGCTCACTTTGTTTTAGTTTGAGCTGGTAGGTGTCCCATAGATGACGTCACGCGTGCGACTGTCAGACATCTGCCGGCCGCTGACAGGTTACTGTGAATTATTATTTCTGTTTTTACAATATAGATGTTAAAGCACTTGATTCTATTGGTAACGCAGAGGTAGCGTAAAGTTACTTGAAATTGCACTCTATCAATTTTTAAATTATAATGTGTTAAATTACTAAGCTACTAAAAAAAAGAATCAAATTACAGTTACATGTTACTAAGTAACGCATTACTGTCCAACACTGTTAATTACTGACCATTCCAATTTTGTCGAACACACTTTCTTTAAATTGTGATTCAACAAAATTCAATCAAAAGAACAGAGCTATAGAGCATTTTCACATTTACCTTAGATACATTGCCAGTGCCAGTGAACACAAACGTGAGTGGACCAATGGACTTGGGCATGAGGCCTAGTGATATCTCATACCCACAATCCCGCACTGCTTGGATGGCTTGGCTGCTGTTCCTGTAGTTGTGTGCCATTCCAATATGCTGTTACATCATGACCAAAAAAAGAAAAAAAAAAAGAAAAAAAAGGAAAAGGGAGCGAGAGACATGATAAGCACTCCATTTTTATCCTCTGTGACCTTGGAAAAAGGTGCTGCTTTGGGAACAAACTATCACATAACAGTTACGGAGAGGGAAACCACAAAACTAAAAAGCAGCTTTTGTACCAGAGAAAGTAATTGTAACATCCTGTCACGTTTGTAGCGCAAAAATGTTTGGCTTGGAAAATATCTGAAAGATGAAAGAAATTCATACCATAAAAGGAGTGTGATGTCCAAGGGCGAGGAAACGCAGACCCAGACCATGTAAGATATTAATCATTCCTGGACAAAATGAGAAAAAAAATTGATGAAAAGGTCAGGCATTTTCTCACAGCAACTTTGTTCACAATAATGTGAAACTTTAACGTGAAACATTTTCTCTTTTATCAGACCAGCAGTTTCTAGGCAGTATTGTACAAACCACATTACAGAACCACAAATGATCTGCATAAACTTGCCAAACTACATTCATGGGCTGTGAAAAAGGTCAACACCCAGATGAAATAATCTCCGGTCACATATTCTCAGTGTCTTCTAAAGTTATTAAATACTGTGTCAGAAACATCACCAAAGAATGCACATTTCGTTCACCTGCAACACCAGCCCACTGTCCAAATGCAACAATTCTGAAACCATTCTCGTCCACCATTTTTTCATAGTCAATGAGCCGCACATTCTGAAAAAAGGAAAGAACTGAATTAATAACCAGAACTGAAAACATACCAAACAATCAAATGTGGATGAACCTAAATACTGGGAGATTATTCCTGAAAGTCTTACCTTTTTGAGAACATCATCCAGAAGGCCCATGTTTGCCTCTTGCGCTTTGATGGTGTGGGAGAAGAAAGCATATGTTTTATGTGGGAGGACTTTTTCTTCTGGGGGTCTCTTTACACCGACGATCAGAGATGCCTCTGAGATGTCCTCCTGTAAGACCGCTCCTGCTTTCTCATAGTACTGAAAAAAGGTATCAGCATGAATCTATTTGCTAGATTTCAACTACTCAAAACAAACAGTTCCTAAGAGGGAGAATGCTGGTCATTAAATTGTCATACACAGGAAACACCACCGACTCTAACTGGTAATTATTGCATTACCATGTTCATTGTGACTGTGTACTATTGGGGACCTTTTTTACTCACTCTGTCATGGATGGCTCTTCTGTTGGAGGGCTGCACCAGGACTTTATGTCCCGCTGCAGTGATTTCCCTCACATGTCGAGGAGCAAGGGGTGCTCGCCTCTCCCATACATTGACATCCTCGCGGCGGATTGCCATCACACTTTTGTGATGGTGTGACCTCCACAGGCTGCACATACAGCCTCTTGGGCCCCAGCCGTGGTTTCGCACGAGTCGGAACATGGTTTACCCAGGCTTAGGGAAAGAGAGGGAACTTCAAACATTGTAACTTTGATGAGAATGAGAGACACTGAATATGTACACAATCAACCCTATCAAACATTCACACAATAAAACCATATGTGAGTTCAGTTTGCAAGGGAGAAGACTGCATATGACCACATTCAAGTATTTTGGTAAATGCATCTTTCATGCCCAATATGAAGACTAAAGCAGACTTCTTGTCTAGACAGTCCAACATTTTCTTACATCCTTACTATTTAACAAAAACGTCTTAAAGCTTTGTTGTCTTAAAATGACAGCGTAGAGTGGTGCCCAAACATTAAATGTGACGTTTTTAAACATTTCCAAGTGTGCTCTTTGGGTATTTGGACCACCTTTTGAGTTCTAGTGCCTCCTGTCTGGGAGCCGAGAGTTATTAGCATTAGCATGTCAGGTGAGCTCATGAGAGACATGCAGCTAGGTGAGGTTAGCATGAGCAACAAGTGTCTTAAAGACGACGTTTGGTTGTAAGGCAGCCACTTATCTTATGATCTCCTACCTTTGGTGTTCAGATTGAGGAAAGCGGGCTAAATCGTGGCCTCCACGCCTCTGGTAATTTCATCAACGGTACGGAGTGACAGTTGGGCAAAGCCGCACGGTGAGTGAAGCGTAAGGAAGTTATCAACAACAACAACAACAAAAACAACAGCAGCAGCAGCAAGCTGTGGCATGCAGGAGGCAAAACCGAGTGGAAACAGCGCTGGACACGGTTCTGTCAGGAAGGAGAGACCTTGAGTGCCTGAACGCAGAACAGATATGTCGTAAACCCCAGAACAGATATGCCTGGCGATCCGAGCTGTCCTAATGCGGAGTGTAACTCGAGACGAGCCCTCCAGCTCACCAATCACACTCCAGCCTCCAGGATCTGCCTTCCGCGCCGCGGCGCGCGCTTATGACTTCAGCGAGAAGAGCCGCGTGTTCTCCACACACACACACACACACACACCAGCCCCTGTCTTTCAGACGAACCATGATAAACAGGTATCTGGGGTAAATCAGAGGTACATGTATGATCCTGAAACTGTTTAAGCATCAGAATCAGAATTCGCTTAATGTAATAACTACATACGCGGAACATGTTTCTTCGTACTTACTTCTAGATGTCCTCTGATCCAGACACAGGACCCTGGGGATAAATCAGATTTTCAAAAACTGCTTAAGTGTAAAGTGACCACTTGCTATACGTGAACACACCACAGTGTGAACAGTGTGAAATTCTCCTCTGCATTTAACCCACTCAGCAAGTGAAGAAGGGGGCAGCAGCCGGGGTGCAGTCTGTGGCACCCTGCTGAAGGGTACCTCAGTGGCGCCACTAGCAGTCATGGGATTCGATCCCAGGGGCAACTCTAACCACTAGGCTACCAACTGAAGAATCAAAATCAGAAATAAATATAATAAATACACAGACCGAACATGTTTCTTCTTTTTAAATTCTAGATGTTCTCTGAACCAGACACAGGAATTGGGGGGTAATCTATCCTAGAGACAGAGAGAGAGAGAGAGAGAGCGGGAGAGAGAGGATAATGTCACCGATTCACAAGGCGGACGAACTCACCTGACTCTTAACACAGATGGTTGTGCTGTATAATAATTACGCTCCTTTTCGCAGCCTCTATTTCTGAGTGATATTAATATTATATGGCCACTAATATTCACACTAATTGGTTCCTCCTTAGCGTCTCCACATACACTAATAAACAGAGCAGAACGCAGGGGCACGATCCAGTGGGCAGACCTGGCGTTTGTGTGTGTGTGTGTGTGTGTGTGTCTGTCTGTCGTTAGATCGGATCAGAGCGGATCCCTCGAACAGCGTGGTGGGTGACATCACGGCCGGGAGCTGTTCAGTGTTGTGGTGCTGATCGTGTGTAAAAGTTTGTATTTTGGGTTTTTCTGATCCTCACAGGTAGGAGCTGACCGAGGACCCCTGACCGTGTGTTTACGATCATCTTCTCGAGATAATATAAAATAACGTCGTGCGCGTTTATTATCGTGTAAACACAGGACCTGCTCGTTTTTAACCCATTCGTGCCCACTATTTGAAGGCAGGCCACGTTGAGATGCTTCATGCATTTTTCTCAGCGTGTGGTAATCTTTCTTTCTGTCTTTTTGTTGAAGCAAAGTTAACATTAGGATAAATGCAGACAATCAAGAAAGCAGTAAAAAGTACCATGGTTCGTTTGTTGTAACAGAAAAAGTAGTTGATATTTTGACAGCTGGTGAGGAGTAGTGCCTTCAGCCGAAATTCCATCAGCAGCTCCTGATTTAATGAAGTCAAACCAGGTTTCTGATGGAAACTACAAGTAATACTGGATCTCCACAAAAGAACATATTAATATACTAAACACAAAATCAGTATTTACTGTATGTTATTTGAATGTATTATCTGTAGTTTTATTTTTGTAATATTAATGTGAAACTCACGACTCGTCTAAACGATTTTTAAATATTATTTTGGCAGGTGCCTAAGACTTTTGCACAGTACTGAACCTCGGCAGCCTTACTTGATTTAATTAGATCATTAGTCTTTATCTTTGTCACCATTACATTTGGACTATCTGTTTTCGTTGTAAATGAAATAAAGTAGGGCAGTACTTCCCTGTGAAAAGAGACTAGCTTCAACGGAATAAATCATGTGCTGAAACATAGCCCTCACGCTACGTGGTTGTGAGATATTTCTCCAGATTCTGAATAATTGGAGCAGATTTCAGGCTCGGGGTGGTTAACGAGGTGAAGAGTTTGCTGAGGATCTGTATCTTTGCGCCAGCAGTGCTCTGAAGAGCGGCGCGCTAATAGCCGTAATTTGCGCCACGAAAACGGGAGTCATTATCACAACCGTAATCAGAGTGATGATGTTACTGACAGTAATCAGTTTATTTTAAATGAGCTGTACTCAAACAGTGATACAGTCACAGTAATGAATCGCTGATATTGCATAGACCTCAATGCACTTTATTTATTTATTTTTAGGGGCACTGTTTCCCTACTGCACATACCTTTTCTCTTCTGAAACATCTCACATTTCACAGATCCGTGATATAAATAGAGAGGGGAATAGTGTGCACTCATGGAACTGAGCAGCGGTGGTCTCGCCCCCCGCCCTCTTCCACCAGCCCGTCCATCCGCACTGACTGTTTATCTCCGTTCCCTAATTATGGTTCATTTTCTCATTAGGCACAAGTCCCATTACTCCTCCGACACAGGGGTCCGAAACGCCTTCATACAGCAGCAGCAGCACAAAAAAGGCAAATTACAGGCTCTAAACACACAGCTGGGAACGCTAGAACACAAACGGCTTTTTTATTATTATTATCATCATCATTATTATTACTATCTATGTTTTTTTCTTTAAATCGTATTTCCCCTCATTATAGTGCTTTATAATCTATCGCTTTAATGAGAAATCTGATGTCAGTGGCAATTATTTACAACAAACCCTTGCATAATTCACGCTGATTTAACGACAGTAAACAAACAAAAATAAGAAACAAAAATAACCCTGCAAATAGCATGACTGGTAAGGAATATGGACTATAAATAAGAAACACTTTGTACAAAATTCAGAAATATACACAACAGTTATTTTATCCACACATCGATCTCCACTCTCTTTTAAGTTAATGACAGCATTGCAATTTCAAATAAATAAATAAGTCTCTAATAAAATGTACAGCAAAGTAAGAGTAAATGCCCTGAGAGTGAAAAGATGATCGTTTTCACAGACGTTGAAAATAATAATAATAATAATAATAATAATAATAATAATAATAATAATAATAATAATAATAATAATAAAGAAAAAGGCCGTGGTAGGTCGTATCGTTTGGTCGCGGTGAATCAGGCCTGCATGCTGGATGAGGATGATGGAGCTCGCGCTTAAAAAAAATAAAGGTCCCCAAACAGTTGTTGTCTCGTACGTGAGGCTCTTTAAGCGGCAGATCCTTTAAATTGCGTGGAGCGTTTTTTCGCATTAAATGAGCTTCTTCACACTCGCACATCTCGTTTCTTTTAAGAACGATCCGTGGAAGGTTCTATGGAGAACTCAGAGCTGGTTGTTGTGATGCATCACTCGTGGGAACATTCTCGGCCCCTCTGTTTTTAAAGAGATGTAGGAGCTCAAGGAGGTGTAGAAGTTGTAGAAGATGTGGGAGATGGAGGAGATGCAGATCCGTGCCGGGGGCGCGCGCGTGTCACTGCTGGTGGGCTGTCGGCGTGGGCGGTGAGGGGGGTCCTGGAGAAACGTCGTGCAGTTTCCGGATGTGTTTCTTAAGGTCAAAGTTTCTGCAGAAACCCTTCCCGCAGGTGGGGCAGGTGAAGGGCTTCTTGTCGTTGTGTGTGTGCATGTGGAAGGTGAGGTTGTACACCTGGTGGAAGGCCTTGTTGCAGATATTGCACTTGAACTGTTTCTCCCCACTGTGGGTCAGTTTGTGATTTTTGTAGTTGCCTGAAGACAGGAGAGGATTATGATTAACAACAAACCCACGATAAACAACAAACACACGGGAAAATAAAGAACGAACGCCGGGAGGTCCAAAAACCCAAACAAACCCATTCACACACACACACACACACACACACACGCGCGCGCGCGATGTGTTTGTACCTTTTTGGTGAAACCCTTTCCCGCAGAATTCACACACGAATGGTTTGTATCCCGCGTGGATGCGCGCGTGTGTGTTGAGAGTGGAGCTCCGGTTAAACGCTTTCCCACACTGAGTGCATTTATGAGGCTTTTCCTGCAAACGCACATACACAAAACAATACAAACCATGGTTAACGTAATGCAATGTAACAAAGAAGTCAATCGATAGGATTAACAATGACAGCAATAAAGATAAATAAGACAACAACAACAATAATCTAACATATTAATCTATGGTCTATATTAACAACGTAGCATAATAATAAAAATAATAATAATAATAATAATACGACAATAATAATAATAATGAAACTAATGTTAATAATAACAAATTCATTTCGTCTACGTTAATAATTACCACGTGTTAGGTTTCACGTAATAATACATTTTCTTTTATGATCATTTTCCATTACATTTTCTTTTGTTAATAATATTTTATTATTTATTATTATCAAAAATGGTCTTGTTATCGTTGTTCTTACTAAATATTGCTGCTACTACTACTGCCACTACTACTACTACTACTACTACTACTACTACTACTACTAATAATAATAATAATAATAATAATAATAATAATAATA